>CM050650.1:20101438-21301438 GCA_027574665.1 Rhynochetos jubatus | reverse complement strand
CTCCTCTGAAGCAAATCCTCAACATCCATTAAAACCACTTAAACCATCCATTAAGACCAGCCTTCAAAGCCTGCCCTCCTAGCTAATCATTCCTCCTGTGGTCCTCCCTCCTCCTGACCAGCAGAAATCACTCATGAGACAGGCTTGAAATCCTGGCATAAAATTCCAATGATTTTCTACTGATCCCATTACTTTTGTGCACACCCCAGCACCATCACCTCATCTGCATTTCAGGCAGATTCTTTTTCCGTTCTTCCACAGTCTTATCTAATTAGAGTAATTTCAGAGAATACCTGGGGGAGAAAGAAGGAGAAAGAAGATGGGAGAATAATACTGCAGCAGGGTCATGTAACAGGATATCAAGCAGGATAAGCAAGCCACAAAGCTACTCAGGGCATTGCATCTTTCAACCATGGCTACGCAATAGCCTGCCATTGGCTTTCTTACAGCCACTGAAGGGCCCAGCAACAAGTACAACAGGCCATAGAAAAAGCTTTGGAAGAAACCAGAGGACAATAAGGTGTCACGAGAACCAGTGCGTCCACACACTGTTGGATCTTGATCCTGAAAAGTAGTTCCCATAGCCCTGCACTCATCCACTAGACAGTTAGATTTAACATTCATGAAAAAGAGGAAAGAAGTGGTTTATTTTTTGTTGTGTATTGCTATACAGCACACAGGCAAACTTGGCTGAAGAGGTATGAAACGTACAATCACATCAACATGACAAGAAGTCATTTATGACCTGTCCATGACTCATTCCCCTAAACAGCTACTCTTGCTCAAAGTGGTCCACACGTTTGGAGTCACACATTTTTATATGGGTCAGTCAAGAGAAGATATGGAATAAAACATGGGTTAAAAAAAAACTGAACACATCTAAATACTTATTAAAAAAAATTCTTTTAAAAGAAAAGCCAAATGATTGAAACCTTACCTTTTTTGCATAAGGATACCAGTTTCAACTACAATTTTGGCAGCAAAACCTTAATTCCAGAAGGGAAACCACGATTCAAAGAAAGAGAACTGAGATTTGGGACACTAACAGGGAACAGCAGGGTCCCCTTTCAAACCCCACCTCAATGAGACACTTACCGGTGAGGAGCCAAAGAAGGTTTTTGGGGCACTCCCATGAACAGGGGGAGGAAGGCAGGGAAGAGGCAGGTCTGAGATGCTGCAAGTGCAAACAGTGAGTACTGTACTGTTGTCAGTCCTTAGAAAGGTGGGTGGAGAAGACAGGGTATCTGAGGGCATTTCTCTCCTCTTTGTCTCCCTGTGTCTATTTTCATTCTTAAAGTGCATTGAAAAGTTGCAGCTTTCTTCCCCAGGTGGAAAAGGAACATGCTTTGAAATCTCAAAATTTTGCAGGACAGAAAAACTGCTGTCTACCCAGCTCAAAGGAAAAACCACATCACCTACAAGATCTGCACATGCACACTTGGGAAATACGACTCCACGTAGAGCTTATTAATGCAACTATAAATGAATTTGTTCAGCTCCCTGCAGAATTTGTGTACCTTGCTTAGCTTGCTGACTTTGGCAGTTTCTTCTCTATTCCAGCAGTAAGAATTGCCTGCTACATTTCTTTTCTTGCACGGCTAGTTTCATACAACTGAAATATTTTGTGTTCATTCTTTGTCATAGATACTTGTCAGACTTCAAAGAAGCAGAGTACTATATTTACAATTTTATCTCTCATATCCCCTGTCTTGGTCCAGCAATTGACATCTTCCAGTCTCAATCTTTTTTCTTATTCTTTATAGAAAGGTTCTATAATAGTATTTTAATTTCTCTTACCTAAATAAAGAAAACTAGAAAACCCACAATAAAACCCTTCACCTTTCCCTTCCCAAAAGAAATAGTCTAAAATATGAATATTTTTTCTTTATATAGCGTCTGGGATTAAAGATATTTTGGAATCAAAAATTTGGTTGAGAGAATTAGATTCCTGCAGTTGTTTTCTTAGCTGCAAAGGAAAGAAGAAGTTTCTATGTGCAGCACTTAAAAGACTGAAAGCTTGAGACTAGACCCATCCCCAGTCTGAACGAAATCATGTGTCTCTGCTACAAGCCACAGCCCATACAGACACCACAGATCCTTACTAGTACCAGGACCTGACCCATCCTCACTGACATTACACCACAGGCAGTAATTCTGTGGGAGAGCTGGCAACATGGCAGGCAGAGGAGATGTGGCTGTGTGGAACCTGTCAGAAGACCTCCCCACCAGCATCCCACTACCTGGGGTCTGAACAAAGCACCTGCAGTGCCCTGGGCACAGCATCACAGCACCCTCACCCTATGGAGCCAGATAAGGCTGTCCAGAGGGACAAAGCTCCTTCTCTGCCACCTGTGCCCAGAGGCGGGCTGTCCACATCCTCCACCTGAGCAAAAGAGCTGTTGCAGTCCACCAGAAGGGACAATTTCCTTTCCCCCCCCCCCAAGGCCTGGGGCCATTAGATGCCCGATGGGATGGAGGAGCCCTGCAAGTGCAAAGCATGTGCTGACTGCTCCCATCTTCACAACTCACAAGTGGCAAGAGGTGGGAGCCTTCCTTATGGCCTTGCCCACAAGCAACTCTGACTTGCCATGGGTGGCCAATGGTTGGGGGATGCTAGCTGCCAAAGCCTGCTGTCACCGTCTTCATGTTCTGCTGTGGGAAGAGGGTGGCCATCCACCTCATGAGTACACGATGAGCTTGACTCAGCCCTCCAACGAGGATTGTGTTCTTGTCCCACTTAGGGTCATTGCGGCTTTGAAGCAGCATCTTTCTCTGTCCTTTTCAGCTGATGATAGTTGTCACTTGAGTATCATAAAAGACTAACTTGAGTTTCTGGGAATGCCAAGGTCTGTAGAGTCAGTTAGTGGCTCAGAAGATGAGAAATGAATCCAAAACAAAACACAAAGCTTTCCTGCTCTACCAATACAAAATTATTCAAGTCCACAATCCAAACAAATGACATACAACTGGAGCTCTTTTATGCCCCACAAAGAGCCAACCTTCAGCTTTATATGTCTGCAGCTGTATATAAACTACTTCGCTTGGCAGAGGAGCTCTTCTGGTGTGCCACCTGTGCAAAGAACCACCACTATCTCCAGTGCTTTTCTGGCAACTGATCATAATTAGTCTCCTTCATTAACAGTGGTCAGGGGAAATGACATTTCTAACTGAAACGTTCAGCAGAGCTATTCTTACAAGAAGCTTTTGGCTCACAAATGTGTCATTGTGGAGCTGCAAGGAGGGAGGAGTGGGGAAAGTGGTGCAGGTACAGATGTCATGGCTGTCTTTGGCAAAAAAAAGAAAAGGCAACCATGGGAATCTGTTCCCCAGCATAGACTTTAAGTTCAGTGCTGCTTTCCATGCTGACTTCATAAATGACATTCCTGTAAAAGTAAGTACCTTTGGGTTGAAGTACAGCCAGCCAAGCAGGTAACCAACAAACAGCTGAAAACAGTGATACACAGAAAAATCTATGGCATCTTTCTTGAAAGCTGAAAAGGAGATTTTGTCAAAAACAAATCCCCTCAGCAATAAAAACCAGCCCTTGGACCAGTACGCATTATGGAATGTAGCTTGATAAAGAGACTAAATAAATGAAGACACCGATGTGCAAAACTCCCAACTACTACAGCAGAATAAAGGCATTTTGAAACTTTGCTGCTGCTTGTCCTATCTGCAGTGAAAGGGGAAAAAGATAAGGCAGATTTGGCTAAGATTAAAAACAGGGGAAAAGGAAAAAACATTGTTTACCTGTTTCTGCAGCGACTCTGGGTGGACACAGCAGAAGTCCACCAAGTCCAAGAAGGGTCTTGGCTAAATGTGCCATTAGATAAAATCATTCCCTGACAGGAAAAGAAATGATGATTAAAAGCCAGATTGATTAATGGGGGCAACAGCGAGATGTGGTATATATCCAAATCATACCATCTTCTCAACAGCCAAGTGAGATGACATGGTCTGCTTCAGGCCAAAATTAGAGCCTGGCATGTTTTTCACTGCAGCCTTCTGTTTCTTTGTAAAGACCTAAAGGTATTGAAATCTAGGTTGACATAACACACTGCATGCTCTCCCTTTCAAAGGGGAGGAAATAGAGGGCTTAATCCAAACATACAGACTCTCTTTTGCCCTAACACAGCTCCTGCTAAATCCCAGTGCTGGTTTGTTTGTGCAGTTATTTGTCCTTTTTAATGCCTTGAAGATGAGGGATAAGTCATAGAAATCATTGTCTACGTGGGGAGTCCCGTGTCCCAGCCTGCAGCTCAGGTTTGATGGGTTGCACCCTTGAAGGCAACTCCCTCCAGCTTGGGAAAGCAAAACAACAAGTCAATGCCAAGGGGGCTGGGGGATCACTGTGGTGCCAAGACTGAGCCTCATCACCCAACTCAGCCCATGGCCCAAAGGGGTGCTCCAAAGTCACAGGTTCTCAGAGTTACGTAGAAAATAATTTCTAAATAATTAAAAGAGCTACCCGCTGACAATTCTTACATTGCTATTTAAAGCTCTTATCAAGGAAGGAAAACAGGAGACAATGCACAGAAATACATCCCCCCACCTGGAAATTATGCTATAAAAAGGAAGTAACTTAAAATAGGAGTTAAGATGCAAAGGCATCCAACATCCAGTTTCCCAGGCTCTGTGTGATCCAAGCTTGGATGGTTAATCATCACTCTTATTTCAGCAGCACCCCAAGCCTTGAACCAAGACAGGCCAGTGCACGATGGCTCGCTGGTAGTTCCTCAGCACATAACAGCAGGGCAGGACCCTACATATGTGGGACCCCCAACCTCATCTCATGCATGAGATACAGGAGCCAGAACACTCACAGCCAGTTGACTCTCCATTTTGTGTTGTTCAGTGACTACACAGAGCATCAAGGCAGTTTCTGCCACAGACTACCAGCTGTGGCAGAACCCCTTTGCCATCTGCACAGAAAGGAAAACATGCAACCAGGATTTAGCAGCCAGTTTTGCAGGTGCTCTGTACATTATGATGGAGCCAGAAGGTTAATTGTGGTCAAGTGCGTTTTGTTTCCATTTGCATAGCCATCCTCTGGCAGTCAAAACTGGCTGCGTAGCTGTAGGGATGTCAAAGATCCACCTGCACTTTTGGGCAGTCACTTGTCTTATTAGACTTTTTTGGGATTCAATGAACAAGTGTTTCTCTGTTTGATGTGTTTCAAGAGGTTAAAAGTCAACTGAGGTTGGATCTGAAAAAAATCAAAGGTGGCCTATGACTGAAGGCACACTAATCCTCCAGGCAGGTTGGACTCCTTGAGTCCATTTCCACAAGGAAAGATCTGGAATGAGGTAGGAGACTGCCAGAGGGACATGGAAGAAAAGGGATGAACACACTGTTGGGCTCAGCTCTTGTGAGCCATTCTATTATGTGCTTGTGGTTAGGGAGAGCAGTTTTATCAGAAAAATGTTTGAGTGAATTTTCTATATTCAAATAAATCATTAATGAAGGATAACCCTGGGAACCTGCTGGAAGTGTCTGCATTTAACCCTCAACACAGGAGAATAAATTAAAAACTGAGAAGACATATCACAGCAATGCAGGTACCTGCTCATTGTATGACTGCATGTTCAGGTCAGCTGTCCCACTTCAGTGTCTACAGACATCATGCTTGCAGATCCTGAGATGTTAGAAGGACAACAGTTTGCTGTATCACATCACTAATTATTTTTGCTAAGATTAAAAAAAAACTAAATTAAGGGAGCAAACAAAACCATTGACTTTTAATAAAAAAACTGTTTAAAAATATAGGTGAGAGTAGGGAATCCTTCAATTTTCCATCTGTGTGTTATTTTAACTCAAAAGTTGTCTTCCTTACTGTGGTCTCTCTACTCAGAGGTGCAGCAAACCAACCTCATAAGAACATAATACTCCTCTATCATCTTCTTTCCTCCCTTGGCTGACTCTCTTACCAGAAAAAAAATTACAGCAAGATCTGTTTGAGGTGGCCTGGTCATGTTGACAAGCTAGTCTTTAACCAGAAGTCACACAAGAATTATAATCAAAACCACATGGGACTATTTCAGGAAACCATGTGTGCTGCTGGAGTGAAGGATCTACTGTACATGGAAATATTGGTGTCTCTCTCCTGTATTTCTCTGAAGTGATACCTGTGCCACAAATCTTCCATGGTTTGGGACTGAAGATTGCTGGCCTGACAGCTTTATTTACATTCAGCCCTTGTCTACAGAAGAAAGAGTTTGACCACCCCTCATCTCCATGTTAATGAGAATGCACCCTGCTTTCTTTTATGCAGTAGTCTCTCCTGAGTAAACACAGTAAGAACCAGCAAGCAGAGACCTCGCACAGCCTCTGGGCTACGAATGGATCGTTATTCACGCAACTCTTTTATCCCTAAAACCCACACATTGTCGAGGTTATTTATAGGACTCCTCCCAGCAGTAGCAGTTAGCAATATAAACAGCCAGTAAATTTCAGGGGTGCACTGGATGCAGAGATAATTCTGGTTTTGCACTTCCACTGGGTATTTAGGGAGGTTCCGACTATGAGCTTGGAGCCTTGTGGGACCTTCAAAGCCAAAATAATAAAATTCACACTGCTAAACATTATTCACTGAGTTGAGAGGTTGCAGCATCATGTCTGAAACGGTGGGTGGCTTCTGAGCAAATGCCTTTCGCTGTTGAACAGGGGCAGGCTCCAACCCAAAACTCGCCTTGTGCCTTTGGGAAGTTCTGGCTTTGTTCATGCCGATTTTTTTTTTCAGAGGTGTTGCTGAAAGGTAACTGCTACAGTGCCCCTCTGGGTGCTTTTGAAAAGCTCTGCTGCTTTATGAACTGATCTGCAGGTCCAGCTCCTCAGAACTGCCCAGGCAGGGTGCGATAGGCAGACTTAGATATTTAAAGACTCCAAGCAGCTCCAGGAGGTCCCAACACCTGCAGCCGCATATGCTTCTGGGCTGACTGCTCTAGCAGGCAAAGGCAGTTTCGTGCCACGGGTGGGCAGCTACCAGAAGGATGCAGCAGGGCCACTTGGCCTTCCTTGCAGTGGTCCTTGAGAAAAGGAGTCAGTACACTACTTTAAAAGCTGACTGTGCAAACAGGTAAGACACCAGACAGAGTCAGGAGGCCACAGCTTTCACCCCAGCCCTGCTGTTAGCCAACTATTACCTGCAGAAGGTCACTTTACCTCTTATCTTCATGCCAGATATTTGGACTGAGAGCACTTTGGAGTAAGGATAACATCTCCTTGCAATTTTGGACAGCATCACCCTCAGCAGATCTCTGATTTTGGGTGAATCCAGCCACAACAGTAAAAGGCAGACCATAGACAAGGTACTAGGACAATGAGCACGATCATGGCAATAATTTTATAACTGAAGACCATGAGAGCTAAACCCAATGAAGTTAATGAAGATCTTGTACAACTCAGCAGCCTGACTTTCCCTTAATATTTTCACCAACATATCTATTAAAGATAAAGTCTGCTAATTATACAACTATGCAGCACTGATACTAAGTTAAAGTATTCCAGCTGTATAAATAGAGAAACTCTTAGGCAATTGCTTTTGATTTAGGTAACAGTTTTACATGCTACTTTAGGGCTATTTAAAGAAGCTGCTCTATCTGTTAATGGCTAAAATAAAACAAGCTGATAGATCTGTCACCATTCAAGATGGGTGGATGCCAGCATCATGAATCAATCCCACACCATGAGCTCTCATTAGCACCTTGCTGCTAGTACCCCTCAGAAAAAAGGTCCATGCCTGTGTCAGGGAGAAAACCAGCTTTTCCCTGACTATCACCTTCAGAAACTGAAACACACAGATACTGCAGTCAGGTCAGTTGACGTGAATGGAAAACATGAATGGGAAAATCTGGTGTCTGATATTTTTCTGAATGCTTCAAAAGGTGCTGTGTTAACTCAGCATTTTGCTCCCCAAATCCTGAGGTGTTGATTCAAAATAACGTGGCAAGCAAGGCTCCAAACAGGAAAGAGAAAAGGGAAATACTGTGGTGATAATGTTGCCAGGCAGTAAGTCAGTAAGAAATAAGCATGTTTTCAAGCCATCACTTATTCCTGTTAAGTTTTTAATATTAACTTGGATTTGCCTTTCTCCCTGACCTCTCATCTTCACCTACTTCATGACAGCAACTATTCATATTTGATACATGGAGTCATTAGTAAATCTGTGGAAGTAATTTGCTCAAGAGCAGAAGTTGCAAAGAAGTGAATGGAAAGGTCACAACTTTGGCCCAAGCCAGGACACAGCAAGAAGCACAACTGTGATAGTCCCTGACAGAGGAAGTGAGCAGAGTGGAGGCCCTGGAGAGACAGAGCAAGAGGTAACCCTTCTGTGGGATGGATGACAGCGGTACTAAGGCACAGAACATGCACTTATATGCTTGCTGTCTCATTAAACTCCTCAACTTTATTTGCAGAATGAGCAGAGGGAAAAAATTTCCTGAAAAAAAAACCAAACCCACAGAGAGCAAAAGTACACTCGCTTCAAAATAGTTTGCAATGGTCACCTACGCCTTGAAACTGAGAAAGTGCAGGGTAAGATAAATGCAACATTTAAAATTCTGGCTATTTAAGATACATCTGGATGCATTCCTGCATAATAGGTAGTGCTCAGATTATAGCTAAAATGAGTACAGAAACATAGGAACTCAATCCAGTTGATGTAAAACGCCTCTGTGAGATGATAGGAACATTGAAAATTTGGGAGCAATATGTAGTCGAGCTGCTCAAACTTCTTACAGAGAATGTTTTAAAAAAACATGAATATGTTTGGTGAGAATGATCTGTAGCAGAGATTTTCTCCATGGTATTTGTAGGCAGCTGGGAAAAGCACCATTTGGCTATTGGAAATCCTTCAAATCCTGTTATCAAATAGGTATTACAGGTGGTTTCTTGCTTTCAAAAACAGGCCAGCTTTGAGTGGTGCAAATATCTCAAAATAATTAGATAGATTAACCATACCTGTGTTCAGAAGCACAGGAGGGATATGCTTCTAAATGCTACACACATCCATATTTGGTTAGAAATCCAAATCTAGTGAGAATACATGTCCCTTTTGGTTGAGTTTTGAAAAGTATTTTTCAGTCTGAACAGTGTCTCTAAGCCAAAGTAAAAAAAAAGAAAACCAAAACAAACAACTGTTGAAAGCCTTGCAAGATTTTGCTTGATAAATATGAAAATGTATTTTCCAAAACAGGGTTGGGCTTGCTGGATGTCAGTCCAGTGGCTGTGCTGGACCAGGGTGGGCTTTGAACCAAGAGGAAAGGTACCAGTGAACGTGGGTATGAGACTGACATGACTCCTCAGTGACAGGCAATTAGCTGTACTGCAGCTTATATTTATTTGGTTGGCCCATCCCTAAACTGATTGGGCTGGGGTTTGTACTAGATGGATTTTAACTGGATGCTCTTAATCACAACAGCACACTGTATTTAAATTTGGTTGCTGAACAGTTTTCACCAGAGTGAGCAACATGCTCTAGGCAGAGCAGCAGATTAATCTAAGCACCTTCACTCTTTGGTCAGGAAAAGGACAGGTCACATTTGTTTGACCTTTTATTCCCAAAGTCCAATCTTTGCCCAGTTGTGCACAATCATCACAGTTCATTCCCCACTGTCAGCAGGGCAGGCAATACTGAAATAAGTGCATGATGACATTCTACTTCTGTTAAAAATAGCCAAACAAAAACAAACAAAAAAAGCCCCCAAATTAACCAGCAACAACAGCCTATTCAGTAAAAACAACATGATATCAGCCCCTCTAAGTGGAGGAGATTTAAACCACTGGGAATCTCTGGGATGAATCTCCCAGGCTCTGGAGCAGAAGGGTCTCTCCGTTACTTGATGCTTTCTCCTTTTCCCTCCATGTGGAGTCTCACACTTGCCCCAGGTGGCTGAGCTCCAAGGCACCATCGCAAGCCAATTGCCTGCACTGTATTCTCCTGGGTGGAATAAAGATCCCTTTAAAAATAATTGTGTTTCAGTTGGAGGGAGGCAGAGGGCTGCTCTAGACCCAAGCACGAGGCTAGAGCTCCAGCTAGGGAGAAAAGCTGGCCTGGTCTGTTTGTTTGCCTCTTTGAAGGGCTGCTTTAGGGTCTGGCTTCAAGTTCAGGATTTTCCATGCTGAACCTGATTTGAACCTGAATCAGAGCCCAAGTTTGGACATAAATCAGCTTAGGGACAAGATCTGTCCAAAGACACACGTGAGCAACTCTCGTTGAAGTTAAGAGCTGATGTGTGCGTGCACCTCCCCATGTAACTGTAGGAAGGTCATGACTACGTGCCTATTTTGTAATCTTTGGGGACTTGTTTGATGACTTTTTCGCCTTTCAGTTCTCCTGCACTCAGCGATTCTTGCTTCTCCGTGTTTGGAAAGAACAAGGCTTCTCCTAACACTAGCTGTTACTCTCAGAAGACATCATGTGTCAAATCTTGTGGGATTTCCATCTCAGTCAAGTGTTTACAACAAAGTTCTGGAAATGAGAAAATCAGGGTTATGTCCTTCTGCCTGCCACATGCTGTCTTGCCATGGATTATGGGAATGAGCCAAAGCTACCCAAGATGTCCTGCAAGACTAAATAATCAACTTCTCTCCACTTTCTACACTGCTCCATGCCACCTCTGGTCTCTGTGGGACTGCACACACATGCGTACAGCAAGCAGTCAGCCTTAGCTAGGTAGAGTTGTTTCAGCTTAAAAGAGAGCTGATAAAAACATGCCCCTATGGCAGACCCATCTCCCAAAGATTTTATTATCCTTATTCATACCACCATGTCTTTTTCTCCAAGTGGAAAGAAACCTTCTAGATATCTTTAAGAGAAGTTTTAAAGGTTCAGTCAGCCTGCAGGCATAACGAGGTAGAAAAATAATCACTGGGGGAGCTGTATGGCATATGCATGGAGCACGTGGGAAGTTTCTTTTTTCCCCCCAGCCCCATCAAAGGAGACTGCTCAAAAAGCAAAGGCCAGTTACAAGCAATAGTGGTGGCCTCACACTTTGAATAAAGCAAAGTTCCCAAACACAATTACTTCTCCAAGCAGCAGATGGAAAGCTATGTATCACAGGTATGTCATCAAGTGAGCAGTCCTGTTAAACATATAATAAAACCTACGGTGGTTGACGTATGCTGGTCCCTCTCTACAAAGAGCTATCACCGTCTCTGTTGGACATTGTTTCCATGGCAGATGTGACTTAGAAAATGATGGAGTTTACCTTCTGATTGTGACAATCTCAAATACTTCTTACCTTTGTATACTGCATTCAAAAGACTTTTTCTCCCCAAAACTGTAACAAAAGTCAGTTCAGCATCAGGTATAGAGTTGCTCTGAGTGTGGAAAAAAGCTAATAGCTCCAAGTATAGCATAGAATGAAGTGGATCTCCATGCCTTCAAGCTCTTGGGGAGAAGGGAAAAAAAACACTGGATCAAATTTAGCTTTGGCATAAGCGGGTGCAATTCCCAGAGGGATTTGCACCCGCTTATGCCAGGACTGAGTTTGGCTCATGGAACTTGCAGGGTGGTCGTGTAATTAAATTATATGGTGGTTCAGTACATTTCTACGATGCCAAATGATGCAATGTTTTTTCAAAAAGGACAGCTGTGCATTATTTAAAACAAACTAGTCCACTACCTTCATTATCAGCTTGCTCTCAAGATTCAGCAGTTCTTCAAATCACCATTGAGACATCATAAGCTTTTGTCTTTAGACAGGAACACTGACAGTCTGAATTATACACTGCTTCCTCCTTATTAGAAGCTGCTTATAAAAAAATACTGCCACTGTGGTCTACAGTTCAATGAAGTCCATTGTAAACTCCCCAGTATAACATAAACCTCCCTAAAACACATAAAATTATTGGCTTCCAAGACCAGTCTCACTGAAAGAAAGCTCTGTATTTAGTCTTTGCTTAAAACACAGGTATTTGGTTTGGAATTCAAACTCCCAACCCAGTTTTAAAAGGTTGGGTCCAAGGAAAGTTGACACGGACCATGTAATTTTAATTAAAGAAAGATTTTGCTCCTTTATGGCCAACAGGGGCATTGTAACATTGACATATTGATGCTAAATAATTATGAGTCCATAAATAATTCAGTATATAAAAACGCTGTACGGCTGGTGCCAGGTAGCGAAGGGAAATAGCATTGAAATAGCTGACCTGCCAGGTTACTACTACAATGCCAGGGGATAGACAGGTAATGTGACCTAGCAGCTATCAAAACAGCTTAGCCTGTGGTGTTCACTACCCACAGAGAACACTTGAAAGTGGAAAACCAAGGGCTGTCCAGTTTTGTCACCTCAGTATTTTAGCACCACTGTCATAGAAGAGGATAAACGTTTAGGAGTGGTACCAAGGAGAAAGGCAATAGGGAAATCACATGCAGAAAGAGAAATATTAAAAAGCAAATTAGTGATGAATTCAAGGAAACTTTTTTTTGCAGGAACTATGCAAATACCACAAACTTATTTCCACGGATAACCATTCAGCCTTTAAGACTGAATTCAGTTCAGATGTTCTCCTGACCCTTTGGTGTTTGCTCTCCTTGAACTTTCAAAAGGCAACTATTCATTGGCATAGATAACCAGGGAAAATGAGGTTTAACCTCTCACTCTAAAGTAATCATGCCAGAAGGGACAGATGTTAAGAAAGATGGGATTTAAAATTCTTATTTATTTAAAGCTTGACAGAGAGTCTTGCAGCTCTGGACCAAAGGAAACATGTAACAGAAATTTGTGATGAGAACCATGCCCATGAGGCTTTCCAAACACATTTCTGCTCTGTGCCATTAGCTGTGCTAACACTTGAAAATGCTCTGCCCATGGACACAGAGATCAATACATTTTATAAGCAATAAACATGAGAGTGACAGGGAATCAGAGGCCTCAGGCAGATAGGATTAAGCAATCTGCCTAAAGATTCACAAAGAGAGATGTGCACAACAGACCATTGCATTGAAACTTCCCTCTTTTAATTAACTGTAAGATAACAAAGTGCACATGTGACCAAGTTTCATACCAATATACTTATTATCACCTTGAAAAGTTCCATGGCCTGATAAAGAAAGAGGTTTTCTGGTTTGTTTTCCAAGATTCTCTTTCCTGGTTCATCTGCTACCTTTCAGCTCCTTTCCCTTTGGGAAGGCTCAGTAGCTTCAAGCAACTCCTCTGGTTACATGAGTTATGTGGACCAAAAGGAAAACAACTGACCACCTGTGACCAACAAGAAGCCAAGCAATGCAGCTCAAACAAGAACATCCAACAGGAAAACCCTTGTGTGGATTAAACTAACAAAGCAAAGAGAGTTGTTAAGAATTATGATAAAGGAGACTATCAACTCAGGGCTTGCTGGAAGATCAAGTGCTGAACAGGGATAAAAAGCAAAAGCTGGGTTGCCCCTTGCATCTGCCAAAATTAAGAATACCTCAATCCAAGAAAACCCTTGTAGCCCAAGAAACTGTATGGCTTTAGTAATTTACCCCTGAAGATTTAGTTTTCAGTGCTTGGGCTTGGTTCATTGCCCCTCTCTACACATACCTTAGATCTTTGCATGCTCCAAGCTTCCCCTGTGAGTACAGTCGTGTTTGATTTTCATTAGTGAATTAGAACAGGGGAAAAAAAAAAAAAAGAAACATTTTCCCTCAAGGAAACAGTCTTCAAATACCTGTGTGTGCAGTTCTATGGCTGCAAATATGCTGCCAAAGACACAGCCAATCCTAGGCACAGGGCTGGAGGCCCAAGCAGCACGATCGCTGCAGTGGGAGAGCCAGATCTACCTCCAAGTTCACACACTGGCAGGATGCAAGTGGCTACCTCTGCCAGGTCCTGGCAACTGCAAGGGGGTGTGAACAGCAGGGACACTTTCAGATGCCAACCCAAGGTTGCCAAGGGGGTTCTGTCTTATTTTGACCCCACACAATTCTTGTCACATCTCCGCTGCAGGTGCGGCCTCTAAATCAAGACATTTCCTTTCCCATGGCTGGGGAAAAGAATAGGCTCCTCTCACTCCAACCAGAAGGGTACCTCCTGCTGAATGATTTCTTCCCTCTTATTCCTCTCCTCCCCCACAATGACAGCTGCCTTGTGGTCACTGCTGCAAGAACTGTTACAGGCAGACCTGACAGCTTGTTAGTGCAGGGCTGTACTTGTGCCCTTGCTCTACTCAAAGCCTTCTTCCCTCAGTTAAAAAAAAAAATTACAACCAAATCCCTGATGACCTGGATGCCTAGTATCACTTCACAGGTGGAACCCCTGCTTCAGTTTAGGACAATCAGAAGACCCTGATAGCCACTTGTGTACTGGCTTCAGAGCAAGTGAATGGTCTAGACAGGGGTCCACCACAAGCACGTACCTCAGAATCTTCACCATGACTCTCAAGAACTTAAAAAGGTCTCTTACCACCACATTTATGTAGGACAGGAACTTTGCCAAGGCCTCAGAATTGGCTGAATTCTATCCTCTCCAAAACAATTAGGCTTTGGGGATGTTTTCAAGTTCAAAAGGACACGAGCAAGTCCAGACCAGAGGGTGATTGCTCTCAGTTCGCTGCAAGCAAGACACAAGCCACCCACCACAACAATCACATGCACACCAAGCATTGGGAAATCTCATAAAATTATCACTCTTTCTGCTGAACCCTGCCAGACGATAGAAAACCAAGGAAAAAAACAGCTTGACACAAATCCATAAAACATCTCATGAGTAAAGGGTTTAGGGCATTTAATAATGAGGGATAAAAGCGTGCAGGGAAGAAACAGAACAATTGATTAATCATAATGCACATGCTAAGGAGAAAGGGAGACAAATCCTAACACAGAGAAACCTGAACAGGACAAAAGCAAGATGGATAACACAGTCCACAGCCTACTGTTACAAAACCAGCCTGGGCTGGCAGAGAGGCACCTCTGATTTCTGGGTGGCATGTCCACCAGCTTTTGGCTCCATTTCCCTGATGAATCAGGCACATATCTATCAGGAAGCTCCCAACAGCCATTGCTCCATCCCTAGTGAAGCCAACTTTGAAAAACTCATGTTTGTGCATATTCATTAGCAAGACCGAGTTAAGAGTCAGAGCTTTGCTCTCTTATACCACCTTTCCTAAGCAGCTTCACAATAAAAAAAAAAAAGGCATTATTTCCATGGCTGACAGCCCAATACATTCAGTCTGAAAGAAAGAGCAGTGCATGCCTCCAAATAGTTTACTTTCCAAGAGGCCTTTGTGATTTGTCAAATTAACACCTGGAGAATGAGACAAGGAGGAGTTTCATCCCCAGTCAGAGTGGGCCATCCCCCAAGTTTCCTCACTGGCTCTTTCGCAGAGGAGATTCCCAGAAGAGGGACAGAGGGAGTTGCTGTATATTTACTGTGTGTGGCCTAGCTCCTATTCCCAAGCTCTTAGCTGCTTAATTACCCTCCCTCTGAAGGGTCAAGCTTTGGCTAAAGAATACCCTGCACTCAGTTATCCCTCATCCTAATGAATGCTAATAAAAAGCATTTAGTCAACTAATGCAACATAAAACTCTGCCCTATTTCATTGCATCTGCTTAATAAGAACCTCATTTAATATCAAATTACTGCCTGCTCAGCCAAAGCCTTGTATTTGTGGTAACAGGGCTGCGAGGCGGGAATATCAAGAGCTGCAACATGGAAATTCCTCACTAATATTCTCTGCAGGGCTGTGCGATTACTTAATTCATTTAGCTGAGCAAGTCTGATGGCTTGGCCAACTGTTTCACAACACCAAGCACAGTGCTAGGCAACTGGCCTCCCCAAGGGGCTGGTCCTGCCGTATCACTTTTCCTGGGACCCAGTTATTAACAGTTGCGTTGGGGATTTCAAGGAGGATCAGATAGTGTTACCAAGTGAATGAGCTAGTAGTAGTGAACGTGAAATCCTGCTTCTTCCCAAACCCCAGCCAGAGGATGCCCTGTGAGACAGCAGCCACAAAGAAACAGCATGGTTGTGTTTTAAATTCCAGTTTGTAGTGGGGAGTGCCAGCACATGGACAATTGTCTGTGTTTAAAAATACTCCCTCTTGTAGTTTTAGAGAAACCTGCTCTAAAACTCCACCCCTCCTCCCCCCACCTCAGCCGCCTCCTGGAGAAAATAGAGTTCTCTCCCCAGTGCACATCAAACCTTCTGGGGAAATCTTAAGAAAATGTAAACAGTGGTAATTCCCAGCTCCCATGAACAATCACTTACCAGAACCATATTCACACACATTCTTCACAGCTTTAATCAAACCTCAGACAGTAATGTTTTAGGGGAAAGGATTTAGTTAGTATGTTTGAGGTAGCAGAAGGAACCATATTAAGAAAGAACACTAAATATTACTATTCATAGACCATGTTCTAAAAAAAAACAATTAAAACACACCCTATCATGATTTTTAACTCCATACACAGTTTTGGCAAGACCAAATACTGATATATTGGGTCCAGTCCTGGCTTACATTTGTAAAAAGGATATTGAAAAATTGGAGAGGGTGTAAAAAAACACCAACCCACAAATGTGATTCAGCAGCTGCAGAAGCTGCCTTATAGTGGAATTTAAAGAGTTTTATTTGCTTAGTTCAGTAAGAATTGACTAGATCATGGAATATGTGTGTCTTTATAGGAGGAAAATGGTCTGAATGAACAGCAGTAGAAGAATTACCAGTGACACTGAAGTCAGGCTGACACAGGACATCCCACAATGGGCACAGGCTAGCAAGCAAACCAATAGCTCTGCCAGTATAATTTTCAAGTGAGATGTCTGTCTCAGAGATACAGTTTTATCAAATAAGTTACTGAACTCAGGAAGATATGTGGGTGAAGGCAACAGTCTGCAGCAGGTCAGACTACAAGGGGTATGGTACAAATGCAGAGACTGGTAAGAGAAGACAGTTAAAAAACCCTGAGGAGACCCACTGTTGAGAGAACAACTCACATGAGAATCAGAGCAGGGTGAACTCCTGCTGTGCAGCAACTTCCCCACACACAGGGCATTGCGCTGGAGCAAGATAGCTTGTCCTTGCATATCTTCCTTTAAATCATCTTATTTCCACCATGACTTTCCACTGTTACCAACGCCCTCACAGACATAACACACATGTGCCAACACTGGGACAAGGCAACTGGAAAACAGTGCAGGTATTCCAGCATATATTTTCCTACAAGAGGAAAAACCACATAGAGGGCCAGGAAATCTGCATTGTTTCAAGACTCTGCAGGGCCAGCAGATGCCCCAAGAGCTGCAAAAGAGTTTGCGGGAAATGCCAATGCCTGCATGACACAACCAGGCTGCTGCTGCACCATGTCCACGTCCCTGGCAGAGAGGAGCTGGATCATGGGCACACAGTAGCAAAGTAGCACTGGAAAATGGGATATACTCTACAATGGCACACTAATGCATCCAAGTGCCTGCACTTGGCAGGTAACAATGACCCCACCTCTTCCTGCTCTGTAGGACTTCCACAGATGGCTTCTGTGCTGTCAAAGCAGGAGCAATCAGCTTCTGCCTTCACCACTGTTGTCTTGTGCCCAGTTTTACCACCTGCACAGTTTTTACACTGCTGCTTCTCCCAAAATGTTTGGGAATCACAGGTGGGCCCAACTTTGGCACATAGAAAAAGCTGTTTTGCACAGGAAGTCACTGCTTTACATACACTCCCACCCCCAGTTTCTCTCAAATCAAACCTAGGTAATTTGAAGAAAATTAATCTTTATTGACATGCAAAAAACCCATTCCCCCTGCACCTGCTTTCTCCCCCAATCTACTTTCCTGCTCAGGCTGCCACCAGCGACATGCAGAACCCAAAATTCAGTAGCAACCTAGGGTCCTATCATGATTCATTCATTGAAATCTCTTGCCCAGATTTTCTTTCAGTGACAGGTTCCAATGGATTTGTGATCCCACTGCGAAACTCTGTAAAAACCCTGAAATAATTCAGATTTGACTTAAAGCTAGAGATGCACATCATGGGAAGGACGGAGTTTCTGGGAAGAACTCTGCCTTTGTTCATCCACAGAAGCACAAACCACAGCCAAACTTCGGTACAAAACAGAAACCCTCATCCCCCCAGAAAACGCCTTATTTCTGATTCAATTAAAATGAAATAACCTTATTCTACTGTTCTCTTACCCGGGCTTTGAGAATCTGAACAATGGCAATTTCTTCACCTGCAAGGAGCACCACAAGACTTAAAAATCATCAGCCTTGCCAGTGCTGGGCATCTAACATACACACGCTGAGAGGGGACCACCGTCATGTCCAAAACCACTGCCGGTGGTTATCATCCCGGCAGAGAGGCCTCCCCAGCTGCACCCCTGCGTGTTCGGCACAGAACATCAGTCTGGCTCTGCTGATGAGTGCTTCACAGGGGTCTGCACACAATGGCTTGCTTTGCCAGTCTGGAAGTAGCTTGCACGGAGGGGCGATGCTGCTCCAGGACACTTATGGCATAAACAACTTGGAGCTTCATCGCCTCTCTCCCAGCACCCTAGCAGCATCCCTGCTTTATGATCAAATGGGACTGTCTGCTTCCAGGTAAACAACCACTTTTTAAAATTCGTTTTGCTCATGTACTCCATAACTCCTTCAAACACTAAAAGACATCTTTTCAGCAAATTTCTAAGAAGTCCCCCTATTATAATGCAAAGTATTAGCATGAGCCAAAAGGAGGAAAAAACCCAAAGAAGACAAGTCTGAGTCAGCAAGGCTTGTAGCCAAGCCACTCAAGCTGGCATGACCCCTCCAGCTCCTTCCCAACCAGGGCATGGTGGGACCACCATGGCCTTGTGCCACCGCTGCCAGGCAGCCACCGAACAGGGCTGCTGCCTCCAGAGCACCTCGGGGGAGTGAGCATATGGCAGGCCACAGTGTCCTCTAGAGGTGGAAAATATCTTATAATTCGGTGGCAGAGGAGGACAGGACAGGGCTCAGAAGCAGGATTGCTCCACCAGGCCCAGAGGGATTTCTCCAGGCTGCTGAGGGACCAGGGTGAAGGATCACTGCTGGGAATAGGCACAGGAGGGACAGGCAGGCATGGGGTCATGCCACCTGGCTCCTTTACAGTGAACTGCCCCCAGCACAATGGAAATGGTCAAAATCCACTTACTCAGGTCCAAACCACATAAATAAAACAACTCCTCATGGCTCCCAGATGTCAACTCCCAAATTTGGCGGCTTTGCCACCACGTCTTCTACTCCTGGAAGGGGTCTATAGCTATTTGTGTTGCCAAACAATCGACCTGATGCTGGGTGGGCACACTGGGAGGGCCCTGCATGGTGGGTTGCCTGCTTGATCTGGGCTCTTCAGGTCTGCTAAGACAATCTTTGTGAGAATAAAGAGGAAAAATGTGTGCAATTGCTCTGTGAAGTACTGGGGTTTTTTTCTGGTTTTACCTAAACATGAGGATCCCACGAGTTGGAGTAGTCCTGTGAGGCTTCATACAATTGTGGAAAATGAGGCTCTTAGGTGCTCTAAAACTGGATTTCAGCTAGTATGCTTATAAAACCAGGAAAACCTCCTACATATCTTTCAAAAATAGCTATGATTAAAAAAAAAATATCGATGGGAAAGAGGAAAAAATTTAATATTCCCAGAATAGGCTTGATACTCTTGCCAGAGGCACTATTCCTTGAAAGACAGATGTTCATACAGAAGATCTCATCCCTTCTGTCTGTACCACTGCAGTGTAGCTTCTGGTAAACACCAGTCACCACGGGCAATGCAGTCACGCAAAAAAATCACTGCACAAGGAAAAGCACACTAAGGAAAGGCAAAAACCGAGCACCTGGAGCAGCACAGAGGTAAGTGCTGCCAGACCCACCAGAGCCCTGACCAGTTCCTTGCTGCTCTCTATCACTGCTGCAGCCAGCAGTCAGCCTAAATTCAAAATACCATGAGTGTTCTTCCAACCAGGAGGGTAAAATTAGATTTGGAAATGCTGACTCTTTGCTTCCAAGTAAATATGAAGGCCTGATGTTCAACAAATCAAGAGCAACACCCTCCCACCCACCCCACCCCCTGCCCCCCTTCATCAGATCATTGCCCTGAAGCTCTTGCCTTGGTTTTCCCTCCTTATGCTCTCTTAGCTGTAGGCTGCTGCTATCCCTCAAAATGGATAGCATGGAACACCCTGGCATCCACTTGCCCCAGGAGTCCCAGCAAATCCTCTCTTGGTCTGCCAGGCCTTGTAGATCCATCTTTTGAGCAGCAGACCCTATTATTGTGGGTATTACTGAAGAGCATTCAGCAACTCCCTTTAGCCCAAGGGGGAAGACAGCTGTTCCTCCCACCACTCTTTTGACATGGCCTTAGACCAGTCCAGGGCAAGCCACAATACAAAGAAGCTGGAGAAGTCAATCGCTATATAAAGCATTATTTGTAAACTGATAACAGCTACAGAGCTGGGGGTGCCAACCAGCTCTGCTTCATGGAGGGAACGTTCCAAATGCCAATATCCTGCTTGCTCACCAACCAGAAACTGAGAAACCAGATATCCACAAGATGACTGAAAGCCTCAGAGAGATTTATAAGGGAATACTTAACCTGTGCATCGCAGTCTTGTAGCCCTACTTGCTAAAGCTGAGAAGTACAGTATTTCCCCCAGTTCTAGCCTAGGAGACAGAGAATGAAAATAACTGAATTATAGTGTGGTTTTTGACTGGTGGCTAAGCTTGACCATGTTTGGCACTGGCTGAACTGATGGTAGGTGCCCCACAGCAGCAGCCCACCCTCCCACGGCATCCCCAGGCAGCTCCAGTAGGGTGAGACAACAGCTCTCCCAGCTCAGAGTGTATGATCAAGGCAGGCTGTAGGATCCACTCAACACCCCGGGGCACCACATAAAGTGTACTGAGAAGCAAGTGATGAACACCTTTTTGTGTAAATTCTGCTCAGGCAGGGCTTCTAAGCGTGAGGATACAACCCAAAAACCAAACCAAGGTCCCTCAGTACTAAATTCACCCGAAGACACGAATCCCCAGTTTTCACTGGAATGATTCCCCCCATGAATCTGTATGTGGCAGAAAATCCGGAAAGATCCGAGCCAGGAGACCTACTACTGCCTTGCTCAGGCAGGGAGGAGCTCCGTTACTTGGAGAAAAGGGTTAGGAGCTGCACTGCTGCGGCTGCCCAGCAGGTGGTAATGTTTGTTAAAAGTTCAGTCAATACCGAGCAGCAGCAGTTCGCACTTGAGGTTTATGAACAATTCCAATCGGAAAAGAATGTTATTTAAAAAAGCATTGGGAAATAAATGTGTCGATTTGGTCAGATTCCTGCTCTCCTTTCAGAATAATGTGTCTCTGCACAGAACAGTAAGCACTGCATACTGAAGCAAACCTCGTTTTCATCTTGTTCACATGAGCTATAGTCCCTAAAAGATTAAAAAAAAACCCTTTTCCATGGAGTAAACTAGAATTTCTGTAGAAGGTCTGTCCCTAGGATTCCCCATTTCCATGGAAAGGTGGTACAAGTTCACAGCTTCTTTTTCTTGCCCTTCACTTGATTTTAGATTTCTGATATTTGTGTTATTCTACATTCAAATTATCCATTACCTGATAACTCAAGCACCTAGAAGATGGTGGAAAATGAATCACTGAAACAATCTTCCCCAAGAGCTGCTGTATTACACAGCAAGCAAGGCCTCCGTGAATACACATGGGCACATCTTTCTGATCCTTAAACTGTAATTAGAGCAAGCACATTGCTCACGCAGCCATATAACACTTAGTGCAGTAGCAGCATCATCCTGTTCAGTCAGGATTTGCTTTGGCACAATTCACCACCTGAAATCCTAAGCAACTGGGAACCAGCCCAAACACAAGCACTTACCTCTTCTCAGGTGGTGTACCAAGTCCTCCACCTGCTGAGGATCCCCCGCAGAAAATCACCTGCTGTCCAGTACAAATCCTCCCTGCAATTTTTAAAGACATGAATTTCACATACTTCTCTCCTCAGAAAAACACTAACACATTGCCCAGAATAATGCAAGGAGCAGGTTATGGTCCAGGGAGAAAGGCTAACAGGCAAGTATTAGTGCTCCAGAACCTGAGGCTGGCCAGGTTTGCCACACTCAATGCTGATGTTAATTTTTAGCTCTTTCACCTGTCTTAGCAATAAGTGGGTATTTTAATGATTTTGGTTTTAAGGACTCCATTGGTGGTAGTCGAATAGTTTCTCTGGAGGTTTTCTGCCTTCCTCCTAGAAATCTGGTATCCTTGATAAAAGTGCAAGTGAAGACTAATGCTAGCATGCAATCCTATTTTTACAGACTTTCTTGTACTTGCCTACATCAGTACTTGAAAAGTACGAGTACAAGTACCTTAGAAGGGTCATCTCAACAGTTTTGCTCAATTTCTAACAAGTTCCATGTTCCTTTACTCTCTTGCTTGCAAGGCTTGAAAATAACACAGCCTTTTTAATTCTGACCAAGACCATCTAGTGAGTAACAACTGTGAGAACAGATTTCAAGACTAGAGAGGAGCATTACTATAAGCTGTCATAACCTGCTCTGATCCCCTGCATAACACAAGCCAAGGAGCTTCCCCACATAGCTTACCTCAAACTAACTGAGATCAGGTTAGTGTTAACCAGCCAAGGAGGACCACAAGGGTACCATACTGGCCTGTACCTTTAGATCCCATAGTTATCTTTGGAGGACAGCTTGGTTTAGTAGTTACCATTTCCTTTCTGCCACGCCCCCTCCAATATCTTTTCAGCATAGAGGTCATTAGCACTTTTTTGGTCTGAAGTAACTTAATAGTTTCTATTTAGTTCCATAAGAAATGATATCCTAATTAGAGTCAATAAAATAAAGCAGATTGCCTTGTCTGAGATACTACATTATATTCCAACACAAAGCCCAAGTCTTCCACTAAAAGCCAAACCTGATAAAGATGACTCTTGCTCCAAACTCTACAACCAGGAACCACTTCTCCAACAAAAGGTGGAAGAGACTGGCTCTTTGAACCTCAGCAGCCAGAATAGACTCCAGCAATAAAACAGAAGCAGTGCTAACCAACCATCCTTATATAGCATCAATCTTCTCCCAGGTGTTTTGTTTAGGACCCATCTACCTCTATGTTGTGATCCTTATAATAAGATCCAGCTGAAGAGTATTCTCCTGTAGAAGCAGCTCTACTTTGGATAGACTACTTAAATACCTATCAGGTCAGAAGGACATTGCAAGTGTAACCATGTACCCACGACATGTGTGGCTAGGTAAGCCCTGGGACAGTTTTCTTTGGGTGAAGGTTGGTCGAGGGTCTCTGAGATGGCTGCTGCCTTGGACACTGGTATTCCTGTTCTCTAACTTGAGCCCACCAGCTCCAAAGAGAAAAATAGGGACTGAGAGACTGAGATCCCTCTCACACTGAATATTTGTCTTTCATATAAGTCTGTGAGTTCATCTTGGGGGTCTCTGAGCTAGCCAGACACTCCTCCTCTGATTTTGAAAATCAGGCCCTGAGAACTCTTGACACTTTTCAGGCTGCCACAGAAACTATGATTCAGACAGATGGGTTTAGGTAAGCAGGGACAACTCTGGGCTCCCCAGACATGGGATTATGACCCTTCAGAAAGGAGCTTTCAGACTCATGCAGAGATCAGGAATCTACAGGGGATCTTTCAGGAGAGGGACTCTGACCCAAGGATGAATATCCTCCAAGGGAGCAGATGTGGCACGGGAGCCTTTGGAAAAGACTCAGCAACCCTGCCTGCTAGTGGGAGAGGGGGCAAAATCCTGCTTACAACAAGATGTTTGTCTTGCAGATGAAGGTGGTGACAGCTGGGATGAGGGAAGGGGAAAAAAATTCAGGTCAGCACCCTGTGTGTGAAAAGATCACTCCCCTGCCTGCCCCAGCTAGCTTGCACTCAGAGCCAGCCAAACGGGTCACTGGCTCCAGCCAGCCCACGGCGTGGTGAGGGCTCACACCCCACTCCCCAGTGTCTCTCAGGAACTTCCATCTATCTATATTCTGTGCTGGCTCTAGGGATAAGAAACAGCTCTTTCCTGGGATGGATGGGCAGCGGATGCAGAAGCAAATAGGGAAGGCAATGACTGCATCTGCCTGGTACCACTGCCTCTGAGCCAGGGCTGAGCATCTTCAAGGGCCACATCAGTGGGATGCTGCTGCACCTCCTTGATTCAATATAGCTACCTTACAGAGCGAGTATCCTGCCTGCTTGGAATGGTTTCCTTGCCTACAGTGTCAATGTCCTCCTCTCCAGGTGCTTTCAGGCTTTCTTACCCATCCCATCTTGTTTCAGGGAAGAAAAGAAAAAACCTAACAGAGGAAGATACTAATGAACCAATATGTCATTGCTGTGTATTAAGTTTTACTCATTTGGCAATAAATCTATGCTGTGCCTGTTCGTTTAATTAGTTGTCTCTCAGTCAGGAAAATTGGGGATGTGAAGTGCTGATATGGCGCTAAATAATTACCTGGGAATAAGTGCTTGGGGCTGGACCAGGAACTTTCTTATTGCTATTAGCAGATCCCTGCGAGGCACCAGGAAGAAGCAGGGCTGGGCAGCGGTGGGAGTTGGAGCAGTGGGAGCACACGCTGAGGGATGTGGGGAGAGGCTGCTCCTAGGATGCAGCATGCGGTGGCTCAGCCCTCCCTTCCCATGCTGGCAGTAATACCTGTGGGGAAACTGAGGCAAGAAGAGACAAATTTGGCCTGCAGAACAGGAGTGGGGTCCACAAACAAGTGAATGACTATCACTTGGCTTTATTTCCCTGTCCTCCCGGCCCATAAAGAGAAGGAAGACCTTGTCCAAACACCACCCAGTACTGATGTGAGACCTCACTCTCATGTGTTATCTGTCCCTATCCCCATACAAAGAGCAAACCATACATCTTCCTTCAATTTAAGAAGTGAGGAGAAGAAAGACTACATCATACACACTAATTTCCCCGCCCGCTTGGGAGGGAGACACCAGGCAACATGACTCTGTCTTATTTTCTGCAATGAACGTGTAACACCAGATGACATTTGCTTTTCAGCTACATGGGTGGCTTTTACCTTTCTGCACACAATACTCAGCAAAGGCTCTGGCCACACACACATAGACACTGAACTTGAGGTAAAACTTTGGAGCAAAGTCCATGGCAGCAGGAGCAGCCCAGTAAGTAAGCACTTCACTGAGAGGTGTGAGAAGGGAGCAGGCTGTGTATCAAAAGGTTAGGTGTTTCATCATGTGAGAAAAAGGCCCACAACGAAGCCAGGAGTAAATCTGTTGTTGCTGGGTGGGCTTAATAGCTCCTTAGAATTGAATTGGGTATTCACAGCTTTTTGGAAACTGGAACGACTTGAGCTGCTGTGGGTTAACCCATTCGCGCACCCGCGGCCTCAGCCTTATGCAAACACCTAGTTTTATTTCCGCAGCCATTACAGGACACTAATGTGAAACGCTTCTCAGGAGAGAGCCAGCCCAGTTTATCGGCCCCAAAGCTCAGAGCAATTTAACCGAGCACAGGAGATTTCAAGTGCGTACCTGTCCCAGACATTTACATCCTGGGATGTTAACCAGTCCCAGCTTCAACGGGTAACTCCTATTTGGACCCTTCAGAGGACTTCTCCTCCGAGTGCTTTTCAGCCAGACACAGAGGATTCCCTGCAGAAGTGCAGTGAGTGGCCAAATACTGTCCCCCACCTCAGGGAGACACCAGGGTGGTACCTGTGGGGCTGGTGACGAGGTCCACGAGGGACTGGCTGGAGCCCAACTCCATGTTTTGTATTCCCCCAGTTTCTTTAGAAGGTAGTAGAGCTGCACAGGCAGAGAGGGAGGTGTGAGATGCTCCCAGAGGTCCTCTATTGCTGGCCACTGAAGAGCCCAGCCATGAGACACACTGTGGAACTCACCAGCCCTACAGCCAGGTGCCGCCAGGCTGCATGTGCTGGGATCAGCATGGCTGCAAAGATGCCATGGGATGTGTCTGCCCCACAGCCACAACACAGATGGGAAACAGCTCAGGGTTGTGACTGTCTGACAGTGCCTCCCACCAGACATCATGACACCTCGGGTCTGAGCAGACTGAATCAGGTGATCTGACGCACAGCTCCGGTGCAGATACATCTCCGTCATCATAGTGTACTTAGCTCCTACTGCGTTATCTAGTCACGGTCTTTATTTCTGGGTGTGACTGATTGTCCCTTTAGTTTATTACTACTCAGAAATTTGTTCTTACATGTTTGTACACTGCAAATAAACGGTTTTAATTGAAGCTTCCCAATCTTCTAGGCTGACGCTGCTGACACACAGCTTCCCTCTTGGCGTGTGCAGGGCAATGAGTTGACATGTTTTGTACCAGACAATGCAAGACTGCAAAAGGAAGCCCCCAGTCAGGAAAGGAGGTAGTCTACTCAGCCTTAAAATCACGCTGTTCTCTATTTTGATTATGCATTCAATGCATGAATTTCTTTCAAACCCATGCAGTGAGACCCACAGGGTGGGTTGATAATCAGAACCAAGTCCTACTTATTCCCCATCTCCCCTCTCTGTCAAGCACCTTGGCTCATCTTGACTTTCTGCTTACATTGTTCTCCAGAATTCAAGCCCAGAAGGAATCCCACAGCACCCAGAATAAAGATTATATTTAAAAACTACCGGAACTGGCAAGTTAACCCCAGCAGAGCCTGCAGATGTGTACTTAGCCTGTGTAAATTTTAATACCACTGTTTGACTGATACCCATGGGATGGTCGTTCCTTACAGCTCATTTATGATTTTGCACGGGATCATTACCTCAATTAATACTGCATTTTTCTTTGCAGAAGGTGGAAGATGATTCACAGCACTCACTCTCTGGTAAATGTAGCCAGCATCAGGATGCGCATACTGGTGTATAACAGATGAATCACAACGAATAGACAAAAGGGACACGGCAGGCCATGGTGGAGCCAAAGTCATGCGTGTGTGCACATCCCAGATAATACTGCAGACAGGAATGAACTGACTTCCACCGACAGAGTGTTTCTGCCCAAAGCCCACCTCCCTAAGGCAAGGGGAAAATCCAAGGCATTTCTGCAGTCATCCACTTTCAAAGGTGGATAAACCAACAGGCTGTCAAGTACAACATGACTGCCCTTGCTGATCAGCCAGCCTCTGCTTATTGAGTCTCGTCTTCTTTAGCGAAAATAAAGATCATTCTGACTGCTTTGCAGCTGTGCTGACTCAGGGGTCCAGCAGCGCTCACACACATACTGAAACCTCTGCGTGTCTATCATGACCATCAGCTCTGCGTGCGTGTCATGAACCTGACTAATTTCACACCTTCTGGGATCTGGTGGTTTTTACACAGCAGAATCATCGAACAGGGTGTCAAGAACTGTAGGAGGCAAATGTCACCATTTCGTCTGGTCCTATGTGTGTCTCTGGGCCGCGGAGTTCAGAGTTCCTCCCGGCATGATTCACCAATCAATCGGTTTGGTGTCTCACGGTGACCTAGTCCCAGGTCCGGCAGCTGGAGCTCAATGGCTTTTCACCCTGCTGCTTCACCAGCAAAGCATCCATGACCCGTCTCTCTTTACATCTCATGTTTTTCAACTACAGTAGCATATCCCATGCCTACAAAACATTGGGAAATGTATTTGTGCGCTTTGCAGAAACAGCTGAGTTTGTTTATACAGCTGAGCCCATGTGTGAAGACGAGGAATTGAATTATCCACTGCATGTCTCAGACCTTGATGACTAAATTGGGATTTGCTTCTCTGTCTTCAAGGGAGGAGGGGGGGAAAAGTCTAACAGAAAGAGGCCACGCTGTGTCCCTCTGCTCCACTGCTGGGAGTGTTGTGGATGCTATAATTAACCACCTATAGCAAGCAGAAGTCGGGCGGTACCATGGGAATTACAAACTCACAAAGCCTGTTATTAAATAGTCACACACGGCACTACCTGACTTACATCTCTCAGGGTTTGTTTACCTTCTTTAATAAAAAGGAAGAAAAACTCCCAGGCAATTTCCACAAGATTTTAACACGTCTGTGTTAAGCATCTGCCTGGAGCCTTTGGATTAAAAAAATCCCACATTTATACTATTGGCAAGATATAGTGAAGGGAAAGGTCTAATTATGCATGGTCTGTGTGATGTACTATGGTGGCCTGTGCTCCCCACAGTGACTTGGGGTTCCAGAGAGAGACATCTTTATGGAGCTCATTTGGCAGAAGGGAAAAGATTAGGGACCTTTAAAAACCTGACTTCTGCAGGATATGTCAATCTGAATATGCAAAGGTGGAAGTGTCTACGTTATTCTAATGTCCTCTAGATCCTTTTGTATCTTAAACAGATGAATCCTTAAAGAGGTCCCACTTGGTACAGTTAAACTAGGTACATTGTTTCCCACTCCTGCTCTCTCTCACCCTGCTATTCAGAGTACAATGGCCAGTAGAGTGAGAGGAAAGGAGAAAACGCTGATGCCATGTAGGTACTTGCTTACTGTATGGAGAACCTGAGAAGATTTTGTACTATCTCTGTAAACTGGCTGTGCACCCTTCAGTTTCTCCATCTTTTTTTAAGCAACTGAGCAATGGACAGAATGGGTTAAAGTCTTCTTTAGCAGAAAGGGAAAGAGCCTGGAGATATGTGCACTTAATTGTCTAACCTAGTGGTGGAGCAGTCCATCAGGATTTGAATGAGGCAATTACCTGAGAGAATTAAAAACAAATCCCAGACAATAGAAAGTCTCAGACACCAGATATTAATTCTTAATATATCCTCCCCCATCCCCCCTTGAGTGGGATTCAAAGAAACTATGTGAAAAAAAAAACCAACAACCTAGAAAATTAGGAAGAGATCAGGAAGGTAAGAGAGAAGTTGAGAAACACCTCAGGAGACCCAGAAGAGGACCAGGCAGATGATGCAATGCTGATGGCTGACAGACGAGGGTTTTACAGAGACCCTTGCCTCTTCCCAGAGCTTTGCTTCTACCACCAGGCAACTAGTCCCCATAGCACCCCTCAGGAAAGCTGAGGTGCCTTGCCACAGTCCACGTCAGTGGCTAGGCTGTCCCCAAGGCCTGTCCTCCACCAGTAGAAGGGTGCAGGTCCCTGAGAGCCCAGGAACTGCCCTGCACCACGCCCCTTATTGCAAGGCTACGCCAGAGGCTTCTTTCAAAGGTTATCTGAGGGGACCATGGGAAACCTCCCTTTGGCCAAAAATTCGTGATACACACTACGTGTATAAAAATACCCATCCCCAAGCATGGGAATCAGAGAGATTATGTCAATAAAGGTGGGTAAGAAAGGAGGAGAAAGAGAGAAACCAGACTCCAAGTTATTCACATTTTCCTAGCTCAAGTACGATAGGAAAACATATATTTTCTTGCAACATTACCAGAGTAAAAAGTTTCTCAAGTCCTCACTACACTGGTGCTAATTCTGGAGTGATGGATTGGGCCAAGTGGGAAAACAGATACATTTAAAAAGCCCATTTGATTCTGGGTAGCTTCCAGCAAGTCCCTGCAGCATACTCTAAGAACACCATTAGAAAATTTTACTCCTTCACTTCTACAAGACTAAAGATATTTCCTCCTTGCTCTGGCCCAAGCACTAATAATTCCCACCTAAACCCATTGCATTTATTGATGAAATAAATAAAGCTGTCTGTATTGTGGTAGAGGTTTGGGGTTTTTTTCCATATAGCAAGCATAAGCCAGTCTGGATATTCTAAGCTGTAAATACAGCAAACCTTACATCGCCTTCATTAACACAGATACAGTCTATGTCTGCCCAGGTTGCTTGGAGTGTGTAATTTTGCATTTCAATGTCTCTTGAAAGTTTAATGTATGTGAGGAAAAGACATCTTCATGTGTTTTTTGCTAGGGCTTAGGTCCCAGTAATCCCGATTTAAAGTTTATACAAAGGCAAGCAAGTAACATGGCCGGTCTGAGGAACCTCAGTGCTTTCTGCATCAGCACATGTCCCTGAACACTGCAAGGATCCTTGGGGTCATTTTGTACCCCGTGCTTCATTCATGTACAAGACTGGGAGAGGCAGAAGTTAACTAGACCTTTCCTCTCTTCTTTTCCCTTTCCTAACTCTGATTCGATGCTCAAGTCCATTTGACAAGTTACATCCATGAAACAGTCACCATCTGTTGGGAAATAGCTCAGTATTGCCCCATGAGACAGACACGTATAACATTTTGTTGGTCTCATCCGTCTCACAACATCCTGGCAGGACATACTATGGAGAGAGAAAGCTTTATAAGCCTCGAGTCCCACATCAACAGTGCAGTCAGTGAACAACTCTGATTGCTCGGGCTTTTTTACTCCTTCACCAGACCTTCTCTGTTTCACAGTTTGCAAGGCAACCTGGAGATTCCCACAGGGAAGAAGGCAAGACCTTGTACTCCCCCTTCTTCTCTTCCCTACGTGAACTTTACAGCTGTTTTGGGGCTCCGTGTGTCTCACTAGCACACACACTGCTGCAAACAAGCTGGAATGTTGTAAAAGTGAAGGTTGAAAGAAAAATGGAGATGCGCTGGAAGGGGACGCCTGGGAAGATCTCATTAGCAGACCTGCCCAGATAAGGGGAGTTTCATGGCACTCTGGGCCCTGCTGAGCTTGCTGCCAAAGACAATTCCCCTTCAGATCCCACAGCAGTGCCCAGTTTGGTTAGGGATGTAGTGACTTGACCAAGAGATCATAGAAAGTATTTTCAAAGTATTCACCGCACAAGCACAATCCAGACTGTAAAATTAAACTCCCTATTTCCTACCAAAATCTTTTACTTCCCCCCCCTATACAGCTGCTAAGATCTGCTGCAAGATGTGGTGTAAGTTGTTTGCTAAATGGCGCTGTCTTTATTCCTTCAGGAAGAGGAGTTAAAAGCATTTCCGTGTAAAAGGCACAAATTAACAAATTTTCTCTGTTCACAGAGCTCAAAGTTTACAACAAGGACATTTTTAAGGAAGGCATTTCTAAATTACCAAGGGTACATTACTGAGGGAGAGCCTTCAGAAGAGCTACCGTTCACTTGCAATGCCCAAATCATGCTCCAGTTCCCCAGCGGGTGCAATACCTGCCCTCTTACAATACGCCCTTTCAGTTGTACTACAATTGCCTTAGAAATGAGCAGTCTTTAAAAAAATGAGGCATGTTTGTAGTTTGCATTCTTTTGTGCTGTCCATCAACTTTCTCCCCCACGCATCCATCAGTAGCTACATCACTCTCTATTCCTCAGGCAGCACATACTTCCCAGGCTAATGCCTTCACATATAAAGCACATCTTGAGTTAAACATTAGCTACATACTAACTGGGGCTTGCTTTCCAACTGAATAATCGGCTTTAAAGGAGAAGGTTTTCTACAGCTCAGATGAGACAGCTGCAAAGGAACTGCTTAGCAATCCTCTTGAAAGAAAGCATGCAGTGTTGGAATCCAAATTCTATTTTATCTGTTTAGACTTGCCACTAGTAATTACTTGAAAACTGTATCAGCTTCTGTCTTTAATGATGTAGTAACTGTTACCAGCACTTCGTAAAGGGGGAACAGAGCATAACAAAACCAAAAGGTTGTTTTAGAGTAGGTGCATATTTCTGTAAAACCAATGCAGAACTGAATTCCAATAATATATATCTTCAGGTGTTGCTTGGTCAACTCCTGAAGGTCATCTCCCATTCATGCCAGGCTGAGCTAGCTTGAGTGCCAGAGCTGGGAGGGAGCTCCTTGGCCTCTGGGACGATGAGTCTAAAGCACAGGGACCATGCTTGCTCACTGCTTCATCAGAAAGGCAGCATTTACTTACAACATGTTGTCTTCTGAAGGCAGCCCACCTAGCACAAGCTGACAAAAAAGCATTTCCCAATGTAAAATCTGGAAGGAAGATCATAGAATCACAGAATGGCTTTGGTTGGAATGGACCTTAAAGACCAACTAGTTCCAACCCACCTGCCATGGTCAGGGACACCTTCCACTAGACCAGGTTGCTCAAAGATACTAAGTGTTTGGATATGTTGTTGTGAAAGGTGAGGTCTAGCCCCTTGGTGCCTAGACCCAAGCCTCAAAATCCTGCTCCAACCCACAACAGCAAAAGGCAAGCTTTCCAAAGTTGTTACTTGCAATTTTAGACTCTAAAAGGCAGCCCTCCCTTAGGAGCGAAGCAAAGGACACCAGTGCTGTTGATCCACGCTTATTCCCAATATGTTAAGACTGCCTGGCAAAAGCTTGTTTGTACAGCCTGATCTTCTTCAAGGAGACACTCCAAAAACTGATGCTTTGGAAGTAGGTTTGAGGACAGCTGCACGGTGGGAAGTCAGCAGGGAAGACCAAGCTGATCTCTGGAAGCTGGGAATGGTAAACTCTGTCACTGAAAGAAAAAAGTACCTATCACTGCCTGTGGGCTGTAGCTAGCATCACGACCTCAGAGTCTTGCTGAAGCATCATTGGTCCCCCTGACCATCTGAAGGATCAGAAAACATAAAACCGTTTATCCAGTGGAACCTGTCCCTTTCTTCCTATGTCACATGGTTACAACACTAGGAAAAACATCAGTATGCAGATTTTTTTCTTTCAGTACCAAGATGAGCAGAAGTTGCCTCATTCCTCAAGGATCTTTTGGGCTATGGGTGTGTGACACAACCCTTCACCCTGTTTAGCACAGGGTCCATCCTGTACAGCATGACGGGTGAAAACGGTCTGGCTTGGAAAATGGGACTTGAATTGCACGAGGTATGCCGACCGACACAGAGAGTGTGTTTTCTGTGCCTAGCTCCCGGAGGAGGACCGGCTGATGGCAAGGTGGTCTTGGATATCACGTCTCTGGGCTCTTCGAAGCCCCAGCAATGAATACCAATGCTTGGGATTACTGCGGCAAACTTTCTCCTGAGCCTGGCTGTGACATTGATCCCTCATGAACCTGCTAATGACGTCCACCATGACCTTATTGTGTTAGACACATAGGGAATGGCCACAGCCGTACCTTTGTAAGATGAGTGGCTTTGGTCACCCTATATGCCAGTAGTTTGACATGAAGCAGGAGCTGTGCAGAGCTTCTATCCAAAACCTGCTTCCATGGGCATGATAAAAACTATCACTATAGCAAGCAGGGCCAAAAGCAAAATAAAATAAAAACAGAGGGAGATTAAAAACAAAGACAGAAAAGAGCAATCCTTCTTCATATTTGTTTCTTTTTTTTTCCTTTGTCCCAAAGCCTTTTCCAAGTACAGAAGAGAGTTCAGTTTTGTTGGGTTTCTGTGTTGGTTTCAGCTGTCCTTTCTTCAGGATGGATCTCGACACTTAGAAAAAGCATATACCACTGAGATCCTGTGAGGGTGAGCACAATGAACAAACACTCCCCCAGTCTGCCCCCATCTCACTTTGCACTCTCGGCAAGAAGGCAACAGGCAGATCTGGCTCCTGACACAGCTTGTGGGTGCGTAGGAGCGCTGGGCAGTGATGTGCTGTCAACACTGCCCGAAGCAAGGGAGGAGAGAAAGTGGAGTGCTGAGGGGAAAATGAAAATCTGCTTTCCCCCTTGCTACTTCCTTAGCAGGGTCACAACTGGTGGGGGCTTCCTAGGAGAATTACCATGACTTTTACCAGCACCAGCGGGAAAATGCTGCCATTTCCTTTCACATCACAGCAAATCCACAGGAAAATGACCCAGCTGAAGGATTAAAAAAAATTTTGCAAAAGCCAGGATGAAAAAGTACACAGGTCAGACACAGAGCAACATGCAGGCATTCTCACTGATGGCTGCATCCCAGTATTTCTCAAAGATGCCCAAAATCCACTCAGATCAAAAGTGGATGCTGAAGTGGCAGCTGCACGCTGAGATCGGAGCAGCCAGCACAGAACTTGGTGAAAATCCTTTCAGGTAGTTATATAGCCAGAATGGGGCAAAAACCTTTGGTGCCGTAACACTGTGAATAATTCACCAGGTATTAGCTGTGTTTGAGATGCTATGCTGTACTTCCAGTCTCCTCTTACAGAGCACTTTGGAGGCAAAGAGACAAGGAGGGAGGGCAGCACACACTGAGCGCTGAGGATTTTGTGCTTTCCCAAGCAAACTGATTTTCCAAGGGACTGCACAGCTTGTTGTTCCACATCTCCCATGGGTCAAGCTCTCCTCAAGGTGGATGGTGACACATGTCATAGAAGCTTTCTGCAATCAATTAGGAGTGAAAATGTCTCACGAGCTTTTTATACAGTTCATCAATTCAGTGAGCACAGTTCGTGCCTGGCTACCTTCCCTCACCTAAACCAAGGCTGCTTGAATGGGCCAAAGCTGGAGGTTATGTAAAAGCTATTAAATGCTTGTAATGTGAAGGGCACAGTGGGATTTACTATTATTATTCTTGTTTTAAAGGTGGCAGTCACTTTGCCTTCTTTCACAGCAAACCAAATGTTAGAAACTCCTGCACAGATGGTAATTTTTGATACATTTTTCTGTCCTAGAAATGGGATTTGTCCATCAAATTCTCATCTGTTCTTCCTGTTCCTGTGCTTTCCATTTCTGTTCCCTGCCAATACAGGCATTCAGCTGCCCTTTGAAGACACTTTTGTCTTACACGTCCCTCTCTTGAAGTGGATCTTGAAAAGAAGGAGGGGGCATTGTACTGCCCACTTCCACCTTCCTGCACAACTTGGTCCTAGGTGAACCTAAGAAAGAAACTACAGGCAGTTCTGGGTTTTACCAGAGCTGTGATCCCACAGCGAAGGAAGGGATTGTGCTCATGTCCCCGTTGCTCCAAGGCCGTGAGAACTGTGAGCAGCAGCCATTGTGGGTAGAGCTGGTCAAGCCTTGGTCTGTTGTCACCACCTCCCTCCTGTCATGCTCCAGGACATCCTGACCTTGGGAGAAGAAGGAATGCTGCTTCCCGGTCCTGTTCACCATTCCCATGTACTGTCATGCTGCTTGTCCCTTTGTGTTGCAGCTCCTTGCCTGTTCTCTTCACTTTCTGATGTTTCCCAGCGATGAAGTAACTAGTGACGCTGTACTCAGAGGCAGCGTTTTCTTCTTGCAGCAAACCTGTCTTCTGACTACGGAAGATGAGGGTAGGTTGCCCTTTAGCCACAGCTACGGTGTTGCTCCTGTCCCTACAGCTACAAACAGGGCTCTTCAAAGCCTCCTTGCACACTGGGGGCTGCATTGCAGTCTCAGATGACAATTTTCCCCATCTGATCTCTCTACACATGCCACTGGGGCCCTAAGAGGCTTCTCTGAGGTGGGTATGCCCATCAGGCATTGGCTGCAGATGGCAAGACAGGGAGCAGGACGCGTCAGTGTAGTGCTCTGCTTTTGGTATAAGTAAGGCCATACAAACCACCGACGTTTTTGTGGGTGTCAGGTCTTATCTCGCAAACTAGGGCAAGTTTGGTGCATCTCTGTTTTCTATCAGAGTAAATGCGGAAACAAGGAGTGTTGTTCTACGCTCTGTGTTAGGGCTGAGGCTTCAGTCCAGGGAAAGAGTGGTCAGCCAGACCTGGCAGAGCAGATCAAACAAGGCCTGGGAAAAACACACATGTATGGCAGGAATTGCTGTCTGAAGAGCAACACTGACACTGCACACGCTAACCTAAATAGTGACCATGAAACAGGTCAATTTGCCCACCGGGTTTTGCCTATATTAAGCTTTAACACATTTTCCACTTAGAGTGACTATGCAGGTGCTCATCTCCTCTGCTGATGCCTCTTAAGCTGGTTGTTGAAATGATGGCAGAGACTGAAAGGAGGACTTCTGAGGTCCTGCTCGCCCGTGCTGAAGACGTCTTTCTGCAGCTTGGCATCAGGTGCCTCCACTGGAGCAGTGTAATGCCACAACATGATCCTAGAGAGCGAGAAGCTATGGTGTCCTCTAACAGCAAGCCCCATTTGTTACTTGTGCTTGGCTCATGGCCTCTCTGTCTCAGCTGCGGGTGTGAGCAGTGATTTAAACGAAGCATTAAAAGAAAGGAAAAAAATAACCAGCATGGAGAAGCCTGCAGCGTGCCTATGGAAGCAGTAGAGCATTGAGATAAATTTATTTGAAGGTTTTCTGCAGCAGGGGAGAGATGGCACCTGAAATTTATGCGATCATTAAACTTTCATGTGCAGTGGCCCCGTGAATCTAGAGCAATGACACAAAGCCATCAGCCCCAGAAGCATCGCTGTTGTTTATGAAACTAACAGCTTTCCCCCAAAAGTGGGTAGTGGGAGAGGGCAAAGAAGCTCACAGTCGAGGACTCTGGCGTTGATTCTTGCATGTAGTCTATGGTGATGGCAGGCAATAATTTAATTGTTCGCCAACTGTTACGTTGTATGAAAAATGAAAATAAAATCGATCAGCCATGAAGGTGTTATTCAACCGCTTTCAGACTTCTCTGCGTCTTCCAATACAAACCCACTTATTCACAAGTACAGGCAGATATGGCATGGCACCAGCTGAATCGAGAGCAGAGATGGGACAGGATGGACACCCCATCCCACTTTCAGAGATTCAGCCTGTAAGACCAACTACGGTCAAAACCAGCCTGGCCAGGGAAATCTCTAACCTTACCCAAGAGCCTCTGACAGTAAGGACTCCTTATTCTTTCAAATGTTTTATTCAAATGACCTGCCACTGTTGTTTTATTTTACCCTAAGTACATTAGAGATTAAAGTGTTCAGGGACAGAAGCCAGTTTTAGCAAGTTCCTGAAACAAGTGCATAGCTTTTTCTGGAATGGAGATGGGCAAAGACACATGATATCTTTTGGCTCCATTCGGTTGTCCCCAGTGCACCTTTGGAAGTGAGGAACCAAAGGCAGAAACCCACTCTGGATCCTCAAAATAACTTTCACGAGCATCTGTAAAATGGTGTGAACGAGGAGAAAATGAAAGTAAGCTGGTGCAAGGGAACAGCTGAGTAGATAAAGTCTGAACACAGCTCTGCCGGTTTCCAAAGGGCATTTACAGAGGTTTGGTGAGCAATCAGGTAGATCCCACTGGACCAATAGTTGCCAGGGAAGGAGCCTGAGAGGGTAAAGCTGAAGAACTCTGATCTACAGCTGTCATCTGTATTGCTCTAACAACTAGTAAAGCCTGCAATATGAAATTCAGAGATGAGGTTTGACAACAGCTCTGTTTGCTGAGGTGATTCACTTGTCAAGAACAGCTGATGTATACATGGATGTGACAGAACACCTTTGTTAGCAGGCCAGGAGAGAAAACTTCCCATGATTTCATCCAAAGTTAACAACCATGTCTGCCAGCATCTAAAGCTACACCAGCAGAGTATACCTTTAGGAAGTATCTCTAGGTGGTTGCTGGGAAAAACCTTGGCTATAATCTAGGAAACTGCGTTTCTACCTAGTTTTGTTTTATACAGATGCGTCTGAGCTTGACTGTCCTGCCTGATGGTGTGAAGGTAAAAGGCCAAAATTTATAGGCTTACCACCTCATGGCCATTTCTACAGAAGAGCCTCAGGCTGAGCTAACCCCAGGTGTTGTCACTGAATTGTGCCCCTGTGGGTGTTCTGACTGGGTTTTGGTTTGTGCAAGCCAGAGGCAGCAATGATATGGATGGGAAGGCAGGAGAGGCAGCGTGCAACTTGACCGTTCCCCACCATGTGGGAGTACCAGGAACACATGTTCTTTTTGACAAAGCCTGAAGGAAAGGCATCTCACAGTAGAGCTGCTCCTCTGCCTTGGCATTCAAAGGTGAGAGACAGGATGGTGGCAATAAATGAAGAGACATGGGTCTGATCCGTTACATGGACACACAATAGAGGTCCAGTTCTGCACAAGATTTTAAACTAGGAGGTCCTTAAACAACCCCAGTAAAAAGTTCAGCATTACGCATTTGCAGTTTAACATTTTGGCTGTAGCTTGTTAACTTGCCATATAACGGCTGATGATTTGTTCATTAAATTAGCTTAATTGCTGTAAGCCTAGTGTGTCTGAATCAATCAAAGTTAAAACAATAGAATTATGTTTTTACATAATCACATTTGACTAGAAATCAAGCTGTGCAGGAGGAGGTTCCACATGATGTTCTCAGATACCTCTACAAAGGAATGTTAATTCTGCACTATTTCTTCTGAAGGGATAGAAGAAGATGGGAAAAGATAATGGTTGGTGGCAGTTACGTAATCCCTGCCCGTTTGCTTTGCTGCAGTATGCTGAAGGATCTGAAATATAAAGCTACTTTGAGCCCTAGCCCAAAAAAAGCTTAATGCACGCATCAGGACAAAATGAACATCTCTGTTTTCTGGACAGAGGCTGGGTGACTTTTATACTGATTCACAATGACAGCTCAGACCCATTTATGATGGTTCTGGGAGGCTGAGTGCCAGCAAACAGATTGCCTCAGAAAGCATGTTCGAGCACTGGATGAAGACCATTTGCCACACACAGCAGACCAGAGATGAATAATCATCTCACCATGTCCAAACCCAGGTTTTCAATCCGGGCAAGGCACCTCAACAAGTTGACATTTACTCCCAGTTCTAGCAATGGGTTAAACTAAACTAAAGGTCCAGAAGAAGGACGGTTTCTCTTTTCCTCATTCACTCTTCCTCTCTCTGTGAACATTTCCTTGAAACCCACAGAGATCCTATCATCTCTGCTGAGGTGAGAATTGCTTGGAGAATATCTTCCTTTGCACTTATGGGAACATGCCATGTTCCTCCTCTCTCTGCTGAGAAGTGGAAGAATATATTTATAAGGGACTAGTGACGTACATGGAAGAGCATGTGACATGCTAAGTGTGTGTGAAATTTCACTAGAAAATCAAAATGTTTTGGAAATCCTCTAGTTTGGGACATTTCTGAACTTTGTGGGTTTCTGAGCAAAGTAAGGTATGCTCTTATTGAGGGAAAATGCTAATTTGACAAGACAAATGAAAGACATTTGACCAGTAAAAATTATACGTGGCCCTGAGCTTTGTCCTGTCCAGGTGTAGTTGGATACAAGATGCCAGAGAAGGGTAGGGGGACACTTCTAGTCAAAATAAAGAAAAACTTGTGTTCTCAGGTTGAGTCCCTGCAGAAAGAGGCAGTTACAACTGTTTTGTTTGACTGCAGGTTTTAGATACCTATATGAAACAGAAAGTAGCTGATGCTTCTAAGATTTGAAAAAAATGAAGCTGAATGAAAGTCTCAGAGTAAGCTCCCTCCTGCTTTATCCAAGTTACTTCACTCCTTTCCACTACTCTTGCCACCCTTTCTCTATCACATGGTATTGTACCAACACAGCAAGGGACCATATTAGCCATACAATGAGCAAACTGTAGAATGAACGAACACATTACTCACCAAAATACCTGCCATTTATTCTAATATGACCCAATTATATTCTTAGACAGCTGGTTCATGAATCACGCAGAGAAATGGGTCATTCCGCAATATATGGAAAAATGAGTCGACATTGTGTAATATTGCAGTACTCACACATGCATTATTAATTATAATTTATCCTTACTGCAGAACCTGGACAATGAAATGCCTGTATTTTATCCTGTAGGTTCCTCCACTTTAAAATAATTTAAAATAGAAAAATGAAACGCTTTCAATTTTAAAAAATGAATTAATTTAGGGGTGCTGGCACTACTATCAGCATGACTGAAGGCTCTTGATGAAAATGACTACCGTTCTCTGACTGCGGCAGGTTCAAAGAAAAAATTGCTGTGGTTTCACAGGACTTCAGAAAATTGTTTCCTTGGAGCTAATGCCTTTAGTGACTGGGTAAGGCAACCTAAGTGGCAAACTTTGATCTGAGAACCATCCCAAAACTTTGTGTTACTCTAGCAGAAGAATAAACAGAGATGCAGCAAGGGACTCAGAAGCAATGCATGTTAAGAAGCTCTGGCAAGCCTAGCATTAATGCTGCCAGATCCACATGTTATAAAATCTCGCCCAATGCATCAACAGCAAACACCAGCACATCTCCAAGGACTCCACAAAAGGACTTTGCTGTCTCAACCTCCATTTTAAAGACAGGGCACGTGAGGCGTTGTGAGCAGAAAGGATTTGCTTAACCTTAGTTGGGTGGTAGCAGGAAGAGAGGAAATTGCTCTGTCTCTCTTATATGGGGTCCTGTAACATTCACAAATTTCTTAAAATGCTGAAGGCACGCTGATGCCCCACAGAGAACCAGGATGCTGTGAACCCTGCATTAGACCAGACCCAAAGGGGTTCCCTCCTCTGGTGGAGTGTAACATTTTGCAGAGGTACCTGTTCATTCAATTGAACATCACACATAGGCCAGGGGTGGGACAGGGGCCCCTAGTGTTGTTTGTTCATCAGTGAGTTGGTGGGTCGGTTGACTTTCTTATTCACTCTCTCGCCTGTGGAGCTCGCTTGGACTCTGCTGCAATCGCTCTCGGGCTCTCTGGTTCTGACGCTCACTACTGGAGACCCATCTGTGTATCAGTTGGTGTGTGGTGAGCAACTGTATCATGTGTTTTATATTCCATTAATTTATTAAATTATTTCCATTAATTTATTCCTTTTCCCCAGCCCATATATCCTTGCTGGGTTTTGCCATTCCTGACACAAAACCAAGATACATACTGCCACCGTAGCAGTGTTAGAGAGAGTAGTAAACACAAACTTGTTACAGGTACAGAAAATGCTCTGAAGAAAAGCTGAAATCATTTCAGATTTGAGCATCAGTACAGCTAGTTGATGCCATTAAAATAATAGTAAAAGACAATATCTTTCAACCCAAGCAATTACTTCATTTAATATCTGTCACCACTTAATTGTACATAGAGTTCTGTTTACATCTGCATAGTTTTCTTCCATTGCTTTTGCTATATGCCACTATCAATTTAATAGTCATCGGAATAACAGCCACACCAGAGAAAACATTATTTCTGACTAAAGACTTCTGCCACTGGGCCTGTATGGAAAACACATAAAGACCTGTTGAGGGCCATGGCTATGGGAAATGAGCTGTATTCCTGTCTTTTCTTCCCTTCCGCCTTCCCTAAACTCCTAATGGGAGTCGTCTCTTTCTGGAGCTTCACAGGAACATGGGAACAACAAACGTGGAAGCGCACCTCTTCCTTCAGTGGGTAGGAAGAGAACTATGATGTCTCTGGGAGAGGTAACTGCACCAGGAATCCAACGGCAAACCCCAATATCCATCTAAATTAAGTCTCTCAGATCAGCTTTGAGGTATTTTAAAACATACAGCTCTGCACTGCAGAGTCACAAGGATTGAAAGAGGCTGGAGTGAAGTGACTCTCAAACGCATTGCTGCCAGTCAGGAGAAAGGAATGGTATGCAAGACCCTAGCATGCCCTGGATTTGGCCTGGGTTATACCATTGGAAATTTGGGGTTTTAACCTCTTAAAACAGAAAAAAAACCCCAAACCTTCCAAGCCATGAGGTGCCACAATGCCTTCAAGACAACAGCAAGCTAAGAAACAGCCTCAACAATTTGGAAATTTTACTACTGGATTCAAAGCGAGAAAAATTGATCTCTCAAGTTGGCAACCTATACAGAAAGTCTTGGTTTGCTCTCCTCTTTGACATATTTTCAGCTTTTGGAACATAAAACATGAACAGTGATTAACATGGAGCTGGCAGGGGCCAAGGCAAGTTGTCATAATTCAGTACATTGCTGTTATGATACACTCCAGGGACAAGTGGATTGAAGACAGCTGGCTTTGCAAATTTACACCAGAACTTGTCTCAGAACTATAAGGGAAATAAGATACTCATAAAAATATTCTAGAATCCCCAAATCTATATGAATTTGTGCCAAAAACTCACACAAAACAAAATCATTATTCAATAGTCATTACTCTTCTATTTATAAAGCTCCTGTCACTCACTGGCAAACAGAGGTAATAGCATTTGACTTGGAATACAAATCACAGAGCATGGAAAGTGAATTGCAAGTCATCAGCCTGAGCGTGTTGCAAGCTGAAAAGTGTTGGTCCAAACTATTCTGAGAATCCTTATGAATAACAAATACGTTTGAAGAAACCCAGATCATTTCATGCACAGCTCAACTAGAGAAAAACAGATGAAATTTATGAGCATCACTCACAGTGGACAAATTAATCAGCTTTGTGATATGCTGCAACTACGACCGGAGAAAGTATCTAGCTTCAAGCATGAGTAACATTTCAAGTGGCATTCCCCAGCAACACACTGCAACTCCTTTAATGCAGATTCAGACTAATTTTCTTTCCTGGGGGTGAAGTGGTAGTTGTCCCGCCTTGTCCATATGAGCATACAATAGCTTTGGTATTGGATGGGTTCTCAAGAGCATTGACTTCGTATTCCCCTTTGCAAACAAACGGCCAAGAGTTGGGAATGTTGGCAGGACGTGACACAAAGGGCAGGCCACTCTCAGAGATGAAAATGGCATTAGGACAAGGGTGATTTATGTCAGTGACTTTGGGGGTTCCATATCTCTTTTGGGTTACTCTTGACACAAGCATACTGACTCAGAGGAGCTAAGAGCTCTGAGCTGGAATAGATACGGGACGTTTGGCTTCAGGCTTGGCAATCTTGTCATGACCTTGGCAATGACAGCCAAGGAAGAAGAGATGAAATGGATGAACCGGGTGATGGAAACAGCAGCCCAATCAGAGCCCTGTAGGCTTCCCTCATAGCTCCATGCAAGAACACCATGTAAAGCGTGTCCAAGTCAAAACCTTGGTGTAGTATTTGTGGAGAGGAAATATGTCAAACTAATTCACAATGAAGTGAGTAAGAGTCATCAAAGAATAATACCACCAAAAACAAGGGTTCTGCAGCCATACCGACCTTCCAACTCGAGGGTTATTGTCACTCATATCTCTTACTGTGTTCACACTCATGGACCTCTGCCTTCTCCTCACACAACATCTTACTGACCTGGACCTTCCTGTTCACAATTTCCGTAAAATCTCTGGCTTTTGTCCCACTGATTTCTCTTCTCTATCTAGATGAATTTAGCCTCTTCCTGCTTCGGTTGTGTGATCAGTGTCTACTCAGGCTCCCCACAGTGCTCCTATCTTTTTTCTACTACGTGATCACCTGGAAGCTCTGCAGAATGCCCAGCACTGCTCCACCCCTGTCCCACTGCCCCTGTTCCCCACTACAATCTGCTCTTCCTGCTCCGTGGAGCCAAGTAATGGGTCTGCTCATGTTTCTTCTCTCCCATCTGCTCCTTTCCTTTCATCACATCCCTAATCCTTATGCCTTGCTTAAGGAAGGCCCATTTCCCAAAACCACTTGGGCTACCTCTAAGGGGCAGACACAAGAATTCAAACACCATGAGGAAAATATGTCAAAAACCTTCAGTATCTTCACTCAGACAAAGCAAGTCGTGGCACACAACCCAGTGAAGCCACAGTCAAGGTTAGCCTTGATAAGGTTATCTGTCTGGTTGTGTAGATAAAGCTGTAGGTTTGGGTTGTTTTGTTTTAAATCACATCATGCAAAAATGATCCACCAATACCCACAAAAAGATGCATGGTCAAATAGCTCCGGGAAATAGAAAAAGAGACAGATGGAGAATTTGCCTGGCTAATTTTCTCCCCTGTGGCTACTGTGCTCTTTCTGCTAGAAAGGATGTGGAAGGAGGCAGAGTGAATAAATATAAACTGACTTTGTGGGATGCATAGATAACTGTAATATTTCTTTAAGTCCACATGAAAAACACCAGTGGAGAGAAAAAAGGATTAGTGAAAGCCAGAAAAGAGATTTATAACTCAAAATAAGAGTGATGTGGAATTTTTTTTTTTTATTCTAGTAAAGTTCCTTGTCCAGTTTTGCAAACAAGGAATGCTTTCCTTCCTGAATTGAATACCTTTGAAGGGACCTAACTGTACACTCAAGGTGAAGTTCATGAGAAAGCATTTCACCAGAAAGAGAGGATTTCAGCGTTTGCTTCAATGAGGTCCAATGAGATTCTTTATATTTGCCAAGTGTAAATATAAACCGGGGGGGTTGCTCTGTCCTGCCTTGTGGAGCTGAGCAGGCGCTTCTGGAGGAGGGGGTTGAAGCATGTTAGGACGCATGAGGCACAGCTCACATCAAGTGACTTCTGAGCCACGGTGTCACCTACCAGTGCTACATGGTGATGGGCAGGAAGCTCCCTCAAACCGCTGACCAGTAACAAAATATTAGTGGCCACATCCTGCATATCACATAGTCACATCCGAACCTATTTGCCACCCCAACCTCTGAGCCAGGCAGGCAGAGGCTGGAGATGCAGGGCAGGCAGGTGGTGCGGAGGGCAGGTGGGCTGGGGATGCGGGCAGACTGCCCGGGGCAGGAGCAGTGCCCCAAGCGCTCACCGAGCGCAGATGGCATGTGCGTGGCTGCCTGTTGGGTGCAGCCTGCCCTGCTTTCCTCAGGGTGACATTCAGCAGGGATGTGGCAGCTGCTCGCTCCTCTCCCCTGGGGATGATTTGATCCATCCTTTCCCCCTGCATTCCCCCTTCACCCTTCTCAGTCAACACTGCTGCCTGTTGTTGCCTCCAGTGATTTCCAAGGGGTGGTTCTGCTATTTGAACCATTTATTTTGAACCATTTTCCCTCAGGTCCCCCTGGCCAAGCCTTTGGTCCCCCTGGGCGGCTGCAGTGCTGTGACATGGGTCAGACCCAGTGATGCAAGTGCAGGGTGCCAGCAGCAGAGAGACATGCTTGCAGCAACATGCAGGTCTGTGTCTGGTTTTTTTTGCTTGCTCTGCTGGCTGGCCCCATCTCTTATTCCTCACACACCGCATTAGGGAAAGGCTAACCATAAAACCCTGTATGTATTTTTTTAGCATCTTTGGCTGCTTAGTCAAATGTCAAAAATATAACTACTTCAGAGAACTGGTTTCCTTTTATGTACAAAAAGAGAAAGACAGGAAAAGAGAATTCTGTCTATGTTAAGTATTTTCCTTGATTTTGTCCACAAAGGGAAGGAATTAGGGAGTTAAAATAATAATAAAACCTGTAACATTCATTTTGAATGTTGTTTACAGTGGGGGGTTATTTTTAAGGCTTCTGTTCTCCCTCCCTCCTTCCTTACCAAACAGAAACGAAATTGCCTCGTTTAGTTTGGTTGCTCGGTTGGCCATATTAGTGCATCTCACTCAGCAGAGTATCCCTGCGAAGAATGGCATGTTTTTAATGCCCACTTAATGTCAGTCTTTGCATTTCTGCTTAGTGTTGATTAGTGAAGTCACTCCGAAGATTCGATTTGCAAGCTATTCTCCTGGTCTCTGAAGGAATGTTAGCTATTTCTCTGCTGGAGAATTACTGTACTTGTATCTTGACCTCCAGATGTAAATATCTGCTCTGTTCACCCCCTGTAAGGGTAAAATATATGCCCATTTTTGTCTTCCTGTTGCATTTCTCCCAAAAAGCTATATTCACAGGTGCCTGAAATATTAAGTAATCCCCTTACACATATAGGTGAATCTTGGTTAGACAGAGTAAAACCTGAGTACAGATGTGTTTTGGCATCTCCAGGTACAGCAGAGATTAAAGGACCAGTGAGTGATGGCAGTGGCCATTCCCATGCTCAGAGCAATTGCCTTACAAAGCAGCAGAAGTGATCTAGTCAGAGTCAAGTTCTGCATGGGCAAGGAGGCACTATCATTAAACAAAGCACTTGGAAAACAAAAATATTTGTGTTCAAATTATCTCCCATTCAGAAGCAGGATTGCTGTCATGGAGCTATGCCTGGGGATGATTTCTCTCATTAGAGGGATGAGGTTTTGTCTTGGCAGGACTGAGAACCACAACCAGGAGGTCACATAACCGTGTGCGTGGTTACTGGCCCAGTTTGAATTTTTTCTGATTTCATGCTCTAGTGAAAGGCCAGCACAGACAAGCACTTGGACTCTGTTATGTGTCCCCAGAGGTATTCTGTATGGGCACTGTCACCTAGACAGTGTGTGCAGGTACCCAGAACAGACTCGGCTATTTCCAGCAAACCACATTTTCAGTGTACAGCCATCCTCTCACACGTTTGTTCTTTCAACAGCTATGATGCTTCCCAATTGCATCTGTTTCTCACCAACCTCACATTTGCTTCCTCAAAGGAGACACTTTTTGAAAGCCTAACAAACCATGTTGGTGGAAAACCTTGTCTGGCAGCTCTTGCAGAACAGTTTCACAGGAAGCAAATAAAGTGGGCAGCACATTAATTATCTTTCTTCAGACAAATTACTTTAAACCCATTTCCTCCCACCATCAGCTGAGTTCTCATGCTGATATGGGCACCGTCAGTCATGGGCTGCCGTCGTTACACATGGCGAGGCCAACAGCGGAGAGCAGTCTGGCACATCACTGAACACCTAACCCTCCCCATCGCTGACCTGACTAACCCTGGGGACAAACTCAGCCCTGACGTACGTGGGTGTTGCTTCCATTATAGCTGTTTTGCAGACAGGAGGGACACAGAAGTTAAAGAAAGAGCTCTCCAGAACTCTCTTTCATCCTTCTGTAATCTGTTTTTCCTATTGCATTTGTTTTATTAGCCTGCAAGGCTCATTCCTCATCGGAAGAGGAGGTCATGCTAATTTGTCACTCACACCCATTTTATTACAAATGTGTACCCAATGTGCAATTTACTCCCCCAGTTATAATCACAGCTGGAAATATCACAGAGCCTTCCTAGGTGTTTCCTCTTCAGTATTTTTGCAAGCTCCTGCTGGACTGAGTTAGAAATATCCAGAGGATGATCCTTCCAGTGAGAGGGAGGACCACCACCACGCTACACTGGAGGCACTGCACCACTCTGAACAGCCCCAACACCTGCTGATGGTGGGGAGGTTCAGTGCCCAAGATGCTCTTTGGGAAACAGGTTCCACTTGGCTTGAGAAAGAATATGAATAGTAGGTAACAACAATAAAGAAAAAACCACAAATACCTCTAGTTCTCTTTCCTAGTGCTTAGCAGGAAAACACCCTTGGAAACAAAAAGATTGCTCACTAGGCAACTAGTGATACTCCATAAATACATCTAAGTAGCTCTGGAGTCTAATTTTACCAACTTTCCAAACATAAAAAGTATCAAGGCACCTACTTCCTTACTAAATCTACAACAGGTAGCCTAAGTGCCAGGACCCTGCAACCCCAGCAGGGCTGGACATGAAACTTTTAAATCACACAGGATAATATTTGCAGAACCACATACCTTTTTTTTTTTTTCTTTTTTCTCTAAAATGGGAAATTTATACACCAATTTCTTCCATTTCAAGCTACCACAAACATGGAGCAAGGTATCATTTACTGTATGAAGAAGAGCTGTGCACGCTGCAGGACTGACGGCTCAGCAAGAAAGGGCAGGATAACCCAAGCACCAGAGGAGAGCAAAGGGAGAGTAGCAGGTAAGCACGAGGTCTTTAATAGATTTAAACAATAAAACATACTTGGTGCTGCCTGATACACTGCCAGCACTAGATGGGGAGAGATCAGCTAGCCCTGTGTACAACTGCCTGGGGAAGGCAGGCATTCAGGTGTGCTCTGGCTAAAATTCAGCTAGCAAGCAGATTTGCTATCAATTGCCCGTGGCTCATACTTGCATGGCCATTTATTCTGTTGCCCATTAAGATCCCTTGGATGTTATCAATATGTACAGTGGTTTTGCAGTGTCAGGTTTCCGTAGGTGCTGCTGTACTCGAGCTAAACAACCAGAGAGTTGCTCTGTGCTCAGGTCACGGTGTCAGGTCAAACCCATTGTTCTCACTTCAGCTTTCATAACTTTCAGTCTAAATTCTCAAGACTGATCCACCACTTCAGTATGAATTCCTGATGTTTTTCCTGGGCAGACCTATTGCAGCAATGGACAGAATCAGGTTTTTCTATCCTTCCTGCAACTCTGCTTCTCCAAGTGACTGCCCTGCAACCTCTTTCCGTAAACTGCCTGAGGCTGGGACAGGGAGGGCCGGGCAGTGATGCGCAGGTGATGTGCTGGAGGTAGTGAGACGTTGCTGTGGCAGGGGTGGACAGGATCCACCTGCACATAACATGGCAAATCTGGCCTGTCTGGAAACCTCTGCCTCCTCTTTTATGAGAAAAACCAACACAGCATGTCTAGTGTGGTGCACTGAGGCAGAGACAGGAGCCGTCTAGAAAGATGAAGTCAGAAGAAAAGAAGACAACTTAGTTTTGTCCTAGAATGAGACCTCTCGTGAAAATTGTAAAGCAGGAGTATTTTCCCTACTGCCTGTGAAGCTTTCCATAGGGATCGTTCCATTTTCCCACGCCAGTAACAGATGCACAACCTCAATGTGAAGGTGCCCTCCTGTTGGCTTGTAACTCTCATCATTTCCCCTTTATGGTCACCAGCAGTTCTGCAGTAAGTGTGTGAGACTGACGTCCCCCGCTGAGATCAGACACAGGTGTGATACCAACTCTGTACATGCCCCGGTGCTGTCATACGCAGTAAAGACATATGGATGGATGTAGTCAGCAGGGCCAGGAGAAATGGGGCTCTCAGAGAGAAGGGAGAGGTGAGATACCCCCCATCAGGAGCTGTACACCTTGCCTCCAGATGATTTTATTCTGTAGGCCTTGACTAGCTGCTCTGCAATTTCACTGTGCCTGGGGATTGAAGAGGACAAGAAACCTCCTCCCCTTCCCAGTTACAGAATCATAGAATCACAGAATGGTTTGGTTTGGAAGGGACCTTAAAGACCACCTAGTTCCAACCCCCTGCCATGGGCAGGGACACCCTCCACTAGACCAGGTTGCTCCAAGCCTCATCCAGCCTGGCCTGGAGCACTTCCAGGGATGGGGCACCCACAGCTTCTCTGGGCAACCTGTGCCAGTGCCTCACCACCCTCTCCAGGAAGAACTTCTTCCTGATATCTGTATTATGCTGAGGTAGATGTCTGCAAGCACAGCTATCCAGTGTTGGGTATATGATGAGGTGGTGACCTGAGCCTAACCCCTAATGAAAAGTATCCTGGAAAATCGTCATAATCCTGCAATTTGTTTTAAGTCAGTCTAATATAAATGGTGTTTAAAACCCCCTGGAACACTGTGCTTCAAAGGCAAGTCCTAGGAGATGCTAGGATTAAATCGCCCATTCCAACTTTATTTTGCACCTTTCTGCACATTTATCATTACACAGCTTTTAATTACAACCTACATTTTGCAAAAAGCACATACCTCCTTCACTGAACCTGATGGATGGAATATGAGTGACACGGAGTTAGAATGCAGATTCCTGGCAGGGAAGATTTTATCCCAAACTGCTTAGGTCTGGCAGAGTGTAAGCAAATGAATGTAGGGTTTCCCACTGCAAAGTATCTGGTAAACTTAACCGTGATAACAGCCCTAACGATAATAGTGCAGTGACTCCCATGGGAAAACTAATTTGAATACTCTTTCCTCCCCTTTAACAATTCTGTTTACATGATAAAGATATCATAAATGTATATGAAATGAGACAAGCGAGGCTTCTGGGGAGGAGGAGAGGTGGGGGGGCAGGGTGGGAAGACTATAGATGCTTTTGAATCAATGGGAAACAAACAAACCTTGAGGAAGTTGGCCAGTGGCACTGTCAGATAATGCTTCCTATAAGGCTTACGGAAAAAAATGTATTTATGCAAAAGAAACGCAAACTGTGAAACGGCAAATCTGCTTTACATTTAGAAAAAGGTCTATTTGCTTGCAAATCTCTCGTCAGCTGTGGAAAAGATATCAGAAAAGGATAGGACTGCAAGTCAATTTGCTTGCAAATCCTATAGATAAAGACGGCACTGGGATACAACTGAAGACATAGCATGCACATAGTTTTCCTCATTTTGTCATTTGGAGCTTACAAAATTTTTCTGAGGCATATCAGCAAGTGAGTTTTAAGGGGTAACAAGAAGCTGGACTGTGTTTATTTGAACAAAGTTTAGATAGCAAGTTGTCTACACTTTGGCAAACTCACAGTTCTGTGGGAGCAAAAATAAACTGTTTAAGTTTACTTCCAAAGAAAGAATGAAAGATAATAAACCCAAACTGCAGGAAACAAGAGTAGTCACTGTTGTTGCTGCATTTGAAACAGAAAGCTTAGCCCTAAGTTATCTTATGTTCAGCACTCAACAACAACCAGAAAGGTAATATTCATAACAGATATGCGATTTTCTCCAAGCTTCTTTTTTTTCTACTTTTCTTTCTGTATTTGTTAATAAAAGCTCACAGAAGCAGAAAAACATTATATTCGCTTTGCAGATCATATGCCAAGTAGACAACTGTGTATAAGAAGTGCCTCCTCTCTATATGCAAATGAGTTATTTTTTATAGAACACAAAGGATACAAATGCAAATTATGCAGAAGTATTTTCATCAAGCATCTTAAAAAAAAAAAAAGGCTTCCGATGACAAGATTAACAGCTGGCATAAATGCAGCTCCACATTTCCCTTTTCCTTCCGTCAGACCAAATTCTGTCTTTGCTCTGGCCACACTCCGCAGGGGCTTCCCGCCCCAAATCCTGGCTGCATCTCCCTGCTTTCTCACACACCTCCCTCTCTGCCTGGGGAAGTGAGGGGACACCAGCACCCACATCTCCCACTCCCCATCTCCAACCCTTGCTTTTACACTCGCTGCTGCCACGGCATAAGCAGGGACTTTGTTGGCAAGCAGCCAGTCACCACGAGGCACCCACACCTCATCCCTTTGCACACACCCGTCGCACGTACGTTTTACCACAACATTCCTTGCACAGGGACCTTGCACAAGGACCGTGCTTTCACCATGTGGTTATGGCTCATGGCTGCAGCACGTACCTGGTCTGGTGAAAGGAAATAATATGGGGTCTGAAAAAAAGGTTTTACCAGGGTGAGCAGTGGAAAAAATGGTCTGTATCACATGTGCAACGCGGAGGCTGAGGCTTTAGCAGTACTGTCCCAACCAACCATATCAGCTGAAGAGGGTGAAGAAACAATGCAGGCGGAACGTAGCAGCACAGAGATGAGTAGGTAAATTAGGAAACCCCCTCAAATCAGGCTGGATCCAAAGAAACGTAAACCATTGGTGGCCACTGGATCATACACCGTCCGTATTGCTGTTCAGAAGCCACTCCCCACCCCACTCTCTCAAAATACCCCTTATCATTTTCCATTCACTGGGGTTATTGCTGTTCACGTGGCAAGTTTTCAGCGGGTGGGCTGCTGTTTCTAAGGCTGCCCCGTGATCAGACTGGGATCACACAGCTGCCCATGGGATCGTCCCATCCCTGCTGGCTCCAGCACAGGCTGGCCCATGCCTGGCTGGAGCTGTCTAGCTTCAACAGGGCTGGGTGTGAGGCCAGCACAGACCCTGCTTCCCAGGTGACTTGTTGCATCTCGGAGTGTACGTGAATGCTGCTATGACTGAGTTAAACTGAAATGTTGGGCCTGCCTACACAAAACTCAAGCTTTTCCTCCCAGCAGCCTCCAGGAGATGGGCAGCACTGACAGCATTAGCTCCTGAGAACATTCCATGCTGCTAAAACATCGAGGAATCCAGCCACAAACACAAGCAGTGGGGACTGGCATTTAGACTGATAGTGCTTCCTTAAGCCATTCCCTTGGTTGTAAAACTATTCCGGGATGAACTTTAGCATTCATGGCTTAGTGTGAGGAAGTGTGAAAAATTACTGCAGAATGAAAGCCTGGGAAGGGAAAGGCTGATTCATTCTTTCTGTGTGAAAGCACACACGCTAATTGTGTATTTTAAAAGCATTCTAATTGTCACAGCTATTATGCCAGTCAATGTGGCTTGAAGAGACAGCTGACTATTTATATGTTTCTGCTTTCCAACACGAGAAGAAGAAGGGTGTTACTGATGATAAATACAGCATCTTGCTCATTTTGCTGGATTTAACATCAGTAAAAACTTCACACTGTTGCGAAGGCTGGATAGGCAGGTAAGGCACAGAATGATTTTGTCTTTCCCAGTGGTAGTCTCACTCAGTATGTGGGAGGGATAGTATTCTTTTGTACACAATTTTTTTCATTATCTTTTTCTCAAAATAAAATGGGCTGCACCAAATTTGCAAGACTTCACACGCCTATCTGCTAAAGAAATATCTTCCCTGTTCTGATAGTCAGCTCAGGGGATAGCAGACCAAACACTTTGCACCCTGAAGAAGTGGAATCTACATGGAGAAGGGAACAGATTTGTGGCTTAGGCACAGGGTTAAGATGCAAAAGAATGGAATTTAATTCCTGACCATAAGCATTGCCTGTGAGTTACAGCAATTCCTTCATTCTTGGTGAGCTCCAGCTTTGTATCAGTAGGCAGCTGCCCTGACACCTCCAAGTTACAGGGGTTCTGCAAAGATAAATTCATTGTGCTTCAGAGCCAGAGAAAAACAGGCGTGAATAACTTCTGCAGCTTCCACTGTTTTTTGTGCTTGCTATGTTATGCTCAAATGGACTGAGCGTTATTCATTGTAGGAGGTAGGTAGGTGATAGATGGAAGAGCAGTATCTTTTCATCCCCGAAGAATACACTGAAAAGTGTTTAAGCAGCAAGCTCCTAAGTTAGCTGCAAATTCAGTCAAAAGCAGAATTCTGGATGAAAATTTCCTACGAGGTTGGATTGGGGTGTTTGCCTCCAGGGTTGTTTATCTGGCAGATGTCACACTTAATCTATTTTGTCAAACACACAGCCTTAATCTGGGAGTGTTATATGAGGGTTAAGCACAACCCGATCACAAAGGAATGTACTGTCTCCAGAATACTAACGAAAAATTAGCTCTTTAATTCAGCCTCTGAATTTTGAGGAATCTTTTGTTTTGCTTTTAGGTTAAACTAAGGGCAGAATAAGCAATAAAGCACACAGATGAGGCACTGCCATGAGAAAATCATAATTTGTTTCACTGCAATAAGAAATATCATTTAAACATACTATGAGTAATAATTAAATTGGAGCTGAACTGTGTGCCCTATCATTTTAATTGAATCTGAGATACACGTCTATGACTGTTATATCAGGGTTGGTTCCTGGAAAGCATTTGTTATTAGTCACTTTTGCAGCAAAAAGATGAATCAACATTTCTTAACTGAGCAAGAGAAATAAGTCCTGGAATAAACTCCTGCTGCACACCACAGATCAATACAGACAACAGTGATGGGCCTGTAGAGTTGTGGAGAGCTTAGTCAACAGGGAATTTAAAATATTGGTAAAGAAAGAATTCTGTGTGTATTTGATGTCAAAGATGACTGCTTTTAACAACTCATACCATGTTATTTCACCACATAACTGTCTTCTTTCCTAACTACTTCCTTCCTAACTACTTCCTTCCTACATGAATGAACAAGATAAAGTCCTTGGTGAAGGTAGAACATGTCTTTTAGGATTAGTTTCCCCATCAAGGGGGTCCATCCAGCCAATTTATGTTCAGAAAGTGTTCCAGAGCTGCCTGTCATCAAAGATTTTGTTTATTTTCTTGTTTGTTTTTAATTTCAATATTCACTCATTGGATGTCCTCCTTTTTCCTGCTAAACTATGAAAGCCCTCAGAAATTAGATGTGCTGTCTAGAAAAACAAAGACCATTAACAACTGGACTTCCATCCTTTTCTTAGAGAAGTCTAGTTGATCGAAAATCTGCTTCCCCACTGTAAGGCACATCCCCTAGAGACCTACACTGTTTTACAGGTCTCTCTGAAATCAATCCAATTAAGTGCATACACCTTGACTACAAAGTGTGTCCAACTGTGACTTGATCTCACCTCTTCATAAATATGTGTCTCTTTCAAATTTCTTGAGCTTTAAGGGAAGGTTTCCAGTATGTCCATCTACACGGTAACAAGGTCCCTGACCCTCCCCAGCTGCCTGTGAAAAGAGCTTTTCCATTTTCTCAGCTAAGGAACTCTACTGCTCCTTTCAATATCCCCAATCCCAACCAGCTACACCAGCTACACTGGGAAAATCACCTTTTCCCAGTCTCCATTTGACATGGGGATTCTTTCATTACTCACAATGTTTCATCAACAAATTCTGATGAAAAATACTCAGACTGTGAGTTGGGTATGATCTAACCTTACAGCAACATCTGATGTGCATCGGTCATCTGGATGACATGGTGGTGTTTCAAAGCTGTGATGAGACTGTAAGTTTGGGACTCTGACTGGTTTAGAAGTGACCGCAGAAGGTTTATCCTAAAAAAGATGAAATCAGTGATCTCATGCTGTAATGCAGCAAGCCTTGCCAGCTGCAAACACAGTCTTTGTTCCAGGATTGTGCTGTGCTCCTTCCAATGCATTTTTGGAAATATATGCCACAACCTCCCACTTGCAGACCTCTGCCTCAGGTGTGGTCTCCTCTTCTGGCAGGTCAGGGCAAGAGCCGAGACTGGAAGAGCAGAAAGAGAAACCTACACTGCTCAGTAGGTGTTTGCCTAAGAAACTTAGGGAATCACAGACTTACAGGTTGTACAAAAGAAAGCTCCTGCTCTGGGAGGTCTCGGCACAGAGCAAACATGTTTGGGACTCAAGAAAAGGAAAGGAAAAATAGGTGGTGTGTTACCATCACCATGCAATAAATGCACCTTTCAGGTAGAAGACCTGTTTGTTCTTTGCATATGAAAAACTTGACATTTCTGGCTCCTTCTGCACATTATTCTATAGGCTTTCTGTGTAGGATGACTCTACCTCAAACACCACAGCTGTATGGGCCAGCCTTTACCAGGAGCCAAAGGCAGTGGGTGCACAGAGCTGCCTTGCCTTCAGCTGGGACTGCCCTCACTGACCACACCAAGGCCTGAGCCCAAAGAGACCTTCTCCAGGCTAAGAGATGCTCACATCCTTCACCTTCAACGTGTCTCTCTGAACGTTACACTTCTTGTTGGGTTTCTCTGTTGCACTAGAGAGGAGATACAGGAACAGCGATTGATAGGAAGGAAAATACCACTAGGAAAGTGCAGGTACATCAAGGTGTCTGAGGTTATGTCTTACTAGGTCTTTAAAAACACTTAGATGTTAAGATGCTTCTGATCTTAATAGTAATTATTCCACTTAGCTTTTTATGCATGATTATGAAGACCTACCCTAAAGATCAACGATCTCTTCAGTGGAGACCTCCCCTAACCTGTGCGTGTGCATTGTCAGTAGTGTGTGGACAGAGAACTGATTTTCTAATTTAACTGTACCCCGTGCATCATGAAGGAAATGCTTTAGGGGGATCTGTGCCACAGTTAAGTAGAAGCCATTTTTATTACCAGCTTTTCAAAGGCATCTGAAGAAGGTGGCAGCCCTTGTCTCCACTACCAACAGCAGTAGAGATGCCATTTTAACTGCAAAGGTAAACCTTGGTTGGTGTATCAGCCACTTAGAGTGACCTTCTGAGAACAAAATGACTCAAAGGGCTGGGCTGTAGGTATTGCCCATCCTCCTGATAGGTACTAACAGACTGATGAGAAATCAGATTTGCTTTTCAGGGCATCATCTCTTTCCAACTTTTTCTAGAGAACCACTAGCTTCAACCTAATGAGAAGATCTGCCAGACAGGCCATTTGGGTCAGCAGGATGTTCCGCAGGACTTTTCTTAGTAATGAAGAGGGACCTTCACAAAGAGGCATTTGGCCTTGACCACATCTTGTCCAAGCACTATTTTTATTTTCGTACTTACATTAGTTTTGGGAGAGGGGAGTGGAGAGTGGCACAGACAGGGAGAAGACCTTGGGCAGGGTCACAGAAGAACACTGGATATAGAGCCACCACCTGCCTCATGCTTCTTGTTTCCGTGGTGCCACAGACTCTACATGGCTACTGATTCAGATCCCCACCAAGACCAGCTCTGGCTCAGGGCACAGCCTGTCATCTCACAAAAGCTCTGTTGCTGTTATCAAGGTATTTTTATCTTTCTAGGTCAAAGGCATGCTGGAAGTTCGGTCACAGCAGGTGACAATTGCTCACCGGCCGTCAGACCCCCAGGTGGGAGGTGTAGTGCCAACAGTTCTGGGAACAGGTCACTTGCAGGGGGCTGAAGCTGGCCAAAACCCTATTCCCCTGGCACAAACCTCTTTCAGCTTTTCCCTCTCCATTATAAAACTTGGGAAAAGGGTTGCGGAGGGTCACCTTCATATATGACACAGCAACAGGCAACTGAAATGGAATCAGAGATTTTCTCTTTTGTAGTCCAAGCAGTGAATGCTTTGGGCATTTTGGCATTGTGACTTTTTCAATCTGTAATTTGAATTACTTGGTTAGGCAATGCGCTGCTCCAGCCATGCACTTCTCAAGGACAAAATCGTAATTAAGCCCAAAGATATGAGTTTTAAAGGAATTTTATTGCTCTGTGAACCTGTCTTATTTAGGGTAGAGGTTATTAAAAAATATTTGTCTTTAAATGGGGAAATAATCAAATAAATTTGAGCATATGTCTCTCCAATGCAAATATTGTTTCTGGATGAGACAGGAGCCACCATTTAGCTTCCTTTTCCTGAAGACAGTGCAACTTTTAGCATAATCACAGCTACAGATAAGCAGGAAATGTTTCTTCTCTAATTTGGAGGTAATCCTGTGCTCACTGCCATTCCTCAGTTGCATAACCCGCACGTGTACACAAAAGGATTAACCCATGGATGTGCAGGGAGGAGAGAGCTGTATTCACACTGAAGCCTGTTTTGCAGTGAGATCATGGTTTTGTAGGAAAGGCAAAACACCCCGCATGTTGACAGAGCTCCACCTGTCATCTCTCCTCATTCACCTAGTTTGTTCAGCCCAGCTCCAGCCAAAAAACATAAATGAGTAAGTTAATGCAGCGAAGACCAGGAAAGATGCATCACCCGTCAATTCAGCCACGCATCATTCACACATTTTTAAAGGTGAGCAAATGGAATGAAGCTACTCCTCCTTCTGCCATTCGATTCAGCAGAATGAACACTATGTATTGCCTTAATGGAAAAAAATATAACCTGCTTTTGAAATTAACCCTACAAGAAATAAATGTCTGTTAAGCCAAACACACTGATCACATTGCACTCATCTGAATAAAAATGTGACTCAGTATTTACCCCTGCTTATGCAGCTAGCACCGGCATCATCCTGCCCTGCCATGCTGCCGGCAGGACCCAGGTGTCCAGAAGCCTCCCAGCAGGACTCCAGCTGCAGCAGGGGAACCTGTTTCAGGTTCTCTGTCCTTAGGCTCCCCACACTTCTGGGAAATTTTGGAAGACGCAGGTCTGACATACCCTCTACCTGTTGAACAAAACTTTTGTGAGTGATCCCATTTGAACTCCCCTTCCCAGTGCAATTGCTCTGGGACTGCAAGGACCACCACTGCTGCCCAGAGCCAGAGGGAAATCTTCTATCAGTGCCTTTGTGCTTGTTTTGCAACTGCACAGCGTGTATGGCTGTGGTGGGGAAGCACTGAACACTCAAGAGCACACTGGAATTTACCCTGTGTGTGCCTTGCAAGCAGTGTCTGGGAGTACCAGCGTAAATCAAGAGTAATTCCAATGGGCTCAATGAATTCACGGTGCTGAAGCTAAAGTGAACAAGCAAAGGGCCAGACTTGCTATGCCCAGGTGCAGGATTTCATCGAGCAGGCTGGAATAACTGGCTTGAATGTGGTCTGAGCTTCACGCCATACATTCATGCTTGCAATGGAAACACAGGCCAGACCTGTAAAACCATGGTGCCAGGTCTTCCTTTCCTCACTCACACCATTTCACTTGACAGGCGTGTAAGAAACCATTCTTCTATCAGCCACCTGTGAATTCAAGGCTCCTGCTGTACACCCTGGAGCAGCTTGCACAGGCAGAGAGGACCAGAGGGTGAAATAATGGCTAACGCTGTGCACAGAGAAGCAAGGCATTGGATGGTTCTTGCACCTTCCACGTTACCATCCTTTCATTCATCCAGAAAGGATGAGCTACAGTCTGTCCCTACAACTTGCTTCATGTATTCAGTCGTACCGATGTTTTAGGACTAACAACTTAATTCTCACTTTTCCCTCACTGGATTATTGTGAACAGTTAAAAGAAAGCAAACTAAAAAAACAATCCCAAAGATGTAATTATGTGTATGGTGCATGGGGCCCAAGCAAAGATTCAAGAGGAATTGTTATTATAAACTGAGTGGTTCATCTGGTTATCTATCAAATTACTCTGCTAGAGATATTTTAAAAAATAAGTTGATGCAAATGCAAGGTAAGACTCTGGCAGAGTTCAGTTGTGCAGAGACCTCCAGCGCGGACTTGGTACATACAATAGAAGGAGAACGGGACTTCAGTACCTACCGGGTTTTTTGACCTCTCCGGGCCTCAAGTTCCCTCATAAAATAAAAATGTCACAAGTTAGTTATATTTTCAAAAAGCTGTAGGAGAAGTGCCCTTGCCTGGTCTCATGGTTTATTTAATTCAGTATGCTCTTTTCAGCAGCAAAGCGATCACCTTTCACAGCTAGAGCTGTGAGAACCAATTAAGAGCCTTGCTTCCAAATGTGTGAAGAACTCTGTACATGTCAGGTATAAGACCAGGCATGATCATTTTGGTATAAAGCATTTGGTGCTTACATCTGAAACGAACAGTTGTTTATAGAACTGCCCAAAGGAGGCCCCGGTCTGTGGAAGAAGCAGGGCAGGCAGTGCAGATCCCCCACCACAGTCTGGCTCAGCTTTTGTACTCCTCTATGTGCCACTGCATCCGCAACAAAAGCCCTGTCAGCGCTTCGCTAAAGCTGCTATGGGAAATAGCCGGGATGGTGGCAGTGGGGAGAAGACAGAGCAGCAGTCATCCCTGCAGAACGGATCCCACAGGTGGGCTGGGGGACAGGACAGATGCACGTGGCTGGTGGATGCTGGGCAGCCAGGATCTGAAAGTGCTCCCGCCACAGCCTCCAGTCAGTGCAAGGGCAATGCTGAAGGCAATACGTTCATATTTGACATGCAATGTCACTTTAAAATTCCTTCACTAGAAGGTCAAATTAAATTATAGCTCTGGGGAAACCTCTGCTTTATAATTTACAAGGATGCCTAAGGGAATAGAGGAAACAGAGACAAATAGTAAAGCACTTATACCCAATTACACACAATATTCTAACATTTCCCTTTTTTTTTTTTGTTTTGTTTTGTTTTGTTTTAAAGGCATAGCTGTAGATAAGCTCTGTGGCTCTGACCAACACTTTCTCTTCTTTACGCTGAGCAGAAACACTGGAGTTGGTATACTACAGCCTAGCAAAGAGTTTCTACAGGGTGGACTCAGAGGTGAATTGCTTTTCTTCCCAAGTCAAGGTTATAATTCCTTCTTTCCTCACTCAATAATCATACAACTTTTGCAGGATCCTCCAGTAAAAGGTGGCAACACCCTATTTGTACATAAACTTTCTCTCTTAATTGCACACATATAACATTGGCTCAGGTAGGGAAAGCAAAAAAAAACAAGCCTAAGCCCCCAGAATATGAAAGGAGCGATGATGAAAGCCACCTGAATGTCACGAATTACAGGAAAGAGGAAAGCCATTTTCCCTGTCCATGTCAGACAAGGAACTGGTTGTCTAAAACTGCAAGGAGAGAGAAAAAGCCCACTAAAGCAAAGGCCAGAGCAGCCTTGCAAGGATGGCAGTGGGAGGATGTATCAGAACTGAAAAGTGGGTAAGAAAATTTGTTTTTCAAAGATGGTCTTAAGAAACAAATCCCAGGTTGTGGCAGGACATGACATTTCGAAGTCCCTTCCAGTTCCTTTCTTACGATTTCTGTAACAGCTGCACTGAAATCAGTCACACTGGCTAAGGATCAGACCCAGAGAGCTAAAATAATGTTGCCCTATCTTCTCTAGATGCACTGTGTAAAACCTCAGCCTGAGGCTTCACTCCAGGCTTGGTTGTTCCTGTTACATGTTCTCCACCCCATGCCAAAACCAAATTCTCACTCCAGCCTGAGGGCAGGTCCTACTTCTCTTTTATCTAAGTGAGAGAACAAGTCAGCTGCACCAGTGAGCCAGCAAAACCCACTTAACACTTCCCATCACGAAATCCACCTGCTAGCGGTTTCATGCCAGGACTGATAGCCTGCTATGACATTTTCCTAAACTAGAGTCTTCCCGCAGTGAAAATACTCCAGGGATGGCTCGGCATCACTTCCCTGAAGATCAAAGTATCAGCTTCAACGCTACTGTATCATTTGATATTTCAAGGCTATTTAAAACAATCTGAAAGCTGAGTGCTAGCGAAACGCAGGGGTGTGCGCTCCTTCAGACTGCAAAACCCTGCAGCAGAGGTGTGTTTGCAGCCCTGACGCCAACCGCGGACCGGCAGAGCAGAGGCAAGAGCAGTGTTTGAACTTAAATCGGCGATGCAAATATTGCAGCTCTCCAGCAGCCTGGAGAAGAATTCTTCATCTCAACTTCCTCTCCCAGCCCTCCTTCCTCCTCCCCTTGCTTTAAAATAAACTAACAGGGGAAAGTCTGAAACAGTGAGTCAGTGCTAAGCTGGGCAGTTTGTGTTCACCGCCCTGTTTCACGGGGAGATGCTTCACCTTACTTCATTAGCGTTGAATTCTGGGGAAAGGAAGGTTTAACCTTAGCTCTGTGCTCACACAGGATTGGCCACGTAGCCCTGAGTTTCAACAGCTCTGGAAGAGGTAACAAGTGGCCCTGGATTTGGCTGGTGCTGCTCAGCCTGTGGGATGCCACACTCCAGCCCATATGGCCCTACTCTTCTACCATCATTCCGTATGCTGGCTGTAGAAAAGTCATACAACATGTACCGCTTCCTATTTTGCTAGCTAAACACACAGCTCAAAAACAAAAAAAAAGCTCAAGAAAATTCAGCTTCCTTGGTTTAGGTCTTTCTTGCAAAACCACAACTGATCGTTTGGTGCCTGGGGCAAAGAATTAGGGTTGCCATCTTTCATACTTCTCCAGAAATTCCAATGTAGTTCACGCTGATGGAGAGCTCCAGTCACTTATTAGATAGCAGCATTATGAGATGGGTTTAAAAACTCATCTAGGGAAATGTTGGCCATGCTGTGTGTGAAAACCATCATTCCCCACAGCTGAATCACTAAGCAACGCGTCTGTATTTTTTAAAAAGCAACAGTAGTAGTTGAAGTGAATATGAATGAAGTTGCTGTCTCACAACTGCAAACAGGAAAAAACCTCCACTGGCAGGATCTCCCCAGCACCATTGCTTTCTGCAGACTGGTGAAAAACATCACCCCGTTTTTTTCTTCATTACGGCAGTTACTTGCACTTCCTTTTATTCATTCTTCCCTGTAACCCCAACATTATGTTGTTGCCACGTCAGCCAAATAATGCCCGGGAACATACTTCAAGCCTGCAGAGGACTGCAAAGGATTCTTTGTTGTAGAGAAGACAACTTGTTTTGTGGCAGCTTGGATGTTCCATGGAGAAACATCAGCCATCCAGATGGCTCAACAGTAACCTCAGTGGCAACAGTTCAGGCAGTCATTTGCCCATTCTGGCAACCCAAAGTAGAGCAACTGTTTGTGACTTGGGATGTGCACAGAAACAGCAACTCTCTGCTAATGAAAGGATAACAATGCTTGATGGCTTGCCTTCTCTTACTCACCTGTGTCTACTCGCGCAATAATGAAGGTGGCACTCTGGAAGAACTGCTTCAAGAGCCATTGGAGCGTACAGATACCACAGTATGAGCAGGATTCTGCCTTTGCCAGATCATTCATGAGGAAGACTGACCGGGCATTCTTTAAAGGGACATTGCTATGGAGCCAAGTATCCGACCTGTTCATATTATAGTTGTCTGGGATGCAATGAAAAAAAAATAGTCGCATCTCATGTATATACTATATACAGAGTGAGAGATAGATGTCTCTACAGGCATATATACACACACATCTACCCAATGTGTCTGTCTTCTCTGATATACAGAAGTAAGTTTGAAGCCAGGCAGAATTAGCAATTAGAAAAATGAAGACTTCCAAGTTCATCACCTTTGTACGTACAAGCACAGCAGCTACAGACTCACTTGGCCCCTATAAAGGGATCCAGATGTTCTTCCTTGACAGACTGAGACATGGGGGGCTGGAAGCAAACAGATGACAGACTGTGATTGCCAGACTATGATCACCATGCATCAGCCCAGAAATCCTTTGCTACCTTGCAATCATTTACATTGAGCATGGCAGAAAGGCACCAAAAGAGTTAATCTATGGGCTGCTGGGCCCTAAAAAAAGCAACTCACTGTCTATTTATTCTTACTCAGCGCTCAGCAACCGTAGTGTTGTTGATCACACTGCATAGTAAGACTTGGTGAATACAAAAAAATAAAACCTATTTGCCTACTTGTCAAGACATTTTATTTGATCTAGAAATCTCTAAGAGACCATAAAAGAAACCTCCATTCATGTTTTCTTTCTATACCACATTCATATCACAAGAATTCTATTAAAGCAATATCAGGTCCAAAAAAGATTTTTATTATATTTTCTGCTAACTTCTATGATTTTAAATAATGCATGATTTCCTATTTTAATAAATACTTTAGCCCTTTCTTGCTGAGGAAAACGCTGCAACTCTTGCTCTGTGAAACAAGCAATATGAGCTGGTAAGGAACTGTCTGGTTAGAGTTTCTCACTAATTGAAGGTCTCATTAACTGAAGGTCTCACTGGAGATATGAGCGAGAATGGAAGAACCCTTAAACTACCCATGGAAAATGTCTAACTACAGGTGCAAAGTAAAATAGGAAAAGAAAAGGGGATGGGATCCAACTTCTTATAGCTAAAATAATGGGAGACGGCGGTGATAATTACCCACCGGAACATGTTCATTCATTCCATGGTAGGTATGTGTGTTATGTGTCGGTTCAGTAAGTACCACAGAAAAGTACAAGGCACACAACATAGCCAAGTATAATTTTCACTCAATGTGCGAAGATAATTGGGGTTGTTGGAGAACATTTTAAAGGGTGAACTCATACCTCTCATATCTTCTACTGTAAGGTAAAAATACATATGAAATAGTAGCAGCCCTTCTGTTCAGTTCTTAGCCTGCTTCAGCTTTTCTTTTGGCTCTCTGTTCTGCTTTTAACTGAGAGGTTTGGTTTAACCAAGACCAGATCCTTCAAACCCTCAGGCTATGTAAGGCACACTCATGCTATCTTTCCCGTGCGCATTTGTTATATCGGGACCGTGAGGGCAGACCCCCGCGCTAGCACAGACGGAGTACTCATTGATAGCTGGGCCTTGTCGCTTCTGCTCAGACTGATTAGTATCTTACTCCACCAGTACTATCACCAAAACCAAGAGGAACAGGGAAGCAGTAAAACACCAGTGATAGGAGTCAGTAGGATATGGCTCTAAAGAGGTGGCGTTCACTTTTTGAGATAGTTTGTCACATCTTTCATCAGGCTATTCACTGGACAAACACATCTACAGCAGGGACAGGTTGGTAACAACTGAAGAACTATCCTAAAACAACAGAGAGTAGAAAAGCAAGCAGGAAGTCTTGGGAAAACTCTGCCTCCTTTGCAGGGAATTAAAGAAGGGGGGAAATTGCAGTGCCTCCTCTTCATTAAGTGGATAGCCTGTGTGCATTTCAGCTGTAACCCCAGCCTGGCTTTCCATCCTGTACCAGGCCTTTGCAGAAAGATCTATCGCATACAGGTGCCACTTCATCCCTTGCTGATCCAGAGCGTGCAAGTGCCCTGAAATGTTGGACTTCCACAATCAATGTTGCTGATGCTGCTATTTTCTTTCGGTCATCTATGACCTACTTACAGGCCTCTCCGATAGCCAGCACTTCCAGCACCTTCTACATGTACGCTATTTTTAGAAAGCACACTTTATACTTACACTTACATCTGTCACCAGGAGATCTATGGCCAACATCTTATTTATGCTACTGTACTTTGACACATTGTCAGGCCTGCATTTCAGCTGAAGTTTGATGCTACGTTGAAGGTCATGTCTTCAGTAGGATTTGGACAGGCACTCTTCTAATGCAGGCTCTGAACACTGACCCCACTCAACTCCAACCACACTGCCTAGGGAAGGAGTCACCGCTGCCTTGCCACCCTCCCAGCACCAGAAGGACAAGTGAAGGAAAAGACAGAGGGCTCTCTTTCAAACAGTAAAACGTGGTGGGAAGGGCTAGACGAGTATGGCGTGGAAGAACTAGGCCTGACTTTGGATTGTCTTTGAACTTTTAATCAGGACTGACCGGACATAAAAGTTTCTTTTTAATTAAAAACATATTTTTAAAATCTCATATCAAAAAAGGCAAGCCTAAGGGAAAGTTACACAGAATTTGTCAGTTTTGAGTAGAAGATTTTCCTTTCTACAGAAAGCATAGTCCCTTCCAGAAGCCCCATAAGAGGCAGAGGAGGGCACTCGTCACAGCTGAGTGAGAGGCACAAATTTGACTTTCCTTCAAGTAAGATTGGTGCAACGTGGCCATCCATTGTTACCTGTGTAGTTCAGAGAAGATCTGAGCTCTTCCCCTTGTATTTTGCCTTGAGACTGGCATGTAAGGTTAGACATAAGCCAACAGGTCATACAGAAAACTGAGGGGTCTATCATTCACTTCCTCCCATAAGCCATCAGCTGAGTGCTGCTTTGTGACAGAGGTGCCTCCAGGAGCGAGTTATGCGCTTGCAAGGAAAAATTACAGGGTGCTGAGAGCAGACCTCTCTGCCCTGAACCCAGCCTCTGGCACGCCTGTCACTGCCATCACCTCCTTAGCCAGGGAAAGGAGCAGCAGCCCCAGATTCCTCCCACAGTGAGACACATCCCTTGTCCTGCAGCCACTGCAGTGCCTTTGCTGCCTTACACCCTTCCAAGGCCAGTAAACAAAGGAAAGTGCAATCTGTCTCCATAAAACACACGCACCAGAGATGTGTGAGCTGCAGCTAGGATGGGGAGAATTTATGCCCTGTGGGGTGAAGAGGAGCTCTTCTCACTCGTGATTGGAATGTGATCGCTTGTGTCAGGCTACGCAGGCTTACCCATCAGCTTGGGAAGGGCTGGCCGTCAGGAAACCTCTTCCCGCAACTCATTGATGACGTTTTCTCTTACTTTTAATTTTAAATACTTCGATTTCCCATCCCCCCACTCCCCCCATCGAATACAAGACCAGCAAAGCATTTTCTGTGAGGCAGGATTTGATACAATCAGACCTCTCCGGGATAAAAAGAGGAAGCAGAAATCATCTGAGCACTGAAGATAACATGGGGACTGTAAACCTCAATGAGAATAGGCAAGTCAGCCTACTTTGGGTATTAACTGGAATCACGAGGAGACAAAATTCATGCCAAGTCCATGGCATGGCTGCATTTTAAATGAAACTGTATGTGTTTCACTGAAACTGAATCTCTGGAAAGGAAAATGCTTTTGATGTGGATAATCTGTGTCCCCTGTCTGCGTCTCCTGGTCATGACTCCTACTGTGGTATGGCCATGGATGAGGATTGCAGAAAGTATTGCTAAGTACAACATTATCTGTGTTGTTCCTTTTGGCAGAAGGAAAATGTGAGTTTTACAGCTCCTTCTAGGTGCCGCAGCCCCTTATTTCAGGATTGTCTCTCTGCTAGGGGGACCTGGAACCCCAAATCTCATGTTTTCCTGAAGAGCTAAAGCATCTTCCGGAAGGAATACCACTGTTCGCATCTTGGCAGATGGGTAGATAAGCCCAGGGGCTTCTCTGAGACCAGGAGAGCTGTTGTTCTAAGTTGTGGGCTAACAGGAGCACCAGCTGGACCTGCATGCTGGTTTGAGTCAGGACAGAGTTAATTGTCTTCACAGTAGCTGGCACAGGGCTGTGTTTTGGGTTTGCCCTGAGAAGAGTGCTGATAATACTGGCGGTCTTAGTTGTTGCTAAGGAGTGTTTGCACCAATTCAAGGACTTTTTCAGCTTCTGATACTGCACATGTGTTCCCAGCTTTTTCACTGCAAGCAGCAGGGACACACACAGTTCAGACAGCTGACCCAAACTGCCTAAAGGGGTATTTCACTCCATAAAACATCATGCTTGGTACATAAGCCAGGAGTGGGCCAGGGGACCATGTGAGTTGGAGAGTTGGTTGGCTTTCTCATTCATGATCTTGCTCACGGGGTTCATTCAGACTCTGGTGTGATCACTCTCAGGCTCTGGTTCTCATTACTCACGATCAGGCTGTATATCGGTCATGGGGTGGTGAGCCACTGTATCATTGGTTTTATTTTCCATTATTTTCATTATATATTATTATTAGTTGTAGTAATATTTTCATTAGATATTATTAGTAGTATTGTTAGCATTATTAGCATTGTTAGTATTATTACTATCACTATTTTATTCATTTATATTCAATTTTTAAGTTGTTCTTAACGCGACCCAAGGGTTTCCTTGTCTTTTCCTCTGATTCTCCTCCTCCATTGGAGCAGGGGGAGGTGAGTGAGCAGCTGCGTGGTCAGTACTTAGTTGTTGGCTGGGATCAAACCATGCCAACCTGGTATAGGGTGAGCCTGATATTTCCAGGGGCAGACAGGGACAGCCTTTCCTAGGACCTTGTTTGGTGAGCCCCAGTGCATTTCCTAACAGAACCCTGACCTGGTCCACCTCGAAGGCCAGAGGACATGCAGGTCCTGCGACAAGCCTGGGCCAAGACGTGCAGCACGGATTACCCAGTCCCAGGAGCCTCCTGCAACGCAGAGTGTGGCCAAAGCCACGTCCTCAGCTGCAGAACAGCCATTAGCCCCATTTCTCAGCGGATGAAACCGAGGCAGAGAATGACGGTAAGAGCAACCATCTTGGATCAGACAAAGAACCCATCTGGTTTTATTTGGTGCCTCCTCATTTCTGTGTTTGGGAATTACAGGGCAATTACTATACACCTACCCATAGGATTTTTATCCATATTAATAATTCGAGTTACAATTAACAGGCTTAGAAATCAGTACAGAAACCACCAGGAGTTGCCTATGATAGACTACTTTTGTTACATTGCCCAGGATTTCAGAATATGTTCTGTAAAAATATGCAGACTTAATGCCTGCTTATTTCTGTGGTGTTCTTTAATACTGCTCTATCCTGGGTGCAGAAACAACTGGAGAGCCTAACTCGAACCTGCAGCATAAATCACTGTATAATGCACTTAGTGCTGCTCTTCTCTGGCAAATCAATGGATCTGGCTGAAGGAGAGCAGCAATATCTGCTCCTAACCACTTAGCCCTTTTCCCGGTTGTCGCTGTTGAGACCTTGCCTCCCCCTCAGATGACAGGTTATGGAAACTATCACGCACAGGACCCCGTAGCCTGAGAGCTAACGTGCATGGCTGCTCTCCTGGTAGGGAGCTCGACAGCTGCGGGATTACACGGTGATCTTCATGTCAATCATCCCGTGTACAAATCAGGGTGTTTCGTCCAGTTTTTGGAAACAATGCAGCCCATTTTAGCCATGGCGACAGTTTGGATGTCTGAGAAGGTTTCTTGTGTCGGGCCCGTGGGTGGAAGCATAGGCAGAGGTGAGATTACAGGTTGTTGTTTCCATTGTTCCTGCACACAGCATAGCCTCAACATGGACATCCCCCCTGTGCCTGGATGCTTGGCTGAGCAGCATCCCACAGAGGTCTCATTCAATCTCTCTGTAATGGTGATTAAATACAGCAAGCAGGTGTGGGAGATCAAACCCCTTCTCCCTTGCGCCAGGTGGCCAAGTCTTCATCAAAATCCATCCCTCCCCAAAAAATTTCAGAGTCAGCATCTGCACACAGCAAATCACATCCCTCCTCCACACTCACACCTCAGCATTCAGCTCCAGGGACAGCTTTTCCCATTTTCTAAAGGATAAAATATTTAGGTGCTGGCAGATCAGGAAAAAAGTAAGAACGCTGAAGCCGAGAATAAAAACTGTGTTTGAGCTTGTTAAAACTTTTGCCCCTGCCCTTTTTCCATAGCATCCCACACAGCAACATCTACATCATCCTCAGACATGGTTTGCAGGCAGGAGGAATTCATGTCGTTGTAGCACTAGACAGGATCCCATGAATTATTGCCCTTTAATGACACAATGTGAATGACATCATACCCCTGAGAAGCATTACATTTTCACTGATTCCTTTGTCTGTTTTGAAAGGCCAAACTATAAAAATATTCACTCTGAAGACATCTCATGGGAGAGAGGGACAAAATCTGTCTGTCTGGTTTAAAACCTAGGCTTCTCTGGAAGTGGAAACCCTTTTTGAAATGGAATTGCACCACCCTAGAAAATAAACACAATGGGATTCAAAGGCCAAGACATAGGATTAGCAGCTGGGATTCAAAGGCCAAGACATAGGATTACCAGCTGGAGATCCTTTTGTGAATATAATAAACACTTTACAAAGTGGGCAAAACTTTCTGTCCTCTTCTGCTGTATGGCATTTCACAGCTATATTACATCCCCAAGTATCTACCGAAAGACACTGAGGCTAAAAAGTCAAGAAGCACCCAGAAAGTAGTCTGGAGGGAGAAATTAAGGTACTCTTGTCTACTATAACAGTCTTTAATTATATGATGCCATGCTATTTTTTTCCTAGCCTCTGTTTTGTTCAACAAGGAGCTATTGAGGAAAACCTTCCTCTCCTCCCACACACCATATGCCCCATGTCTCAGCTACCAAATGCTGTGACTCTTCACCTGCAGTGCCCTGAACCTCTTCAGTGAGATTTGGGAGGACGCAAGCACCCGAGGAAACCCCTGCCCTTCAGCTGCAGTGGGGCACCAGTGGGTCTCCTTGCCTATCTTGGTTCCTTTTCCAGCCTCGGTTTTGCCTCAACACACGTGGCTCCCTCCCAAGCCCCTCCATTTCCCCCACATTCACCGTTCCTGTGCCTCTGCCCTCCTTCCCCCACCGCATCCCAGTCTCGGCGCCGCCCCTGCCAGGTCCTTGCCCCAGTGTACCTCCACCAGTTTTCTCAGAAGAAGAATTTTAGCAGCACCAGCCAGCACTCCCACCGACCACACCAGGAGCTGCGCAGAGCCCTGACGGGCATAGTTAGCATCGCTCAGGGCACAGTGCTCTGCTGGGTACGTGCTGGGCAAATGCTGAGCCTTGGGAAATCTACCCCCACATAAAACGTGAGCATTATCTAACTTGTTTATATGGCATATTTCACCCAAGAAACATACAAAAAACCGACTTTCCAGCTAATCACTTTTAACGGTTGCCAGTGCTGTGAAGGTGTCAGGGTGTAAGCCCACACATCAGGTGTTCATTCAGATCCAAATCACAGGCATAATATAAAAGAAGCAGTTGGGGATTAGAAGGAGCATATCACAGAGAATTTCCCTTGTGGGGCCAGATCACAGCCTTTTTTTTTCTTTTTCTTTTTCCTCCATTCAGTCTCCTCATGCAGGCAGAAAGAAAAGACCGCATTTCTCCAAGCACTAGTCTCACCTGCTTCTGGATTTGGAAGAACACAAAAGCAAGAACGTCCATAAAGAAATGGTCCATGGGTTTTTCCCCCCTCAAGACTGACTTTGTTTGGAGTTCGACTTCCAAAGCCCTTAGTGTACTCCCTGTAGGCTAGAGTGTCTTGGGAAAAACTTCTTTCTTTGGGAAACTCCTATAAGCATCTCCAAAGTGTATCCGTTGCAGCACTGTCTTCCCAAGTTACCCACAGACAACCCAACAGCTTGTGGGTTGCCGATTGCCCTCGCTCCTCCCTTTGTGATGCTGACTGGCACCATTTCATTACTTCCTTGTCTTCTGCTGCAAGTCTTGGACTGTTTTGTCCCAGACTGCTGTTTCTCGGGAGGAAGAGGGTTCCTACAGATAGCACCCAGCACTGCCACGCTCTGGGTAGGAAGCCAGCAGTGGCGTTACATCTCCTCCCCACGTTATGCATGGAAAAACTATAAGGGAACATTGCAACTATTCATTACTGCGGAACTGACACCTCTCTGTCAATGTATTTCATATTTTATATTCAATTCCATGCGAGAGCTCACTGACAGAGATTAGCAGGTAACAAACCGCTGTCCTTTTAACGCCAGGTGACGCAGCGAAGCTGGCTGGCTCCCAGACGGGAGCATTACACAGGCAGCTCCCACTTTACCTGTGCTTTGTGATCAGACCTTTCTGCTGACACCGCACCTGCTGCTTCTAGAAAGTGGGAGAGGAAATCTTATCATACGCCCAGCTATTACATTACAACCCATGTGGCATGTCGCAAAGAATTGCACAAAGCCCCCAGCGACAGATTGCGAAGTTATAAATAGGTGCAGGACCTACATAACTGGAGTGACTTGTAGCAGCAGAGCAGGCCTCCAAATTAATGACATTTATGAAGTTTCTTGCTGCAGCTGGCTTGCTGGCTGCCGAATAACTGGCTCTGCTGACTGGGCAGGAGCAGCTTCCCTCCAAGTGCTGGCAGAGAAAATGAGCCGGTACCAGGTGCATCCAGTCAAGGAAACTTGGTGGAACATGTGCAAACAGAATTGAAGGCATACAGGTGGGGGGAAAAGATTTTAAGTAAAACTTTCCACTTCCAGGGAGTGTTGTGTTCACAACACAGCCTGCATGCAATGCCAAAGCTTGCATTATTCATCCACACAAAGCCATGCAAGGAGATAGTCCCAAAAGCAACATGAACAGAAAATAAAGGAGTTTGATCTATTTACTCAATCCAATTATCATCTCATCTGCCTGCTCACATGGTTCTGTCTCCTCCTCCTAAGTGATTTAATTAAAAAAGGGGAAAAAAACCAAAACAAAGACTTCTCCATGGAGTTTTAACCATGTTTATGCCATTGTTTATAGTAGAAATACCCATGACCCGTGTTCAGGGCATACATTCCCTGAATTGCTGCTCTGAGCCACAGCTCAGTACACCCCCTTCAAGCATCCCCAGGAGAAGCACATTTGTCATCCCCTGAATGGTGGCTGGACTGGGAGAGCAAACCCATCCCCTGCATCCAGCTAGGCCCATTGGCTGGGCAGTCACCTACCCTAATTGACAGGTTTGTTTACATAAAGGGTCATTAGAGACTGGGCAACAACTGCATTCACCGGATTATTTTTTTTCCCCAGAATAACAAAACCAGAATGTAATTTTAAATATCACTATTGTCACATTTCAGAGTTTATAATCCGCTAAAATAGGGATGATTTTGTGCCTGATGAGCTGCTCCCAGCAGCCTGTGGGCTCCAGTGCACACAGTACAGTGTGCTAACTGATGGGCAGTAACTTTCCTTAGGCACACTCTCACCTCAAACAGCACACAGTGGCTGAACTAGTTTAATCCTCCGGTAAAAAGAAAAAAAAAACAAAACCAAACTCCCCCAAACCCGCACTAAACTAACTTAAACCAGCTTGTATTTGCTGTGACACAACAGCAAGCCAGCAGATGGCTATGGCAGATTAGCTGAGGAGAGGCAATCTGTGCTTTTCCAAATCTTATGTAATACAACTTTGTATTTTGGCTGAGGTTTTAACACCTTCCAAACTCCAGGGGTTTGCAATAGCATTTTCCCTTCCTGGGACTCATCCGTTGAAGATGATTCTCTGCCCAGGGGAAACAAGGCATTTATACTGGCATAGTTCTGGAAAGTCTCAGTTGGGATTTGGTCACAGTTATGCTATGTCCATACATCTTTATCTTCCTGGCTATAGCCCATATCTTTATATTTTTCTTGCTTTTAGTCCTCTTTTTAATGTAGAATCCCTTCCTCTTTATACCCTCTCTGCTCACAGTTAAACCTTCTATCATTCTCTGAATCCTCCCAGCACCACCCAACCCTATTTCTTTTTCCACTTCTAATTCAGGCTGAATATCCAACCCTCTCTATTTCCCTCTCCTTCTCGTTTTCCTCCTGGCTCCCCCCAGAATGTTTTTCCTCCTGATGGACCCACTGCTTTCAGCTTCCCAACCACCTCCCAAAGGCCCCACCACACATCTCCTGCCCTCTCCAACCCACCTGCCCTTGGCTGGGTGCATGATGCCTAGTACAGGCCAGGACATTTTTATGGAGTATTTTGAGTTGCCTACCAACTTTGGCTGTGTCCAGCAGGTCGCGTTAGAGGAGGCGGAGCAGAGCTTGGCATAGCACGCGGTGAGGGTGTCTGGAGCTGTGCTGTGGGCATGCTTGGCCAGCCATCTCAGGAGCTGGGCACGCCAAGCCAAGTACATCACCGGGCTTGGGAAGCCAACACACAACCAGTTTTCAGAAAAGCTTAAATACCCGGTGGAGACCTGACAGGCTAAAGCTTGCAGTATTATGGGCAGGCCTAAAAATACTCCCCGGGGAATTCAGAGGGCATGGCATAATCATTAGGACTTCTGATTTCCAATGAAGTCAGAAGGTGTTTTATCTATAAAAAATACCTGACCTCATGAAAGTTTTCAAAGAAATCTTCTGGCAGTTCCAGCTGTTCTTGAAATGCTTTATATTAGGTTTCATAGAAATACACAAACAAACCCTAAGCCTTCCCATGGAAATAACACCTGCGATGTCCCATGCAAAGGTTGCCCTTCAGCAGCCTCAGTTCCTCATTCAATTCCTGCGTGTACAAAAAAACTGCCAGCGATTGAGGACTGGCAGTTGTGGAAATATCACACAAAGCAATTTTTTTGAAAGCTTAGGGTGGGGCAGATAGCGTTTTGCATCCCGACTTTCCCTGCAGCCGGCAGCATCCCCTGGCAGCAACCAAGCACATCCTGCAGTGGCTGGTCCCTGCAGCTTGCTGGAGAGAAGCTCTCAGTAGCATAATGAGGAGCTAAAGACACCGAACCAGTTGGGCATATGTTAGGTTAGAAAAATACCTTTCAGCCTGCTAAATCAATATAAGGCATCAAGCAGTATTTTAGGACCTGGGATTAGAAAACTTGGCCCTATTTCCAGTTCTGCCACTCACCTGCTGTCTAAAGTCGGTGACTTGGCTTCCCTGCTGGTGACATTTCTCTCTTAAAAGCCCTGAAGTGCTGACAAAAGCATGCAGTGGAAGCTAGCGAGCTGCTAACTGGAACTAATGCCAGAAAGAAAGAAAGAAGTAAGTATTTCTGTCATTACTATTTGCCCTGTTGCTTTTAAGGCAACCTCATCTCACACAACTTGAAAAAGATGTAAAAAGGCTGAAGTGAAATTGTCGTCTGAATCTGCAGCTAAAATATTTAGTGGGAAAAAACAGCCCTTTCAGGAGTGATTCCTGCTAACATCACAGTGAAATCTTAAATAGATAGGCCTCAGTGAATAGTCCACCTCAAAAATACAAATCTGTAATCACTTGGGCCTCAGGCAATGAGGGCTAGAAATTTCATAGCAAGAGCTGACAGAAGATGTCATGCTGCACTGTCTAGGGAGGACAACTAAAAATAAAGTAATATCAAAGCTGAGATGACTGCGTCATGCTCTTTGGACATTATTTTGATCTTTCAATGCACTGGAAGTAAGGCTTATAAATTATAGATGTTATTGGGAGCAGCATGTAAATATCACAAGACAGAAACAGGTTATTAGAGAGAAAGTAAGGAATAAAGAAAGAGGGGAAAAAAAATTGACACAGCCTGGGGAAACCAGTAAAATCTGTTCTTGGTTACAACTGTGTATACAGAGAGGTTTTAATTGGAAATAGCAGCTTTTCCTGTCAAATACAGCACTGTGTTGTCATCGACATCCCAGCAACAAATATAAATATATGAGTCAATGCTCTGAAAAGATACAGGACAGATTAATGAGTCATTATCTCCTACAGACCTCCAAATCATGCGAGCGAACAAGGCAACCAGCTCCTGAAGCATCCTTCTCTAATACAGCTTTCTCATTCAACATTACAACTAGGATTTCAGTGCGGGAATCTTGTTTTGGAGGTGTCAAACTGCCAGAACTAGAATATTTTTTAAATTATTGGCAAAAACTTGGACTATTTCCTGACTCAAAAAGGCTGTATCTTGACTCGATCTGGCAGATGACAAGGAAACACAAAACCAATACAGAAACCAAGTGGTTACACTTTAGTACATACGAATGCTTTGGCTATTCATTTTGAACATCACAAATGCAGAGCCCAAACCACTGATCTAACTCTACTTCCTGCCATTTCACACAGCTGACAATGTTTGACAGTGAGATTGAGAGAAGACACATAAAAACATGAGTTATTATTTAAGAACATTTTACTAAGCAACCTAAAAATGAAGATTCTACATTAAAAAAAAAAAAAAAATCAAGAATTTTAAAAGCCTTTGGCTTAAAGAGGAGAAACGAGCAACTGTAGACCTGAAACAACATCAAAACCCAATCTGTAACACATAGATGAGTGCGGAAGTTGTTAACTAATAATACAAACTTAAATCGAAAATAATAGACAATTGAAAAAAGAAACTGAATTTAGCCCTAAAAAAAGAAGATTGGGGTTTTCTGAGGATGCTAAGAAAAGCAAACGATACAGAAACAGAGGAGTTATCGGTAGTAACGAAGAAAATATGGCAGTAGTTGGCAGATATTTCTTTGCTACAGAAATAGGTAAAAGAGCATCGGCTCATACCATATGGTGATGAAATGCCCAGTGTTATAGATGTAACAGAAGAAGGTTTAAGAAAAGCTAATGCAGCTTCAAGTTTTTTAAAAGAGGTGTACAAAAGGTTGTTTATATCACTGAAGTGAGTACAAGAACACATATATTGTACCAGAGGGGCCTGATTCTGGCCAAGACAAAAACATGGCTGGTGTGGGAATTCATAGCAGAGGCAATATAGCTTATACCCTCCTGCAATACCTTGCCTTCTGGATGAAAAAAACAACAATACAAATCAATGTGGCATGTGCCAAGCGCTCTCAACCTGGACAGTGGTCAGATCTTTGGCTGCAGTAGGAAATAAGGGATCGTTTCCAAACACTTGTGGGTTTTTGTGGGTTTCTGTAGGAGCCAGTCCTCACCTGGTGTTACTCACGACCTTTTGTCAGTGACCTCGCAGCACAAGAAAATCACCTTCGATCCAGGGCTGCAAATGATGGAGGGATCTAAAGACTAGTAAGTAAGGAGGACGGGCATTGATGCTTGGTGGCCTGAATCACTGGTGCACCAAGAACAGGAAAACAGCTCCCGCTCGAGGAGAGCTGACTGAGCTATACCCCTGAGAGAGGAACCCAGGCCACACTCACTGGGAAAACAGCAATGTTTAAAAAAGGCTTCTGTTTACAGCAATTTTCGATCCACTGTGACTTACTGTGATCAGTATATTTAAAGCATGCGAACAGGGGAATATCAAGAAGCCAAACAACCTGTCATTTGGCTCTGTTGCAACTACTGCTGTGCTCCATTCTGGTATCCACATGCCTAGAAAGCAGCTGAAAAACCATAAAGGGATCAGTGAATAATGAAAGCAGTTGAAGAACGAGGGATGTACACAGTTCAGTCTATGCAATTTATGGAAAAGAACATTACAAATGTTTTCATCACAGTTTAATCACCAACATCCACAATTGCCATAACTAATGGCTCTTACATTCAGCAACCAAGAATATAGCAGGAATCAACTGATGGGAGATGAAGCTAGGTAAATTCATCCTAGAAACAAAACACAAAGCACGAATGGAATAACTGATCATTGGGATTATGTATCCCATACCTTGTAACAGATCTTCCTTCACCAGGAATCTTAAATCAAGGAAAAAAATTGGCTGAGAGATATGCTCCAGATTAAAGTGGACTTCATGGTTAATTTTGGTGAATTGTTATGACCTTTACATCACAAGAGCTGATAACTTACATCACTAGGTATTCTCCAAACAACTCTGCCTGTAACCCTGAAATTTAAAAAGGGAAATCAACATAATTCCCCACAATATATACTTTTAATCCATTTTGAGGCTACTGTGACATCCCGTGACTTCGCAGTAGCTCCATATGGATGTATCTTCATATATCCGTTATGCTGATTGCTGAAAGAGTAGCTTCTTGGAAGCAGCAGGCACCAGAATTAGAAATCAATACTTGGCTCAACTCGACTCAGCAACAATATCAGAAAAGGTCAGGGAGGAAAAAAAAAAGGTGAACCCACACACATCATGAAAATGGCCTTTCTACTCACCTTCTATATGTTGTGAGAGCAAGTGGGGCTGTGTGCCTAAGGCCTCTCAAGAGCGAGGCTTTGAGTCCAGCACTTGGACTGTGCCATGAACCTCAGCAGAGTTTGGCCCCGCACCCTCCAGGCTGTTCTCTCCTGCCTCCCCACACCACCGTGCTGTGAAGCTGGGTGCCTGCGGCAGCATTGCTATCCATTCCCTCTGCTCTTGCAGGTTTTAGCTGCCAAAACGGCCCCTGCCCACATCCCCATGGCTCCCTACAGGGGTGTAATAGAGCATCTAAGCCGGCAGACCCACTTTGAGCTCTGAAACCTTGCCCGCTTTGCTCTGTGTTGGTGGATGAAGCACAAAGCAGGAGACGCCCTGTTCTGATTGTGAATTTTCCCAGGAAAGTGATTTTTAAGGACAAAGATCTATTGGTGACTGGGGAGCACAGGAACGACAAGCTCTGCACCTGAAAGCCAGACTATATAAATTTACCTGTTTCTTGCAGCCTGGTTGCACTTAACTTACAATAAGCTTCCTTCTTTCTGTCCCCTAGCCAGTCTGAGGTTTGTGCTGGGACACCTCCTTTCCTCCAGAGGAGATCCAACATGCCAAAGCCCAGACTGGCTTTATTGTGTCAGTCTGTCAAACCCAGGCTCTGCTCCATCAGTAAATACCTACAATTTGATACTTTGATTGCCTGACAGAGACCCCTAAAGCTCACCTGAGACCTACAACACACTTGGGGTATTTCTGAGAGGTTAAGGCAAACCCAGGGTGGCTGAGATTGATGCTCTGCCACTTCCTCAGCTCTGGTGAGCCAAACACTTGTCTCTAGCCAGCTGAACTCATCCTGTTGCACAGTGTTCATTCCCATTCCACACACCCCCCACCCGAGGTGAACGGCAGAGGAAGAACTGCTGCCTGTTGGCGGGAATCAGGGTACCCTAAACTGGAGCTGGGATAAAGGAGCTGCAGGAGAACTCCAGAAGCCTCCTCCCAGCTGTATCGATCACTCCTAGCATTTCCCCAAACAAGTCTTTAACACTTTGTCTCTCTTTAGTGAGCTCTGAGACACAAGAAGAAGGTGCTGTGAAGCATAAAGAAAGGCATGTATGGAAATGCCTAAGGCTGGCTGATACACACGTTCTCAAACTACAAAACACCCCTAGGTTGCCCCTAAGTGTTTACACAATACTATGTACAACTCAAGGACTCTTACAGAGAAGTTGTTGCAAAACTCTTTCATCACTGACTGCCTCAGTGACTGTAAAGTCAAAGTTAAGCATGAAATATTCCAACAGAAATATCTTGGAAACAGCAGTCTCTTTAAATCTTCAACAGGTTAATCAGCACTAATTTAGAAGAATAGAAGAGAACAGAATCTTTTAGGTTGGAAAAGACCTTTAAGATCATCAAGTCCAACTGTTAACACTGCTAATAGCACCACTAAACCATGTCCTTAAGCACCTCGTCCACAAGACATTTAAATACCCCCAGGGATGGTGACTCCACCCCCTCCTGGGCAGCCCATTCCAGTGCCTGACAGCCCTTTCAGGGAAGACATTTTCCCCAATATCCAGTCTAAACCTCCCCTGCCACAACTTGATGCTGTTTCTTTTGTCCTGTCACTTTTGAGAAGAGACCAACCCCCCCTCTCTGCACCCTCCTGTCAGGTAGTTGCAGAGAGTGATCAGGTCTCCGCTGAGCCTCCCCTTCTCCAGGCTGAACACCCCCAGCTCCCTCAGCCCCTCCTCACAGGGCTTGTGCTCCAGACCCTTCCCCAGCTCCGTTCCCTTCTCTGGACACGCTCCAGCCCCTCAGTGTTTGTCTTGGGGTGAGGGCCCCAAAACTGAACCCAGGATTCGAGGTGCGGCCTCACCAGTGCCCAGTACAGGGGGACAATCCCTGCCCTGGTCCTGCTGGCCGCACTGTTCCTGATGCAGGCCAGGATGCCGTTGGCCTTGGCCACCTGATCAACACCCCCAGGTCCTTTCCTGATGGGCAGCCTTCCAGCCCCTCGTCCCCAAGCCTGCACCATTGCAGGGGGTTGTTGTGGCCAAAGGGCAGGACCCGGCACTTGGCCTTGTCGAACCTCATACAGCTGGCCTCAGCCCATCGATCCCACCTGTCCAGCAAAGCAGGTCATGATAATGACCACAGGAAGACAAATTTTCATAGAAAGGATTTTCCTATTTCAGTACCAGACTAGCAAAAAATCAAAGCTAAAAGGGCTGGCTGATAGATGGAAAGAAAGATCATGCCATTTTCTGAAGGACAAGCATGAGATACAGAAAAAAAGCTATAGGACAGCCCATAAGACTACAGTCTGACTTCTGAAGTGACTTTGGCTGGCAAATGCATTTATTATAGTCCCTAATGTATTACACTCCTCAGTGTGATGATGAGAAAAGTAATTTGATTTTGGAGCCTGAGAAAATGCTGTTTATCAAACCTTATCAATAATTGCTACTGTCCATAACTCTGGTTATTCTAAGGAAGGGTGAATAAACTACGTGACAGATGGACAAGTGCTCATCACTGGTCCTTTGCAGGTGGACCCACTCTGAGAAAGGGACACTGAATTGAGGATACACTTGACAATTCCAGCCAGACAATGCCTGGAATGAGGTTAGATTCAAGAACCAGAAAACATACAGAAAGAAAATGAGTAGGTGAGCATCTGTCCTTCAAAAGTGCCACAGAGCATCGTCAAGACAATGTTGCCATTCCACTGTTATGGATTTGTCCATGGCAAATTTGTCCATATGCTTTTGTCCACGGCAGCCCCATGTCCCAGGCACAGTTGGCACCTCTTTGGGTCTGATTCTCTGCTGAAAGAATTCAGTTGAGTATGTGTCTTTGAGTTGCTGCAGAAAATAAGAGATCAAAGCTACTGTATAATTGTAATCAGAAAAAAACCCAACCATTGTCAGGATTACTACTTGCCTCTAAAGTGATAATTGGCAATCTTAAAAATCAAGGCTTGACTGGCAGGAAAAAGAATCTAGAAACCAAGAATCTAATTGCTTTATTTCCATGTGTGGAAGGGAAAGCAGTGTCTTTAAAGCCAGCCTTTTTGGGAGGGGTACGTTCACTGATACCTATAGGAGTCACTGCTGCTGTAGGTCATGTCTGGAAGTCTGAACGTCAAGGGTAAAGGTTTCACGTACCCACTAGCCTACGGCGCAAGAGACTTCTTGGACAGTGCAAACAAAAGGGAAGGGACCAAGTGTAGAAGTGACCACTGGTCTCCTCTTGCCTTATCATCATGTTGTTTTTTCTTTTAAAAAGTACAGATACCTATGCATTTTATGTGCCTAATTATGCTGTTTCTTCTTACACGTCGAATACCTGCCATTCAGTTACTGTGGCTGATCTGCCACGGAAGACCAAGCAGACATTTCTGTAGTCTGAAGTGGGAGAAGCCTGGGAACCCAGCCCCCATTTTACAGTGGTGCTTCTGCTGTGTTTCGGAGACGAGGAAGTGCTACAGTAATTGACCTTGAGGCCCAACATTACAAAAGATGACCGCAAACAGAACTCTTCAAGTGTTTTTTTATGGAGTCCTTCTCCCTGTTCTTGCTGCAAAACCAGAACAACCACTGCCACATTTCATATCCGCTGTATATCCGCTGACAGTTCAAGTGAATTAAGTGCCATTTTGGGCAAATGGCAAATATGGCAGTCAGCAAAAATCTCCAAAGTATGCATCTTTATATAAAGCTTCATTTAATGTCCTTTGAAATCAACGTAAAGCCTTGCATTGACGTCAGTGAGCTTTCAGTCAGACTCACACCACTGTAAATGTAAATTCAAGGTTTCCTGTAGTAGAACTCATGTAATAAAACACATTTTTGATGTATTGAACAGTGCAATCAGACTGTCTTTTGATCATCCACAGCAATCAACTTCTGTGGATCTTAGAGTGTGCTACAAAGGGAGGCAAGCATCATCAGCCTCAATTTACAAGGGATGAAGGAGAGGCAGGAGGAGATGAAATGACCAGCAAGGCTGCCTAATAGTCAACACCGGGATGAGAATACAGCACACACTTCCCAACACCAAATTGAGCTTTTACTTTATCTAATAAATCACACTGATAGAGGCTCTAGTTTGTTACTGAGATATCAAAACAATCCTCCCCCTTTATCTTCCTAGGCAGAGCTTTCAGAAGGAATGAACTCCAAAAGCTTCAGACACAAATTCCATTAGATACAGAGGTAAAAAACCCTCAGTCAACCAAGCAAAAAAGACACCCCCAAAAGTCACAAACAAAACTGAAATGGCACAAAGTCCCTGTAAAAACCTCGTGTGACCCCTGCATGTTTCAAACTCTGGCTCAGCTTCACGGTGAGTTTCACATGTTAGCTTTACCTTCAACTGGTAAAGGTTCATGGGAGCTATAATTTGGGTATCTCCTGGCTCCTTTCTCTTCCTTGGGGGTGGGCTCCCTGACTGGACACCACCTTCTGTGACATACCACTGTGTCCTTTCTTGCTGAATGGGTCATCCCCGTGTCTCATCGCACCTTCTCCTAAGAGGAGGTGGCTACGCATTCCAGCCAGACGGCACTGCAGGGCAGCCACAGCTCCCATCTCCACCCAGAAGTTAACTAGACTTCAGAGAGCGCAATTGCCCCGTGCACAGCCTTAGCTGTGGGGTCACCTGTCCCCACGTTCAGCTCCTGCAACAATCAGCGGCTCCTCTTTGGGGTTACCTGCATGGTGCTCTACCCTTCAGGCACCAAAAACTTGCCATTGGGCTAGTCAGCTACGGCAGTGTACAGCACCCCACTCTGGGGACCTTCCAGGGGCTGCATGCCCTCTAAGTGGGAAAAATATATAAATGACTAGAAAAAAGTAAATAAAATAAATCCAGTTTCACAGCTGAAATTTTTCATATTGCTGTGGTCAGGTATAACACCACGTGCTGACCTTGCTGGTGCACGGCTGGAAAGCGGAGTAAAGTCTGATCAATTTGTGTCAGGTCAAAGAATCACATCGTTATTCAGTTTAAAAGAAATAATATCAGATTGGTTCAAATAAAGCACCTATCTAGTATCTCACACATCATTTCCCTTGCTCAAAACCCACAGCACTGTCTTACACTCCCGTCAGTCATTTGCAAGTAGTTTGCTTTCCCTAAATTTCAATGGACAGCATGAAGACAGCAGTATCAGATTGCTTGCCAGAAATCCTCATAATTTATGCAGAGAAAAGCCTGATTAATTAATCAGTCTTTATTTAAACACAGAAGAGGAAGGGAAAGCGGAGATACAGAGCCACTCCAAAAGCGACTGTGTAAGGAAGCGCTATTTTTAATATAGAAGATGGGCTCACAGTGCAGTGTTCAAAGTCAGAAGGACTTAAACATTGTTTCCTATTTCTGTTAGCAGAGCAGTCAGAGTTCGGAAAGATGGAGACCACTGCTGCTTCAGCATCAGCAACAAGCCTATTTATGTAATAGTCTGCCAAGTATTAATACACCCAGAATCGCAGCCCGCGCAGCGTGTAAACAGGCAGATGATGCCGGAGAGCCAGGGACACAAATGCTCACGTGCTTCATCTCCTCCTCAAGAGGAGTGGGAAACACCGTGCCCTGCACCACCTGAACTTTGCATTCAGAGGCGCCTCCGCAAGCCAGAGCTGAAGCTGCCAGATAGATGTTCCCTTGGATGCATCCGTGCACATCGGTGTGACATCCCGTGGCAGGCTCAGTTTGTCTCAAGTGCTTGCTCTTACCTATCCTTCCCCCCACTACAACTTCTGTCCTCCTCCCCACGCTTTCCAGCCCCAGGAGAATGGTGGATGCAAGTGGCTGCTTCATCACATCCCTGCCCTGCTCAAGGCTGGAACGAGCGAGACGTCTTTGTCTTAATCAGCTCCTGAGTTAATTAATATATTTCTGTCTTTCCTTGCTTGGTAGTTAGCACTGCACCCCTTTGATCACCTCCCTTGCTGCAGGGTGGAGGCAGCACCCCGAGCCCTCCCGTCATTTTCTCCTGCTTCCCTGTGAGAGCACAGGTTCTGTCGGGGCACATGGGGCACTGCCATGCTGTTCGTTGTGCACCACATCGCCCTTTGATATTTCACGCATAGATCCAGAAATAAGCAGTGCGTTTTGCTGTGTCACAGGACACCTACCACATGGCCAAGCTACTGTTACAGCCACCATCTCCAGCAATCTGCGTTTCTCTAGGGTGCTTTTATGTTTATTCCTAGAATCCAGAGAAGCTGTGGGTGCCCCATCCCTGGGAGTGTTCAAGGCCAGGCTGGGTGAGGCTTGGAGCAACCTGGTCTAGTGGAGGGTGTCCCTGCCCATGGCAGGGGTGTTGGAACTGGATGGTCTGTAAGGGCCCTTCCAACCCAAACCATTCTAGGACCCTATGAATCCAGTCCCTCTCCTTTGGTTTTTCCCATTCAGCTAGAGGACCACAAGCAATAACTTTTCTCTGTGACAGAGGAGAACCTTTGGTTTAGGTTTTTGAGATGTTCATGATTTTTGAGATGGGGCAAGATGACCTCCTTGCCCCAGAGGAGGTCTCGGGTGGCTTGGAGAGCTGGCTGGCAGCTTCACTGGCATGACACACATGAAGATCCTTTATGCAATAGCATCTGGGATAACCCCGTCAGGTTGACTAGGTCTTTCCTAAGGTCAAAACCTTAAACTATTTTAGAATTTGTTGAGAGACAGCTAGTGATTAACAAAGTCTGGGGAGCAGAGCTGTGTCCCTTTCTTGGCTGGTGGTGGTGATAGGCCCTGTTCACACCTCACGGGTGGACGGTTTTTCCAGTAAAAACTAAAAATGTAAAAGGCATCTGTACTTATTTGCAGCATCATTTTCGTAAGAGCTGCCTGAAGCAGTATTAGGACTGTGCCTCCATGAAATTCACTAATCATAAGTAAAACACATACACATATTCTTCTCCTGGGACTCACTGAGAGGGCTGGTGGCAGATGGAGCTGAGACCATGCTTCTTGATGACAAGGTGGGACAGGGAGCTCTGCCCACTGCAAAGGCTTGAGAATCACTGACGCAACGGGCTGTGATTTAATGCTAGAAAAAACTGTATCCCCTCAGTAAATGCACTTGGACGAGATGTAAGTAAACGCAGAGAAACCATACTCATGTCACTGATCCACACACCTCGTAATTTGCACGGGGTGGGGAGAGGAGAGGAAAATCAGCACACAGCTGCTTGCCAGCCAAAACATAACGCTCATGTCTCGCTACCCAGATTTCATTCATTCGCTACAAGACAACAGCAGGGTATTCACTAATGCACACAAACCCACACACAGACCCCTGTAGGTATTTATTGCCTTGGCTTTTCGATATCTACGATGTGTAACTAGATGTCTCTGCACAGATGTAGAGGCACAGCCTTTTTCAGTGTGCTACATTTTAATGGCCACAATGAAATGAAATCACACCAGTGGCTGTTATCTGGGGGCATCATCCCTCTTTTCCTTTAAGGTTGGAGGTCAAATATTCTACAAATCAGCATGCAGTGTCTTAATGCCAAGTTGGTCTTTGTATCCTTGTGCATTCTCTGCCCTTGGAAAGACAGCACAGTCATTATTGCCTCCGCTTTTCCCTCCTTCCCTCAACCCACAAACACCTCAGGGGCATCGAGTAATTCAGTCACCGCTTTCTCATAGCTGCCTCCTTACCCACTGTGAGAGTGCACTTTTACATAAGAGCAAGTAATAAAAGAGGGCCTTTGAGGAGGTAAGGGAGCCTGAATGCACACAGTGTAGGGTCCCTTGATCAGTAGGACTACACACACGCTGAGCCCCACATGTCCCAACACGCGTCAGATCAACTGGGTCATACGCAGGGACGTGGTAAGCTTCCACCTCATGAAGCAGTGGAAGTGCCTTAATCACCTATTGGCAGTACCTGAAAGGGTGTCTGCATAATCAGAAAAAGAAAATTAATTAGTTGCTAAACCTTTCCCAGGAACGACATTACCCTCAGACTGAATGATCTCATCTGCTGGTTGCTGGCTTTGGGGTTCTTCTTAACAACTCTGGATCCTCTCGGTCCTCTTTCCCTGGAAATGCTGCTTTTTTTCCTCATATATGGGCACAATTGTCAGGGCCAAATGGTAACATCCACTCTGTTCAAAGTTATTGCTCCACAAGTACACCATCGTGTTATGAAAGAGTCCCAGCACCCACAGATCTGTCTTGTTCCTCCTTAACTGGGCTCTACAGGAATTAGGGCTACAGAGCGCAAGAGGGAACTGAACAAACTTATCCACTTAAACAAGCCAAACTAGAAATATTTACCAAAAAGTTTCTAAATGTTCTTGCCTTTGGAAATTTTGCTACCAAGTACCCTGTAGAAGGAAAAAGATGATGTCCTGACCTTACTGCCCCATCACTCGGTGTTTGGCAGGAGAGTCTCCCTGCCACTTCAGCAAAGAGCAGCCATCGCCCAAATTTTGCTCTAGCAACCTCCTGCACAGGGGGCTCCCTCCCACCATCTGTCTCCCTCTACCCAGGGGTGGGAAATGACCCCCCACTGTCAGTCCTGACGGGTCCTGTTCAGAGCAGCACTTTCACACAACACGGGCATCGGCATCCTCATGCCACAGAGCCAGAGGCAACTGCGGCATTTCAGTTGGCAACAGCCCTCCTCTGCTGCCACGGACAGCAAGATCTCCCCCCTCCAAGGAAAGGGGAAGAGGAAGATGACTCTTCACTCTGTGGTCATACCCTGTTGTAACCCTCCAGAAAAACACAGTATGAGCATAGGGGATCTTCAGCCTGCACGTTTTCCCGTTTGGTCTCCGCAAAGCTGTGGAAAATGTGGACTGGGGGTCATGAGAACCTGCAGGAACACAACCAATGCTCACAGCTCTGCCTAGCCACAGCCAAAGGCTCGTGTTTTGGAAGAGAACGCATCATTTTGGGGAAGGAGCCAGTCCTGAGGGAGCCAGCTCATTGTTTTCTGAAAACAGGGCACCAGTGTATGATCAAAACCCCAAACCCAGACACTTGTGAGTAGCCAATAGCTTTCCATCACGTAGCTGTAGGCAAGCTGTGTTCCACCTGTGTGTGCTGCTGCTTTAGCCACTTCTAGAAATACATGCCTGAAAACCAACACCAAGCTTCATGAGTTTTAGCCACGGTATAATTCACACTCTCCTGCAATTATTGTCATTTTATGATTTTTAGTTGCCATATTTTGATTCTATTACATCTCATTAGGTAAGACGTGATTTTATGATGAGACGGTACTTCACACCAGTGACTGGCTATTTAGTAGTCTCATGTGACATCCAGAATTTTATTAATTTTAACTCCCTTTTATTTCCAGCTTTACTCCAAGTTCATACCACGTTTATAACAAAAGGCTGGATTCCCATAAAACCTTGGGGCTCCCAGACTATAGGCTTAGGGAACGCAGCCCCTGAAATCAGAGGAGCCACATCTCACCGCCCTTGTGTCACCGAGGTTCAAGTCCGGCGTCTCTGCAAACTTGTGACGTGGACAGGAGGCAAAGCACATGGCAACACAGACCTTAGCAACTCAGCATTGGCACTTCATATGGGCATGGAACAGTATCTCAGCCTTCCCTTTGCGAGGGAAAGCATCGGGAACATCAGGATATCTTGGGAAAGCTCACCGTTACCTTAGGATGCACTAGAACAGTTATCAGTCTTTCACACAGATATTTTTCAGCCAGGTGCACGTGTCCCAGACTCAAGACCATTTCCAAGTCCCTTTTTAAGCACTGTGTAATGATTGCATCAACCCATCATTTCCTCTGATGGAAATTCTCATTCCCAACTGCCTAATTTCCACCCTTGCCACTCAGAAAATGCTATTTCTTGTGCAAGCCCAGACCTAACCTATGTCCTCTTAACCAAATCCCCTCCTTCATGATCAACCAGGGACAGATGTGGAGAGAGGACCGTTGTTCTGCTTATTATCTACAAACCTGCTTCTTCAAATGTCTTAAATTTGTTTAATTCAAGATATCTAATTCAATCCTTTGTCACCTCAAATTTTACGCGGCTCAGAAACACTCTTGGGCCCTGTCAGGAGGCAATTACTACAGCCTGAGTTTGTTTCAGGATTAATGAAAAGGTTTCTACAGATTCTGGCAGCAGATTTGTTTGTTATTTTTAAGTAACATCCATAGACTGCAAGTGATCGCTGAGGATAAGAGTCTATTGCCAAAGAACTCCGTCCGGGCTGGTGGTACCACTACATGACTTTAAAACGAAGGAAAGGTAGCTCAGTTTCCCTGCCCATGCACATAGGCCAAGAACGACAATTCCTCTAGATGAAAACTATGCAGACTGATCCGTCACTCATTAAATTGCTTACGCAGTAAAAAAAAAACCAAAGTGGATTTAAGGGAGGATTGATGGTTCCAACCTACAATCAGGTTTTATTAATGCTTAAATCACAACTGATTGCCACAGATACCTCTCAATGTTTGGAAGCTACTTGGCTGGACTGTGTTTGATAAGTGACCTGGTAACGCAGATGAACTTACCCCATCGCCCTTCGCCAAGCCACCTGATCATCAGAAGCTACAGAGTTAACTCTCAAAGGCAAATCGGTTTCTCAAGCAGGAAAACTTAAAGACCACAATGTCTGTTAGGAAGGGAGAAGATCACAGCAACACGGTGCTTCAGGAATTGAACGTCAGGTCAGAGCAGCTTCGAACCAAGGAAGGAGGTTTACTTCTTTCCGACTTAGAAGTTAATTTAAGTTATTCATTGAAATTTCAAACCCCAGCGTTGCTATCAGGACTGTAATGCAGTAAGGATATAAAAACCTCAACACCATTAAAAAAAAAAGTACATTATTAAAATAATTACATTAAATAATTATCCACTTATTTGCAGTCAAAAAAAAAAAAAAGAAATCCTTTGAAGAATTACTGAATAAGCTTGAAATAAATTAGTCAATTAACCAGCTAGTATGTGGTTTAGGATGACAGAATGCAGGCTAGCTAATTGCTTGTGGAAGGTTATTGCTGTGGCATTCAACCTCAGGGTCAGTTAAGGAGAAGATGATGAAGGAGCAAAGCTGAGCAAGAGCAAAATAAACAGCGTGAACTACCAGTAGGGGGGAAAATACGCTGTTGGTGGGTTGAGGTGGGCCACATTTAAGCAGGACCGATGATCACCACCTTCCAAAAAGCCGCTGCTAAACGTGACAGAGCTTGAAAATCCGCGTTTATAAGTAGCCACTTTCAAATAGGTACACAAATTTTGGCTTGGACTGCCAAAATTAGTGAGTAATTTTAAAAGCATGAGTACAGACAGGCAGACTTATTTTGCAATCGCTCCATCATTATGGTTTTGATAACTAGACTGGAATTTGAACTTTCACTGATTTATTTTCTGGGTTAGAGTGGGGCTGATAAGGAGGGAAAAAAGGACCATCTTTTCTGAGAAATATTGCGTTCTGTCTGGAACAGGGAAATGGAGCTTTCAAAACAATAAGAAGGCGGGATCTAGAAGAAAGAAAGAACTTTTTCTTTATAAATTTTTATTATATACAAAAGTTCCCTTTTACAGAACACAACCTGGAGAGAGGAAAAACAGGAATCGGGTGTGTAGAAAGAGCATCAAAGCCTCCAGCTCCCTGAGAGCTCCAGCTTCAGGCAGCGTTCACAGGGGTTTTGAGATCAGAAGCTTTGAGGACTTCAGCGCCAAGGCAGTAAAAAAGGAAGATAAGATGCTTGAAAGGGGGGGTTGCAAACTCTCCTGTCACCTGGACTTTGGTAGAGGACATGGAGCTGTAAATGTAAAAGCACCAGATGACCTCTCTAACTCCACCGCTTCTCACTGGGGCGAGAATCCACCTCTTGCAGAGCTGAGGATGCCCGTGCTCCCTTCGCGCGCTCGCCAGCCCAACGGGTGGGACACCCCAGTTGTATGCCCCATTTTCCTGGTTTCTGAATTCGTGCTTGCTCAGCTATGCCACGCTGAATATTTGGGCAAGTTCTAATCGGGGTCTTCCGAGAAACCACATGCATCTTTCCCGAGGCCACTGTTCAAAACCATGCGGAAAAAGCCATGGCACGCAGGCTGCGTGCCTCTCACTTTCTTAAGTGATTGCTAATTGCAAGGATGCTTTTGAGGAAATTAGGTTGCTACTGCTGTGATCACAGGTCTGTAAAATACTCTGCTAGCAATTTAAAAAGAAAGGGCTATAAACTTCTACGAAATAAAACAGAGGAGGCAATCCTGGGTTCACCCACACAAAACCCTGCAAACGAAACAGGAAATTCTGAAATTAACATTTGAATAGAGAAATGTTGCTGGAAAAATTATCTTAAATGATACCTTTTACCTAATCAGTGGAATTATCTGTATGAAATGAAACAAATGCCCCTGGTAGCCGTCCTGCAAACAACATGTAGACGCTTTTTAAGGAAATAAGAGGTAAATTACCAACTAAAGAATACGTAGCTGAATTATCAAGATAAAAACCTCCTTTTTTGGCATACTTTTGCTTGCTTCTGACTTGGTCTTAAATGGCAGCTTCTCCACAGGACTGGTTTCATCATAATTATGAACCATTTTGTCCCTTTCAGCACATTTTCAGCTAATTTTCTTATATTCTATCGCAGGTCTTTGTACCAGCTTTTACTGCTCGTTCCCTTTTATGACAGAGACCAACTTCAACATGTTGCTTTCTTCCTTTCATGATTTTTCTTGACTACGCTAAACATCAAGCTTCCTTTAATTTAGCACTAATCATCCTAAACCCTTTTGCTGCATCTCTGAATGATCCAGGATAATTATGCACAAAGGCGTGGGGGTCAGATAGCTGAAAAGGAGACAGGAACGTTTTCGCCCCAAGAGGAATTAAACGCTCTGAATTCTAAGACACGTGTTGCCTTTATCTCCAGCCTGGTATTCAGACACACCTGGATTTCTTACTAGCACCTTGCAGCAGGAATATATGCTTTCATTCAAGCCCAGAACAAGCACGGTACTTCAGGCACAAGCTGTCACCAGCAGAGCGGCGCTGAACAAGTCAATCACAGGCAACACGAGGCCCTCGGCTTTCAGGCACACGAACTTTGATACTCCCTGCTCCTTGAATTGCACTATATTGACTTCAGTTGCATAATGTTGTTTCACAAACATATTAATGTTCCTGCTCTCGTTAATAAGCATTCCTAACCCCATTACCACATGCAGCATCAAGTGCCCTTCAAGTGCCTTCAGGATGAATCCGGAGAAGCGCACCAGCATCTGCTCTTTAGGCCACAGTTCTTCTTTGAGGACCTCCAACCTAACTTTTTCCATCCATGAGATATAAGCAATTCCCTCCCCTCATTCTACAGGTGAGAATGCTGAGGGTGAGAGTTAAGACCACCCTTCAGCATATAAATGTCTGCCTGCCCGGAAAGAGGACCACAAACAAGGAACATCCCCTGACATAGCTGTCAGGTGAGATCCCGGACCAGAGAGCTCAGCCCCTGCTGTAACCCCTGCGCTGGCTGGCAGCCAGCCTTGGGTCAGGATGTGCTCTGGGAAAGGGCCGAAGGAGCTTGCATCCCTCAGGTTGGGAACACGGCGTTGCTACAGCCACAGCAGCCCCCTCGGCAGCACAGTTGGTGCTGGACATTTGCCTGGAGACGACGGTTTCCAGGGGTCCCAAGCTGGGCTCGACCCTCACGTGAAGGTCCAGCACAGAACGCCCAGCTCAAACAGTGCCCAGTCAGCCGCAAAGGAGGAGTTGCACTTCCCAAGACTACAGACTTAACACTCCTGTAAGGCCTTCTCCTGCTACTTTGAGGATGTCTAGTGAAGGCTTTTCCCAGTAAAAAAAGCTGAGTGCTCCTAGTCTGAGTGTTCCAAAGGGGATCAGGCAAACAAACATTAGGAAGGAAGAAAGAAATACTGGCATGAAGTACATTGTTAGAAACTGTCATCTAGGAGACCTTCACTTCCCTCTCAGTGTGGCAGGCGGAACAGACTGAAGTAGCAGTTGGGGACAGCTTGAAACTCTGGGGAGGCTCTGTAAGTCAATATTTTGAAAGATCTCTCATGAATATAAGAATACATCTTTATTTTCTACAAAGAGAATTTCACTGTCACATTAAGACCCAACAAAACGTTATTAGAATTATGCATTCCATGCAATGCCTTGCTGTTAATGAAATGAATCATTTTCCTAATGAAAATTAAGTTATTTTCATTTCCTAATGAACAAAATCCAAACATTCCAAAAATTCTCGTAGCTTCAAGTTAAAAGAGAGTTACCTAAGAACACAATGGGAATAGGGTAAACCAGCTTCAGATGAGCACAAAGGGGTGCTTAGCCTTGACACCCACCCACCATGGAAAATTTTAGCCCCAAATAGCTCAAGTTCAGCAAAGTCATAAGGAACTGAAACCTGAGCCTTCTCATGACCAGTACGAGGAAACCGCAATGAGACCAGCAGAGCCAGCAAGGTGATGACAAAGTGCCCAAGTCCCCGCCGTGAGGCAACAGAATTTAGCCTTCACAGTAAAAGGGCTGCAGGGAAGCCAAGATATTTCTCAGGTGGGCAAAGCTGTCAACAGGCTGGACGTCCAACTTTGTCTCCCACCATTAGGGTGCCAGTTGGACCCAACCGGCTTTCAGCCACCAGGATGCTGCTAGCCCCAGGCCCTCCCTGGGAAGCTGAAGGCTCCAGAGGGATCTCAAACTCTTGGATGGTCACACAACGTCTCCATGGCCTTCTGCAGGTATCCTATCTCAACCCAGCTCTCCCCACTGCCCAGGGTGGGGACTAAGGTGGGCTTTTGGCCATGCGGAGACTCCCTCTCCATCTGGGTCACTGTTTCCATCTCCCTGAACCAGGTCAATGGTATCATGAAGCCACATGTGAAGCTTCCACCCAGCTCCCAGGACCCATTTCTTTCCCTGGCCAGGAGCTCATCTCAAGGGGTCCAGCTACCCACTGCCAGAGGTTGTGTTCCTGATTCCCCACCACACAGCAGAGATCCAGCATTGTCCCTCAAACCCAGGTGAGGAGGGATAGTTTTCTGTGTGCCATCCTCTGCTTCCTAGCATCTCCCACGGCACGGTGCTTTTCAGCAAGCTGGTTACGCCTTTTCCACCCTCTGATCATTAAAAGCCTGATGTTTTTTCACCTTAAAGGCGAAAAAGAAAGCAAAGAGAAATACCATCTCCAGCTGAAACAGAACAGAGAATTTCAATAGGCAAAACATCATTATTCTGTGGGTGTATACCATGTGCCTGGTGTGCTACTGAAGGCACCTGGCAGACAGAACCATAGAATAGGAAAGGTTAAAGAAGCAAAAATACCACAGTATATTTTCTTGGACTCCTAGGATAACCCAGAAATCCTTTTGCCCAGTTTCTCCATACGCGACCCTTACTCTGACAGATTGCACTAAGTCATGGTTCCTCTACTTCCTCATGTACAACATGTGGTCATTCCAGTGAAAGCAAGGCAAAGGCAGCAGGAGTTTATTTACTTAATTCCCAGGTGGTTTATCTAGCCATATCCAGCCCAATCATCCCCGGAATTCAGCTGAGGGAGACATTAGGTACAGCGTACCCTGGATCAGATGGCTTGCAAGAAGCAGCTCTTTGCAAGGTGGTGAGTGGGAAAGGGCTCGGCTCCGGGAAAGCCTTCTTGAAGCGGGCTGGTGCCGATCAAGCGGCCGCAGCTGGCTGCCAGCATTCAGCCAGCACGCTCCCACCACTGTCTAGCTGTTCAGTCTTCAAAGACAATAGGATGTGCACCATTAAAATGAAGAAAATATATGACGAAAACATTCCCAGCTTTCGACAGGCATTAGCCTGCCCCAAGCCCAAATCTCCCACCTGCACAGTTCTTGGTGACCTGCATACCATATGGGTGCGGAAGACTAAGTCCCCATTTAGCAGCCAGAACAGCAGCACTGTCGCACCTGTACTTGCCTCGTGGCTTTGGTGCCCGTCTTTGCACGACTTCCCTCCCTCCTGCAGCGCCAGGTAGGCAGCACTCTGCATCTCACGATGCACTGCGCAGCCTCTGCCCTAAGCAGGAACGCCCCCAAGTCACCGTCAGACCCCAGCTCTGGCATTCTTGTCAGCGTAGTCCCCGACTCCAGGCTCCTACCACAAGGATTCCAGGATGATTGCAACAGTACCGAGCGCTATTAAAGACTCGGGTTCGGTTTCCAAGAGGAGCTCGCACCTTCTCTTGAGAGAAAATTTCTGCAAACACAGCTCAGGCCGAAGTCGCCAAGGACAGACTTGGCTTGTTAACAGCGCTTGTTATAGCCCCCGGAAAAGCTTTGTACAGGTGTCTAACAAGAAAGGGAAAAGCACAATAGCATGGGCCCTTTGCCCAACAGCGCTCTGAATCCCGCCTGTCCCCTGGCTTTAAAGCCGAGGCCGTAGCTGTGTAAAGCCACGCCAGCCATGCCCAGGGCCAGTGGGGCCAGAGAGCGTGGTTCCCACTGCACACGGGCTTGTGTCGCGCAGCTGATGGTCGCCGGCACGGGCAGCGGTCCCACCACCCCCTGGGTCATCGCTGCCGTGGAAAGGCAGCCCGGCCAAGTGGAAGTCCCCTCAGGGCTGTGCTGGAAGCTTGTCTTTTCCAAATACGTCGAAAACAGAAGGCCGGGGCTGGATGCAGGTTTGCTGAGATCAGGGCTATTCTGGTGCAGACAGGCTATGCACTGCTGATAGGGAGGATTAATGAGCCAGGCTGCTCATCCATTGCAATTAGAAACAACACTACAACTATTTTGGTGCCGTTTCTCTGCAGAGCACTCAAACAGCTTATCGGCCCCTTCTGTATTTCCATGTAATCGTGGCTTTGTTAAATATAGGATGGGAAACGGCCATCCACATACTGCTTTTCCTCTAGAGCTAAGAGGCAGAGGACCATTTGCTAGTGCTCGTACAGCAGCAGAAAGGGGTTTAGTGAATGGCACTAATCAGACTTCAGTGTCCGTTGGTGGAAGCCAAAATCGCTCTAGCACTTTCAGTGCACGTAGGACAGCTGGACAGAGTGAGGACCTAATTTGCTTTGGCTTCAAGGAGAAGGGCCTCAGCCTCTGAAGCTGTAGTTAATCACTGGGTGGTTCCTGATAAATGTGAAGTTTTAAGAAATGGCTTTGTTGCATTAGTAAAGCAAGAGGAGTTCTAGCTCCTGGGCTCTGTGCCTCACTCTGCTCTGTGACCATGGGCACCCCGTCTCATCCACCCCAGGTTCCGCAGCGTTATTTACAAGCATGGGTGATACTGAGGGGCAGAGAGGGACTCCCAGAGAAACCCAAATCCTGTCTTATAGCAAACATACTACATTTCATACAGATCTCATAGAGCTGTAAACATTATACCTGCCCAGATCCACTGACAAGGTAATTCATGGCTCTGCACCAAAACTTCAGTGCAGAGCAGCAACTGGGCTCTCAGTTCAAGTTCTACTGATGCTACGTGGGCAGGAGTTCGGCCAAGTCAGCTGGCAGCAGCAGCCCACTCAGTGCACCCAAATTTCCCTTTCAGGCACTGTCACAGACCCCAGCTGGGTTTCTCCATAGGTCGCACTCCAGTGAGACCAACATCTGCAGCACAGCTGGACCCCACGCCCTGACCCGACAGTCACTGCAGCCCTCGCCATCCAAGGAGTGCAGCTGGCAACAGCAGGGTTTGGAGAAGGAGCACGAGCTGTCAGTGTGCTCCTCAGCACCCGTTTGCCTCCCGCTGGAAATGAATCCCTGCAAACAACTGCCTACGTTTGGTCTCGTGTGCTGAAGCGCCACAGGACGGAGCAAAGTGATGCGAGGCGCACGCACAGCACTGCATCGAAACCAGGGGTCCTGGAAAGAGTTTTCACAGGGATGCTAGCAGGGCAAAGCTTTGCTCAGGACTGTCGGACCTTTGAAAGCCTAAACGGCTCCAGGCAAGCTCCTCAGCCCAGATGCCAGTATCTCACGTTTTTTCACGCCAGCATTCTCCTCCACCACCCCAATGGGTTTTAACAAATGGGCAGAACACACCTAGGGAAACCGCTGCCTGTGCCTCTGGCTAGGCATTTTGTGTCTGCACGCATCCCAGACCAGAGGGAGAGCTCCCAAATCCAGTGGCTCTCTGTTCAGAGCCCCCGCATCACTGACAAACCTGTGTGCATCCTTATAGCAGCTTACTCCTCTGCTCTGCAATGTGATCTACTCTGAACACTCCACTGGTGTCTGCCAGAAGCGCAACCTGATACGAAACCCCTCGAGTGCCAGACAGCTCCTTCATCTCTCCGTGACAAATAAATCTTCGTGATAAATCCATGCTCTCCAGCGTCACCTCTTATATATAGACAATCAAAGTAGCTAAGGTACAGCGAGCAGAAGCGTGAAGACAAGGCATACGAGTCAAATTACATATAACCCCTGCTTTAGTGCTTTTCTCTATCAGAAATAGTTTGTTACATGTTTTAACTTTATTCCCCGATTGGCGTTAGGTTTATTTTAAGTGTTCTTGCACTGCGCTGAACTCTCCCCCTCCCAGACACAGCAATTCTTATGCCCAGGAATAAAACTCGAGGTTATTTTTCCTCCACACGGAAGCGATCTCGGCCCTGAGGCAGGAGTGCACGGGCTCTGTGCTCAGTGACAAACTCACGTCACAGCCCGGGAACATGCCGAACAGACAGGCATCTCGCAGTGGAGGAGTTAAGCCAGGCTGGATCCAGCCAAACTCACCAGGAGCTTGGGCAAGTGACCAGATCTCTGCATACTCCAGGATCCTGGCTCTGTAGACACAAGGAAACCAGCTGCCGTCACCAGTGGGATTTCTGGCTGATCCCTCGTAAGTCCTGCTACAGCTCATGGCACACCTGACCGGCCACCCCCAATCTGGGCAGCACCAACCACAGACTGGCACGCTGCTCAGGAGGTGACTGCAAGATGCAATTCGGCCATCCCAAGTGTCCCCCGTTTCCAGCAACGAGGTGGTCACAAGTGGGAATTGCCGAAGGAGAAGGTCTTTGGCTCTGGCCTCCCTGGTAGAGATGCTGCCTGGATAACAGCCAATTCAAACCCGGAGCCCATCGAGGTGGCTGAAAACATCCATTCTGCTCCTGTAAATTGCTTTTCTCTAGTCTGGAGAATGACATCGTTGGGAAGGATGAAGACAACAACGAAATCAAGGCAAGAAAGGAAATCGCTCCTCCAGCTCGTGCTCCACTGGGACAAGAGTCCAACAGAGGGAGGGGACATAGTAGAAGAATGCAACCCCTCAGCAAAAAGGGCACCTAAATGAGCAGAGAGACCAAAATTGCACCCAGCAGCGGGAGGATGCTGGGGGCTGGCAGCACCTGGGATCACAGCATGGCTTGAACCACCTCCCTTTGCTGCCAGCAGCAGCATGCTCAGGTGGAAAATCAAGGCTCTAAATACCGGCGGCTGACATCAGGCTGTGCTCAAACCATTTGGAACCTGCTCCTCACTAACCTCCTCTGCGGTACCTCCAGGAGCAGCAGGCAAACATGCCACTGGAAAGCAGATACCTGCTAATGAGACAGCCATCAAGCACTCATTATCTTTGATTACCTCCTTAACTCAGTCAAGAGTTAGCAGGCTTTATTTTTGTCCTCCCTACGGAGTCAGCACCTTCAGTTCCTGGGAGGCTTTCCTGCTGCAGGTAGCACAGGCACAGAGAGCCGGCTCCCCCATGGCCGAGTGGGACCTCGGGCCAAAACACTCCCAGTCCACTTGGCGCTTTCTCATTCCCCTTGTAGCTCCTACCTCGGCCTCGTCAGCTCCTGTGCGTGCTTCTGAACCGGTCTCTACAACCAGCCATCAGCAGATCTTGTGACCATAAGGTAATAATGCACTTCCCACACAACTGCTTCACCCTGAACCACTCCTAGCCTCCATCTGTCAAACGGGTAGGAGAGGGACCTTCGATTTGTCCTTCCCCAAAGGACGTTAGCACAGTGCTTGTGAAAGGGAAAGTCAAAGGAAGCCTCAGAAGATCGACTGCCAAAACAAAAAGGGGGATTTGGTTCGGTCCGTGGTGTGACCCAGGATAAAGCGTATGGGATACCAGGCACAGAAAGTTAAACAATCTCTTGGCTTTCAAAGTCCAACCTAAAAATCAGGATAGCTTGCAAGATCAATGAAACAAACAGTTTTAGCTTTAATAGAGATTTACAGCAGGTCTTAACACTCACGCGCTGATAGTTCACCATTCGGTAGAGATGCCAGTTTGTAAAGAGAAAGCCAGTTCACAACCAGAAGCGACACTTGCTCCCAACATCCTGCCTTGCTTTGCAAGATAGAACTCCGGGACCCGCTCGTGAGACCCAGGTCTCGAGGGCAATGCTCTCAGAAACAAGCACTCAGGGGTCTACACCGAGCTCCCGGAGGGGAGGAATGGAAATAAGTTATGAGGTGGCCAATTTTCCAGCGCCGTACCTGTTTTAGCATGACGAGCACGCGACACTGAGAGGGGAAAAGCAGGTCCTGCCCTCATTGACACCCACATGTGCAAAGACCATGGAATGGTTTTCCCAATTTGTGTTTTAACTGTGCCCCATCTTGGAGAGGCTGGGAGTGTGTCACAGCCAGCAGTAAGAGCAGGGGATTGGGGATCAAGCCTCAATTCTGACCTTAAAGTCAGAAATAACCTTTCCGGAGGCTTCTGTGGCACAGCAATGCCAACGCCTGCTTAAACTCCTTTGCAACTGCGGTCCTCGCCCCTTCAGCCTTGTTTCCTCCTAGAAACAAGGGCGTTTCTTCTTCTCCTGGCCAGGAGCGGGTGATGCTCAGACAGGGGCACAACACTGCTGTGCAGGCACAGGCTCACAACGCAGCAGGTACCAGAAACAGAGGCTTCTCCACCACACCTGCACACAGGCGGAGCTCCCAGGTGGTGTAACACTCATACAGACCCTCACCGAAATTCGCCTGCCCTCAGATGTCAAATGATCATTCACTGGCTTCAATTAATTCTAACTGAAATTCAGCATTTCTCCCCAGCCTGTCCCCCAGTGAAGCAATTCCCAGGCTGCCATTTCCTGGCCTTGCCTTCAGTGGGACATAACACTCCCGAGCTCCTCTCCTCCAGCCCAGCTCCAGTCCCCTCCACAGAAATGGGTCTGTGCAAAGAAGGGGTTTCATCCAGCCCGTCTCTGCTACCAACAGACCCACAGCAAACTCACTCGCTCACAACCTCGCGTTGCCCTGCCCCATCGTTTCCAAGTTCATCCCACTGGAGAGGGAAATCAGGCACCGCTTCCCACCACGACAAGCGGAGGCTGAGGGGGTCTGTGCAGCAGGGAGCAAGCCCCCGTGCTCCACGGCCGTGCACGCAGCAGCGCTGCTCAGCCTTATCGAGGGAAGCGCATCCGATCCTCCGCAGCCGGTAATTTAGCCAGGGCTTACCCAAAGCTGTGCTTTGGCTTAAAGAAGAACCAAACGGAAGAACTTACATGGCTGCAAACTTGATCCTGATCCAAGGCAGCATGTGGCTGGACCAGAGAGGGCTCCATGAGTCACACCGGTGTGGCAGGCCCTTCCTCCTGCTGGTCATTTAGCAAGGGAACAAGAGAACAGGAATAACAGGGAAGAGAACATTTGAATTTAGTCCTCCTTCCCCTCACACCTAGTAGAGCGGTGTCCCAGGCAGGCAGCTCACATGCTCCCCTCGCCGAGTAATCCGCTTCCCCTGCAGAGCATCGGCACCGTTACGCAGCACGTACGGCCACGAACACAAGATGCAAGGACTGACTTTCCAGCCAGCCCTCGTCCCTTCTGCTGCTTTTGCTTCTCTGGCAAGAAACAGAGGGTTTTTCTACCCTCCTCCCTGAGAGCAAATGACTTGCACCTGCAGCTCATGGAGAGCAGCTGGAAGTTGTTGAGCCCAAAGGCAAGGGAAGGAGACCATCTCTGCTAAGGGATCGCCTTCCTCCTGGAGCACGATGGCTCCCAACCAGCCACCAGTGACTCCTCTGTCCAGCCACTCTCTCCTTACCCCAGGAGCGGTCACAGTCCAAGAGGTTTTGCTGCCTGGGCAACGCTCGCTGCTAAGGCCGTCTCAGCTAAGGGACCATATAGATCACAGAAAAGGAAAAAATCTTAAAAAAATCTCAACTCCAGTAGAAAAATAATTTAATAAAGGGATAAGTTTCAAGAAAATATCTGTATAATAACAACATTTTTAAGTAAAATGTCCACAAAAATATACATGTCTAATGTGATTATACATAAGTTTTCCAACAGGTCCTGTTTTCAACTTGGTTCAATCCATCTAGGTTTTCACCTAGGAAAAACCTCTGCTGCTACCAGACTTCCTGGGGTGTATCAGCTTGCACAACAGAATCGTACAAGAAATGTTTTCTGTCTCATTTTAGGCTCGTACAAATAAACTTTAGAGTTGGTAACAGTCCAGAAGAGATCAGGTTATACCATATCCTTAAAGGAAAAAGTAAATATAAACAAATAAAGCAAAAGTCAACCACCTAAGGGACACCGTTTGGAAGAAACATCAGCCCTACAATACACACCACACTTAACACTGACACATCTGGAAAAGGAGGGGGAATGATGGAAAGATGGGCAAGGGAGAGGGGAAAACCCCAGGAGAAGGATTCCTAGGAATGAGGGAACTGCTAACAGTGGGCTATAGAGAGGCCAGGGAAAAGCACACAAAAGACCAACGTATTTCTAGAAACCAGACCGTTTTGTAACACAGAGGATAGGCTAACTGCAGGAAGTTGAAAAGGAATCAGTGAAGAATGTTTATTTCTTATTTTTCCAAATGGCTACTGAGCTGAGAAATTACAGGTCCATCCCAGAGAGTCCTCGCCAATAGCGCTAATTCAGCTGAACAGCTCCAAAACTGATGTACTTCCAGGAGAGAAAAATCCGGTTACAGAAACTGAAGGATGCAAGAGTACAGTAGAAAATAAAGAAAGCATGTTCCACCAGCCGAGGACAGGAACGAAACACTGAAGAGGAGATGCCAAACAAGAGAGATCAGTTTTGTTAGAGGGAGATGTACACTGTAACAAAAAAACCAAACACAACAGAACAAAAACCCATCCCATAGAAAGAAAATTGCTGAAGAAATAAAAGGACACACATTTTCCAAAAGATTTAGTTTTATAATCAAAATTTTTTGTTGTTGTTTTTACATAGACAACGGAAACACACTAATATTTTGTGCGAAAATATTTTTTAAATAAACTTTGCTTGTTCTCAATTTTTGTACATTCTGATATACATATGTAACAAGGTTTATGGCACTGTAACCAGGATCAAAATCATATAAAGGAACGAAATAATTGCTCTTGTTTATCCTTTCTGAACCAGGCCGGCTGCCGTTGCACTATTAGACTTTAAAAATCATTATCTTATTATTAGTGGGCAGCCAACTCTAATTGGTTTGAACACTCAAAACAAACCCCAAATTATTATTGCACAAGAAGCCAGTGAAGGCATATGGCATAGAATGATCAAAGTCCTTTACTGTTAAAACCTTCCACCCCAAAAATAGAAAAATAGAACATGAAACACACCAAATAAACTTTTTTTCTTCTTCTTTAGTTTGAGTCAGGAGTGTGAAAAGTGCCTTGCAGCCTTTTTAAGCTGCTCTGATTTCCTTTGCATCGGTGAGCATTTAGCTAGGTTATCTTTAGCAAAGCCTTGGCAGAACGAAGGCCCTTATGTTTCAGGGAGGTTTTGTTTTTCCTGCTTTGTTTTGGCTGTTTGTGTTTCATCTTCAACTTAGGTTTCTTCAGTCTATGAACCTGCACAGACTACTTAGCCATAAACTCTACAAGTAGCTGGAGAGGAGGGAAAAATGAAAAGAAAAAAAAAAAAGGCCAGTATTTCTTCTTCTTCTTGATTTTAGAAAGTACTCCTTTTGCCCCAAAGCCTCCCTGCTCTGCCAGCATCTGGGAAGGAAATCACAACAGCATCCCAAACACGGCAAAGTCCTTGGATCTCTTAAAAACCTTTCCTTACAAAAAAAAGGTTTTTATTCACAAAAAAGTTATCCACGACCCACACCCACCCCCCCTGCTGAAAGCTAAAAAGAAAAGCCCACAACCCACCCGTCACAGCCCCAAATCAGGTGAAGAATAAGGTTAACCCCTTCATTGACCGCCTCCTCGCAGCTTCACCGTCACACAACGGTCTCTACGCCGATCAACTTTGGTGTGAGGATTCGTGGCGTAACGCCGTTGTTTAGATCTTCTTCAAACTCCAGTAACTGCCCCATAAAGTTAAGGTTGGGGGAAATGATTGGTCGTTTGCCTTTTACAAATTTATAGGCATCCGTCATGGTCATGCGCGTGTGCTTCATTAAGTACGCGATAACTATGGTGGCAGATCTGGAGACGCCGGCTTGGCAGTGGATGAGAAGACCTTTCCCACACTGATGAGCTTCCTCTGGAAAGGAGAAAGAAAGAAGTAAGAGTTTTTCCAGTTTGCCAATTAGAAAAAGCTCCGTGCAATTAAGAATGACCTAATACGAGCAGTCCCTCTATTGGATTACAAGCACAGCAACACCTCCTCCGCTCCCCCTCCAGTCCGCCCTCCTTCAGGGTTTGAGAACGTGAAACACAGGCCAGTCTATCGCTGAACATCCTCATGTTCACTTTTCTCTTTATTAGGAAAACTGCGCATTGAAAGACACTGCTGCGCTGCCAGGGAGCATTTATTTAGGAGGTCAAGGCCCAGGACGAGGCAGCTCAGACTCCACCTCCACCTCTGTCGCAACACTGCCGCGCTACACTATCTCAGCCTCCCTGGCTTTCCAAGCAGGGCAACACCTTCTCAAAAAGCAGGTCTTTTCAGACTCAGTTCATAACAACACATCATTTCAAAGCCCTGTTCTGCGAGGCTTTTCCAAAGATACTCCTGAAGTGAGCTTCAACGGGGCACTCTGTTACGGTGTCTCCGCAACAGCTGGAGCTGGGTACAGTTTACATCTCAGCTAGGCTTCAGCAGTGAAAGACCTCAAATTCTGACTCCTCGCTTCCTGCATATCAAACTCTGTTTTGACTTGGTCAACTTCAGCAGTGAGGAAAAAGAGATTTGCCATCCCCATCTCTTCACAATTCCAGCACAGCATTGCATTCGGATGAACACCTGCCCTCCGGAGCTTCTCACTGGGAGCAGTGACGAGGGAGGGAAGTGACAACACAAACACACACACATGCACACTCGCTCCACCAAGATACATCACTTGGAGGGATGCAACCCAGGCAGGATTTAGGGAGGACAGAGCCCCTGGAACCACATGCTAATAGAATCACAGCAGGTTTTGGGTAGGGAGGGCCCCTACAGACCATCCAGTTCCAACCCCCTGCCATGGGCAGGGACACCCTCCACTAGACCAGGTTGCTCCAAGCCTCATCCAGCCTGGCCTTGGAGACAGCCAGGGATGGGGCACCCACAGCTTCTCTGGGCAACCTGTGCCAGTGCCTCACCACCCTCTCCCGGAAGAACTTCTCCCTGATATCCAATCTAAATCTCCCCACTTTCAATTTAAACCCATTACCCCCTGACCTGTCACTACAGGCCCTTGTAAAAAGTCCCCCCAGCTTCCTTGTAGCCCCTTCAGGTACTGGAAGGTGCTATAAGGTCTCCCCGGAGCCTTCTCTTCTCCAGGCTGAACAAGCCCAACTCTCTCACCCTGTCCCCACAGCAGAGGTGCTCCAGCCCTCTGAGCATCTCCGCGGCCTCCTCCTGACATGCTCCAACCAGTCAACATGAGGATTGTATGGTAGTGACTCTCATTCTCATCTCCCACGGCTTGCTTTTAGAAGAGATCGTCACACCTCAAATGTGTGACACTTCAGTTTCTTTTGTTTTAATCCGCAGGAGGAGCACAAATGTAGTTTGCAAGTTTTGGCATGAATCCAACCCCACACACTCAACATGTATTGTGAAAACCTAGATGAAGCCAACTTCCCTCTACACATTTTTGCCAGTTAGTATTTCAGAAAGCCCAAACTCTCTAATGCATTTTGACAGACTTACTCAGAGAGTTTTTGATGATTTCACTTCCTATGGCTTTAGTCTTAGCTAAACCTGGGTTTGGTTGTGGTTTTTTTTCAAGATACATTTAACGAAACGTAGGCCAATGATCTGCTGTTTAAACATTTCCAAATCTTCTCAAATGCAATTTAAAGTTTACCCTGAGGAAGGGAAAGCTTTGACTAGTTACTTCCACAGCTGGCTAAATTTGCTACGGAGAAAAAGTCTCAATGGAGAAATATTTGTTTATTAAAAACAAAGACAGACCCTCAAGCTGCAATTATTAAAAAGGAAAGTAAAATGGGTTTTGGAACACTTTCTCAACCTTTTAAGAGCAAGGCTGCTTTCCCTGCCCTTGGTAAGGTCACAAGCCAAACACTCCCTTTCAGCGGCTTCAGGAGCTCTAATCCTGCCATTCATAGGGATCAGGGGTGCAGAAATCTCCCCCCAGCTCCCAAAGGACCGCAACGGAGCAGTGCAGTTTCTTTATGCAAGCTTAGCCTATTGCGTTTCCCCATCTTGCTGCATTCAAAGTTTAAGGTTTTATTGGATTTCTTGAACCAGCTTTTCTTCCCAAAGGATCAAAGCGACATTACTTCTCGCCTGCCCTCAGAGAGGACTTCCCTTCTCCCAAAAAGGGGTATTCACCTTCCCATGCACACAGTAATCAGCAGTTTGGTGAGCTGACAGCACTGCTGGTGGAGCCGGGGTTGGGTCAGGAACACTAGGGAAAATTTAAGTAGAGACCCTTTGGTCCTCTACATTGTAGAGGACAAGCCCAAGGGCTCTTGGTAGAAACTCCCAGTGGGAAGACTCAAGCCTTAATGCTGCACTCCATCCAAACCTCAGTGTCAAGCAGTGATTTGCCTACTGCCCTTCACCACAGCAGCACAGCTACAGGGCACCTGCACCAGCACACAGTGGCCCCCTGCACCCCAAACCCAGCCAGGCTACGCTGACAAGCTAGTGTGTCGGTGGTCCCCTACAGCGTATTTCAGAAAAACCTCTTAGGACACATCCTTGTGCTGAGGGAGCGTGAGTGGACACTCACTGTGCTGCAAACGCCGTGCCCGCAAACACACAGAGGGGCAAGGGAAGGTCCTCAAAAGCTCCAAGCGTCACGGGCCGATGTCCTCACTGACCAGCCTTGCTTAGAGGCCGCCTGGCTTTAGCCTAGGTAGCCAACCAGAGCTGAGCGCACCCCTAAACTTGGCTGAGGGTTGTACCGCGTGGATCATAGCGAGGTTCAGAGCAAGATGGGTAAACAAGGCTAGGTCATTTCTCCAGCAGCCTCCCCAGCCAGCTGCATGTCTGTGGAGAATGCTCACACAGCCTACAGGGTTGAGAGGCTTATTAATCCAGGTTTTCATCACAATCCACTCATCCACACGTACACTCTGCAGTTATAAATCTAGTGGTAGAATAAGTGAAGTGTGAAAGTTTGTCAGTCCTCATGAAATTAAGTTAGGAAAGACTCAGCCATCATTAACAATAGTTACTATGAAAAATTGGCTGGAAGCCACTGTGGAAACTAGGAACACAAAGGAATAAAGGAGAAGGGGATGACAAAAAGTCTCAGTTTTCCGGCATTTCCTAAATTTGGAAGCTTGGAGGTAAGGCATCACTATCAATGGATAAAAAATTGTACCCCGGGGCCTCGTAACTTGATATGCCAGAGATGAGAACGAGTAGAAGCATGAGGTGCTCAGCATTTCTGACAACCTAAACAAAAGTAAATACGGCCTTACGCAGCCTTCAGGGCAGTTCGCAAAGCACAAAATTCACTCTAGGTTCTTACAACAGGTAAGAAAAAGTCAGAAGTATTTCCAGTCAAGGGTAATTACCAATGAACTCGAAAGCCTCTTCAAAATACTGCCTGAGATTCTGCTTGTTGCTGTCAGTGGCCGGGAGCCGCTTGTAGTTGAACATGCCCTTCTCGTAATGGTACAGGGGCAGGTGGGTGGTCACATTGATTACGTAGCCTATGTTCATCCTCTGCATTTTCTCCAAGTCCTGAGCATCGTGCTCGTTACCGAGGAAGAGGAAGGGCAGGATGGGGGTGAGCTCAGCGTTCTCGATGTCTGGCGTGGTGGGGATGGACTGAGGTAGCGTGGGGGGCACGGCGGACGCGCCGATCCCTCCTCCCCCCTCCGGGCATTCTTGCAGCTGGAGGGAGTTATCGCAGAGGTTTTCGTGGTTCTGCTTGAAACCGCTGAGTCCTCCTGGGAAGGGATACCAAGCAGATATTTTGGTTAGACACCCCGAGGTCGGCGAGGCTTTGGACCCACCTTTCTTCAGAGCACACACTGGGGTCACCAGGACTGGAGCTGCCTCAATTGTCCCCGCTGTCAGTGACGCTGGGCACGGCTGCCAACAGCAAGGGTGGCATGAATCGGCAGCACACATTGCCCTTCCCTCCATGAGGCTGATGGTGCCAAGGAACAGGTTCACAGACAAACATGCCCCTGTGCTCACCTACAAGCCCATGGAAGAAGGAAAGGGGAGGCGGAAGACAAAAGGCGTTTTTCCAAGAAGGAAAACATCACCAGAACTATGAGCAAATGGACCAGTAGCATGCCAAAGCGCAGCAGCGAGGCAACTGGGATTGTCTTTTAAGCCTTACCTGTCCACAGCAGATTTGCCTGCTGGGAACAGCCCGGCAGAGTGTACCCCCATCCAACACCCCCCCCAGCATCACTCCAAGGAAAGGTACTACGGGTCTGTGTGGCCCCTCCTCGGAACCAAAGAGAAATGAGGTGCTCGCTTCACATGTAGCAAACAGCTCTCCTTTTTCTGCCCCAGTTGCCTGAAAATATCTAGCAAGAGTTATTTTTAGGACATTAATGTGGATTGGGAAATGGATCCATGGCAGGGGGAAGGAGAAGTTACTTTTTTGGCTCACGCTTCCCCTGGCTTTATAGCACATCTCGCTGTCTTTTTTCAAGCGGCGTTGCCCTCCTCCCCCTTTTTAATTTTTTCAGGAGGGTGGCTCCGCAGAGCTGGAACAAGAAAAGCAGACCTCCTTTCTACACCTCGTTCGGCAGTTACATCAGCCCCAGGCTTCCCACCTGCCCGGTTTCCATGGCGATTACACAAAGCACACAATGACATCAGCCGGCATGACATCAGCCCTGTGAGCGCAAACAATACAAGAAGAACTACTTTGTGTGAGGCCTTTGGTGGGAGGCGGCATTCCTGGGAGCCGCTGATGTAATGCTAACAGGTGGCTCCTGCGAAAGAAAAAAAAAAGGCGGAAAAGGGAGAAGCGCAATGATGTATCCCACCCCCCCCCCCCCCAGCCTCGCCCGCGGAAGCGCGGGTTTGCGCTGTGTTAGGATACTTGGAGCCGCGCACCGCGTCGGAACGGGCCAAGCGTTCAGACTCAATTGCACTTTGTTAAATGCGAGTCAAAAGATTTTAAAACACCAAACAAAAACAAACAAAAAAATCCAAACAGGAGGGGGAAGTGTTACGCTGAAGTTATGAGAAAGAGTTACACTAGCCAAAGTAAATGCTGAATGTCACCATCCCGACGATGGTTTTCTTTTTTTTAAAGAAAAAAGAGGTTATTTGGTTTTTCTGTGCTCTTTCACAGTGATGTAGCGACGAAAGATTTTAATAGGGAGCAAAACACGCTGTCACACGGGCTCTGGATTGGACACAAAGGCTTTGACGCCCATGCCTTGGGTGCTGCCACTCCAAGTGTCCTCACGCCTGTCCATAGGGTGGGACCTACCCACGGACCACCCTGGGGCCCTGCTCAGCACTGCATGGGCACAGGGCACCCGGAGTAGGGGCTCGGATGGCTGTAACGTCCAATACAAGTGCCCTTTCTAATGTCCAGGCTTCTGTCCCTTGCATGCTGCTAGTAACTCTCCTTCCCAGAAATCCTTGAATTGCCCACAAAACGCAGAGAATTTCCCCCCCCGTCAAAAGCACGCTTGTCTTCAGCTGTTTCTGGGACACAGAGCAAACAGATCTGCCTTGAAGATCTCTACTCACAAGGTTATTACAACAGGGGAGCAGGATGGAAGGGAGGGCAAGGACAAACATCTGAACTCCACGGCCAGCTGCACTGCCTGGCCTTTCCTCGCCACCCATGTCCTGGCCATCAGGGCAGGCACAGGCCCTGAAAGGAGAAGATGCCAACTCCTCTTACCAACTCTTCCTCGGGGCAAGCTTTGGTCCAGCAGACAAGAACAGGGAGGAGAGGACAAGAGACCATTCCATTGTGCAGAGCTCCTGCTATCACAGTACCCAGAAGAGAGCAAGAGGTGCAGGGCAATACCCACCACTCCAGCAGGAACGTCAGACTAAAGGATGGGAAGCAACCCCAAATACACCATGTGGAAGATGCCCAAACAGGTGAAGTAGTCAAACACACAGCAGCTTCACCCACAATTTCTTTCCTGACACTGAAGAGGCCACCTTTCCTAGTATCAGCCCACATCCCACCCCACCTTGTTCTCCCTCACGTGGGCAGGGAGTTCAGAAGTCATTTCAAGCAGTATCTAAAGTATCATACCCAAGCAACTCTCGGCGCAAACATCCCTGAAGCAGCCGGTTACTGGGGAGAAGATTACTAACCTGAACCGGCTCCAACACGTGAGCAAGGGAGGACTGGACAACACCACTGGTACCCAGAAAGGATGCAGTAAGATGCAACCATGGAGGGAAACTGAACTCCAAAGCCAACAGTATGAGCTTAGCTTGGATCTGCACTGCCATGAGTCATGCAGGTCCCAGAACAGGATCCAGATACCTCATGAGTGCTGTTCCCTTATTCCACACTCACCACACACAATCCTTGCTCCTAGTTGAGTTATGAGGTACTAGTGTAATTGAAGCAGAACTCATGCATGCATAATCCTCAGGCTTTTCTAAAGTTTGAGACTGCTTGGACCAGTCAGAGCCAAAGAGGGATGTACTTTCCACATGAAGGTAAATACAAGGTACAGGGTATTCAAGTGCATCCATATTCATTTGTCAAGCAGCTGCTATTCAGCATTTAGGCTGAAAGTGCAGTGGGGGAGAGAAGAGGCTGTAGTCAGAGGAGGCCAACACATACCTACTGTAAGCCTGGCCTCAGAGCTGATCCATAAACTCAGCAAGGACTGAGACATACCACTGCTACTGACAGCAACTCCAGATCATGAGGAAGCTCAAGGCACGGATGCAGAGACTCCACTCGTAGCTGTAACAGAAGGTGGTTTGTGGCTGAAGCTGCTCAAGCCTTCCCAAACCTGGGGCATGAAGGAAGTGTTACAAAGGGTGGTAACGGGGAGCACAGCGGAGAAGCACAGCCTGGCAGAAGCCTCCCAGTAGCCCAAGTAAGCTGAATTTTAACAGCAGCCTTTCTGCTGCTATTTGTAACGTGCAAAAAGCCTTCATCAAACCCAGGCAGCCTAGGCAGAGAGGCAATATAACATATCCACCGGGAAGGACCATTATTAGCATGCACAGCAGTGCGGTCTGAATGACAGCCAGGAAGCCTGGACTCAGCTGCGTAGCCACCTCCTGTGGCAAACCAAACTGCCAGCACCTAGACAAGCCACCAAAGCTCACTTCTACAGAATGTCATGCTTGTAACCTGTCTCTTTAAACGTACCACACAGCTTTAATTACCAAAGTAGGGAAGAAAGCCTGAACATCCCAGACGGTTTGACACAGCCCACGCATGGATACAGAGAACACACCAAGTGCTTTTGTGCATCCTCTGCTCCAAAACAGCTGCCAGGCAGGCTTTGAGGGGTGGACTGGAACCTACCCACATCTGAATGAAGATGGACATGCAAGGATGCCCAGCACACCGGGGAACCCAAGGTAGTTCTTCCCTAAGGAAAGGAATCAATGAAGCAGGACCCTTCACAGCAGATGGTCTTGCCTACTACCTAGTGGAACCCAACAGCAGACCGAGGGCTCTTGCTCACCACTGATGCAAGAGCCAGACATTGTTGCAGTTATCACTGCACGACATCTTCCAGCATCCTGCCCTGCCAGAACAGTTAGTGAGCAACAGACTCTGGATTGTCCAAGACCTCCAAACTTTTAGGAAGTCTCAAGTCCGCACTGCCCATGCTCCAGCTACTCATACTTGTTTTTTCAAGTTCTGTGCAGCCATCTGCCTATAAACATCTCGCTTAATACTCCTCAAACCCCACCGCCAAGCAGCGCCCAGGCAGCAGCTGCACACAGATTTCCCAGCTTTGAAGCCACCCAGGAGCCCGGGGCTTGGACCAGTGCTATGAGGCCAGGTAAGCTACTGGACAGGAGCCAGAGCAGCTCTGTCTTGGAACAAACGAGGAAAAAAATAAAGACAAGCAGCATGGCGCTTGCATAAACCATGCCAAACATGGTGTCTGTCATTTGCCATCAGAAGAGGGTAAGTATGATGCAAAACAGGCACAAAAGGTATGGCAGAAACCAGGCAACCAGTTTTTACATGGGAACATCACTGTGCAATAACATCTACAGAGAAAGCAAGGAAAACAAGCCTTACTTGAGATTTTTTTTTTTTTTGAGAGAAGATTGAGAATTAAAGTTCAATTAGTACAGTAACGCCTGCACTCCTCCCCTGAGACTTTTTTGGCACCCCTTCCAACCATCACTGCAGCTCTGTGGCTGAGTGACTAAATACAACCCAGGACATGGGCTTACAATGGCTTGGGGAGGTCTGCAGTGTTCCCCCTATAGCGAGGGAGATTACGGAGAAGCAGTCACCACGAAATACCCCCACCATAAAGCAATACCTCTGCACTGGCACGGCCATACTGTGTTCTGAGCGTGGCAGGTACCGGGTGTTCCCACCACGATTACCAACAGGAACATATTTTTATACATGACAGACTGCAGATGCGGGATCCACATTTAGACCCAGAAGACAAACAGACCTTTTATACAGTTTTCAAAGCTGTCCAGGCGTATTTCTGGATCCGCTCATCCTCAGTTACGATACCACAAAGCCAACTCAAAAAAAATAAAACACACACGCAAAACAAGCAGAAATCCCAGGATGCTGTGAAGTATCAGCAGAAGAGATCTTCAGTCTGTAGCTTCCCCTGCTCTTGAGTTGCTGGGCTCTCGTGGGGGGAGCAGCACAAAAAATTCAGTTATAGTGGGATTCTGGCCACCAAAAGCTTCACTCGCTCAGGAATGAAGCCAAGTTTTAAAACACCCACTCAGTGTGTGCCCTGTGAGTACCAACACAGCAAACTGAGCCCCTGCAGCTGCGTCTGAGGGTGTTTAAGGTCGAAACGTTACAGCAATGATTTGGGGCACAGGACGGAGATATTCAGACAATTGGTGTATATCTGTTTAAGATGACGCTTTGAATTTGTGCAAGTACAGCCTGTTCCTTTAAACCTGTGACCTCATTTATTTACATTACTGCAGAAAAGCACTGCCAGAAGCAACAGCTGATGACAGTCTCATGTATTTTTCCACTAAGACAACAATTAAACTGCTCCCGTGTTATTAATGAACAGATGACTTTGTGTCAAGTTGATTCAAAGTGCAGGATGCCTCAAGGTTAAGCAAACGTGACTCCGGCATGTGGAAAAAAAAAAAGAAATAGAGGCCAGGTACAGCCAGCTGCTTCTCCCACCTGGTGCTGCATCCCTTCCCCACCCAGGCAGGACAGTCAGGGGACAGGCCCATGCCATGCTGCCAGCGGTGCCTGGAGGTCCTGCTGCAGGGTGGCACAATGGTGGCAAGCCACCGCTGATTTATCACCAGCATTGGGGCTGTTCATGTACACAGCAGGGCATGCTGTGGGCTGCAGCACCACATTCAAGTGAGATGCACTTACCTTTGAGCACTGTTCTTGCTTATCTTTTCTTTACATTCACATATTTGTCCCCATTGGCTATGGTCCCCACCAGCTTCAACAGGTGGGCAGCATCACTGTCTTTATGCTGACCTTCACACGACAGGTTTACAGAGGGCCAAAGCTGGCTGAGCTTTTTGGGAGGCAGTGGCTGGTCCCCAGGTGACAGGTCCATGGTGGGAGTGCTTTCCCACAAAAGGGGAACCAGCAAGCTCCGGCACAGAGGCACTCCAAGGGACACCACTCCCCATCCGACACCAGTTTGCTTTTAGCAGCAAATCCATCACAGCTTCCTTGCTTCCACCAAGGGGAAAAAAAAAAAAAAAAAAAAGGAGCTGTATAGGTTGAAACAGAATTCAGCCAGCATAGGCGAAATCCATTCCCAGGATGTAGGCAACCACCCAGTCCATCTCCTTGTACCACCACCCAACACAGCCATGTCTGCAGAAGTTCAGGGCTGTGCACAAAGGATTTGCATCTGGGCCACAACCCAGCCAAAGGCCCACTACCTCATCTCCAATGCCACCAGATGACACAGAAAGAGTAAAAGCAGGATAAAAGCACCCAACTCCCTGCAGTAACCCCTGAGCCTCAAGCAGGAGTAGGTCTACTAGGTACCAGTGAGAGCCAAACCCACCTTGCAGCAGAAGATCTACCCGTCACACTTTCCCACAGCTGCTGCTGGTACCATTTCAGCCAGAGCAAAGATGGTTCACTGTGCATACTGGCGATCGTTGTGTTCATCCTGAGGTACTGAAGGAAGGGATGCCCGAATTTCCTAAACAACACGACAGCCACTTGCCTTGCCCGAGCAGGGCACTGCCAGCTGTGGCAAAGAACTACTTTCCACACCTGTTCTAAAGCAACCAGGTTCTAACCCAAGCAGGTCACCATGGGAGTGTTCCTACTCCAAGACAGATGTCCTCCTCCTCACCACAGCTGCTGCTGAAAGCTTGACGTGGTTGAAAATACTGTGTTTGGCCCACAGAGCAGGAAGCCGAGATGAGAAGGGCAACTCCCTTCTGTCAGAAGGGGTGGGGACCTACCAGACCACACTCACCCAGGTGACCTTAGGAGTTGCTCCTTTGGTTTCAAGGAAATTGTGGTTTATTTTTTGTGTTTGATTTTTTTTTAAACACACTGGAGAGAGATATACATGAGGTCAAACCCACCACAAAGGGGAGCCCATCCTTATGCAGTACCAGGAGACCACAGTGACACCAGGACTGCTTTATACATTACTATTGCTGCTGTTAAAGGGAGGGGAATTAAAAAAAAATAATCCATCCTTTTACAACATAAAAATCCACATTTTCCTCAACAACCTACACTGCAATCCTGTTTCCCAAAAATCAAATGCATAACTGAAGGTTTTTCTACTGGTAGTAGCAAGTAGAGTGGGTCTGGCTTTCTGGGTCCTGTCAGTGTGTTTCTCACCTGACCGCAGGAGGTTCAAAAGACACACAGCAGGGTCTCCACCCTATTACCCACACGGCATTCAGCATCAGCCTTGCCACAAGAGATTAGGTTTTAAGCAAACATAAAAAAAAGTAAAAGTAAACACAGTTCACACAGAACAGCTTCCACCTCAATACACTCAATCTAATCTAGTCTCTCCCTCTAATGGAGTTGCCAATGGCACTTCAAGAAGAGGCAAACCCCTGTATTCCAGAGAACTTGCAAGGTCAGGTTTGTTTTTTCTCCATGTGGGAACTATCCGGAGAGGTCAGTTTGTACACAGATTCTGGCCTAGAGAAGTTCCAAGCACATCCTTGACACAACTGCTTGGAGGTCCCTTTAGGAGTCAAGAGCGTAGCGCCAGATAAGGAGAGGTTGCCCCTCCGCAGCAAGGCACATGCACCGGGATGTTATTTCGGATTTTAACTCGTACGACTCGCGCCCCTCGCCACAGGACGAACTCCCACTGGTGCCTGCCGGTCCCTGCTCCCACCTACTTTCATTTTGTACTCTGACACCAGCACAGTGCAGCCGGCTGCCCTGGGGACACATCCCAGGGAGGCAGGGGAGGTCACCCAAAGCCCCTTCCCTGGCTGGCTCCACTCCCAGCTCCGCCCGCTCTCCACCACACTGTCACAGTTCTTCCTTAAGACTCCAATTTTTGTGCCCAGGCCATCCATGCAAATCCCACATATCCCTTCCCTACCTTACTCACCAGCTTTTCCAAGATGCCACTAACTTCTGGAGTACTCACCAGCCTGTCCAGAAGCCACTGTGACAGCTTCTGGACCGTCTCTCTGAATTCAAGACGGTGGTTCCAGCTTGTAACTACCTGGAAATCCTCCTATACTGAGTAAGCGCAGCGTAAAAAGTATTCACAGGAAAATAAACCACTTCACAGCATCCTTCAAAGCGTCGAGTTAACCTTGGGGAACAGTCAGGAAGGTGAAAGAGGAGAAGGCCTGCTCTCAGTTTTGGTACAGGGATTATTTATACACATATAAAAATGTATGTGTATATACACACACACACTGTATGTAATTAGGAACAAGACCTGACAAGAAACCCCTCATCCCAAACACACTCCAGTGACGATGCTGCGGCGACAGATGAGGCTTGGACTTACCCTCCCTGGAGGGCAAGCATTTATAGCAGAAACTCAAAATTAGACACATTACAACTTCTCATAGCAAAAGTATGCGTTCCCGTGGGGATGTAGGCTAACATGAAGTCCAATTAAATAATCACTGGAAATGTCAGCGTAAGCCCTGAAGGAATACATACTTCTACTGTGAAATGCTCCCACTGGAAATCATATTAACAAAGAGGTCATCAAGAAATGCTAAAGCTATGTACAAAGGAGGCAGGGGAAGTGAGGGGGGAGGGCACAGAAACTATTTTAATGCAATAAAGATACCACAGATGGTTTTACATTGACAAAGAGCTATGAGTCTGTATTCACAGACAGAGGTAGAACAGACCAGATTTGCCCAACACACCAGGTTTGTTCTGGTTTGGGTTTTTTTTAACCTGCCACCAATTCTCCCCCTGCCCAACACCATGTACATCCCTCAAGTGACAGGCCCACTTGGCCTGGAGACAGCCGGTGCGATTGCACACCCATGCGACGCAGAGGGCTTCGGCTCAGCATGTCTGAAGAGGGAGAATGGTCCCAGCCCCGTGCAATTAGGCATCTGTAATCCTGGACACGTAGGAGTGGATGTTTCTGTTTAATATGTGTGTTTTAGAGAACACTGACATTTTCATGGTTCAGCCATCCCTTTACTCACTTTACCCTTTTAAGGGCAACCTCTTCAGGCCCGCTTCTTTCTAACGACAGAGCGGGCTGCTTTGTTTCTCCGAGGATTAACACGGGCTCTTTTCCAGTCCAAACCACTGCTCTTCCACACCAGAAACACCAGCAACATTTGCATTAATATGAAAGGAAAACAGGGTGCTGATGCACCACACCAGTGTTTGGGAGTGCCATCCATTCCTGTGGAATATAAACTCTTTCTAGAAGAGTTTTAAATATCCTTTTGGCTAGAAATAATAATATCTGTCTCTGATTTGACACTTTACAGCAATGTGTATCAAAGCACATGAAGAAAACCAAAAGAAAAATAAAGGGGGCTGTCTTGACATACCCCAGTGCCACACTGTCCAGAAATGAAAGCAGCAAGCTACAGGAACTAGCATGGTGCAAGCCAGCCCCCACTCTGACACAAACTTCAGGGCCAGCCCTGCCAGCACTTAAATCCCAATCCTAATAGCCAGGGAGGTAAGGCTAGACCCTAAAACCCCCAAAGGGTGAGAGAAAGTTGACTCAGTTTACATCCATATACTCCAGAGTCAACAGAAGAAGGCAAGGCGGTGGACAGAGAGGCATATTTACATAATCCAGAGCTAAACAGCAATCAAAGAATCTCTCAGCCAGATCAAAACTAACCCAGGACTCCTTGTCTCCACAGGAGAGCTAACACTAGCGTTTCCCAGGAAGCATAAGCTCTGTGTGATCCCTCAGGGATGTCAGGCTGCCTTGCATGACTAACAAACACCTACGAAGCCAAGATCAGCCTCGTGTTAAACCACCACATTAAGTGGTTTTGTACCTAAAACATGTCAGCAAATTCTAAGCAGCACCAAAAGGCTTACCTAAGTCTTAGTATCACACTTGGGCGTAACAAACTGGAGACGACCAATTTGACTGATATGACAGAAGCTTGCAAGTTATCCTCTAGCTTCCAAGTCTCTTTAAGACATTGTTAAAAAAATAATATATATAACTCACGTGTGGACAAGGAGTAACATTTGTTAATTTCCTTTAATTAGAAGTGGTTCTTCTCTGTTCCAGTGAATGAAGTGGGAAATAACCCAGGCATGCTGCAAACTTTTTAAAGCTAGAGCATAGTAAGAAAGTTGGAACCAACATGTTCACATCCCTTTATTTTCTTAATTTCTTTTATTTTTTCCAATCTCCTCCTTCAAAGCCATTATCTTGGAAACAGAGTGATGCATACATGCAAAGCAGCATCTAACCCCAGTGGGAGCCGTGGCTCCCCAGCCCTCCCACCCACTGAGCACACTCATGCCACCCCCCAGCAGCAGGTGATGACAGATTTACAGTCACCCGGCTGCACTAACCCCAGACCACTCTGGTGGGGACAGCCCAGTGCGGGACTGGCTGGATCCCAGCCAGGGAGCTGTGGGTGTAAATTGAGCTCGACAAGGCTAGCATTGCCCCAAGCAGCAGCAATCAGAGGCTCACTCCTTCAGGACACGAGGGATGGGGTGGCACTCAGACCCAAGGTTCCAGTTGTCCCCTGGCTCAGGTCTCACACACTCGTTGGGACACGCTCTTAGGTGCGCCACCACAAGCAAGTGCCAGGAGATTGGTGTTAAAAACAGGGCAGAGGACAGAAAAAGAAAACCCAGAGAGATTAAAATTACTTGTCCAGGGCCTCACAGCAAGCCTTTTGTGTGTGCCTGGCCATTCTCCTGCTCAGTGACTATTGCTTGCCCTTGGCCAGAGCTCTCCTGGCCCCAAAACTCCCCTGCTATCTAGGCATGGAGTTATCCCTCTAGCCAGATTTCCTCCTTTCTGCGCCACACAGAAGAGACTTCTCTCATCTCCCCACTCCTCTCACTCAAGCCCTAAAATGCTGCTGTACAGGTCTGGAACCAAGTTAGAGACCAACTCCTGGAGGGACATGAGGTCCTGGGGAACCAACATCCTTCAGAAGAAGGGAGGACACCCCAAAACCAACCTCCAGTGGGCTGAGATGCTTCCAGACACGAGGTTGCCTTAATCATAGATATTAACTGAAGCAAAGAGTTTCCTGTACTGAAAAGTCACAAGGCATTAAAAAAAACCCCACAGCTTTGCTACTGAAGCATTGATTGGACACCCTACACAGAAACCATAAGCACCCCAGGACTTTCCAGCTACAGAAATAACCCCACTGAGCCCCTCCTACACACAGCAGCCCCCCTGTTCTGCCTCTACACAGGGCGCATCGAGACACACAGTTGGAACTGGTGGCTGAACCCAAAGGCACTAGTGCACACATCAGCTTTACCACCACAACCCTCAACATCCATTGCAACGAGGCCAGGTGGGAGGCAGCCACCTGAAAGACCTGCCAGGCTCAAGACAGAACCTTTATCCAGCCTCCTTTCAACAGGAGGCTCCTTGCCAGCTCTGGCTCTTAGGGGAGGAGAGGAAGGTGACATCCAGGATATCCACTTCTCTTCTTTAAGCCCCAGCTTACTAAACTCCTTTGTGATAACTTGAACCTCAAATAAAAGTTTAACTCTTACAGTACAGGGGTGTTTAAAGAAAACAACCAACCAACACTGACGACAGATCCAGGTGAGTACCTAGAAGCAAAGCTCCAGGCAAACCACTGCTCGTGACAATTCAGGTCAGCCTTGTGATTTCTGCAGCCAACAATCTCTCAGGCCCACCAGAGACTTCCCAAAAAGGCCAAGGATCCACACATAATCTTATCTTATGCGCAAAGGCACAACGCATTAGGTCATCTTCATAGATTACCATAATCTATTTCTTTAAACAGCGCGACTCCTGTAGCCCTGCAAGCCCACACTGAGCATTTGAGAAGTATTTCCCTCTTGGTCAGCTGGTAAACATGCAAAACAGATAAATGTTAAGACGGTGTGTGTGCTGCTCCTATTTATGGTATTTCTTCATTTCAGAGTTGCTTGCATAAATAAAAACCAATGATCATGTGGCTCCTCTACAGGGTAAAGAAAGAGTCATAGCCTAAATACAGGTGGCTGATCCCCCACTTCAAATGCATTGTGAAGCCAAGGTAACCTCACTAAACTTCTGTGCTCCTAAGCATAGTACAAACACTGGCTGCTGCTTTGAAAGGAAAACCACCCATGTATAGGTCCTACAAAAAATGTCCTATCTGTATTTGCTAATATCCAAACACCACTCAAACCTCAAATGCTGTTACTCTTCCACCCTGAGCATCCCAAAAAGCCTGTGCTTACCTTAAGAATAAATAGCCAGAAGACACACCAGCAACTCTACAAAGCTTTTACTAGTAGAGTGTCTTACCTCCAACAGGGTAAGGGTGGAGCATGAGGCATTCGGCTAATTATAACCCAATGTCTGTCTACCAGGAACATTGCAGGGGATGCCCCCACAGTTTAAACAGAGCTGGATTTTTCTGTACAAACATGAGAGATATTTGCCTAATATAACAGTTTCTTGACTCTTAGTTTGGTTTCCAAGGTATGAGAAGCTGGAGGGCTAAAATAAAAAAAACAAGGTATCTCCTCCCTGTTTCTCTCTTTCCAAGGCAGCCTCAGTGCCCTCTTCCCTCTATGGACAGCCAGAACATGCCAGGCACTGGGCAAACCAGCATTTTGAACTCTCAGGTGCCATCATCTAGGAGGAAACGCTACACTTGCCATTAGTGTTACTTTAGGCAAAGTTTAGAGGTACACTCCTCTGCAGAAACATTCCCTTGAAGCACACAGAAGACACTGGTCTCCAGTCACATCATCCCTGTTTGTTTATATGCCAAAGGTATAGACACACACAACCAATTTTCAAGTGTATGGCCAATAAGATTATCTATTCCAGTGGAGAAAGAGATACTTAAACTCCAGCAATCAGTCTGAAAACCAAAGGTGAAATCTCAGCCCTCCTAGCACAACTTTTTTCCAGGGTGACTGATGGGGCCAGATTGCCTCCACAGCAGAGGGAACACGCTTTAGTTTTAAATACATTGGACGCTTCACACGCATTACTTAACACTTAAAAATACACATTTCCCCATTACAACTATGACCTAATCATTATTCAGTGGAGATCTCTGATGGAAAGAAGTGCCAGGCACGTGTTTTGTTGGTCAGCTGGATTTGTTGACCGTTGCATCAAGTTTTACTCTCAAATACACTTGTGCAGAGTAATCAAATTGGGGTTTAAAGTAACACCAGCACCATTAAGTTATACCACTAATAATAATAATTAATAACATATTTGCAAGATACTACAACCAGGTCAGGTATTCTAAAGGCAGTTGATCGTTGTCATTTGACACAAACATGGGACAACACAAAGCAGGTCCTTATTCCTTTTATAGGTCTCGGTCCCTCTGTAGTTGTTTCAACTTCCCCGATACGTGATTTTGGTGTGGTAAGAGATCTGAAGCTATTCTTAGAACGTGGCTGAAAGCATGAAGTGGTTCGCTGGCAGGTCTTACACTCCTTGCTATAATGAGAGCGAGTCACTTCATTTATTTCCCTGTTAGATGAGCAATGAGAAGACTGAAAGCCAGAGCATAAACAAGCTCCTCAGACCAGGAACAAGAACAGAGAAGCAACCAGTTGATATCACCACCAGCCAGTTCCTCCCCATCCCCCTTGAAGCAGTCCAGCCGTCAGCCTACAACACACGGGGCACCGGATTATTCTCCGAATTACTTTTTGCACCTTTGCTTTTGAATCTGGTGGTTCCCTGCAGTCAAACACAGAAGCCCTTAAAGGCTAAACACAAGACTTTGCAGAGTTTAAAAATCCAAGACAAGCAGATTCACAAGGCTCCTGCTGCTGGGGGTCAAAGGCAGAGGAGGAAGGGCAGCATGAAGGCAACACCACTAGACACCAGCGAGAGAGACACAGGCAACTCCTCTTGTGCTAAAAGCTGTTGAAATGTGCTGGCACAGATGCTTCAATTTTTCATTTGTAGATTTAATTTAACTTGGAAAAGAGATGCTCAACTCCAAACCTAAACCTTTCATTCTGGGTAAAAAGATACTTTTCATCTGAATGCAAATGAACTTCCCATTTCCTATTTTTAGGTCCCTGTAGCAGACTCAAGCACACAAACCCCCGAGGCTCCAGGCCACTTTCGCTATGAGCTGAGTGCTCGGGGAAGGAAGAGATGCCTCAGTGTTGGATTTGCAGGAGAGAAAGGGGCACAGGCCCCACCAAGGACAGCCAGGGCTGCTCAGCCACCCCAGGGCTGCACTGCCACGCTCTCCCTCCCCAGATTCAGCAACAGCTTTGACACTGGCTTCCAGGAGAAGGGATGCTGGGCTCACATCACCGGTTTTTCCCCTTCTCCTTCCCAATAATAAGCAAAAAAAAACCAACAAAAAAAAACCACACCACAATCCCAAAACATCCAGAAACAGGGATACCTTTAGGTTTCAGTAAGCATGCGATACCATGGTCTAGTATGAAGGTGTGCAGGGGGAAGCGTGACTTCTTTCTATTTTGCATACAAACAGGCTGAGCAGCGTGTTCAGCCCCGACAGCTCAGGCTCCTGGAGCCCATGTAGCAGCACTGTGAAGATTTTGTTGTTTTGGTAAAAATAAGGGGTTTATGCCTGTCTCGAGTGCTGTTGTGCTTTGTGAACACAGAAATAAGCAAATCTTTGCTACTGAAGAGCATAAATCAAAATTATGCAAATTTATTTATGACAGACAATGTTCCAAGTGTTAAAGGAAGTAGCAAAGGGAGGCATGGATAGGAAAGGAAGAACAGAAATCCTAATCCCCCCCAATACCCCAGCAAACATAAAACCCCAAGGCTCTCTTGTCACAGTGCTAGTTTACATATTGGTCTGCTACATTAAAAATAAATCAGGCCCCCTCTTTTTAACTTGAGCCTAATAAGGTGCCCCATCCATGCTTTTATCTATAGATCACAGCCTGGCCTCTGGAGACAGCACGGAGTTTCTCTGTGGCTTAAAAAGATTCGGGCACCCAAAACCTAAACGGACACGGGGCCACGTCGCTACCCCGGCCAAAGCCGTAACACAACCCTCGGCCTGGCCGATCGGATTCGCCCCACAACGTGATACGAAAACGGCAACGGGCCGACAGGCAGCACCAAACATGGAGAAGGTGGCACCAGATCAAGGGGGACATGGACTTGGACGGCCAGGCTAGCAACCAGTGTTTGCAAACACAACACAGGGGGATCAGATGGGCCAGCAATAAATTAGGATGGGGTTGCGGCGAGCAGGAGAAATCGCTCGAAATAACAAACGGAGGCAAAGAGGGCTCCCCAGCTATCCCCGGGCTCATTCTGATGCCCGAACCCAGGGGGGTGCACACGCCAGCTCCCAGGCTGCTGAAGCATGATGGAAAAACACACTATCCGACGAGTGAAACTAAATAACGAGCACCCTCAGCACCGCTCCTCTGGCTCAGACACTTAACCACAGCTTCCCTAAATGCTGCTTTACTGTAAGCTCCGCTCCATCCAACCCCAGCACGAGCTCCTTTCCAAAGAGGGGCAGAGGAGTTAAGGTGGCGGAGGGAGCTCCTCACGACACACTTCCCCGGACGATGTCTGCTCTGCCAGCCCAACACTACATCCAAAAGGCAATGGACTTGGGCTTCCTCTGCCTTCTAGTGCACTTCCAGATGTGTCGGCAGAATAAGTCTGGAGAGGGGATTTCTGCTAAGCAGGTCTCAGAGGCAGATGCTAACATTTCTCAGCAGCTGAAAACCCAAACCGGCCCAAGCAATCCCACAAGCATTCCGTTAAACTCAGTGCCCAGTGCTGGAAAGGGGGAGAAGGGGCTGCCCACAGGGCCCGACAGCTCGGTGCTGCCCAACTACAGCTCCATCTCACCCAGGGCCGCTTACCTCAGGTACTGAAAAACTGCCAGTTTGAGGTCCGCGTGAGCTTTGGTGCTTTCAGAGAAACACAGAGGAAAGACACTTCCAGCATCCCGCTTTTCTAAGGATAGGAAGGCTGGCAGACTACAGCCATGTGTCTAGTTGCAAGGGCTGTACAACAGAATGACTACTGTCAGAAATGCAGGACTTCAGTGGTAGCCTCACCTTCCAAAACACCTCCTCTCTCTTTTTTTTTTTTTTGAGATTCAGTAAAAGCATACTGGGAACCTGTAGCAAGTGTCAAAGTAAACCCAGCATGACCACACGCTCCCTGGGAGCGGGAAGAAAGTTAACTGCAATTTTAAGCTTCCACAAGATACACCCACAGAGGAGTATCTTGCAAAACCTTTAGCTCCTACAAAGCTACAAAACTAAAGACAGGAAAGGGGACAAACTATCAGCCCAATCAATTCTGCCACCTTGTGCAGGTGAGTAGTAGTAAGCTGTACAGAAAAATTAAGCGAATTAAATACATACAGTAGGAGCTAAGCAAGGAATCCTCCCATAGCTTTTCAGTGCCCCAGCCAGCCTCTGCATGGCAGAAACACCCAGGGGAAAGGAGATTCAATCTAGAGGGCAGCATTGGTATAAATAGGAGCTACAGAATCCAGTGAAGGGAGGTGTCCTTGGAGGCCGCCTTAATTGGTGGGGCTTGCTTCCCCCAAAGCACTGCGGGATAGACCAACCACCACATTAAAACAGAAGCCTTTACAGGAAAGCCACATACCGATGTAAGCACGTGTACATGTAAACACAACACTTTCAGGTCACTTTTTGGAAAAAGTACCTCCCTCTGTCCATTACTCCAAACCCATACCACCAAAACAAGGCTTGACTGCTCCTCAAGTTTTGCTGAGGGGTTGGTCCATGATGAAACACTTCAGAGCAAGTCCCCTCCCTCCTACTCTCCCATTGCCAGTGCTTACAAGTTCAGTTTTATGCGGACTAAAATAAGGTGGCTAAGTAAAGGTCAGTCTGACTAGCTAAGAGCGAAGTATACCCTCCTGGACCTCTGCCCCTCAGGCTATAAATACTCAGAGCAGGCACTGGGGGAAATTCTTTGTCTGCACAGACAGACACCAGGAAGCACGCTTCCTCCTCCTCCTTCCAGTTCCCACCCTCTCCGCTACTCAAGGACAACAGTCAGAGAAAAGCAGCGTCTCCCCACTACGTTCATGGAAGACATTGGCTTTGCCATCAGTGACTCAAGGCACACAGGCCTTCCTAGAAATAAACAAACGCTTTGGGAGTTCGACCATCAGCAGGGCTGACGGCAGAATGCACGCGCAGCAAAGTGAACCACGAGGTTATGCGTGGGCAAAGGGAAGGGTTACCTTTTAGGACTAGGGGTTCCTTGCCTTCTCGCTTGAGTGACTCCAGCACTATGTGGAGTGGCTGGGAAGGCATTACTCTGCTTGGCTCATTGGTATTCTCATCATAAACTATGATTTCTTTGGAAAAGATCCTCTTGAAAGAGTCCTTGCCTTCCCGGCAGGAGATCAAGTCCAAGACGGTGATCTTGCCCTGCTGGAGCCTTCTCCGGCTGATCTTGTCGGAACAGTTAATGTGGACAGCCCCTTGAATGTGGCTCTTATTATACTCCATGAACGGCCTGCAGTCAATGATGACGGGCCCTTGGTTCTGTTGGTGGCTCTTGCTGCATTTGGTCATCTTCTTCGCCAGATCGTTGGGGTAAATGATTTTGATGCTAGCGAGTTGCTTGGTGGTGCCTGAGACGGGGCTCCCCACTCCGCCCAACGGGCTCAAGCTGCCGGCGTTCTCATTGCTGTTGACCATTTGGTTGGCAGGGCAAGCGTTGGAGGCTCCGGCGCTGGCACCGCTGGTGCTTGCTTGAGTTTGGGCCTGAGTGTCCTTGTCGTACGTTGCCACAGTGCAACAACTGGCACTGCTGCATCCACAACTCAGGGAGCGTGCAGAGCCGTTAGATGAGGGCATATACGTGAGATTAGCAGTCTTTAGGGACACGACAGCTGCGCCGAGCAGACTGGGGTGGCTCTCACCGGCAGAAGAGGCAGATTCAAGATAGCTAGAGTCTAAACAAAGGTTGAGATCCTGAGGTCTCACTGGCCTTGAAAGTGCCACTACTACCCTGTCGTCTAAAGGAGATGGAGGCATGAGGAGGCTGAGCACTAGCAAGTTAAGAAGAATTCAAGATCACCCTGCAAAAGAAAAAAAAGGGAGGGGGAATGAGAAGAAGAAAAAGGTGATGAAAGCAGGTCATGAAATCACGTAAGCCCAGAGATATGACAACTCGCTTTGCTAACACCCATTACCCAGGGGTAACAACCCCTTCTGACATTTATCAGCTAAAGAACCTTTTCCAATCCTGTAGCACACACTTCAGCTATCCGCACGTGTGCGCACGGCATGAAGGATACACACAACTAGCCTGGACGGCGCAGCTACACCCGGGAGGAGGCATTTGTCCACACGCAGGTGGTGCTGAGCTATTCTGAAACCCCAGGCACGCCACTGATAATGACAGAGGCGCACGTTCTCTTGTTCCCGCTGCTTACGGCGAGGGAAACAACTACCAGGCTGACTCCACGACTGGGAGCCGAATGTGTCAGTGGCGATATGCAACTTTTCCAGCAAGCCGGACTAAAATTAGCTTGTGAATAAATTCTCTGAGGTGGTTACAAACTCAAACGCAGAAAGCTAAACAGAAATCACTCAAGGGAAGACAGGAAAATTTGGTTCTGGAGATCTTGGTGAAAAGTAAGCGCGTGTCTTGCGCTTCCACCACTCCTCCCGTCAGAGTTAACCCAGCGCCAGCGAAGCCCCCAGCGCCAGCGAAGCCCCCAGCGCCAGCGAAGCCCCCAGCGCCAGGCCCGGGAAGGCTGCTGCTGGAGCAGCAGTTCCTGCTCCCAGCTTCGAGAAAGAGGGGTCCCCTCCGCCCCAGCCAAGGTCACAGCCTGCCCACCCTTCGGCTCGCTATTTGCCAAGAGGCAGCACACAGCATCAGGACCCCCTCACCCCCCACTTTCTACTGAGGAGGGAAGGAAAACCAGAGCAAACCGACCTAAGAAAGCCCAGGCAGTGCCTCCCCTTCCCCAGCAACTTTGGGAGCAGCTGCGGCTCTCGCTGGAAAACGCATCCCAGCGGCAACTTCACCAACTCCACCACATCCCCAAAAGCGGGAGGGCGCTTGCAACGACCGGTTCGCCTTCCCCTCCGGCTCTGCACCGGACCCGAGGCACGGAGATGCCCCATCCCGAACAGCGACCCTTCCTCCCGGGGCGGCGACGCCGTCTCCCCCCGCACCCCCGGAGCCAGGAAAGATGCCGCGACCCAGCCGCCCGGGTGAGGGCGGAGGGTCCCGGGGCCGGCCGGAGCGGGGCCGGCAGCGGCTCACCCGGGAGGCTTTCCAAGCCTATTCTTGTTCTTCCAAACCTGCCCTCGTCCTTTGGCTGTTTAGGAAAAGGGATGGACAAGCCCTGAGCGTCTTCGCCGGACGAAGTAGAGGAGGGAGCTCACCCGGCTCCTCGCGCTAGGGACGGCGGACACACGGAAGGAGCAGAAAAGAACCGGGAAACTCAAGTTTTTCCCCCCGGGCGCAGGGACCCGCGGCCGCCGCCACCCGCGCCGCGGGCCGGGCCGGTGCTCCCCGCCACAGCAGCGCTGCCCGGGCTCCCCACCCCCGCCGCAGCCCCCGCGTCCCGGGGAAGCGCCCCGCTCGCCCGCACTTACCGGCGCGGCGCGCTCCGGCCCGATGCGTCGCGGCCCCGCGCGGCCGCCGTTACGTCTCGCGCCCGCTGTCCCGCGCGCTCCCCGCACCATCCTCGTTACTTTCTCTTTTGCTACCGCGTAAATGTACGGCTCGCCGGGGGCGGGGCGGGCGGCGACGGGCGGCCCCGTTGGCCAATAGGCGCTGGGTGCCGGGCGGAGGGGCGGGGCTGGAGGCGGGGCCTTCCCGCCGGGAGGCAGGGCGGTGATGTCATCGGCAGCCAATCGGGAGGGCGCGGCCCCGGGGCAGCAGCTGCTCCCTGTTGACAGGCGGAGGCGGCCGGCCCGCGGCAGCGCCCCCCGCGGCAGCGCCCCCCGCAGGACGGGGGCGCGCAGGCGGCCCCGGTACCCGCCCCGCCGGAGGGGTGGTAAAGCGGCCTTGCCGGTGCTGCCCACCTCGCACCCGCTGGGGAACCGGTCCCTTCACCGGGAAGAGGCACAAGCGTCTCAGTGACCCCTGGCCAAGCCGCCTCCTGGGCCGCGCCACGGCCCCCCGGGGAGCTGCACCCGAGGGATGCGCCACCGCCCCGTCACCACCACCACGGCCCCCGTGGTCGGGGCGCACCGTTTCCGTAGGCAGAGAGACTTCCGCAGCCCACGGGAAAGGGCCAGCGAGACCACCGGCCCTCTTGGAAGCAGGGCAGGGGGAGCGAGGCCCCCCCCCCACTCCCGCAGCCTGTGCTCCCCAGCCCCCGCGACCAGCAGTTCGGTGATGTGCAAGTCGTGTCAAATCCAGGAGGCACCGTTTTAGATGCTGCTCCGAAGATTCCTAACAAAAATAAGGCTGCACAAGGTACTTCGAGCAGAAAGCCATTAACTTCCCCGAATGGCAGCTGTAAATCACGGGGAGGGCAGAAGACACCCCCGCACGCAGTGCAGAGCCGGCTAGGCCTGCCTGACCCCCGTGTTAGAGATGGATCCAGTTGTTCCATGCTATGCAAATTCAGATCAAATCCATCTTCTGGCACACTGCCAAGTCCATCCCTGTCCATCATGAGCTGTTGGATTAGACTGGGCTCTCCCAGTGTAAAAAGGAAAGCGATACAGCCTCGACGACAAGATTTTAGGAACCCGTTACGAGGACAAATATAAATCCCTTTCATCCTTTCTGCCAGACCTTGATGTGGGTGAAACAATAAGCTCCCACCCTCGCTGCGGGTGCACTGCCAGGCCAAAGGTGAACACTGATTTTCGAGCCATATATATCAACTCATCAAACACTCGAAGGATACCTGGCAGCAGCACGAGATTCCTGTACAAGGGCCTGTAGCGACAGGACAAGGGGTAATGGGTTTAAATTGAAAGTGGGGGGATTTAGATTGGATATCAGGAAGAAATTCTTCCCGGAGAGGGTGGTGAGGCACTGGCACAGGTTGCCCAGAGAAGCTGTGGGTGCCCCATCCCTGGCAGTGTCCAAGGTCAGGCTGGATGAGGCTTTGAGCAACCTGGTCTAGTGGAGGGTGTCCCTGCCCATGGCAGGGGGGGTGGAACTGAATGACCTTTAAGGGCCCTTCCAACCCAAACCATTCTGTGATTCTAAGATTCTGCACTCCCTTCCTTCCCCACTGTGCAATCCATTTCAGCATTTCCTAGTTCAGCAACCACATCTCATCACGTATCAATCCGTCACATCAGAACCAGGGAAAACAATACATCCCCGCCACGTCCTCCCTGATAGAGGGAGTGCTGAAGAGTTTAACTGCAACTAGAAACGCAAACCCTTTGAGTTAGAGGGGGAAGGGTGAAGTTGGAGCAGGTAAGATGTTGTCAGTATGATAACACTGAACCTAAATTAGCCCCCAAAGATTTTGCATTTGGGGTGAATGTGGAGAATTGGTTTTACAACTGGGATTTTCAAGCTGTGACTACCAATCTAACCAGGACTATTACCAAAAGTAGTGTAAAATGCAGTAATATGAGCAGTAATTCAGAGTAAAAAAACTTACAAAACCAGATAATATTTCAGAAGCACTGAATACTTGATTTTTTGGTGAATAGTTCTAACTCAAACAGCAAGCCGAGTCATTCTCCTCACAGCCATCCCTTAAACAATCAGTTGCTTTCCCCTAAACATTCCTCGCAGGACAATGACTCATCCAGCACAAACTCAGGGCGTTTGGTTTCCCGTCTTGCGATGCCACAGCAGGGCATCAGTTGGTTCTCCTGCACGCTGGAGAGTAAAGGGGAGCCAGGCAGAGGCTCTCTCACGCAACGGCTTCACCACCAGCAAGCTGCTCCCACTGACAGCAAACACATGAGCAGAGACCTGAAGCACGTTAAGTGACGGAGTGGCTTCATCCTCACACCGGCGAAGAGTGTGGTATGGAGGTATGACCTTCTGAAAGCTCATAAAATGTAAGTCACCGTGATAACCAGCATAAAGGCAAGTTGGGCTTCTAATAGTGGCATGTAATTACTGCATTAGGAATTGCCCTCCGCAACGAGACGGCGAGCAGATGGATAGAGAAAGGCTCCGGTCTCAGGCTCTCTCCACCAACGTGGTTCGGTTTCCTGGAGGTGCCAGTGTAAGACACCACTGTATCTTTTCCATCCTCTCTGTTCCTCTTTGTCCGTGGCTTGCTGAGGTTGGCGCTGCAGAGAGGAGGGCTAGCTCATGCTTCCCTCAAAACTGTCCTTTCAAGCCACGCTCGGGCTTAGGGAAGGAGCTCTCCATGGGCTGGTACTCAATTCACCACCCAAAATGGCCCTTCCAACCAGGGGAGCTGGAAATGGTGTTTCTGTGTTCGGGCACCCTCCCACAGCTAGATGTGTCCTGAAGCGAACATTGGCTAGGAAACACTTGGAATCATTGATTTAGCTATCTTATACTTTCTGACCAAATTTCTCAGCACTGACCAAGTGAACCAAGGAAATGTTTTGTGACTTGTTTATGGAGGAGCTCACCTCGCAGGAGAGCCGTGCGGAGCTCACCCACGGCAAGCGCTGCTCCCTTCGGAAGGATATGCGGCCTTTGCCAAGTTTTCTTACAACACAAAGGAAGGCCAAATGCAATTTTGTCTCATATTTGACTTAACTTTATATTTTTCTAAGAACGCTGACTATTCGTCCCTGGTTTCAGAGGATTTCCTGCAGAACTTTTACTGACTTCATCCTTAATATATTTTATTAGCCTATGACATAAGATTGGCCTTTTTCCTGCTCTCAGAAACCACAACCCGCTGTGATTTTTTTTTTCTGAGCATATTCAATGAACAGCTTTCTAAACGCTTTTGCTTTCTGTAATTCAAAACCCATAAGAGACACAGCTTATCTATGCCCTAACAACCAAACTTCTATTTTCTGAAAAGCCTACAAGAATTCTTACTATGAAAGCCGGCAGATCTTAGTTAAATTCCCACTTCCAGCAGTAGCAGCACATGGGATCCTGACATTCATTTTCCTCAAATGCTTTTGCCATCATGGTGCACTTGCTCAGATATTTGTAGAAAACCACAAGCAGACAAAGAGAAATCATCTCAGAATTGAAGCAAATCCTCACAAACTCTCACAGTATACTAATTGCATAAAATCCAATCAAACCCGTTCAACCTCACAAAAAGGGGAAAGATTGCTAAAAACACATGCTGAATATTGAACAGATGTGAAAAGAAGCCATCAAAATTCTCGCCAGTAACGCAGACATCCCTGAAGTGCTCTCAGACTAGAGAGTCCCTTGTTATTGGCAGATTTCTTCCACATCAAACCATTCTTATCCTCCACTCTACAATCAGGGGCCTTTTATATTATTTAGGGTTAAAAAAAATAAATGACCTTTGCCAATGCACCCACCCTGCATAGGAGTGGAGAGGAAGGTCTGCTGCCCTGTCCCCCCCTTAACACTCAGATCTCCTCTGAAATGATGTCTGAGGAAAGGATTCGACCTGACGTACAAGACCGTACGTCCCTCCGCTGCGACCACCGCGCGCTCTGTACGACGGCAGGACCCTGTGCCGCCTGCTGCCAGCGCCGCCCCCTCACTGCTAGCCTTACTGGAGTTTTAGGAGCGCAGTGACACCCAAAGTTAGGTGCTCGCTGCAACAGGCTGTGTAAAGATGATAAAGGACTGTTGCCTGCCCACCCTGAGACTGGGATTTAAACAAAGACAGCTCCCAATTTCACTAGCAGGAATGGGAAGCTGGAGGTTGAATGGCTTGCCCAACGCTACACAACAGCTTACACCTGGAGCAGAAAATAGGGAAACCTGGCGAAAGCAAAGGTGCTAACGGCACAGTATTTAGATTTCAAAGCAGTATCTTGCACTTCAGCAGGCATTGCATGGCATGAACTGGCTAAAAGCAGAGCTCCCTGGGGCCAGGCGGAACTTGTCTGCATTCACTACTTAAGTTTGCCCGTTTGGTTTTAGAAGCACTATTTGAATCTTGATAGGTTTTATGCGCTGCATCGTGCCTTCGTTTGTCCTCGTTAGGAATGTCAGTTCAGTACACAGGCAAAGCTGAGAAACCATTTGATTTAGTTTCTGTTAGCCTTTTGCAAGATAAGGATACCTCCTTCTTCTTTTTTAAGTCTGTTCTCAAGGCACTTTCCTCAGTAAAATACAAGCTTCCCTCTTCACTGATCCTTTAGTACATAACCCCTTTTAGGCAAACAGTTCATCTTGTAAGGAAGGGGGTGGGTTTAGAACCGCACAACATGAGTTTATAAGGAAAGCAAGACCCAGTAATAAGCATCAAGTTGTATCCTTGTACTCCTGCTTGCTTTTCATGGCTGATCCCACTGGGAAAGCTGCTATAAAATGACCTGGATGTGAAATTAAAACGCAATAGCTATGGCACTGTAACTCCACATGGATGCTCTTGCTGCCCAGTAAGCAGCCTGCGTGGATTTGGTAAGCCACGGGCGATGTCAGGTGTCCCCTCCCTGGGGCATGCCAGGGGACTATTTGGGCAAGGAGGTCACGGCGGTGAGCATCGTCATTTAAACAAAGCAACAGCGGTCAGACAGGTGAAGTTGACCCGTGCCTGCTGACCTCCCTGCCTGCTCCTGTTTAGCTCTCGGCCGCTCACCCCGCAGCCCTCGCAGATATGCTGGCCTTACTGGTGCTCGGTGGCAGACCTCGGCTGGAGAGCACCCTGCAGGCACCCTGAGCTGTGCGCTGGGAGGAGCGAGCGGGAAGAGAGGTTCGATACCTTTAAGACGCGCCGCTCGAGTGAGGAGATGATCTGTGCTCACAGCCTTGTTTATACAGTTTCATTAAGCAAATGCAGCTACAGATTGACATTTTAATTCCTCCACAGGACATTTACTCAGGGCTTCAAAACAAACATATTTCCACTTACCCGGCGGTATATGCCACCTTTAAAGCAACAGAGGAATGATTAAATAGGAGTTTGCTTCAGTCAAGTCAGCTAGTTTTTCAAACCTGCCTGGCTCCAGCTTGCACATCTGTATTTAAGCATCAACCCTCCCTGGCTGCAGCCTGATCAGGAACCTCAGCAGGACAGACAGAGGTTATTATTTTCCTCACAGTCCTTTTACCATAATGATTTCCCTGTTTAAACAGCAGCTGTTTGGGCAAGCACACGGTGACAGATCCCTCCGGGGTATGGGTACCATAGGAAGCAGAACAGACTCCAGTGACAAGAAGTCTTGGGGGGTGTCCCTGGAGACCCCACACCACCGGCACGCAGCAACACCAGGAGTGCGTCAACAGGAAGGGACAGGCAGCACATCTGTGCCGTGCAGGAGGGGACATGAGGGCCAAGGAGGGAAGGAGTAAGAGAGCGTGAAGAGAAAAAGGGAACTGCTTTCTGAAGGTCTATTTATACATCGTGTTCAGGCCATACACGGTCTTACTTCCTTCTCTTAGAGATTGGGCGAGATCCCTCGCACTGTCTCTCCTTAGGAGAGCCAAAGGGGAAGACACCGGTGATGGGGAGCAGAGCTAGGAATCAAGAGGACTGGAGAAAGTCCAGCTGGAGTCACTCCTACAGCTCTGTTCAGCCGTTTGAGGTCATAAAGGCTAGTCCCTCCTGGCTTCAAAGAGAGATCAGGGAAGGTGAATTATTCAAATCAGCTCTATCGGAAAGTAAGTGCATGAGTAGCTGCTGCCCTGACAATAACTGTGAGCTGAGGAAGCTGAAGGGCTATTGACAGCCAGCTGGGCCAAATCCCGCTCCTCATCGCACCCAAACCACCGCATCGATTCAGTGAGAGCAAACTCTGCCTGTCGGTGCACTGGCACAAGGTCTCCTTCCCAGAGGCAAATATCCGATTGTCCTGTCCCGGCAGCCTGGGAACCGCAGACGGACATGCATGGGGGTAGGTGAGGGCACACCGCAGCTGACACCACTGGGACATGGGCTTCTGAGGGTCCTTCCAGGCCACCAGCTGAGAAATGTGCTCCCAGGCAAACCTGAGCCCCCTGCCCCTTGGCAAAGCCGGGTGCTGGGAAGGACGGCTGCCTGCCCACCAGAAGTGACAGCTCGTGTCCTTTGGGTGCTCTCCCTCCTGGTTTTTCTTTCACTGGCTGATGCGGCTTCCTGAGCCACAAGAGTAAGATACTCTCTCTTGCATATTTCTCCCTCCACCCTCACAGACAAAAGGAGAAGTAGGACAGGAATATGACCTTTATGGCTTATCCACACTTGGAAGTGTACCAGAACAGACTTTCGGAGATGCTTATTTCAACCGCCTCTGTAGCTGCTTCAGCATCGGCCCCGTATAGCCCCTCTTCAGGAAGGGCAGCTCCTGTCTTACGAGAGAAATTTCTTGTCTTCCAGAACAACACCTTCCCCCCCAACTGCAGTTTTGGTCCTGCTCAGCTGCCAACACCAACCAGGCTGGGAGGGTCAGGGGTGTGAAACCGCGATGCTGTGCAGCCAGGCAAAGCCTAGACAGCAGACGTGCCTTTATAACTACACTGCGATCCTACCAGCCCCACTCCCTGCCATCAGTGACCGGCCTACTGGGGGCAAACAGCCCAGAAAACCACCAGCAGCAGTCCTGGCTCGCAAGCAACTTTTTACCCCAGCATTTGGTGCCTGCGTCACCTCCAGCTGCTGCTCCCGCATCGCTGCCTGCTCTGCACTGGTCCATCCACGCACGCAGGCACGTGCTGGGGGGAGATCATTCCACAGAGACAGGAACCAGCAGAAGAGGCACGGATCGCCCTTCCTCTACCTCCTCTTGCACCAGGTCAGTTCTTGAATTTGCACCAGTGCCTGTGCCAAAACAGCAGAGGGGCAGCAGGGTGGGAAGCTCTGCCCCTACCCCAGGGCACAGAGCAGAACTTCACTGGCAAAGCACCGCCCATGAGGGGAAACCATCGGCTCCGCTCCTCTGCTCGAAGACCACCTGAGCCTTCACCAGCCTTTCTCAGGGGCATCAATGGCATGTCTCACTCATCTGCTTACTCAGGGAGAAGGACCCTGGGCTCCAAGCCCTCCCTCCAGCCCACGGGAGACGAGGGGACGGAGGACATGTGCAGGCAGGCGGCAAGATAACAACGGCCGTCAGCAGCGCTGTGCTCTGGCATTGGCAGGTGGGAACTAATGAAACTATCATAAAGCTGCTCTGAAGGTTTGTCCTAAGAGAACATCCTAACTCATTTGTTTACGGCAGAGGTTTTGTTCCTGCCCATTTAGATTAGCATTCAGTGCCAGTTTCCACCTCACCCCATTTCCGTCTGTATTAGACAGAGCTGTCATCATCTCGCCTCCATCGAAAAGAGCATCAATATTCTTTGGCAGCAGGCAGGGGAGGCTCTGCACAAAGTCAGAGTTTTAACAGTTTAATGGATGTGCAGAGTTGCAAACCTGGAAACTTTTGCTCGTCCAGACTAGATGGTTCAAGCCAACCACCTCCCTTCTTCGGTGTGGCCGCCACCAGAAGGAAAGGAGAACAGGTCGTCTCTGACCCGCGTACCTTCTGCGTGGCCACACCAATGAGTGGACAGGAACAACTCCTGAGTGGCACAGACCCTCATTTCTTAAAGTAGATTTTCAAGTGACAGCTCTCATCCTGCTTGGGCTTCAAGCAACTTCCCCTCCATGGAATAAATGGCCTCTTCCTCGGCTTGATTACAGCAATCCTAAAATTGGAACTGAGAAGTTAACAGGAAGAAAGAGCTGGGATCTTATTGAGATCAACTCTATTTCTGTCATGTTGACTGAAATAGGCGGTTGACCTTGTTCTACTTATGACTACCACAGCACAAGCCATAACTTGCTTTATCCCCAGCGCAGGGCGAGCAGGTACAGCAGAGGCTCCTCAGCACCCTCCGCCCAGGGCTCTCACCCCGCTTCACAAAACCCACCATGGTGGAGCAATCAGCGGTCACCCCATGCAGCCAAAGTCAGGACATGGGGAAAGTGGAATTTGTATTAATGGACTCCAAATTTCCATCTCACCTGTCAACGAGCGAAGTGCTCTGGGTCACAGGACGAGCTGGTTTCCCTCCACCTCCGCTTCCCTGAGGCAGCGAGCAATAATTACACTCACCATCTTCCTTAAGCTGATAGCTGATACAGCAAACCAGTTGAACTACAGAGGGTGCTTCCCTTGCCAGCCTATTGTGCCGGTGAGCCCTGTGCGGGTTTACGCAGCTTTCACTGAAGAGATCTTCCCTTTAAAAGAGAAGACAGCATAATCAAAAGCATCTTCTGCCTCCACAGAGCCTCCCTCCCACCAGAAAGCCAGTCCTCGCTTCCTTCTGCTCTCAACAGCTGACAGCTGGGTCCCACACCACTGGGGGGCTGCTGAGACTTCCTGGAGGGGGTGCAGGAGGTCAAGACCCCACCAATCCCTGCAGGTGAGGCAAGGTGATGGGGGACAGCAGCTCAAAGGTCGCCGGTACCAAGTTCTTCCCTCAGGAGGTCACCACTGCTTATAGCTCAGCACAACGCACTGGCCTGGCCGAGCCTCCGAAAAGGACATTGCTCGAAGGGGAACGGCACGTTCTCCAGCTGTGGTTCAGGTGTCCCCTCTTCCTTTGTGGGGTGAATATGTTAAAGCCACAGGGAGATGAGGGAAGGACACTGAGCGTTACAGATGGTAGGAGAAAACTCCAGCTCAGTGTCACGGGTACCAGCTGAGCCTGTCTCTGGGGTTCATGCTTTAAGCAGGCCGACTGTGCTCGTACCACGTCAATCAGTGTGGGTCACTCAGATAACAGTGAGGCAGTATCATCAGCTAATCGCTATAATCAAGGCTGGCAATGGATAAAAATTGTAAGGCAAATCCTGCTCAGTTGACACATGGGATTGAGGGACTTCCTAAGGGACTTCTACCACTCTCGGTAGTAGGAAAACAACATGATGTAATCGAGGGAGAAGAGGAAGCTGTTTCCCTTGTGCCCATTTGTGAGAGTACAGCAAGCGGTATTTGGCAGTAAATATAGATCGCGTGCAAAATGCTTATTCCTGCTTAGAAGGAACCCCCATGCTTGGGTTAGGCCAGCTGCTCCTACTGGGAAATCACGGCACCCTTCTCTTATACAGCAAGGTATAAAAAAATAAACCCAAGTTTATTTAGGGTTAATATTAATGTCCCAGGTATTTCTCACAACTTCTGTTTTCCCACGCTGATGATCCTGCAGCTGATGGATTGTGAAACCACCGTGCAGGGACTCACACAACAGATGTCAGCAGTGGAGATTACACACTATGAGCTTGCTTCCCCAGCCCACTGAGGATTATCACCACACCTACCATCTACTTAGATACCTCCTTGAGAGATTAATTTGTTGGTTGGACCAATAATCACTTTTCCCCCTGCTACATGCTGAAAGCAATCCGTCATGCAGGCAACAGGTGACCAGTCCTTTGCCTTACTCCAGTCCAGTTCCTGTAGTTCTGACCTCTAATGAGATCCTCCAGCCTTTGTAAGTATCCTGTTCTCACTAAGGCTGCTGCATGGCTGCTCCTGAGCTGGCCCGAAAACCCCAGCCAGCGAGCAGCGGCCCTGGTTCCAGACCCCAGCAGCACCCTGCCTTGCAACGGGTACAGTGCATTGGGAAGACATCTCCCAGTGAGACATTCATGGCACAGTGCTGGCTTACCTGGCTCTGCTCTGCTGATGGTAGCCTGTGGAGGAGCACAGCTGTAACTTCAGTGTCTGCTGGTAGGTTTGGTCAGCTCAGCCCTTGTTTGTCCGTTCAGCAGTAAAGTGCAGATATTAGGAAGTGGATGGGCAATCTTTAATCACAGACCTCTTTCTTTTATCAAAGCAGCACCTGAAATGGTTCATGTGGTATTCAGGGAGGTGTGGGACAGGCTATCACTGCTGTAAGGATCGTTAGCGTGCAACACCACATTGCTCCATCACACCACCACAATGGCCTGTTGCAGGCAATCTCTGTAAATCATGGCTCGTCCTTTGAGAGCTCTGTCTGGGAAGAGTCACTATGGATAAAAACAGTGGCAGTGCCACTTCTCTGCAGCTGAGTCAGTGTTGCCCATACCACCCACATGGCAACAACCGCACCAACCCCCACATTGGCCTCCGTCCTCGCCACTGAAGAACAGTTTAGAGTGAGCTCAGTAATGGACCTTGTGTGTCTCCAGGGCATTGTCAGCACACTGACCAGTCCTCCATGCCACCTGCGTGACATGAGGAAAAGAGAACCTACAATGGAGTTACAGGCTTGGTGGATAAGGGAAGTGCAACTCACATAAAATACCTGGACTTGTGCAAAGCATTTGACACTGTCTCACATGATATCCTCATCTCTAAACTGGAAAGACATGGATTTGACCGGTGGATCACTAGGTGGATAAGGAACTGGCTGGATGATCTCACTCAGCGAGTTGTGGTCAGCAGCTCGATGTCTGAGTGGAGACAAGTGACGAGTGGCGTTCCTCAGGGATCGGTATCGAGACTGGTGCTGTTTAACACCTTCATCAGAAACATGGACAGTGGGCTTGAGTGTACCCTCAGCAAGTTTGCTGATGACACCGAGCTGTGTGGTGCGGTCAACTCGCTGGAAGGAAGGGATGCCATCCAGAGGGACCTGGACAGGCTGGAGAGGTGGGACACTGCCAACCTCATGGAGTTCAACAAGGCCAAGGGCAAGGTCCTGCACCTGGGTCGGGGCAATCCCAAACACAAGCACAGGGTGGGTGGAGAATGGATGGAGAGCAGCCCTGAGGAGAAGGACTTGGGGGTCCGGGTGGATGAAAAGCTCGACATGAGCCAGCAGTGTGCGCTGGCAGCCCAGAAAGCCAACCATATCCTGGGCTGTATCTAGAGCAGCGTGGCCAGCAGGTCGAGGGAGGTGATTCTTCTCCTCTACTCTGCTCTTGTGAGACCCCACTTGGAGTGCTGTGTCCAGCTCTGGGTCCCCCAACATGAGAAGGATATCGACCTGTTGGAGTGAGTCCAGAGGAGGCCACGAAGATGCTCAGAGGGCTGGAGCACCTCTGCTATGGGGACAGGCTGAGAGAGTTGGGCTTGTTCAGCCTGGAGAAGAGAAGGCTCCAGGGAGACCTTATAGCACCTTCCAGTATGTGAAGGGGCCAACAACAAAGTTGGGAGGGGGGAAGCTTTTGTCACTACAAGGGCCTGTAGTGACAGGACAAGGGGTAACGGGTTTAAATTGAAAAAGGGTAGTTTTAGATTAGATATCAGGAAGAAATTCTTCCCGGAGAAAGTGATGAGGCACTGGCACAGGTTGCCCAGAGAAGCTGTGGGTGCCCCATCCCTGGCTGTCTTCAAGGCCAGGCTGGATGAGGCTTGGAGCAACCTGGTCTAGTGGAGGGTGTCCCTGCCCATGGCAGGGGGTTGGAACTAGATGGTCTGTAAGGGCCCTTCCAACCCAAACCATTCTGTGACTCTATGACCTGGACTTTGCAAGCCATTCAGAAGGTACCATACCCAGAAGTGGCCCTACAAGCTCCAACCTGACCATCTCAGTGATAAGATCCTGTCTAGGGGGTGTGGGGAGGGGCATGGTGGCTTAGAGATCCCATGTGACTTAAAAACAGACTGTTTAGGATACAGAAGGGTGAGGAGCAGACACAGAAGGAAGAATCCAGGACAGATGTCTCTCAGCCCCAAGATCAAACCAGTAACAGCATGCCAGGACATGCGTCAGAATTTCATTCCTATGTGAATCCTGCATCAGCAGCAACACACTGAGGCGGCTGGTGGCATAAACAACTCCTGGGTGTTTTTCACCATTGTTTCCAAATACTGCTCTTTTTCCTAAAGCCCTACTCAATTTTGCTTTTATAAACATGCTCGCAGAACATTGCTTCCCCTCCTTCTTCTCCAAAATAAGGCCATTAATTACAGAGATCTAATAATAAAGATACAGTAAACTTGCAGGACTTCGTATGTTATTTATGAGGTGGTGACTCAGCCTTAAAATGCTGCAGAAGCCGGTGTAAGTGGCTGCAACTTAGCAGAAGAGAATGGTTTCAATAGCAAAACCAAGTAAAACAATCACCGGGACAGAGCACTATGCAAGTATTTCCGAGCTGTGCCAATCATTTGTGCTGCATCAGAGAAATCAAGTGGATTTCCTCAAAAATGAAAAGGGTTCTTCCAAGCCCAGGAAGTGCAGTTACTATTACTCTCATTAAAGCAGTTTTCAGATATAACTAATCCCATCTGGCCAGCAAGAAAGTAAATAACAGCTTTTCCGCCCCCCCACCCCCACCCCCCCAGACGCAGCGGTACTACAGCAAACACTGTCGCTCCAGGTATCACGTAGGTCTGCGCTGGGTCCCACTAAGGGACTGTCATTCAGGATTTTAGTGCCCTTCCTTTCTAGGCAGCCATACCATCCAGATGAGGCACCCAAACCACCCTGGTGAGACACCCAACTGTTGCTGCCTTAAATTAGATGCCGCCCCCGGATCACTCCAGTGCTCTGAGTCACCCCCCTGTCCACTGCTTATCGCAGGAGATCTATGAGGAGATGCCAAACGCAACAGTGCGAGTAATTACTCACGGTTTTGATCGGAGTGTAAAAATAAAAAGTGATGACATAATGAAATGAAAGATTCTTTCTTGATGAGCATTAATTAAGTCATGGTCATGCAGCCCCCGTGGGAGCTGTGATTATGGTCTTCAGGTGGGGCAACAGGGGTGGGTCTGCCGAGCCCTACACCCTTATGGGAGAAGTATTCAGCCAGGGGCAGGCACCATCCCTGCATTCATCCTGGAAGAGAAAATTCTCACCATCTCCCTGATCCCGTCTAGCTCTTCCCCTTCCCAAAGAAGGAATTAGACCCTTCATCTGGTGTAAGAAATCCTGGTTCCTCTCCACGTCCCGACCCCGTTCTGCTTTGCTGCTTGGCAGGGAAAATCCACTCAACAAGCAGCGGTCAGGCACGCGTGGTGTTTCGGAAACATCACAGAAAATCACTAAGGAAGAACAATTTTTCCAAGCGGTATTTCCAGAGGCATTGCAGTAGACATACGTGTTGACAACAGCAGCTACCAGATCCCTGCGTGCCTGTACAAGCACAACACATGCTCAGCAAGATTTATCTTCTCTGTTTCTTTACTTCCTACAGTGCAGAACGACCTCTTCAGAAATAAGCATTCCAAAGGGACTTTTCCCGTTATGTTCCTGAAGATGTACTTCCCTGCCCACGTGGGCAGCCTTACATCATGATTCAGTAGCAGCACTGGGGCAGCTGGAGGATAACAAGGGATGGGGACTGGCGTTTTCGTACCCTTTTAAGGGCACAGATCATCAACTAAATAGGTTCCAAAAATAAAAATGCGAAGGACTGAAACTTACAGTTTGCAGTGTCTTTAAAATAAATTAAAAATTGGTTCTGGCATCTTGGCCAAACGGGGATCAGCAATCACAGCTCAGCCCAGCCGCGTGTCCGGGACCAGCAGTAGGCACAGCGGCGTACGGCAGCGCTGTCTGCCCCTGTGCTGTTCTCACTGGTGCAGGTGGAGAAGCCCTGGGGTATGTTACAGGCTCAGCTGTACGTTAACCTGCGCATTTTGAGGACAGAGAACAAGCTCTGAGTCCACGCCTGCGGAATTTCCCTTGTACCTCTGCGCCCTGTACCTGCAAACGGCATGCGTAAGCCTGCGCCTGCAGCTAACGGATGGGGAAAATCTATTTACTACAATTTTTCCCAAGAATGGGGAACGTACGCTACAAAAAACGTACCTTGCTTGTGTTCAGTGTTAGAGACGGGCAACTCAGTGGCGGTTTTTTAGCTCCAAACTAATTTTAATGGCTGAACCGTAAGCACTCAAAGAGCAGGGTAATGGAAATCGTCACAAGCCCTTATCTGCGGCAGCTCTGCCAGCTGCTGCTGTGATGCTGTTGCTCACTTCTAACATTTTTTTTCTCCGAAGAGCCTTTGCTTGTCGCCTTGTTATCTGCAGGACGAGCAGAACGAGGATTGAGAAATGTGCAGCAAAATTGTTTCAGACCCATGGAGGCTCTGATAATGAATCACCAAAGCTTTCCCTGCCAGGGAACACATTTCTAATCCCGAGCAGCGCCTGAGCACTGCTCCTCCTCTGCCCTCTTTTTCCTGCCGTGCTCTTCTCCAGGCGTCAAGACCAGAAGAGAGGAGGGGTCCTGCAGTTAGTTCCCAGGCATCCCGGTTTTTGTCCCGTCCACTGACCGGCCCCCTCCCAATTCTCGGATCACACCTTCATTCCCAGGAGGGGCTGGGATAGCACAAGGAGTCGATGGCACAGATGAACTGCTCGTGGTGAAGGAAATAAGCTGCTTACAGGTTTAACAAAATCAGCACCCCTTTGGCTTTTGATTTAGCTACCACATACGTCTGACTACACCGCCTGTGATTAGCACTAATTGTAAATGCCAGGGGAGTGAGCAATGTCCTCTGTGATAAACACAGCACAATTAGTGCTCAACACATGAACAAGGAATTGCTTCATGGGGCGAAGGATGTATGCAACTGCCATGATGGACAATAAACAACAGGTCTCTTCATCTGTTCCATTCATCACTGCAAATACAAGTCATCTCTCATCCACAGCATTTCTTAAAAGACCGCCTTGTATTATAAAATTATACATCCTTTCAAAATAGATGAAATAAAAGCATAGGAGGACAGTTGTGTGACCTTATAGATATTTCACTCATGACTCACATTTTTCTGACAAATTTTGCGTAAATATAACTTCATCTTGGGCTCAGGAGAGCGATGTGAGCTTCCAAGCCTTCTGTCATCCCAGCTAGATCTATGTCCCATAGCCTGGCTGCTGGGGAACAAGAGGGACCACAAGCTACCACTCAGAGGGGCTGGGATGTTCGCATTCCACTGAGGCTTTCCAAAGAAACCTGAGTACCAGGAAGAGATCAGAAATTATAGCTTAAACTGCAAACTTCTGTGTGAGGATCTTTCACAGTGCAGATCTGGACAGGGGGCAGGGAGAGGAAGGGAAAGGGAGGTTGTTTTAACCTTACTGCTTGTTCAGCCCATTATGAAGGAAAGGATTTGCCAAATTCAGACCTAGCTCAGTGCAGGATTTGGGAACATGCATGGGTAAGCAGCTGAGAGGCTTTGTTTTGATTTTTTTCCTTGATACTGCTGTCTTCATTGCTACACTTGCTGAGGTCAGTATATAAAATGGAACCTGCAAGGAAAAAGGTGATAAATGCAACTTTTCTCCTTGACAATGTCATGCCTTCAGTCTTCTCAGCCATAAAACTTAGTGAGGTCTGAACAAGTATGTGTATTAAATACTTTTCATTTATACAGTGTGCATAGGTATATTTACACACACACATAAAATGCTTTTGGTCATTCCTCCACGCTACACAAAAAAAATTGGTGTTGCGGGCAATCCCAGTGACCTACCTACTGTGCTCCTGAGCCTCTGAGAGCGAAGGGATTCAGCAAGAGATTGAAGGAACCTCTCAGTGGACATCCAAGGAACAGCTACAATACCCAGGTCTTGGCAAATGCTTCTAAAGGCGAGACCCATTCGTGGTTTTGATTCCTTCTAACAGAGTTGTTAGGAGCAGTCTCATTAGCTTTTCATTCACCCTTTTAATCCCATTTTGCCTCCTGACCTCAAGACTCTCCCTGAAAGTAATTTCCATGTGTTAATTATGCTGTGCGTAAAACAAAGTGTTATTACTCCTCTCACATTTGCTGCCTCCTAATTTTTCTGGGATCCTCCCACACTGCAAGAAGCACCGTGAAAACGTGGTGACCTAACTTCCCCCGCTCACGTGCTGGTTAGCCGGAGTGAAAAGGGCTGAGATAATCTCAGGAGGTTTCAGTGAGCCATTCCCTAGGCCTTTGGTTTGATCTTTCCCAGTACGGGAGCTTTCCTGTTCCTCTGCGACTTTATTCCCTGCTAATGAAAAAAATGCCTGGGAGGAGAGTCACGTTCAGGTCGGAACTCATGATGAACTCATTCGTCTTCATCAAGGGACAACGTTGCACAATTTGCAGTTGTTCAGGAAGGTGATGACTGGCGTTGATCAGTCACCGTCAGATGTTCAAAGTACAGGAAACACTTTAAGGGGAAAAACGGCCATTATCAAGCCGTGGAAAAGGGAAACACAAGGTGATGCCTGTGCTTCACCCATTTAGAAATCAAAGGTGACACAGAGGCGGTAGCTGCACTGGAAAGGTGGCGCAGCGTATGAACAAGAAGGGAACATTTTCAGCGACTCCCCTGCAACCTGCAGCTCACACCCTGCCGGGTCACAGAGAGGATTTTATTTGCAACGAGAATTCTACGGGAGGAGGTTTTGCTGAAATGCCACTGCACAGTAAACGGGTTTCTTGATAGCATCCACCATCCCTCTGTAATTAAGGGCACGAGCTTCAAGTGGCATAAAGAGGCAAAACTACCTCAAAAAAGGGTAGAACATGTACCCAAGGATTTGACAGTGCCACAGCTTACCAGCAGTCGGGTGGATGTGCTATAAAACACAGCCATACCCTACAGAGGCTGCTGTCCCCCCTGGGACTCGAGAGATTTCAAGAACAAGACTCCTCGGGCTGTGAAACACCTTCCTGGGGGTGCAGTACCACAGCTCCGTAACCCCCTGAGCCCGCTGCTTAGAAAAAGGATCTGAGCCGCGGCTATGCATAAATATAAACGTACAGGCAGGATACAGGCTTCTCAACTTTTCAGCCCAGATCTACTTGACCAAATCAGCCAGTTTATTTTTGTTTTCCTCTGACACTACCTCTCTGTTGGCAGAAAAATGAAGGAATTAAACACTTTTGCTATACCAATGGAGTTTTTTGCAGGCTCGCAGGCTCTCGGAGCTGAATGGATACCAGAGAGCAGTTACCACCGAGGGTGTAAAGCCAGGCACTAGTATTCCAGGTTCTGTGGAGTCTGAGGAGCACGATAACCCATCAGTAATGCAGTACTGCACACCCACTGTACAGTAGGAAGACCAGGGACAGTATTACTTGGGACAGCTGTAGGCAAACATTGCCAAGTGTCTCAGCCTGCTCCTTTCTGCACAGGCACCGGGAGCTAAATATTACAGTGCATTTAAAAGCCTTTTTGCCTCCCAGTTCCCTTGGTGCGTCGTTTTGCATAGCCCCGTGGAGGATTAAATCCAATTCTATATAGCTGCATGCAAAATAGGCAGCACCATCATCTGTCTGAAAGTTGATGTGATATTACAAGGAGAGATCTCCACGTATAGTGAAATACTCATCCTCCCCGAATCGATAGGCTTTCCATAAATCAGTACGTTAAAAATAACAACAACTCACGTTAGCATAAGATAGAATGAACTATGTTGGACTCATCCAACCCAGCTTAGTCGACACACATATCCCATTTGTGAAACTGGTATGAGTAATTCTGAGTGGAAACCTGGAAAAATGAGTAACCAAGGCAAATGGTAACAATGAGGCCAATGTCCCGTCGGTCAGAATAGCTCCAGTGACACCAAGGGTGCTTTGCGTTTCTGCGCCACTTCAGACTCATACCCTTAGTTACAACGGGACAGGGGAAGCTCTCAAGACACCCGTTCACTAATCCCAAAGAAGGGCAGGTATTTTGCCATCACTACCAGACCCAGTAGTAACAACCTACCGACTGAAGGCTTTGCCTCTCATGAGCACATGCCTCAAGCATTTCTGATGGACCAAATGTTTAACATTTTGTTGCCTCAGAGGAACAAGTGACTAGCTCTGATCTCGCTCGACTCTCCTGTTACTCTCAGGTTGCTGATGCTTGCTGGGTGACCCTGACCCCAGGGATGCGTTTCCCCCTCCCCAGCTATGTTCACTGCCGTGGATGGGTCAGGTCTGCAGCCAGCAGTGATGGGCACAACCGCACTGGTCTATCCAGCTGCGGATCTAGGCTTGCCTGATGAAGTTGATGACACAGCCATTGCCTCCAGCTTACATGCACCGTTAATATGTGCTCAGGATACGTGTATCACAAGAAAAAAAGAGACCTGGGAAAGAATTACAAGATTTATTTGATGGTGCATTAGTGGGACACAGTATTCAAGAATCTGTATTCCGGGTCTGGCACTGACCTGAATAATAAGCATCCTGGCCCTACTGAGGATACCACAGATGCCTGGCTATAATCCTGACTTTCAAGTGACACTTTTGTCAGGCCTAAGGTGTGGCCTGCATTACTATTCTCGCACTTAGTGGTGTGCCAGAAGAATCGTAGAATCACAGGATGGTTTGGGTTGGAAGGGCCCTTACAGACCATCCAGTCCCACCCCCCTGCCATGGGCAGGGACACCCTCCACTAGACCAGGTTGCTCCAAGCCTCATCCAGCCTGGCCTTGAACACTTCCAGGGATGGGGCACCCACAGCTTCTCTGGGCAACCTGTCCCAGTGCCTCACCACCCTCTCCGGGAAGAATTTTTTCCTGATATCCAATCTAAATCTCCCTGTTTTCAGTTTAAACCCATTACCCCTTGTCCTGTCACTACAGGCCCTTGTAAAAAGTCGCCCCCTCAGCTTCCTTGTAGGCCCCTACTTACAGTGCCCTGTGGAATGAATGAGAGGTGGAAGATGGGAGATGACTGAAGAGCCTTTTAAAAGAACTCTATATATAGATACACACACAGATGGACAGAAACTAAAGGGGTGGAAGGCTGAGGTTTTTGTTCTTTTTTTAATGGCAAAGTTTCCTTGAGTGCTTAAAGCTCAAAATGGACAAATACTCATTTCACACCCTCCTTCAAATCTCCCTCCACCTCCTGCATGCAGCTGGCCAACGTGGACTTTTCAGACCCATAGAGCTCCCTGTGGTGCAGAGACCCAGCACAGGGCCCATGTGGCACCTCTGTCCCATCTATGCTTTCAACTACAGCTATCGTGAAGCAGAGTGTGGCAAAGGCTCCCGGTCACCTGTAGGAGTGAGATTTACCTGCAACCACCAACACAGTTCATGCTTATCTGGGAGAGATGAATAAAGCTCTACAAAGCTCACGAATTTTCCCCATGCTTCCTCATACCTCACGCACCAGATGTGCAAGATACACGCTTGTATCGCACAGGCTTTTGCCACATCATCCCCTTCTATTCAGAGCTCTGCTGGAGGAAAGCCCCTGCCACTCCCGCAACACCTCCCTGATGCACCATGGTCATGGGACACCCCATGCCCGAGCTGCCCGGCCTTGGGGAAGGTTCACCTGTGGAGGGGAACAACCTCCCAGTCAGTCACACATTTTCCATCTGTAGGCACAGGCTCTGCACCCGTTTATCTTCTGGTGAGGATCTGACCCCTGCCTATTTATCCACATCAAGGTGTCTGTTTTTCACACATGGCATTTCTAAACCAGTGCTTCAGTCACCCTCTTCACATCAGCATCCAGCAATCACATGAAAATAAGAGGGCAATAAAAGGAAGAAACCCATCGCAGAAGACAAGACAAGAAAAAACATCCCCCTTACACTCTAGACCTGTCTTTATGCAATTACGCACCTCTGAATCCAAACCACTAACTCTTTCTTGCGATGCATTGTGCAGGCCATGCGACGCGACCTAACCAAATAGATGCCGTGAGGTCTACGCAAGGCTCCTGCTTTGGGTCATCGTTCTTGGAAAATCCCCAGTAGCTGCACATGAACCCCGCCTCTGGAAACCCCCTGCTCGTTGCAGTTCAATCCCTTTTGTCTACAGACAAAAGCCAAGCTGTGCACTTTACTCTCCTACACGGGTACCATGAGGCCAACCTTGCATAGACAACGTTTGGAAAGGGGAGGCAGAGGTTATTTCTGGTCACTCAGATGAGGAAAGTCTGGGCTAAGGAAGAGAGGGAAGAATTAGACATCGTCAGCTGGCATTTATTGTTCTACCAGGGGCAGAGGGAAGATCAGACTGAAGAAGCAGAAGGAGAATCATCTGTATCAGACCCAGCTCTCCCCCACGCTCCCAGCCCTCCTGCATTCCAAGCCAGGTAAAGGGATCGTGTCCTGACCACGGGAACCATGCCAAGTACCCTGCTATGGAGAGGTGGCCTCAGCCAGCACAGCATTGGTGGGATTGTTCCCTCATCCCACCAGGCTGGCTGGAAGGAGCAGCTCAGCAGCACTCCAAGGCCTGGGGTGATCAACTCCCTCCTGGGTGACCTGGTAGCTGCAGCCACCAAGTGAATGCCATGGCCCTTCACAGACTGCAGCAGCTTTAAAAACTACCAGCAAACCTCAGGGATAGCTGCAGTCCCTGACAAATGCCCCTCTCCCCTGTGCCAAGCAGGTCTTGGCACAAAAAAGGGCTTGGCCTGATAAACCGAGGGCTTCCCTTCAATGAAATCAATGCTGGCAGCCGCGCCGAGCATGTCTGAGGGCAGGCACGTGGCTGGCACCACGCAGCACTAATGCGTTGGCCCTCAGCAGCGAGGAGAGCTGCCCCTTCCCCTCGCAAAGGGTTAAAGTGATGTGATCTCATGCACGGAGGAGGGTGGTACTGAAAACCAGATCCCAGCCTGAAGCTTCCCCGCGCAAGGGACCGAACTCCTCCTTGGCCAAGCTGCTACAGAAGTGTACCTGCGGGGAAATTTCCATTGCAGCTCCTCACGGGACATAAGGAGAACGGTTTTCAGTTGTGACAACATCTGTGATGACTCGTTTGCCAGAACTGGAGGAGCAGTGACAGTTCTGTGCACAACTACAAGGAGCCACACCACCATCTCTTCTCTTGCTGCCTCATCAGACACGGAAACTGAAAAAACCTGAAATACCCCCACAAAAGCTGCCCCACAGCTGCACGCAGTCAGGTCTGCAGACCCAAGGGCTCACAAACCGCTGAGGTTGGACTCAGAGTCTCCCTCGGAACCCTGGGGAGGAGGGCTGAGCAAGAATCCAAGTGCTGTGACCTTCCCGGTGGCCTTGTGTGACGGAGCGAGTGCGATCTCCTCCAGGACTACACAATGCTGCCACTTTTTGTACTCCGTCTGCCACTCTCCTAGCTCTTTCTAAGCCTCAAGTCCTTGAGCTATTTCATACTTTAAAAAGACAGGCCAGTACAATCATTCCCACTTTCTAGAGGGAGAAAAGGGTACAAAAATGGGAAGCATCAGTCAATGATGGTGGAAATGGGTCTCAGCAGGCCTGAGTTAGACCTTAGCCTTGCCTTAGCAGCAAGTCCAGCTGTCTTCTTTTCCCTGGTGCTTCCTACAGGTCTGAGCTTGGATCTCTGAAGATAAGTGAAAATGAAAGGAGTTTGTGGTTCTGTAACTTGAGCAGAAAGAGGAAGGTAACACTCGACAGACACAGCTTTTAATAAATAAGCTCTAGGCCAGACCGAATTCTGCACCATGTGGGTCCTTGAATAGCACCATTTCCTTTAACAGAACCGTAGCAGGTATAAAATAATGACAGTTTTACATGACTGATGGTGGGGAAACACCAAGATTAAGCAGCAATCATTTATCAGTCATTTAACAACTAATTGAAATGTAGTGAAAGGGATGAACCCAGAAGGAGGCAGTTCGTGGGCAGGCCACACCTGCAGCCATGAACCCCTGGGGGCCTGACATCCCCATCACACTGCTACAACCCCTCTACTTTCAGCAACCGGGGTGGGATTTCTGGGGGTTACCCGGTAAAACCACCCACTCACAGCAGGGCTGGCCCTGAAGATGCACCCGCCCTGGAAGCCAGACCCCACCGCTCAGCTTTACTACAGGGTAATTATGGAGGGGAAGAGGGAAGCCGCGGGAGGCAATTCCCAGTCAAGCTGCAGGGACTTCCAGGTAGTCCATTCCCCACCGCAGAAGGGATGCGATGAAACATTTGTGCTGCACAAGCTTTACCTGCTGAGCTGCTGCATGTGCAGCCGGTGCTGCATAAAACCCACCGCCGTGGCATCCCGAATCTGGGTCAGCATCTTGACGTGCCCCGTGGAAATGAATCCTCCCTCCCTCTGCCCTGGCTCTGGAGGGGGATATGCACTGGAATCGTCTTGTCTTTGCATCCCTGCGTTTGGGAAGGATTTTCATCCGCTAGCCTTCACCCACAAAACACACCCACCCACAAAACCCATACCGTTTTTTGGATGCATTCCCAAATTCCTTTCAAGCCTCCAGCAGACGCAGAGCGACATTTTAAGCGGGTAAAAGGCAAAAGAAAATCCACATGGAACGACATGCCTCGCAGCTGGCATCTCAAGTGAACGAAATCATGGCGTGCCCCAGATTCGCTGCAACTGCCCTGGGAAAGGTTTTTCAAAAGCCACCGCCGTGCGAGCGCTTCTGCTGCGCTGCATTCGTTAAAGTCTCCTCCTAATCTCCAGTGAGCATTTGCCCAAGGCCCACAGCCCACGTCTTAAAATTGACATGAGACTGCAAGCCTCTGAACAAAGGAAGACACGAGATAGCGGCAGCGAGACATCTCAAAAGTCGGAGTTGAAATATATTGCAGGTCCAAGCAGATTTAGCCGCCTCGTTTTCAGCCGGTCCCCACTGGCACACCACACGTTCCCCCTAAATGCTACAAGCAGAAAATAAACACGGGCCACAGTATCTGAGGGGCAACGGCCTGCACAGCACTGAGACTCAGCTCCCATTGCGCCTCCCCTGTTGCAGTCTGAGGTGCCGGGGCATCCTGCCGGACATCAGGCACTGGCGGAGGCATCCCTGCGGCCAGGAGCCGGGGCATCTCATTGCTCCATTGCAATGGGATATTTTCTCCAAGTAGCAGCGTTTTCTCACTCAGCCAAAGGACCGATGGACTTATCTATATCAAAACCATCTCGCAGTCAGGGAAGGGCCTAACATCTTCCCCTCAAACTTTCACGGGGCTTGGAGATTCACTTTGAGCTCACAGCCATCTCCATCTCATATCTCCCTGCTCTCCATCACAAGCATCAGTTACATGGGCAACCAACTGATGTAACTGATGGGCCCAACACAGGCAGCCATCCCCTTGATCCTTCTGAGATAACTAAGCCTTGATAGCAACACGAAAGGAAAGCCATTCCAGGGAAAACTGTGTCTCGTTCCCCACTGTCCCAGAGAAGATGTCCTCCAAACTCACCACTTCAGTGGTCCCGAAGAACCTGACTTCAGGTAACTGGTCCCAGACAAAACCAGTTCTTTGAGTTGATTAGGCATGGCATAATCTAGGGTTTGGAGACATTCGCCAAATGGAACCCTTTTTTAATGTTAAATGAACTAAACCATTCTTTCAAGTAGAATTTGTTTTGGAGAAAGTAACACCAGAAAAAAAAGGAAACCAAAACATGCACCAAACTTCATCACAGCGTGACAGCTGGCAAAGCCTTATTTTCCATTTCCTAATGAAAACATTACCGTGAAAATGTTTAAAATCTTCAATACCCTACAGAGATACCGCAGCAGTCACTGACCATGCTTAATTCAACAGAATCATATCTGATCATTTTGAGTCACCAAAACCATACTGAAAATCTCGCAAAAGCAGGCATTTTGCACGACTGTCATTATTCTGCCCCTTATATCAGCCTTATTAACAGGAAGAATCTAGGTGGCACCGCGATAGCCTGCTGCATGGAAGTTAATCAGAAGGAGCTGATTTCAGAGCTAGTTTTTCTGTAACATTCTGCGGACTTGCTGGAAACGTCCCTTCTCATACAGCCATTAAAAAAAGACATTTTTAAGAGGCCAATCGACAGTTTAATCCGTGTTTGAGATTATTATTTGTCTGGCTGAGGAGAACAGCCAGCTCGCACGCTGCAGAGGACTAGCGAAGCGGACGTCTCTCACGTAAGACAAGTTCAGATGAGATTTCCAAATCGATTTAAAAGGCTTGCCTGAATATAATTTCCTTCCTTATTCGGGAACTGCTAAAAGCCAACCCACAGCTACGCAGCCCTTTCTTTTGTTTTAGAAGATTTTGTGGTAAGGAAGAATCATTGTTCTTAGCACAAAAATCCATCCGAATGGAACATGTCTGAAACAATCCCAAGCGCTAAAACGGTTTTTATTAACAAGTTGTGGTAATACATTCTTCCCCGTGTGCCTGTGGGATGACATTAGTAAGACAGTAGCTCATGGCAGGGCAGCAATCTAAACACCATGGCTGATGTAAAAAATTTCTATTATTGGGGAAGCTGAGAACCAGTCTGCTCCAATGCCTTCATCTTCGTCACGGCAGAGGCAGTTAATGAGGAAGAAACGAGGAGACAAACCAAACCATGAAGTCCACCCCAGCTGATGCTCCTCTGCCTCCTGCTGCGGGGTGATGACTGAGCCCCCCGGCTTGTCCATTTTTTCCCCGCTGTGGGCACAGTCCCACTGGAAAAGCATCCAAGGTGAGGCTGTACTTCCCCAGGATTCATACGCAGCGGTCGTACCCCTCTGCTTGCACATGGGAGAAGAGCGAGAAGGAAAAATGGGTGCACGGAAATAGGGAAAAACCAGAGCATTTTTTGAAAAGCCCCAGAGTGGGACCAGGACCCTAGTGTGGGCCCCTGGGGTGGGTGGCACAGGGCTTCCCTCAGGGGTGCCAGTAGTGCCCAGGACACGAGGATGGCTGTGGGAGGCTTGTGTTGCACCGGGCAGGGGAAAGGCTCCCCTCCCGCTTGCAAGCCCCAACACCTGCTGTGGGAGCTCCGCTGTGCTACTTACAACCAAAAAATCCAAAAGGGCTATAAATGAATCCAGTAAATAAAATTCTCCTAAGATTGTTTTGGTCTGGAAACATTTTTTCAGATGTTGGCATCTGAAAATGGGTTAGAGCAAGAAATGGTGTGGACACAAGGACACATTTGAGTTAGGTAGGAAGCTGTAGTCACCTACAGAGTTTCTTAGTTTGTGTCACGCTAAACATGGAAATTCCAAATTGTAAGTTTTCCTGCTAGCTAGAAATTCCTTTAAATCAATTCAGAAGTGTAGAAATACCTCACTTCTACAACGGTATCGCAATATAAAGCACTGCTGCCTTTGATGAATTTCAGTATTAACATCCCCCTCAATAGAAATAGATGGAGTGAAAAGTGACAGGAGCATCACAGGTTGAAACGAAACGCGTTGGTCTTCTCAAATCAGTGCAGCCTGGCACCAGTCGGAGCAAACCAAGGATGTTGAAGCAACCACATGTCCCCTCCTGCCACCCCCGAATGCTGGTGGGCTCCCACGCCACGTGTCGATTTTGACAGGTCCCGTCTTCTGACGCAGATGGGGTTTGGAGAAAAGCTCTGAGCCAGCTCTGGGGAAAACAGCACCAAAGTCTCCGTGCCACAGCACTTGCAAACATAGGCTGAGCACTCTCCTGTCAGAAAACTGGTACAAATTCAGCACGAGGGGGGACCGGAGACGTTTCAACAGGGATGCAACAACCTCCTCCTTGCTTTTTATATCCCTATGTAACAATCTACTCGGATCGCAAGGGATTTTTTTTTCCCCTTAGCTGTGCTCTGGATACTACCACAACGTACACATTACAGAGTCGTCGGCAGTATAGTATAATCACCCAGGAATGCGCTGGTTGTCACATGGGGCTTTGCTCAATACAGCTGTTAGCTGGCCCAGCTGAACAATAAACATTTGAAGTACGGCAAATGTTCTTCGAGGGGGAAGGTTTGTTATTAATGTAAATACAAAAGGACTCTTGAAACAGCCTGACGACTTCAGCTTCACTTGAGGAACGTCGAAAGTTACGAAGCTGGAGAACACAGAAATTGAAAACCAAGATGTTATTTCCCTGTTATTCAAGCAGTAAGAATTCATTTAAAAATATCTGTATGACCTCAGGGGAGTCACAACCACAGAACCCAGAAGATTAAAGAAAATAAGCTTAAAATACCTTCCTCACAGAGTCATGCATTTCTTCCTGATTGTAAGAAGTGATGGGCAAACCTCAAAAGGTCCAGAGGTTTGGCTACATCTCCAGAGTAGATGATGCCTTCTTAAAAACCCCCTCCTGGGAAGATTTCTGCTCACGTTTATTAGGAACAAGAACGATGGTAAGGTTCGAGCTCGTTCCCTTGCACTGCCAACCCAAGTCCTTCATTACCTGCTTGCCCACGTTCATTCTCACTAAGACAAATAATCAACTCTCCAAATCCAACACCGCTAGCACCAGCGTTGGCCAAACCACAGGGGCCAAGAGCTGTGAAGAGCCCACAGAAAGTTGTTCAGATGGCATTTTCTGTGGACAGTCTCCTGGGAGAGATTAAAACCATTGAGAGTCACAAAATAAAAGAAAATGCCTCTCTTGGAGGGCAGAGTTTTCTTTGTCAGAGAGATTCCTCCCATCATGCCAGACTACCAATAGCTGATTACGTTTGCACAGCAACCAGCCAGCAGCTAGCTTTTTTTAATTTATATTTACTCTGAATTTCATGTTTTCTGGTGACGGCTTTAGAGGTAGATAAAGCCTAGCTGCAGCAATAGCTTTCAAATCAGCTATCACCCATGCTTCAGTCAACAGAAACCTTTAATTAAAGCATTGAGTTACACAGGTTCTGGTTACCATATACTAGCAACATCTTCAAATATTTGGATTGTAAACAATCTTCATAACTTGGAGACAGGCATCATCTTTCCTACTCCATGTCGAAGGCTTTGCTGGCATTTTGCAGGTGTCTGGCAGTAGGGAACAGCAGAAGGAAGTGCTGACAAGGCACTGCAGCTCAGCAGTAAGGTAGTGCAGGAAAAATACAGTAGATACGTAATGGTTTGTGATCTTTTATGTTCCTTGGGTTCGGAACAAACTCTAGGATCTCTGCACTCGTATTAGCCCAGACCTGGATTTGATGGTACACTAAGCCATGAAGCTCATTTTTGCACTGGTTGAAAGTACAAAGGGATGCTGATTTTACAGTACTTACTAGCCAGCTGCTTTTAATGGGGTAGAGCTACTTATTTATACCTAATATCGTAAGCATCCTATTTAATCCTGCTCTTCCGATTCAGGAGAGAGGACTTGCATATTAAAAAAAGAGCACTGGACATTATAAAAAATATTTAGGGAGTAGAAGAACAACTGAAGAGATTTCTATTAGCTAGATGAAAAACATTAAATGTGCTAAATCAGTAAGTATTCTGATTAGTACGTAATAAGTATCAGCTCAATTTAAATAGACTGAGCCTGCTAAAACGCTCCACAGGCCCGATGTCAAATGGTACTTAGCCTACTAAGTAACTTAAAATTCTCACCTATGTCAAAACAATAGAATTTTGTGTATTTGTAAGTATCTACTATGAACAATTTCTGCCCCTTACTCCTCTACCTTCAGTCACAAAGTTGTGAACAACAAAGCCTGTTGTCTAGAATGCAATACTAAAGCATGTGTCAAACAGGACCCCTCATGAAAGAGGGGACAGAGAAGCAGCAGAACAGAAGCCTATCGATGCCTTTGGCGTGAGCAGCAGATCAGGAAGGCCATATTCTGTTATCAGATCCGAAACCTGCCTTCCGTTGGGCTCTGGGCAAATCTCCCAGGGCTGTATTTTCAGATTATTCAGACACTTCAAGGCACAGATAAATACTCTGTGAGATTCAGGTTAATCTTCACTGAAACCCTCAAGCACCTACCCATTTAATCACCGGGGGGGAGGGAAATACCAAAGGCTGCCCTTCCCAATGCTAGACATATGGCTATCTTTAGAAATCCTGCCCTCATCCAAAACTACAGAATAATTACTTTTAACCATTCCAAAAAGCACTTTGAGGTCTCTGGACTTAGGTTTCATTTTAATAAGGCATTTCAGCAGAGGTAAAGAATCCAAGTTTAAAGCCGTGACCCTTTACGGAGTCTCTACCCGCCACCAAGCCCTGGAGGAACATACATTCATGAGATCTATCCCTGCTGGACTGAAAGTTCATCAGGTTCATCAGAAAGCCTCTGCATGATGACAGCTGCCCTAGGGGAGCCTGATACTATCCACCCTAAGCCTTCAGCTATAAACTAGATGTCTCCTCCATCTTCCACTCTCCTTGAGGGATGAATCCAGCAGGTTCTCTCCTACGGTCGTCATCTCTCAAAAATGAAACTTTAGGGTTGCCACCTCCTCCTCCAGCCTTTGCGTATTACCTGCAGTTTTATAACAGCTCATTGGGGAGATTCAGCACCTTTCTCAGCCCATGTCCTACCTTTTAGAGGCATTTACTTGCTCAAAGGCAGTCCAGATTAGGAAGAGAGCTGGTAAAGATGGGAAACAGAGACAAAACAACTCTTCACCTCTCCCCTTGGAGCTCTGTCACTATGCAGTAAAAAATTCACCATTCACGGGGTTAGATAGAAAGAGGGAGACAGTGAGAATTGGAGAGGACATTGGTCTGGAACCTGGTCAGGACAGATGGGCCCCTGCTCCGGAGGCTGTGTTTGGGTTATAATCAATGGGCACTCAATGTAAAGTGCATAAACCGCCACCGAAGGAGCTCCGATCGGGGCCAACGCCTAAGAGGATGCCATTATAATGCAACAGGCATTGCCTCATTAAGAACCAGGCGTCACAAAATGCCCTGTTTTGCAGAGCTAGGCACAGGGCACACTGCTTTGGAAGGTTTTTAAAGGGTTACGGCATGATCCAAAGCCCATTCACCTCAACGGGAAGGTTTTCAGTGACTCACCGCGGTTGGATCAGGTCATTATGACAACAAATCTTGTTATATGCAAAGGCTTTTTTAAATATATATATCCCCGACTCAGGAGCGCCCAGCACACTGCCATGCATACATTTCTGTATTAGGCCATAGGACAAACAAATGCTATGAATATTGTTATTTCTCCAGCAAAGCATCCCACAGCCGCACGATTGCTCCACTTCCAGCATCGCCCTTAGGCACTTCACATTTACTCACAGGAGGTATCACTTGATACACCCACATATGTCTCTGTGCTGGTGGGCTGCCTACAACAGGTATAATTCTGGGTGGGTTTTTTGTGGGCTGCACTTTTGAATTCTTGATTGCTGTACTACTTAAAGTAGCAAGAATGCATTTTGTGTTCAAAGCAGTGCAAATATCGCTAGGAAGGCCCCCTCCTATAATGAAAACCATCCATTTGCTCTTTGTGTACAGAGAAACATAACACAGCAGGAAACAACTGTCGTATCAAATACCCCTTTACAGTAATTGTGGTTAAATACCGACTTTTTTAATGGTAACATACTTCTACAGGTTTGGCAACAGATGCAAAAATAAGTAATCACTTTTTCTGGAGGGCTACCAAAATGGCAGGTTTCCCAAGTCAATCAGTCCGCCTGCGGACTGGGAACGCAGAAAGCAATTTAGTGCTGCAAGGAATATGACAATCTATTTATAATGGCACAGTACGCGAGGCTGAGAGGAGAAACTGCAGCTGTCGAGTAAGGATTATAAGTGACTGATTGTTTCGAGCAAAATGTATTGATGTATCAGAAGGAAGTACAAGTTTAGCTGCCTGGCTGATTCCATCATACAGGTGTGGTGCCAGCTTGAAAGAAATCAGGCGCTACAGCTAAAAATGTCATTTTGCAATCTCTTCCTGGACACGCTGGGTAGCCTTTGTCAACTCCCCAGGACTTACTGCATTAGACCTCATCTAGGCTTTGTTAACATGAACAGAAAGGCTAGCCCAGTCCCAGAAGACCCCACGGGAGCATCTTGAAGGACAGAGAGCATTCCTAAGTGTTAAATAATAGTCCTGTCTCTTCAGTTTTTGAAAAAGCTTTGCTTCCTGTTTCCTTATTTACTCCTTTTCCAGCTGCTGTATGTATTTCTATGGGCTGTTAAGTAACAGTCCCTCCACCCTAAGAGAAGGCCGCTTGCCAGTGCAGAAGAGCAAACGATTCCTGCATACTACGTACAGCACATTACACATGACAGATGTTATAATGACTACTATGTTTAGGATCAAGGACACAAAAGTTAGCAAATAGACCAATTATCAGAGCCAAGGGACTTTGAAGAACCCATGGGCGAGAAGCTGACCCACTCCTAGGAGACTCAGGACCCTGCTGTGCTTCCCACCCCAGTTTGAAAGGGCCCAAGGACTACAGCAGCAGCAGGAGGGTACTTCTCTAGCCGCATATTCAAGGCCCGACAGCCTCTGTAAAGGCTGAAACAGAAAACGCACTTAGTGAAACGTTCTTTATCAACTAGGATGTTAAGCATGAGCTTTCTGTTAATATAAGCCAGGGAACTTTTAATTTGCTGATGTAGCTAACCACAGTGCAGGGTGTAGCCTACCTTCTAAATCTGTGTTCGGTCTTTTCTTGCAAGAACATAATCCAGGCCTGATGGCTTCTCTCGCACGCTCTTATCTGCTACACAGTCAGCTGAAATCTGGGGGCACAGAGGGAAGAGTTTGATGAGAAAACTCTTGCATGTAAACAGCTGTATTTTACACCATTTATGCCTTTGGAGCATGCATTTTCTGTGGTTGGTTGGGCACACTCACCCTTGAGCAATGGGAAGAAACCTATGCTTAAGCTTATCCTCAGCTTATGCATCCCACTACCCCTGACTTCCTCAGAGCCAAATTCAGCAGACATTTAGGAACCCTTAGGTCTCTCAGTTATAGAAATTCAGGACTGGAAAAGGCACCCAAACAATTAACTTGTCCCCCGCTGCTTTGCCTTTCCCCATCTCCTCATGACGTCCTCTGACACTGAGGCTGGCCGGTGGCAATTACCCCACTGGGCTGTTTTCAGCTAGCACTGTATGTCTTGAATATGTGCCATTCCCACACAATTTTTTTCATGCAGCTGGAAGAACACCCTGATTATATGGCAGTACCGGCTAGTGACACACAGAGACAACCACACGGAAGGCAGGGGGTCACCTCTGGCATTGTGACAAAGATGAACAGCAGCACATCGTAAAGGAATGGATCAGGCACCAGGCTGCTGCAATCCAGCCACCATGGGAAGTCACCTACATGCACAAACCCTGCACCTGGAAGAGGGTTTTGCTTGGTGTGCTGTTTGCAAAGAGTTTTTTGCTCTTTGCATTGTACACACAGCTGCGGCAATACGACTCTACCTGCTCTCCCAGCCCTGCACAGCGGCACAGAGGGAAAATCACGTTTCATTACATCGCAGATGAGCACCCAGGGCAGGGGAATAAGGTAGATCTGTATACACACACACACACAGAGTCCTATCAGACTGTATTCTTTCTGTGTAACATGGTGCATTTATACAGTACCTTTTATCAGGGATCTTAGAGCACTTTGAAATACCAAACATCAGCAGACCCCTGTAAGAGCTGGGCTAGTCAAGGGAAACAGAAAGAGCTTTTAAAATGCCTTGTTTCAGCAGGTTGGTGTAAGAGCAAGAAACTGTCAGGGCATCCTGAGAAACAGTGTGTGGGACATCAGGGGATTTTTGCTTTGAGAAAGTTTCCATTTACACCTTTCAAAACTTTCTCTTTTCAAACATCAATTAAAAGATAATTTAAACGATGTCCAGAGACAAAACTCTAATTCTGGTACCCTCTGGAAACCTCAGGTCAGCTCCACATCTGCTCTGTGCACTAAGGCTCTCCAGCCACTGCCAAGATACACCAGCACGCACATAGATGGTCTGAATACATCAAGCACGGATAACAAGAAGCCAATGCAATTATTCTTCACTCTTCAACACTAAAGAATGAATTAAAGCCGTGTTTTAAATTGAAACGAATATATACCATTAAGAGATACCTTTATCCCTTCAGATTAGTGCAATGAGGCCTTACTGCAATTAAAATTAGACCTAGTAGGTTTTCAGTAACTAAATAAAACCAAGTGAAAGACTTAAATATTAACTACCCTTTGGCCTCATCTAAACTGTGGGACCTGGGAGCTTGCAGGACGATGCATGAACCACCTCCATGCTAGAAGGGGCCCAGGCATGTAGGATTTTCTCTCCTTCCCCCTCTCAACAGCCTGGTGTATGTGAAAGAAAAACAATCGTAGAGGCCAGAAACCAGATCAGTATGCTCCAGCCATGTTCATTGGGCACCTGCAGAGCATTTCTGCTCCACAGTTTAGTCACGGCCTCTGTAAGCTGCCGTGCCAGACCAGGAGCTGGAAAAGCGCAATTTCTTCAGCCCATCGCAATATGTGGCAAGAGGACATCACTGGACGAGGATGGGAAGCAGGAACATCCCGCAGTTGGGATTGCTATAAGCAGTTGAGATGAAACACACTTACCCCTGAGTGCTGTGAGCAAGCTCTCAGCAATCCCTGCTCTGTGGTGCCCTCCCCAGATTGCCTGCGCCCCCAACCCTTTCCTGAAGCTGAAGGGCAGAAAGAAAGCCTTTGACCACATCTCAGAGTCCGTCCTCCCTGGGAAATTTTCCTCCATACCTTACTACCTTCAGGCACAGGACCATAGCAAAAACAGCTGGCACAGCATCCGCCTTCTCCTTAAATCCAAGAGCTCCACCCCACAGGATTTCCCAATTTCTCCTGAAAAGGGACGCCGACAGTTAGAACCAACCCTTCCCTTGGTCTGAAGAGGTGCAGGGAAGTATGGACATTTACAGCGGCAGACAAGTACCCCATGGATTCAGGCCTCCACTGCAGCAGGACAGCCGCGTTGCGTAGTAGGGTCTTGCTCCTACACCGCCTCACCAGTCCAAGCCAGGTAGGGAGGATGAATAACACTTCATATTTAGAAACCCCGAAGCGCTGCGATAAGGAATGCCCACACTAAGATGAAGGTGACTTCATTTTAGTAGCTGGATCCCGCACATAGCCCTTCAAGCGCAGTCTTTTTGTTAGTCATACTTTGATGGGTGCCAAGAACCTAGCTACAAAGGACATTGTATAACTCAGACATGGAAAAAGTTAGTTCTCTGTGGTATTGAATTTTAGATGAGAAACCACTTCCTCTCCTGCACAGCAAAGCAAGAAAGCGTAGGCTTCGGGTTTATCAGTCATTGCATCTGCACCTTCTTCACAAGTTAGTCTGTGAGCTACAATTGCGACATTCATGGTCTGAATCTTTCCCTCTTTTACATTCATGTAAATTTGAAACATCTACAGCTTTGTTGGAGTTTACAGCGGTGGAAACGTTGAATGCTGGAATTTTGCCTTTTTCATGCGAGGAGCACGAGTTGTTTCACAGACTAACATGCTTTCACTTGAGGAGGGTCAGAGGTTTTTCTCAAACTATGCCAACAAACTGCACTGAGTTTCGGCGTGGTGCTGTGTGTAGGTCTGGGGGGGTCGCAGGCGAGTTGCTGGCTCTGGGCTAACGGCATGGGCCTGCAGTGACTGTGGTCTCTGGGGAAGAGGAAGCACTCACTGTCCCTCACAACCCCTCTGGCTGGTCCCTTCTGGTCACAGCCAGTCTGGCTGGAACATTTAACAAACCAACCTTTTCCTCTTCTGGCACTTCTTATTAATTCCACTTACTGTTATCACAGCAGAAAACAGTAAGTATTTATTTAAAGGTTATCTTCATACCCTGAATTTCCAGTAGGAGCGTAAAACAGGTGACAGTACCTTTTCCATCCTTTATCTCATGCTACTTCTCACACACTCAGGTACCGTCCGGAGGGAGATTGCTTCTTCCCCAGTTGAGCTAAGTATAATTCTCAGTGTATTTCTATGGTCATCCCTATCCTTTTTATCTGGCTGTCTGCTTAGCTAGCTGTCTGGTTTGATATTTCTAGTTTGCGCTTAACCAGGCTGGATATTTCCCCTTTGTCTTTCCCCATAGTCATATGCATCAATCAGAGCTTTTCTTCTTGCTTTTGCAGCAGATAGGGAAGAAATATAGATGAAGCCATACTTACCAAGGCTTCCAAAGAACACATCTACACCACACAAGACGTTCTGGCTACAGCAACCTTAAGATGCGGTAAGAATTTGAAAGACCTATAAAGAATTAACAACAACAACAAAATTGTAATTCTGTAAGAAAAGCGTTGAGCTCTCGGTAGGAACTACAGTGTGGCTAATAATAACGTAACCCTGTGAGCTAAAGGCTTGGGTTTTTATTACAATCATTTAACCAATGGACAGTTTCAGTTGTGGAAAAGGCAGTACAATGTATACTGAAATTACACACGTTTTGGTAATGGAATAGGAAACACTGCCCAGGCGACCTTCTTTAGGAATGATATTTACACATTCATAAGCTGTTAACAACTGGCGTAATTGTTGAGGGTATTTAATTCATTGATTTTAATAAAATATGACAATAGCTGATGAACATTTCACCAGAATGTCACTGCTATCACTTTCCCTCTGGCATCTCAGCTTCCAGTGTTCAGAAAGCAGTTTCAGCATTCCCATTTGAGTTTTTCAATAACAGATCTCACATCTCTAGTCAGCCTTGGATATTATATTACCAATCTTTTTCAAAAACATCATCATTCACACATCCTGCACCTACTGACTAAGCAGAAGGCAAAAACATCCATCACCGGAGTTAGTGTCTCCCACACTGCCTGCCACTGGCAGGAAAGGGGGATCCAATGCTTCTTGCCCAATCTCTACCTCTGATTTCCAACATATCATTTGCTGGATGACACTGCCCCAGAATTTTGCCCTTACAAGCTTGAGACACCGAAACCCTTGGCCTGTTTCTATCATTACAGAACAGTCTCTCTACCGTGCTGCTGATTTTTCAGAATCAAAGTTGTATTTTATAATAATATTTTGTCTAAAGTTATTTTATATAAAAGGTTGAGCTCTGGGGAAAGTTTAAACCATGCCGCTCCAGGAATTACCAAGTTTGTTGACTGTGAGGAGAAAAAAACCCATCAAATTTTCAAACTTTTTAGAAACACTTTAAACAAGTACAACTAATTAGAGCCTGATCAAAGCCAAGTGAAGCCCTCTGGAGCAGCTGCATTCCCTGTATTGGTGAAAATCAGGCCATTTAGATAGTTATTTAAATAAGAAGCATTGGAATTAAGCCAAATCCCTTTGAAATCAATGAGACTTTTTAATGATTTCAATGCAATTTGTATCATAGCTTTAGAAAATTACCTTTTTTATTTAATTCATCATTTCTGCAGACTGGTGCAATGTGGACTGAGAGGTTCTTCAGTCACAAAATATAGACGGGGTGTATAAATTCACACTGAATTCTTCAGGTTGAAAGAGACCTCTCCAGATGACCTAGTCCAACCCCCCAGCTCAAGCAGAGCCAGCTAGAGCAGGTTGCCTGGGACCACATCCAGTTGGATTTTGAGTATCTCAAAGGACAGAGGTTCCACAACCCCTCTGGGCAACCTGTGCCAGTGTTTGACTACCCTCACAGTAAAACCCCCAACATTTACTGCTTTCCCCTTGTCCACCAATCTCACTGTAGAAGGCAACATATTTGCTCGAGCATGATTTCCTCTTTGTAAATCCATACTGACAACTCCCAATCACCTACTTGTCTTTTATGTGTTTGGAAATGCCCTCCAGGAAGGTTTTCTTCACCTCCTGGATTGGTCATACCCTGCTGTATCGTCCTCCCACCAGATGTCAGGGTAGGTCCCCATGAGGACAAGGGCCTGTGATGTGATTCTTCTTCCAGTTGTTTGAAGGCCTCTTCTTCCTAACCAGAAGGTCCATAGCAGAAACCCACTATGACACCACCCATGTTGGACTGTCGGCTAATCTTGACCCATAAAATTCTTGACTATCTCCTGGCCTGTTCCAAGGCAAAGGTTGTCAAAAATTAATTTACAAGTCCCTGTAATTAAGAAAGGGCCGTATTTTTATAGCTATTTCTACTTTAAAAAACAAATGAACAAATAAAAACCCAAACCAAACATCCCAAAACGCAAACACACAACTCCACAACTGAGTCTGCTCTTCCAAATTAGAAAGTTACGCCGTAGAAGTTCACTGTGCCAGGTCATCCTTCATCGGACTCTATTGTGATCTCTCTCTTGGGCTTTCTGGCTCTGACTCTTGCTATATCAGTCATGGGGTGGTCACTGTATTATTGGGTTTATTTTCCATTATTTTCATTACATATTACTATTAGTATCACTATTTTATTCATTTATATAAATTATTAAATTGTTCTTATCTCAGCCCATGAGTTTCCACTGATTCTCCTCCTCTGGAGGTGAGCGAACAGCTGGGGTTAAGCCATGACAGGTTTTCTCTCTGGCCTCCAAGGACCAGGAACTTAACAGTGATGCTGCAGGCCAACCTAAACCCCACCAAAATGTTTCACATTAGAAGTGGAAGTGAGTTTTGGAGAAGTACAGACCATGAGTGTGATAAACTGGGAAGGAGCTCTGGACGCAAACCATCTGTGCTGAGCTGTGCAAGTACAAGTGTGGGCAGAGCTGGCGATTTCACAGCCAGTCCAACGTGTGCACTGCTGTACCTGGCACTGTGCCGAGAATCCTGCGCATGCAGTGAGCCACACGTCCTCTGAGGCCAAGAGCACCAGGACAACATGCCTCTGGCTCCAGCCTTGCTAGCTACTATCCAGGAGTTGTAACCAGGGTCTGGAGAGAGTCCAGACCACCGAGCTAGTCCGTGGTGACAAGGCAGCTGCAAGGTCAAGCTGGAAAGTGGAGTCCAGGGGTCAGGATCAACAGGGCACCTGGTCAGGCAGGACTAGGGACAACAGCAGGCTGAGAAAGGACTCCCAAGCAAAGGGACCTGAGGCCTCCAGCTCACCCCAGGGGTAGGGAACTAACCCACAGACAACCCACTTGGAGAGGGGGAAGCTCAGGGCCAACACATCCTCAGGAGGCAGGCAATCCAGAGGCATCTGGGTATAGGACAGCCTTCCTATCTGTGGGGCAGTACTTCATAGAACGGAATCACAGAACCATTTAGGTTGGAAAAGACCTTTAAGATCGAGTCCAACCATAAACACAACACTGCCAAGTCCACCACTAACCCATGTCCCTGAAAACATATTTGCCACAAGGGAAGACTGCTCTTTTCCTTTAATTTGACACGGTGAGATCCCTCTCAGGTCTTGCTTCTATGCTTTTCAGTCTCTCCCTTACTTCACAGGGCTATTTTCTGATGCTCTAATAATAGATCACACTGTAATTCTCATGACTAACACATAATTCTTGATGCAATCCAGGTCCTACCTCCGCTTGTCTGGAGTTCAATCTTGACTGTCTAGCAATTGCTGGAAATGAAACTCAGACAGAAACTAAGCGATGCTTGACTGAGCATAGAATTTATTATTCAACTCCCTGCTACTATTACATATGGCTCAATTATGATCTCCCGCTTCCTTCAGAAATCTGGATATGCACAATGATAGATATTACCAAGACCTCCCAAGAAACAGTTATACTGTGTCTGAATCTTCTTTCGGCTTCTTGTTTCACTCCTGTATAATAGTTCCCCATTTTTTCAGAACATGAATTATTGCAAGTTCCAGTTGGCTGATTTCCCAAATACTGCTGCCTTGGTTAAAGACTCACCATAGTTCCACACTCTCTACAGATAATTTGAATCTAAAGGTTTCTACTGCATATTAGTCTGATGCTTCACGTTGTCCATCTGACTAGCATTTTGAAAGACTTAATAGCTGTTATACTGGACCATGATCAGGAGGCTTAAGAAGAAAGAGTTTCCCTGCTTTCTCCAACCAGGAGGAAGTGTGATTTGAGCAGTTCACCATTTACCGAATGACCTTTTAACAGATGCAAAAGAAAAGGCAAGTAGAGGACTGTATCACAGTTATGTGGGTTTTTTATAAGGAGATATTATATAAACTATGACTGTTACAGATAATATATAATATGAAATAGCAATACATTTATAAAAATTGTATTGATTCCTCCCTCCCGAGCCCTCTTGCTTAAAGATTTCACAGGGATGTCTGTATTTTTGGAAAGTGCTTTAAGGCATTTCTTGTAAATATGCTGCAAATATGGAAATTGATTGATTGATTGACCTTGTTGCGAGGCTGGTGTTAATAAAATTCATTGGCAAGTTATCAAGAGACGTAAAACAATGCCCTTTCCCCAAGAGGCAGAAGCACTTTTCCTGACTCTGCCATAGCTCATTTGCAAGTCTCAAGGTCACATTAGCTAAATCTCCATCACCCATTACAGCCTCGATTTGTGTCGCTGCTTAACCAGCAGTGATGGAAGCTAACGATCAGAGCATGGATGCTTACCAGCAAAAGCATGTCTGATATGCACTGAGGCTACACAAAAAATAAATGTTCCCACTGCTTTAGAAGTGGTCCCTTCCCATTGCGACACTGGCACGAGGCTGCTGAGCACCAGGCAACACCAGGCTCTGCATCACAGGGACAACACTGTAACCCCACGGGCACCCACATCCCACTCCCATGGCAGGTGAGAGCGTGGATTCCATCTTCCATCAGCCTTCAAAGGAAACAGGACTCCAAAGTTGGGGAATTGTTGCCTGATCTTTGCTCTTAGGTGAGATTTTATATTATTCTTCGATTGTTCTATTTTCCAGTGTGACGGCTAATTGGTATTGTAATGGCAAGCAATGTCACAACAAGCTGGAATGGTGCCGCGGACATCTCTGCCATTCATGATCCTATCTCATAATCGTTAAAGACTAATGACACCATCTGATCATTGAAACTAGCTTGTACACTATCACAGCTCCTTCAGATTTAGATATTTATTCTTCTGCTGAACCCACTAATCCATATGAACAATTGGTATGTGTTTGTTCCCTACAACACAGCCTGTCTAGTTCTGAACACACGCAGAGGTGAGAATCCACTGCTGCCATTAGCAGTTTTTCCAGTGATTGATTGACACAGACCAGTAAAAACATTTCAGTTTAAATGGCCTCAGGTCTCAGCCAATGGTTTCTGTTATAGGTTTTTTCCACTAAATCCAATCTCCGTTCAGATTCAATACCTGCTATATTCCCTGCGTATTGGGTTTATATATCATCACCAAGGAACCTCTTGATCTTATTTTTTGATGAGTGAAGCGCAACGAGTTCTTCAAGCTCTGTTTGGACAGCATTTTTTCCAAACACAAGAATCATTTCCTAGGCCTTTTTCTGCCCATCCTTTTTCACACCTTTTCTTTAAATGCGATAAACAGAACTGGACAGACTGTTTCACTGTTGTGCCCAACAGTGCCTTCAGTCTCTACTCTTTAACCTCCTTATCTATATGCTTAAGAGCCTCGTTTGACTTTCTGCCACATTACCAGATCAGAGCTTGTGTTCACTTACCCCTAAATCCTTTTAAGGGTTGCTACTTTCCACAACATTATTATTCATAATATAATGCACGTCTGCATTTCCCCATGTTCATTACTTCGCCAACGGCCGTAAAACATACTTCCTTTGACTGGGGCACGTGAAGAAAGAAATTCACACTGCTCAGTGTAGCTGAAAAAACCTCAGCAGAATTTACGAGTGTTAGTCAGGGAAAAAAGTATTGAACTGGAATTTCCCTTGGAGTTTTCCTAACACAAATGTTTGGGGAAACAGTTTGATTTCAACAAAGTCGTAATAGAAAGCAGGCACAATATCATAGAAATGGGAGCCAGAGGGCTTCCAGGGGTCTTCAGCCCTGCCTTCCTGCATGGGAAATGTAAAAAGTTATGGATTTCCTTCCAAATTGGAGTGTTCCAACTCCACCAACATCCAACAAAACCTGATTTTGAAGTCCAAGTCCTCTGCGAAAGAGGACCACCTTTCTCCAGAGCTCCATCACTTGCCCTTCTACCAACTTTTGTGTCATCTGCAGCTTCTCACTAGCAAACTGGAAAAGCAATTGTTTATATGGAGAGTAACATAAGGAACATCTCCAATGCCTTTTAAATCTGTTTCAAATGTAGTTTAGCAGACGGAGACAAGGAGATGAGCCAGCTCAAGAAACTTAGCCAACTCTGTGGACCATCAGCAAGGGATGATTCTTGTTTCCAGAGTGGGAAATCCTACACTTTTTGTTTCTGTTTACCCTCCTGGTTGTGTCTCCTATTAATATTCCTGGAAGTGGTGTCAGTTAGCTTGCCTCGGACTGTACTTCAGTATACTCAGTATGATAATGCTTAGGGTTATATTCTCCACCAATATAAATTAGTATATTGTTCAGCAACACATAGTGTCAGCTTTACCGGTATCTTGGGATTCAGGGAAGAAAACAGAACTGACAGCAGATAACTTTCTTTTCAAACAGAAGACTAGTCAGAGTGGTTCCGAGTTCTCCTACTTTGAATACAGATGCTAATCAGGCATGTATTTTGACACACATAACCATACCAGACAGGGGATGAGATAAGGTTCGGGCAAGGCCACGAGTAACTAGTCCTTCATCATTGCTTGCAGTGGAAGTGTGTTCTGTGGGGCAAAAAAACTGATCTTGTAATATTTTTTTAGTAGGTGTTTGTAAGTCTTTTTCCTCTCCCTTTCTCCATTCCCTCTTTCCTTAGCATACTTCCTCTCTTGTACCACTTGAGCAGCAACAGCAGCTCACCCTGCAGCAGAAAACTTAATCTGCTACAGAGTACTGATGAGAAACCCTCCTCTACTCCCTTTAGACAGACTGATGTGAGCAGGACTCTTTAGATAGTAGTTGTTCAGGATGTTAACGCCCAAACAGACACTGCATGGAGTTAGTTGTTGCAGGCAGTCAGACTGCCCATTTGCAAAATAACCCTTCATCTCCAAATGAAGATGAGACTCAGGACAACTATGGCTAAGCCACAGCTTTGTCACAGGCTTCCTACGTATGCTGGCATCACTGGTCGCTCTCAGCCAGCAAAGGGTTAACAGGATTGCCAGGGTTACCCATTTCAGCTAGTAGCTTTTGGACCTTCTGGTGGCCTTTCACTACATGTTTATCCATGTGTGCACCGTGGGGCCTCCAGCACATTCATGGATCCCATGCACCCTCTGGTCTGCATTGTGCAGAGGCAGCATTACCAAAGTAATCCAAACCCAGTCAAAGGGAGCCTAAAAGGGTTCTTGCAGTCAGGCCTGAATAAAGAAGATTAAAGAAAAAAATATCCAAGAATTACAAAAAGGACACGTTACCATTTCTGATCCCTGTTGATTTAACAAGAAAAATACGTAGAAAGGTTGTATCTGTGCACACAGCTTAACCTACTGTTGAACTCCGAGGAAGCTTTAGCACCCCAAGTTGCAGGTAAGTCTCTACTCTGCTTTAAACTTGAGTGACACACCTCAGCTCTGCCCCTCCGGGGACACCAAACCAGAGATGAAGCCCAGGGTCGATGAGGAGCAGCCAGGACTCAAGTCCTGAGCAAATGCTTCTTTGTACACATTGTTTGTTCACGTAAAACTTTGTCCTGGATACCAAACACATACACAGACTGCACCCCTCTTCACCCCTAAATACCTCAACAGCATTTTAACTGGTGTTGCTTCCAGAGGCTGCCCCAAGCTCTGCACACAGGGGGTTGCTGCAGCCCCCGGGGACGACTTGTGGACCCTCTCTGCAGTGGAGGGAAGCACCCCAGAAATGTGGGCAGAAGGTGGGAATGCATCAGAAGAGAGATAACTATTTCTAAGCAGTCTCATTCATCTCCCAGGAGATATGAAAGAGCAGGAGCTATGCCAGTTCCCTCTTCACAAGTGCATATAACATTTGTCTCACCCCTTGTCACCTCCCAAACCAAAGCCAGAGGTGCACTAGCCCATCACACTCCTTCACATCAGCCGAACCCATGTTCTGCAATAACGCTGCCACTTCTCATATATTCCAAGACTCCGTTATTTTAAAATACTTAATCTCTCCTATTTCCCATGAAAGACCAGCAGGAGGACTTGCCAGCAGCTTGTCGCGGGAGAACGAAGTGGATTGTTAACACCGATAACACTCGCTGTGAAGCTGCATTTAACATAAATAAGGTGTGAGCTTTGAATGCAAACATGTGGCTCTGGATTCTGTGACAGGGAGCTCAGGACCAGCCGCTCAAAGCATGACTGTGTGGAACAATGCCTGTATTGCCCCAGGGACCCAAGGCTTGCTTCACAGAGCCAAGAAACTGGTATTAGGTCCTAAAGGGATCAATAGACTTGATAGCTCTAACCTAACAGTCGCAAACGTTGGAAGGGTACAAGGGCTGGGAATGTCAGCAGCAGCCAAACTATTGTTCTCCCTCAACAGAATCTCCTATTGCTGCTGTCAGAAACTGAACGCTGGGCTAGATGGTGCCCACAGCCAGATCAGCTGGAGAAAGGGAGCCAGTTCCCATCCACCTACAGTGCCCTCAGTCTGACCTGCTCCAGGGAACGTGTGCATGGGCACGAGCTAAAGCTCCAAGCTTGCACAACCCTACGGACCACGTAACAGTGCACACCATATAGCACCACGGGACTGTCCATCTCAGGGTACCTAAGGGTGCATCCTCGCAGGTGGAGCGGTGCCGGATTTCACCCAGAGAACAGCCAGGAGCAAAAGGTAACCATGTCTCAAACACATCACGAGCAAGCATTGGGAAGCTGGACCTGGAGCCTAGAAGGCCAGCCTGATGTAATGCTCAGATCTGCAGTGTTGTGTCTAAACCGGTATTAGTCTGACCTGGGAAGGGAGAGGAAACCTCTACAGTGACTTCTGCCATTATTGCTCACAAATTCATGAAGTATAGGATTCTGGAGAGTTCTAACACGTGCCGCATGCCTCCTAAGGTCTATGGATTTAAGCCACTAGAACCTCACTTGCTTTGACCTCTGAGCTGTATTTGCATTTGTTGTGCAAAACCTGACAAGGTAGCAGGACCTATTAGGTGTCAGCCTTTCAACCCCTCACTGAAAACAGGGAAAACAAAAAGTCACCCGACCGGTATGGCAGCTGAACAGAAAACTCTGTTTGATTCAGAGAAAGAAGAACAAGATATGCGTTAAGGTTAGGGTAAAAAAAAGAAAGAAAAAAAGGTCTACAAGACCTAAGGAGAACGGCCTGGAGAATGGGAGCACTTTGCTGCAAATGAGCGGCAACATAGTCGGGGCACAAACGTTGGGAAAGCAGTAGTTTAAGAGTATTTGTGGAAAGCATTAGTTTAAGAGTATTTGTGGATATTTACTCTCTGACAATGTTTTAAAGACAGCATTTGCAAAAGCACTGAAGTGCCCCTTCCCTTCTGCTGCTGAAATCCAGAGGGAGCTTTTGCTGTTGACATCAGCAAGAACCACGTCAGGCCAAAGCAGATTAATTTCCAAAAGTCTCTCTGAAATACAGTCAACACAGCCAAAGAGTACAATTCCTACAGGCCTACTTACATTTACTTGGTAGTCAAACTAAATTTGCTCTATGATCCATGAAATCATAAAAAGCAAGGAGCTATATAAAACCACAATAAGCTTGAGCTCTTAAGTTCAACGCACAATTTTACACCGTTATTTTTAAATCTGATGGCATTGCCATAAAAACGTGATCTGCTGGCTTCAAGAGCGGTTGCGCTTGCATAAGGCTAGCGCTGGAGTAACTGTTAAGAAAACACGAGCGCTGCCCTTTCACGTAGTTCCAGCATCCCCAAAATTTTCTGGGGATCTATCCTTTCCCCTTGCCTCCCTGTAACATGAAGGAAAAGGATGGGTTTTTGTCGTTCATTTGTTCTGAGAGTTGCCTGAGCAGTCCTTACAAGAGGACTTGCTCCAGAAGCACAGCTGTCCCCAGGAAGACACCTCCCAATGAAATCTGTGTTATCCTGTAAGACATTGCCCAGGAAGAGAGGACAGTCTTTTATGCACTGCAGGATGGGTGCTTTCGCAGACAGTTCATAAACGCACAGAAATGTGTAAGGTTACAGTCCCTGAATTCACAGTATTTTCCATTTCTTTTTTTATTCAGACTATAAACTGTTTTAAACTATTTTTATAAGCAGGCAACGCTGCTGGGAAGGTGGCAGAGAGTGAGATAAAGGAGATGAGCTCTCTCTTATCACCACCGCCTTGAGGAGGAGGGGTGCGGGTTTTCCTCACCGCAGTGCCCTGCCACCCACACACACGGCTGTGATGGCTATGGGGACCATGGGTGAATCGGGCAGCAGGGCTGGCTACGGGAGGCTGAGGAAACGCTGTGCCAAAAGGAACGTCCGGGTCTTGGCGGCTGAGCCGCCTCTGGTCCCAGCAGTGCTGCCCCTACTGTCAAAAGCTTGTCAAAAGCCCCCTCTGGTCCCAGGCTTTTGACAAGCACACCAACTGCCCTCCCGAGGCCATCTGTCCAGGAACAGAGGGGTGGCTTCGTGATTCCTCTCCTGCCTGGCTGGGCAGGGCTGGCTGCACCTCTGGGGTGCATGGTCCAAAGCCTCCCTGTGGAGCTGCCTGCTACAGCTACAACCCCACCAGCGTGGAATCTTTTAAGTAAGTTGTTTGGCTTTCAAGCCTTAATTGCAGCACCAAAGATGGCAGAGAGGCCACAACTGCTATAAATACGGCCTATCTCACTTATCAAACCTGAGATTACAAGCTGAAGAGAGCCCGCAGAGGGGGAAGATGGTCATTTGAATCTGTGAAACTCTTCTGGGATCCCTAACCGCAGCGCTGATTTTGTCTCATAACTTATTCCCCGCAGTAACACATATCCCTGTCAGACTCCTTCCTGAACCCATCCACATGTACTAAAATGCCCCAGGAGGATTCATGGCCAGTCCGGAGTGACTCCCATGAAGTCAGGGACAATCTGGAGCTAGCCTTTAATGACAGACTGGGACTAACATAAGAGATCAGAGGTCACCACGCTGCTTATCACATCACCGCCCAGACGCGCCTTCTCACGGTGGCTTTGTCAGACGTCACGTATTCACTTACGCCGTTCCCAACGGGACGGGTGTGAGTCACAGAGCAGCTCTTGGCACGGCCACACGAAAGACAATAAAAAAAAGCAGGGAGTGTAGTTTTGTTAGCAAAAGAGGTATTTTTGTTTGGTTTTGATGTTTTCCCAGTGTTGTTTGGGGTTCCATTTTCAACAGCAACAGGTCCCAGGTACAATCCCCAGCATAAACATCAACCTAGCAAAGCATTAACTTCCCTAAGGGGCTCTGGGGAACGGCGTTCACCAAATCCCTCAATCCCTGACTCCCGCAGAGGAATAGCCCGGCTCAGCCGGGCTCCCGGAACCTGCTGGGGCCCACCAGCTGCCCCAGAGGCTGCACCCACAGCCACCCGCACCATCCCGCACGCATCTGCTGCGGCCGTCGGGCCCCACCAGCACATCCAGCAAAGCTCACGGCAAGCACGGCAGCCCTAGCTCCATCGTGTTCGATGGGGAGACACTAATGCCTCCAAGCAGCAGAGTGATGAGGGAAGGCTTAACACAGTAGCTTCGAGGGTAGGTTTTGGCAGGTCCTAGAACACCTGCGAGCTGTGGAGCAGCTGGACACTGACAGCCTCCACGTACAAGAGAAACTTTTTATTTTGATTGTTTTGGCTCTTACAAGGCCTGTTCTTGAGCAGTTCAATCTGTCAATCATCACCAGTATTGTGACAGACTCAGTGGTTTATGGCCCAGCCCACTCATGACCCTTCACACAGCACAGTTTTCTTTCAACTGGAGTTTACTTACATGGACTGTAAGTCACGGCTAGAGAAGTGATTTTTCACATCCTGTTTATCCCTCCATGTAGCCGTCCTCTCTCACCTTTTCATCTGGGTTTCACTGGGTTTTGCACCAGCACAGTTTTATTTATACTGCGTATGGAAATTCATAAAAATGCCTTTGTGACCAGTGAAAAATTACTAGGGAATTGTCCTGTGCTGTGCCATAGCTCAATGGTATCAAAGCTGAGCTCCGAAACCAGATTGGACACACAAGCCCTAGACATGTTGCAAGGCCTCTGGTAGGGATTACAGGCTTAAAAACCCATCTTCACTCCACTTTGGCTGGTAAACCTGGCATTAAGGGCTGGGGAGTCCTCTGGGAGCCCTCAACCCAGAGGCTGATTGCCTTCTCTCCAGCATCACAGACCAAACCGAACCACTCACTTCAAGACATGACACTCATGCTGCCCCAAGCAAGTCCATTTAATGGTTGTGTCACACCTAGAGCAGCTGAGCCACCAAAGGAGCCTCTTCTCCCTCATGCAAAACCCTGGCAGGGCCACCAGGCTGGGTACAAGCCCAACTGGTCAACAGCTCACCCAGGGGGTCCAGGGTCCTGCCCCTGCACACACAGGCACCCACAGAGCTGATGTGTTGCCATGGTGCAGCTCTGCCCTCATCCCTGGGAAACTGATGAGCTGTGTGCTGGATGCTCAGAGCACCAAAATCTGTTCCCTGCAAGGGAGGGATGTGACTCAGACCTGGAAAGACCCATCAAAAGTGACTGCTCCCACTGGAAGAGGAAAGACTGAGGCCAAACACCCCTGTGGTCCCCAGGGGTTCAGCAATCCTTGTTACACATCACTGGGCATTGATTGTTCTTCAGCATCTGCTAACATGTTATGTGGCTCCTGAAGTAGCAGCACAGGTACTTTCCGCTCCAAATCTCTTACACGGTAGAAAAGAAAAAAAAAAAAGTTGTGAGGTAGAAGAACTGGAGGGAAAAGGGTTATGGCAATGACAGGATATGGGTATTTACCATATGCTTGGTGCTGCTCAACAAAATCTATTACCCCGTTTCTGTATGCACATGCCATGTATGAATAATGCTGGTTAACTGGAAGTATGCAGGAAAAGAGAGCACATGAAAATCACAATTGCCAAACATGAAACATGCCACTACCAAACATGATTATCCAGCCAACCAGCGTCAGGGCAAGACAGGAATTCATGTCACCCCAAAGTGCATAACCCCTCCCACCCTCACCATCCACTACTACTCTCTGGAAGTTTTTTCTTTGTGCCTGACTTCTAAGGCACAGAGGCTTAGAACAGAACCAGAGATGTTGGAAAAGACCTTTAAGATCATCAAGTCCAACCGTTAACCTAACACTGCTAATAGTACTGCTGAACTATGTCCCTGAGCACCACATCCACATGTCTCTCAAATACCCCCAGGGATGGTGACACCACCCCCTCCTGGGCAGCCCATTCCAGTGCCTGACAGCCCTTTCAGGGAAGAAATTCTTCCTAATATCCAATCTAAACCTCCCCTGCCACAACTTGAGGCCATGTCCTGTTGTCCTGTCACTTGGGAGAAGAGACCAACCCTCACCTCTCTGCACCCTCCTGTCAGGTGGCTGTAGAGAGAGATAAGGTCTCCCCTGAGCCTCCTCTTCTCCAGGCTGAACACCCCCAGCTCCCTCAGCCCCTCCTCACAGGACTTGTGCTCCAGACCCTTCCCCAGCTCCGTTCCCTTCTCTGGACATGCTCCAGCCCCTCAGTGTCTGTCTTGGGGTGAGGGGCCCAAAACTGAACCCAGGATCCGAGGTGCGGCCTCACCAGTGCCCAGTACAGGGGGACAATCCCTGCCCCGGTCCTGCTGGCCACACTGTTCCTGCTGCAGGCCAGGATGCCGCTGGCCTTCTTGGCCACCTGGGTACACTGCTGGCTCATATCCAGCCGGCTGTCGACCAGCATCCCCAGGTCCTTTTCCCCAGGGCAGCTTTCCAGCCCCTCGTCCCCAAGCCTGTAGCGTTGCAGGGGGTTGTTGTGGCTCAAGGGCAGGACCCAGCACTTGGCCTTGTTGAACTTCACACAGTTGGCCTCAGCCCATCAATCCAGCCTGCCCAGATGCCTCTGAAGATCTACCTGAGCGAAGGAAGACTCAACACTCCCACCTAACTTGGTGTCATCTGCAAACTTACTGTGGGTGCACTTGGTCCCCTTGCCCAGACCATTGATAAAGACATTAAATAGAACTGGCTCAATTACTGAGCCCTGGGGACACCACTTGTGACCAGCCGCCAGCTGTATCTAACTCCATTCATCACAACTCTTTGGGCCCGGCCATCCAGCCAGTTTTTTATCCAGTGAAGCGTCTGCCCACCCAAGCCACGCACGAGCAGCCAGTTTCTCCAGGAGAATGCTGTGGGAAACGGTGTCAAAGGCTTTACTGAAGTCCAGGCAGACAACATCCACAGCCTTTCCCTCATCTACTAAGTGGTTCGCCTTGTCATAGGAGATCAGGTTAGTCAAGAAGGACCTGCCTTTCATAAACTCATGCTGACTGGGCCTGATCACCTGATTGCCCTGTATGTGCTGCTTTTTGGAAAAAATATATTCAAAATTCTTCCTCATGAGAGACAAAGCATGAAAACTGCAGCACAAATAATAAAACAGTTTTTCTTAGAAGAGAGGGACAGGTTGTGTCTTCCTCTAGCTCCCTGTTGAGTGCTGGCTAGAGAAGAGGAGGCAAGAGCACGCTGAAAGCCACCTACTCACTGGTAATTCTGGCCCTCGGAGGGGTCCTCAGGGATAGGATTTAGCAGCCCCAAGCAAGTTTTGAACAGAGCTCAACTGTGACATCCTTTAGCAAGTCATTATACGGGCACAGACCAGGCAGGCAGGACAGTGCCAGGAGGCAGGACAGTGCCTGCCCACTCCTGCAGAGGAGACCAGACAGCTTAGATGAAGAAGTTATGATGGAGCTTATTTCTTCTCTCACTACTGGTTACAATAAAAGGACCAGAACAGAATATAATGCAGGGAAGCAAGCCATTCCAACCTAAAATCAGATTACTTAATACTCCAAGTAGAAACATTAGAGAGGATCCTTCCTGGCAAAACTGGCTGCCCAGCCAGTCTTGCTTAGAAAATTCTTTAAAAGCTCATTTCTGTGCTTTGTCTCATTGCCCTACTTGCCTGCCAAAAGCAAAGTCTAACTCTCCCAGTTTGGCCACCGTTTTGCATGTGATGTCATTTTTCAAACGCTCTGCAACGTGCTGCAGTATTTGGACTATTCAGGCTGGGTTCAGTGTTTGCCACCACCACAACCTGGGGAGAGCATTGTCTCAAAGCATCAAGCGTCCCGTCAGCACCACAGTAAAAAGGCAAAACATCATGCGGCAGGGCGGGAGCTGTGCCAGAAGCCCCATCCTGGCACTACCTGCTGAGCTCTGTAATCACGGCTGGCAGGACATCAAGTCCCAAAGTGAGGAAAATGACCTGTGATGCTGTTCATGCACACCAGCAGAGAACGGCCAACTCGGCTTCCCTGAGTGGCCCACAGGCAAAGCCCCACGGCCAAGGGTGCTCCTGATTTGGAGGACCTTCGGCAAGGGCTCTACCTCTCTTCAGGACACAGCAAGAACTTGATCCAAGGCTGAGGTGATCACATAGCGCCACCCCTACGAAAACACTCCGTTTTCTTTTGAATAGCTGAATCAGGACAGACTTCCATGTGTCCCCAAGGGAGCCAGGCACACAGAGGCTTCACTGGGGCGGGTGGTGTTAACCTTCCTTCGCACACAGTGCCACCCGGCTTTGTAAGACACAAGGGTTTTGCCACCGTACTCCATGCACACATAGGCAAAGCATTTAGGATTTTTTTCCCCTACCCTCCCCACCAGTTGGCTTCAATCAGATTTGGCAGAAAGCAGGTGCCTTTGAGGGGGTTACATTCCTACATGTTTTGTAGAAAGAGGTGGCAGGGTGGAGGAGCAAGACCCGAGAGCTACCCCTTCAGAGGGAAAGGCTACAGCCAAACTCATGGCACAGCAGGCAAACAATTAACACGGGCTCAGAATTAACCCCAGAATAAGCTTAAGGTCTTGAGCCAGGCTACACCATCAGAAAAATAACCTAAGCACGATATCCTTCTGGTGAGAGAGACGGAAAGCAAGCACTGGTCTGCTTAGTGGGTAGTACACACTCAGGAGTTAAAGAGGGTAGCACATGTGGAGTACCACGGTGAGTATCCAGGGAAGTCACTCCTAACTTCTCACTGAGGTGGTGGCACATCAGATAAGCCTCCAACCACACAGCACAAAGCTGAAACAGGGAATAATGGTACAGAGGTAAGTGGGTACAGTACTAAGGCTAGAAAAAAGGGCAGGATTTGGCCTACTGACTCCTCAAAAAGGCAAGATCAAGCCTCCACCAATTTACTACTGTGCCTTAAGCACAACAGTGCACTCATTATAAGAGAAGATTGACAGATACTCTGAAAAAACGTTTAGGTCTCATTTACTCAGACAGATGCCTTCCTGAAATATCGCTGGTTTATTCACAGCATTTGTCTGTCACTTTAAAAGGTAACATTTCCTAATGCCCTTTAAAACACACAGCTAGGTAGCACCCTTGTTACTCTTTCTTCACATGCAAATTCAGCGTCTGTGCAAACCCTAAGATTTTCATAGGCAGGCAGCCAGCTAACACACGGGTCAGTGTCAGCATCAGGGTGCCTGGCTCATCCCACCATCTCTGAAACGCAGGGATGTAACATTCGCTTGACTTTGCCTGAGAAGCCTCAGGCAGGGACCTTCCCTGAGCACACATCTGGTCAGCAGCAAGCCCAATGGCTAATACAGATTTGGTGTGCATCCCTTGGAGCAGCTGTATCCCAAACCAACACTAAGAACAGCAAGTACATCAGTATTAACCAAACCCTGGTCATTTCAATGCAGTTATCACTGTGAAAGCCACACGGCGAGCAAATTAAACAAGCTAATCCAGCCCGCATCAAATGCTGCCAACACACATCACAAAAGAGGATGGCAGGCTTTGCCCTTGGCTTGGCTTCTGCAAGACATGCAACATGCTCTTTATTTGCTCTTCTGCGACAACAGGTATCAAATGCTGTGCGTGTGTCAAGTTTGGAGAGGAAAAAAAGCTGTTCCTCCAAGGCCAGGTAATCCACTGCTCTCTGTGCCCGCATGAAAAGGCAGCGCCAGTGCAGCCCTGTTCTCCCCACGCTCATTCAGCCATACACTGTTAATAGGGACCTTGGTATCGTGTGGCTAGGACATGGAGGTATTTTATGTCTGCAGCCACGTTGTTGGTATATCAACTGACATTTACGTCAGTTGTCTTCCCTCCTTTAGTGTGATTCATACTCCGTGTTAATTAAACAGCACATGACAAATGCATTGTTATTAACAGCAGCTGGAGAGCCAGTAAATCTTGCAGCAGCTTGAACAGAGGAACCGTGTGGAGCGATAGCATCCTCTGGGTGCTGAGACAGGGTTGATGTAGAACGCTGAACCGAGGCAAGTCCAGGAGGCATGGCATAAACACCTCATGCCAAGTACCTGTAAAGTAGCCTCAGACCCTCATCAGTGAAAGGTCGCTGAGTGCTGAGGGCTCAGTCAGCCACGGGTAATACCAAACCCTCACCTACCTGTCTGCGACGTGCCTGAACTGTTCGACGTGGGTAGCTTGGTTGAGGCCCCTCCCCTCACCCGGCCTGTGGTCATGAAGACCCTCTTTGCATGCTGGATTCTTTACTTTGCACCAGGGTCCCGCTCCACATGCCCTTAGCCCAGAGGTGCTACAAACACAACCTTCATTTCTAGCCTCAGCCTGATACCCTCTCACCTTCAGCTTTCCCCCCTAGCTCTAGGGCAGTGCAGTGAAGCAGCTTGCACTGATGTACACCATGGGAAGATAAAAGCAGACCTTCAGCTTCCTAGAACCATGCAATAAAAGCCAGAGTACTACCAGATACACTAACTTAGTTCAAACAGCAGTCAAGAGTTAAAACTCCTGTGCATATGCTGTAAAGCTGTTCTTTCCAGGGGGCAAATGCTCAACAGACTTTTAGAATCCTATATACTCACTGCTTTTTTGATACGCATCTTCTTTTTGTCTCTATAAAAATATTGTCAGACAACACAGCAATGAGGAAGGAATGATGATTTGTGATGATTTGGTGGAAGAGTTCTTTAAGAATAAGAAGTAGTTGATGCACTTTTACAGCAAAAGCTTGCATTTTTCATCACTGTTGTCATCGGTTTATTTATACGAAGTAATTCATGTAGAAAAACCCCTCCCAGCACTGGGCAATCCAGGGCACAGCCATGCTGAAAGTCACAGCCCGTAACTGCAAAGTAAGCCTGTACAAAAGGAAAAAAAAGAACGTTTGACCTTCAGGGATTTTACATCCTTAAAGGCTTCTGGAAACGGAGGATGCTCCTGAAGCTCAGGTGCTTGCAGAGCATGAGCTGGTGACCCAGCGTGTGAAGAGTGTCTCTGGCAAAGGAGGTTAAAGCTTGGAAAAGCAGTAAGATTTTGGCTCCTTGCTTAACTAGGAGAAGCTAGAGATTTTGGTTTTGTTGCTGACAAAATCCAATATAAAGGCACTCCCGTTAGATTTAGATGATTGTTTCACGAATCAGTCAAGTGTGAGAAGAACAAGCTCTTCATTGCAGTCTGCCTTAAACCTCTGCTGGTTCATGCAAACATTTTTGCAGTCAGACCTTTTGCAGAAGCTTCTGGCTGATCGTTTTTCCCCTCTGTATGAATACCTACATGGGGTGTTTCCCTGTTTATTATTCACATGAGCTCCAAACACCAGCCTGGTTTTCCAGCACAGACAGAAAGAGCAAACCCACCAGCCAGCTCTCTTGTGCCTGAACCCACCAGTGGTGACTGAGTGGTCACAGCCTGCTCCTGACTGTGGCAAGCAACTCCCGCAATGGCTCTTTCACCAGGCCACATCCCAGCCTTGCAGGAGACTTTCTAAACACCAGCTAAACAAGTGTAACAGAGACCCAGAAAAAGGGAGAAGGAGCCATCAGAATCAGCAGAACATCCTGCTGCAACGTGCCCCCAAGAGGTCTCTATGTCTCAGCTGCCCCCAAAGATGCTGGGGGTAGCCAGAGCATTCGCCCAGTTGTGGGCTCAGGATTCACCTCCCGGCAAGGGAAAGGCACTGATGTACTGCAGGGATGGCTGGGGGTAGCCCAAAGGCCAGAGCCAGTTCCCACAGCCATCATCCCTCTCACCGCTCCCCTTCTGGACAAGCTGCCCCAGGAGCTCACCACATGTGTGCATGGCAAGGAGATGACCAAAGTGGAAGACTGCAGGAGAGAGGGAACGCAAACCCAGGGTCGGTGTGGCTGTGGGTCCAGGCAGGTCCAAAACAGCTGGCACATCTGCCAGGCAGCTCTGAGCCAAACCCCTGCAGCTAGGTGTCTTTGCTCCAGAGCCTGGGAAGCAGGCACAAAGATACCCACACCCAAGCAGGTGCGCTGGGGCTGTGCAAGGTAGGACAGGGCCCAGCCCTTGTGCCACACCACAGTTGCATCTTTAGCTAGCTCCTGTCCTTAGAGGCATTAGTTTTCCCCCTCCCATTTCACGAGGCCTAATCAACTACAACCAGCCTGGGTTTTCTGCAGTTGGGCAAGGTCTGCCAGCTCCAGCCCCATGCACTAACCCCTGCCCCACGCCTGAGGTTGGGCTCCCTTCAGCAGCGACACACATCACCCCAGTCCTGACCTTCTCCGCCTGCTCCCTGACTGCTCACAGCAAAGCCCTAGCACTCCTGTCCCAACCTTCCCTGCTCCCCTGCCCTTGCTCATTACATCCCCTCACCCTCACATCCCAAGTGTCCCCATGAACACACATCTGTGGGGTCACACAGAGGCAACGGGGCTGCTGCACGATCCGTACACACTGCCTGAGTCACTGTGTCCCCAGGCAAGCAGCTGGAGCTCTGCTGAAGCTATGCAAGTATAGGATGGTCCGTGGCAGAGCATCCTGGCCCTCTAGCTGTAAAATCAGCTCTCCATCATGAGTCATCTGATTATCCTGTACCAGGGAACGAGCCGGACCAAAGGTGACACCACCCCCACCCCCAAGGGCAGAGAGATCAATGCTTTGAGACACTCTGCATCTGCACCAAGCATAAGCATCAGAAGCCAGCCACTGTTTCCACAGACAAACTACAATGCTACTGGTAGCCTTCCAGCATCTTTCTCCTGTTCCCCTGCATCCACCCGGGTGAGCACAAGGCCCTGCAGTTCATCCTGCAATTCAAATCCAGGGCAGCAGAGACCACCGAGATACGTCCCGCGACAGAGACATGGCAGAGGTGGCCAGGACCCATCCACAGGGGCTGAGCAAGCGGCACAGCAGCAAGCAGTGCACTGCCCGGCTCCCCATCCCGCTGGATACGACCGCTTCGGGCACACGGGCAGGAAGGGGGGGAAGCTGTAGGACATGCTGTAGGGGAGGGAGACAATGTCAGCACGCAGAACACTTACCATCTTTGACAAACCTTTGAACAGGAGGTCAGTCATCACACTCCAGGCAACACAGGATTCATTTGTCCTGCACAAGTGACTTTTTTGTTATCGTTACCCCGTGACTCAGCACTCTGCATTTTTCATTTGCTGCCATTGCAAACGAGACAAGAGCCAACGCAAAAGGGAGGGAGACAGATGCGAGACCCTCAATAGGGACGATGGAGAAGTATGTCAAGGAGCTGGTACCGCTGGCACAGCACGAGAGCCCTGTGACAGCTGGAAGAGAAATGCGTACAAGTGATGTGTAGCCAAGCAGTGCAAATTCATCATGTGTGTGAGGGAAATCTCTCTGCATCTGCCAGCACAAAGTGCGTCAGAGCTCAGACACAGAGCTGAATCCTACACCCGCTGAAGGCAGTAAGGCTCCCGAGGACCAGGACGCGTTCCTTAATGATTTCTGTAGCTAACAGCCAGGATCCTCGTACAGCTTGTTTGCTCTCTTACATCATCTGAAACCAAAGCTCACTGTCTTAGAAAATAAAATGTAATGAGTTTCAGCAAATGTAAAGCAGCTAGCTTAACACCATGCTTACAAGGTCAGTTTTACACCGCTGAAACGGCACGTCCCGCGTGATGCGAGGGAAGGCACAGGTAGCTGGGTCCAATGCCCCAGGGGAGGGCTGCTCCCCAATGTCAGCCGCTGGATGAAGCGGGCAGCACGTTCTGTTGCTCCAAGCAGAGGGAGAATTTGGTTATGCCTGTTCCCACATGGTACAGAAGGTCAGCAAGTCTTCACAATTAGACAGTGTCATTTCACTCCTGGTTTGGGCCAGAAGCAATACGCTACAGCGGGGTAAGGGTCAGTTTTATTCTAACAAGCCTGCCCTCACCTCGGTGCTTTTGCAGGTCAGGTGTCCCCGCCAGCCCAGGCACCTTTCTAACCCATCAGAAAGTGACAGCATTCCCAAAACGCAATCAGCAGCTCTCCCAGGTTGCTACAGGCATAATTAAAAGCAACTGATTGACATTTTAATACTCGTGGCTCTTGAATCAGTAACAGGGTTGCTGAAAAGATGCCTTGGTCTTAAGCTTCAAAATGTGAGCCTGTCAGAGAGAGCGTGCTGTGGCTCTGACTGATATTCAGACTCCAGTTATAAACCGAAATTAATGCAGTTCCGTGTTAGACTGTAGCGTAACTGAGCCAGCAAGCAGGAAAGTTTTGTGCTACAGTAGGATGCGAAGGAAAGGAAGCTAAGCAGCTCCTACTTTCTGTAGATATCGAGAAAGCCAACTTCTGACCTTTTCTGTGTTGATTTAGACCCAACTTCATTGCTGCTGGTGGAAGCTGTCCCAGGGAAGCCTACAGGCACACTAAAAAGTGCAGAAAGGCCTAGAGGAGGGGGAATATCAGCTAAATACATCTGGAAAGGTACCCTCACAGCATCCCAGCTGTATCACATCTCAACGTGACTATCACTGGGTTCACCTCAGTTAAGCAAGTCCTCCCCCAGTGAAAGATAGGGCTGCGGGAGGCTGCAGCTCCCGCGCTCCCTGGATCCCCACCGTGGCAACAGGTTGTGCGTAGAGGAGAGGCAGCTCCTGGCATCATGGTCCTCGATCCCTACAGGGATGTCCTGCAGAAGAAACCATTGCTGTTTCCTCCATGACTGCACCTAATTTGCACAATAAGTCACCACAAGATACGATGGGATCAAATTAAGGCAGGAGGACTGTACCTCCGCACAGCCAAGGAGCAGCAATCTGCAGCAGAGCCCTACTAATAATTTCATTCCAGGGCAAGATAGGTTTCTCAAGACCAGCTACAATGAGGATCTATTAAATCAATCACAATCAAAACCTAGTCTGCCTTCAAGTAATTTCCAATTAGGATGCAGTAACATTACTAAAGGGCTCAGACAGGTGAATTAAAGAGCTACACTGCAAAGAAATTGTTTCACAGAGGGCTAATTTTCACCATCCTCAGAAATAAAAGCCTCCAGAAGTTCAAATTTCTCATTAAGAAAAAAAACCAAAAACAAACCACCACCATAAAAACTACATTATCAAATTAAAAGATTTGCTAACATTATGTCACTACTGAATTTTCCCTTTTTGGAGACATTATTTTTTTCCTACCCAACTGCCACCAAACCGAAAGGGTAAAATCATGAAGCAATGCCTTCTTCACACCTCAATACCCACGCTTGATCTAGAAAAGGACAGGATGACAGGAAAATATTAATTACAGCTTTATGGAATGGTTTGTATTTTTAGCAGGGGAACAAAGAGAGGAAGCCTACTTGATCATTCAAAGAATCAGGAGCCAGCCTGAAACAGTGATGAGCTCGGATTAAGGGGGCAGATTAGAAAGTGGAATTTTGCAAATCAATTTCAAAAATACGAAAGCAAAGAGGAGATGATCCATTTATCTGTTTACTGATCTGAGGAGTTACCACCTCAATAACTCCTGGAAGTCTCTGCCATACATTCAAAATGAACCAAAGGCAAAAGTAGTACTCGTTTCCCATGGCTGGGAAAGGAACTGTTTACTTTATAGATATCACTTATTACTATATTAATTAAAATATTACTACAAGTTATTAATAACTGTATATAAATGCATTATTTCTATATAATTTTATGTGTATTTATACATGATATATATGAAATCAAAATGAGCCACTCATCAACAGTAATATTTGCCCAGCCTGAACATTTAACTAAGAGCCTGAACAAGTCACGTTCTTATATCACACCACAGACCTCATCAGATATGAGAGGCAGGTGGTGGAAAATTAATCTCCAAGAAACTACAGGAAGAAACATCCATCATCTTCCAAGCTGGAGGTCAGGCAAAGCCCTAGCGTAAGTCAGGGATGTCACAGCTTTTCTCATTTTCCTCTGTCAAATACTAGTTTGTGCAAATCATCTCTGAAGCAAGACTGCTACAGTTTATACTCATGCAAAATAAAGATAGTTGTCAATTTGGAAACAGAAAAAATCCCCAAACCTGAAGGGAAGACCCCAACTTACATCACTCTGGACCTAAATTACCATCACTCTCACCAACCCCAACCCTCACACTCACTTGGCTTCAAGTTCAGCATTTGCTTTCATTCCTCTCCATCCCTGCCAGCCCTTTATTTTTTTCCCCTTTTATTTTTTCTTTTTGTAATTGCAATTAGTTCAACTCCTGAACAAAAGTCATTGAGAAACAAAAGAGTTTTACTTAAAAGCCTGAAATAAAACGTTTGAAGTTTCCCAAGGGAAACTTCACTTAACCAGCTGGCCACATTTGACTACCAAAGTCATCTGGCCAACCTGAGATTGCTTTCCACTCCCTTCAGTATGTTTGGCTCACGGTTATTTCCATACATACACACACCCTCCTTAGCTTCCCCCACCCCCATCACTGGTTCTTTGTTTATTGGTCATTTTTTAATAAAATCAGGTCACACAAAAATGCCACCCAGCCATAGTTTGGTCCCTATCCCTGGGATGCCAGCAACAGCCAGCTCAGGCACATTCGTATCTGGCCTCCTCCCCAGGGTCTCCTGGCCTCAGCCAGCCCATTATTACCCACGACCTGAAACTGGAAGGAGGAGAAACATTTCTCCCTACATGATTTATGAATTGCATCTGAAGGGTGGAGATGGCTGATTCCACCTGGCACCTTTTACACCTTCCCCATCTCCTTTTCATTCTGGCTTTTAAAACATCAGCTTTGTTGAAATGGCAGGACTGGGTGGCAGCCACTGAGAAGAGTCACAAAATATTAGAACAGAAAGAGCAAGAAAACAGAATTCAAGAGGTCTGGGTCTACTTTGCACCTGCAGCCTTGGCTGCTGTGGAGAAAGCCAGCTCCCCTCTACTCCATGCTCCAGCCTCTCCATCTCCCTAGTGGGACAGAAATTATTCTCCACCTCATAGGGGTCTTCCTCCAGAGCACACTCTCAGCTGAAGAAAAAATGGCTGGACTGAAATATTTTTCCACAGCACAGAGATTTCATCTTAAATACTGATTTTTTCCAACCGGATGTGGCAGTCAGACAAACCTGCGCCACGCTTCTGCGCAGAGACTCAAAGAAGGCACGTACAGGGTTATCTGTGTTGTTTGGGTTTTTTTAAATGTTTTGTTGGGCTTTATAAGAGAACCTTAGTTCTCCCCGGGCTGTGCAGGAGCCCAGACGTGGGGTCACACCTTGCTGTGCTGCCTCTGCAGTTCTGTGTAATCCCAGCCCTAAATGCCAAACCAGAACGGAAACCAGCCTGCAGGTTCTCACACTGGGCTGCAGGAAACACCTACACTACCGTCACACGACATCACTGTCAGCAGAATGAGCAACAATCGTAGCAGCTGCTAATTTCATGCCTCACTTTCTAATTGCACAGGCCAAACGTGGCATGGGTGCAGGAGTCCCATAATTCCCCAACACAGCAGCAACCGGCTTATCCCACGGCTGCCCTGGACAGCAACTAAGGTGGGTGCTGATTTATCTCAACAGTGCATTTGGCTTCATAGCACAAGACTTTAAAAAAAAAAAAAAAACCAACAATATTGTAGACTAAATTAGCGCTGGTTATCTCCACTGACAGCAAAAGGCAACAAAGGAATTTGGCAACACGAAACAGATGAAGGAGATATGAATGCTGAGGCAGACAGCACAAGCTCACGTACTTCAAGAGCTCTTGTGTTTATAGCTTTAAAATGCATGCCAAGGTCTTTCTCAAGAAGTATGTATCTTTAACATAAAATACGTCTCAAAGCATAAAACTGTGTCTACAAGCACAAGGTCAAAGCGTTTTGTGCGTAAACATATTTGAGAGTATCATCCTATATGGGATTACCATACTCTCCATGAATAGCAAGTCTGGCACTGGCACCTTTTAGGCCTTGCTCCATCCGTTCTGGAAGGGGACACGGCGGGTACATCTGACCCCAACTGACCAAAGGGCTGTCCCACAGCATATGACACCGTGCTCAGCAATAAAACCAGGGGGGAGGAGGTTGGCAGGGGCTGCCCTTGCTCAGGGACTGGCTGGGCATTGGTTGGTTGGTAGTCAGCAATTGCATCACTTGTTTTCCTTGGGCTTTATTTTCCTCTTTCTTGTTTGCTGTTTTTTTAAATTTATTACTTTTTTAAAATTATAAAACTGTCTTTACCTGAACCTAGCAGTTTTCTCCCTTTTAGCCTCCCGATCCCCCCGCTGCATTCCCCTGGGGAGGGGGGAAGTGAGCGGCTGTGTCATGCTGAGCTGCCGCCCAGGGATGAACCACAACAGTCTGTGAGCAAAACAGTCCCCGACCAACGGTGAGAGTGCTCTTCCTTCCTCCAGCGTCAGGGTACGGGCATCCCCTCTATCACACTAGGATGCAGGACAGCCTCCACAGTCCGGCTGCCATTGGAACCCCTTCAAAAGCCTTTCGGATGAGCTGACGCATTTATACGTGGAAGTTAATCTCCACCATTGCCGTGAGTTAGGGGTCTCCTTAGCAGTAACACACACAGCCACCCTTCCTTGCTTCAAGATATGCTTTTAGGGTAACATAAGCACATTTTAAAGCAATGAGATAAACCCAGAATTGTTTATTTAGTTTGCCCTGCTTTCAAAACCCTGCAAGACTTGGAGAGGAAAGGCACCTCTCTCCTTTCTCTGGCTGATAGGACTCTCCAGCAAAGCCTCACCTGCAGCAGGCTGCCCAGGTGTCAGGCCCCATCAGCTCCTCACTGACTGCACACACTGTCAGAGGGGAATAATTGGGAGAAACTGCCTAACAGCATCAATGCTGTGCTTGGGCCATCACTATTGATGTCCTGGAATAAGGGGGGCTTGGGGAGCAAGGGGGGTGGAGGGGTGGTGTACCAGCATCTGGGAATCCATTTCTTCTAGCTGCTATAAAGCCTGGAAGAAGACTGTGAGTCCAGCTTTGCTGCAGCCCCGAAACGTCCGCGATCCGGGCAGAGCGGGGGACAGGGATCTGCATGACTAGGTTTTATTAGGTGCTCTTGGCACCGGCCTCGGCCGCTGGTCTGAGCTCCCCTATCATAAGCAGCAGTAAATGAAACAGGAATTATGCAAGACAAGCGCCGAGTGATGGAGTAGCAACTGGAATGGAAACAACCGCCCTCCAACCAATGATGTGCAGACATGCCGTATCATTTACTATCATTTCGCTGTAACCTTTCTCTGTGAGGAGAAGTGGTAAGCGGAGCAGGGGGCTCTGTCTGTGGCGTACAGCTAAAGGGGGTTGACTACTGGCTGCAAGAGGCTTTCACAGCCAAACCCCATAAAACAAGATGCTCCCCCTTCCAGTTTGAAGTCACCACTGGATGCAAATGATTTAATTTCTTTTAAGTCGCTGTGGAATTTTTCAGCCTGAGAGCAGAAAAGTCCTTTTTTGGCTTTCTTTTCATCAGTCATAAATATCTCCTTGAATTCACGTCAAGCCTCGCGAAGCAGCAGGCAGCCGCAGTGCCTGTTGCTAGCGCAGAACTTGCTTGTTTCTCCCTTCTCCACATACTTTTCAGTCTGATTTTCTGCACCCCTCGACTTCCTCTTCAAATTTCTGGAGGGGTCAGGGAAGGTGAACGCCCTTCCCCAAGGAACCTCCACACGCACTGCCTCAGCCAACAAACTGCCCGGGGAAACATTACACGGAGAAGTTTGGTATCTGCATTGCAGAAGATACACCATGGCAAAGCAGGTCAAACAGCATCCAAGGACAAATCTCTGCTTCGAGGGAGGCGAACTCAGAGCAAGACCAAGGGAGTGTAAGCGGTGGGAAGGCAAAACCCCACGGAGGCACTGCGAGCAGAAACAAAGATGCTAACTGTGGCATAAAAAAATGAGAATTTAGGTAATGCAAAAGCAGGATGAACCACAAGCACAGGCAAATACATCCATGCCGTGGAGGGATGGCACTATGGAGGCTGGCTACTGCCTCCCCAGAGCTAAGGGGGGGATTTTAACCAACAGCACACACACAGAGGGCAGAGCCGCAAGTGTTCAACACAAGCCTCTCCCTTTACAACCGCAATGCCTTTTTGCTCACCTGAACAGAAGCATCCTACCACACTTTCAACTTTTTTGCTAAGCAACGTGCCACTTCCTAACTTGCTCTCTGAGGTATTTTTAAGAGCCTTCTGGTGGGTGTTGTAGTGCTGTTTTTTCCCTGTGATGCCCTGCCCCATTCACCCCACGCCACAGAAAGATCCACACAGTAAACGACTCATCCCCAAAGCACCATTCAGCTTGTTCAAGACAAATATCATAACGCACAACCTGAAAGAAACATTTCTGACCGGTCTCACTGCACTGAGCTGGGCTCTAGCCATGACAGTTATGGGTCTGAGCCTCAAATGCTATAGCCATCGACAGAGCTGCTCCAGTAGCCTGCAGGTTTTGTCACCTCTGAGCCACTCGACACCCAGGACACCCATTTTACTGAAAGCACAAGGTATGAACGAGCATCACTACAAATGGGTAGCTTTCCGAATAGGAGACGAAGGCCGTGGCTCCAGAGACAAGCCTTGTAGGGAAGAGAAAAATCAGGTACAGCAATGGCACTGAAGATGTTTCCTCCCAGGTTTATGTTGTGAACTCAAAGACAGTTGATAACTACAGCCTTGCTGCAAAAAACTTCAACCACTGTGCAAATAAATTGGAGTAATAGAAAACACTCATTCGATGTATATCATTGGCTCTTCATAGAGTTAACTAGTAAAACTGAAGTTACTAACTGCATTACGTTTTACTAGAGGGGCATGTTCCTCAGAACCAGAGCTAAGCGGGGAGAGGAAGAGAGAGTAATAATTACCTGGTCTGCACAGTCACACACACTCATTTAGTGTTTCCACTGCGGTTTGGGTTTGCTGCCTAGCATGCTCTGTGTGAAGCAGCGGGACAGAAATTACTTAGCAGCAAGCGAGACCTTCTTGCTCTTTTATGAATGGTCTCTCTCCTTCCTCTTAACCTCTTCGCACAGCAGGGAGCCCAGGTTGCTAAACACACCGCCTGCTGTGGTTTGTCACTGGCTGCTGTCAGCCTTTTTTAATGGCATGTTTTTCCACCCAGTAGAGCTACCACCCTCTTGCAATTTCTAGTAGTGCATTAGCCTCTCGTTACACAACACACTGGGCCCGACCTGAAATGCAAGAGAGAGCCCCAGCAGTAATGTGGTAGCAGAGGAGGGATGCACCACCCAGCGCTTTCCCCTTACAGCTGGGTTTAAGGTGTGACGAAGCTGACGGCTGTGATTTAAGGTCGGGCTGTGCTTACAGCTGTTCTTGGCTGTACCAGGAAGGACAGCCTGATGCTGGGGATTTCTGGGTGGCTAATGGCCTGTGTAGGAGCGATGAACTGCTGACAGGTGCCCAGGTTGATTGCTCAACAGCACTGACACCAGGCCTGGATAGAGAGGTGCTCCTCAGGAGGTAGGTGGGAGAGAGGTCTGGGGAGAAAAACAACACTGTACAGCACAGGAAAGGTCATTCCGAGGAAAGACTCTGTAAACTTGGTTTATTTCCTCCAGTATTTTGCAATCTAATTTGATTCCTCTTGACAGAGAGCTAACTGCCCCCCACCGAGACATGCCAGGGGACAGCATGGCTATTTCCAACCATGGTCTCCACAGAATCACAGGATGGTGTGGGTTGGAAGGGCCCTTACAGGCCATCCAGTTCCAACCCCCCTGCCCTGGGCAGGGACACCCTCCACTAGACCAGGTTGCTCAAAGCCTCATCCAGCCTGGCCTTGGGCACTTCCAGGGATGAGGCACCCACAGCTTCTCTGGGCAGCCTGTGCCAGTGCCTCATCACCCTCTCTGGGAAAAATTTCTTCCTGCTAGCTAATCTAAATCTCCCTGTGACCTGATAATTCTATCAGGGTTTGGCTTTCCTAACCTGATCCCTGGCCTTTTGGGCAATTTCTGTGTAAGCCCCCCAAGGCTCCCTGTCCCTGCTTCCACCCACTGTAGGCTTCCTTTTTGTGCCTCAGTTCCTCTGGGAGCTGCTTGTTCATCCATGCAGGCCTCCTGGTGTTCTTACCCAACTTCCTCTTCATTGGGTTGCATCGCTCCTGAGCTTGGAGGAGAAGGTCCTTGAATGCTCGCCAGCTTTCTTGGGCCCCTCTTCCCTGCAGGGCTTCATCCCATGGAACTCTGCCAACCGGTTCCCTGCAGAGGCCAAAGTCTCCTCTCCTGAAGCCCAGGGTAGCGAGCTTGCTGCGCACCCTCCTCGCCTCCGTAAGGATCTCAAGCTCCACCATTTCATGGTCGCTGCAGTCAAGGCTGCCCTTGAGCATCACATTCCCCACCAGCCCCTCCCTGTTGGGGAGAACAGGGTCCAGCATGGCACCCCTCCATCACTTGGAGAAGGCTCCTCTTCTACTTGCAGAAGAAAACCCATTCTGAAAGGGCAACATATCAGTACCTGGACCATTATCTCATACCAGTTTTGTGAAAATGCAACAAAATCCTGCAAAGTAACTCTTCACTACAGAGCCAGAATAGTTCACACCAAGACAAAATTTCCTTCTTATCAGGCCCTTTCTATCTTCCTCCTCCAGAAAAGAAGGACTTTAAGACGAAAAACGCTCTCCAAAATCTCTGTTGTTCTAACTGGAAATTTGACCATAAGGTCACAAGCTTGTAATTCATAATAAGAGATTTTTGGCAGAATCCATTGAACTCACAAAAGCTTCATTTGCTGTCAGTAAAAACGGTATTATCCCGCTGAAACAAAGGGCGGTCAGATTTTAAAACATGGCAGTGTTTTCCCCTAACAAAGACATCCCACTCGGTGCCCCATAAACATCCAGCTAGCACGAGTCCGCCTTTGGAGTAAGAGCGGCCACCCCGTGCAAGCAGCAGAACGGAGGCGACACGTTGTTATGGAATAACTGCCTGTAATAATCCAGCTGTGCTATCAGCTCGTGGCATTTACCTCAAGCCTACTACAGATGCTCAGACTCCACCAACAGACATGCCGATTTTGATCTCCAGAGGTTCAGCTAAAATTCATCCTCTGGCTAGGCAGGTACTCATGATATGAAAACAAGATTAAATGTCCACAATTTCCACAGCAGCTCATCCCAAGGGCCAATCGCTTTTTTATCTCTTTGCGCCCTATGTCCACTAAGCTTGTTGAATGTGGCTGCCAGGTACTGACCCCTGTTCTACCTTTTCCTCAGCACTTTCACCCCAGTCACCATCCACCACTGTCCTCAGACTTTCCTTCCACCCCTGATCCTCTCACCAGGGCTGAGCTCCTGGATTTCACCACGAGAAGGCATCCTCTCTAACCTCAACCCTGGGTTTGTGGCCCTCCACTGAATTTCTGCAAGTCTGTTTGGTGTTCTTTTCCTTAAGCCACACCACAGATCCATTGAGACACTGCACGCCTGCGATGTCTCCTACTCATCTCCGCTCTCCAGCCCACCCTTCTCACACACAGGAATGATACTAACAGCTTTGCCCCTCCCTGTTGAAGGGTTTGGTCCCAGAAACGCTTGCACAGACAATTTCCAATAGATGCCTGGAGGGATGGAGGGGTACAAGCACCATTGCATTCACTAAAAAAAAAAAAAAATCTAACGTGAAGTGTTCCCCCCTGTTGAGACCAAAATCCTTCCGCTGTTAAGGCTTCCTTAGATCACTCCTCAACAGGGGCTAATGAGATCCAAGACCTGCCAAGAGTTTCAAGGTACCCTAACATATATTCTGTCAAAGCAGATTTCTCCTCAGAGCCTTCCTCCTTTTCACACACACTTCACAGGGGCGGGCACCAGAAGATCCAGCTCCTCACTGCAGAGGCCAACGTATTTCTGCTGGGACTCAAGCACTGCAGGAGATCTCAAATGGCCCTCAGGTATCACCTCCCACTGGCACTCAATAGCAGGACTAGGGGCAGTGGCCATAAACTGGAAAATAGAAGGTTCAACCTGAACACGAGGAAACCCTTCTTCCCTGTGAGGGTGACAGAGCACTGAACAGGCTGCCCAGAGAGGGGGGGGGGAGTCTCCTTCCCTGGAGACTTTCCGAAGCCACCTGGACTTGTTCCTGTGTGATCTGCTCTGGGTGATCCTGCTCTGGCAGGGGAGTTGGACTAGACGATCTCTAGAGGTCCCTTCCAACCCCTACCACTCTGTGCATCATTTCTTTATTTGTTACTTCCCACTTTTTCAACTCCTATATGTTTTCACTGAGTTGGTCTCAAATCCACTTCATGTTTCCCACAGTCAGTCTTGAACCCTTAAATATTTATAACCAAGTCAGATGCTCCCAGAAATACTAAGCCCTTGCAGCTGCCAAGGAAAAGCTGTATCAGGGCAAGGGAAGGGGGAAACAATACCAAGCCTTCCCTGAACCAAAGGCAGAATGAGCCCAACCCTCATCGAACATCACCAGTGACAGGGCACACTCTCAGTCAAGGAAACACTACATTTGGTATCCACGCTCAGCTAGACACCAGAGAGCAAGTCCAAAACACCAGATTAAACCCCTCCTCTGATAGCTTACAGGATTTTTTTATTATCATTATTATTAAAATACATGTTGGATCATGGAGGAGCCACAAACTGGGACCCTCAGAGCAGCCTCTACTGATATCAGGGCCTCTTGGGCTCTCACAGGTGGCAGCAAAAGCTTCCAGTTTGTAAGGGCAGCTTTTAAAAACTGTTACTAGCAACTCTCTAACAAACTTTAAAACGAAGCCACAACCAATCCCAGGGAAACCTGGCAGATCCATCAACTCCGATCCTACACGTCATGTCGTCTACCCCCAGGATGACTTTGGTTTGGTAATAAAACAAGACAGAAGCATTACAGAGCAAGGAAAGCAACCCAAAATCTATTTGGCACAAGTCAGTGACCACAGTTCATACATATCACACTAAAACACATTAGTTCGGCACACTATCGAAAGAAAACAAAGGTCCACATTTGGCGGTACACCCCCTGGTAGTTTACATTAAACATCCAAAACACAGGTTCAACAGGTGAAGTCTCTACAGAGGTTATTTTGTCCCCCAGCTTTGTGAGACAGTGGCCACGTGCCCAATTAAATGTAAGAGCAACAAACCTTTAGAGCTTTAATAACACAAGTAGAAAGTGGTTTGCAATAGGGCCTTACATCTAACAGCCATCACACACAGTTACTGCTTTCACACCACTTGCCAGTCTCAGCTTCGCTCGCCGGGCCCAAACAGGGAAAGAAACCCCCCTACAACCACCCTCCCAGCAACACTTACTGCCTTCCCGCAGTCCTGACAGCATTCAAGGACCTCTTCAGCTGCGGGCACAGAGGTAAAACCCAGCCAAAACAAGCAGAGCTTGGTTTGAGAGAACTACTACAGAGGACAGGGGTGTTTCACTGGAGTTTCTCTCCCAGGATAAACAGCCCAGATGCACCAGCAGGTTTGCAAACTTGAGGATCATAACGAGCCTGTAGCACGCATAACCTTACTTCTTACCAGTTTTAGTCAGATCAGTCGACTCACTGCCCTTGGTCACAAGCCACAACACCGAGATGCTGCAAATGGTCAGGGCTGAGCAGTCCAGCGTTTTCCAGCACCTAAACCACTTTGGCTTGTTACAGCTGTGCCAGGGACTGGTGAGGAGCCTTTACATCCCTGCCAACCCCATGAGGCTAGCAATGAGTGGGTTCAGGTGGCTGCCTGGGTTCAGCTGCAGATAGTGCCACTGCCTTCCAGCTCCTGCTTGGTTATATGAACTCAAAACTACCGAGGGAATGACCTGCTCCATGATGTGGTCTAATAAATCTTGTTACAGTCTGTCTCACTGCATAAAGGAGGTGCATTCAACACAAACAGTGGGGTTCTGCTCTAGAAGAACTCAGTGTTTCAGGAGAGAAAGGGAAATAAGGCTTAAAAACCAAAATCCAGCACTGCTGGTTAGAGAAGCCTGAGCACAAGTACATAAAGCAGGGCCTAGAGGCTTGTACCGTGATGAAATTACCTGCTCTCTCTGCACACAGGCTCAATGGTTTTCATGTACCGCTACCTCCAGGTTCCCAAAACTCTGACCTAGAAAATAAAAAAAAAGGTCTGTCAGTGTTACAGGTGTAGAAAGCACAACCCAATGGCATTTTTATCATTTGACTGCAAAAGCACTATTCCTGCGCAGCAACACTGGCCCAGCATCTTGCCCTGTACCGGCACAGCCAATGATGACCACACTTTGATCCTGGCTGGTGCGTGGCGAGTCCTCCCAGCCTCACATGATGATTATTCTGCTTTGCAAAGCCACTTTCATGCTGCTTCACATGAGAAAGCAGGCGGCCAGGCAGCTGGGCCAGCCACGGCAGTGTGAGAGGCAGCATGCCCAGGAAGCTGCAGGAGCCGCAGGTGTCTCTGGAGATTCCACACCATCCCTCACCAGCAACCCCTAATCCTGTCAGAGTCAATTTGTTGTCAATTTTCCACAGCGCTTAAGTACCAAGAGAGAATTGGTTTATCATGGGAAACACTTCCTCTCCAAAGCTGCTTAATTATTTCCATATGTGTTGGGTAGGCGTAAAATGTGTGCAGGGGTGATTTTGATTTACAGGAGGGAAGCTAGAGAAAGGGAAGAACAATGCAGGGACCAGCCCAGCTTATCTCCCTCACAACATACAACTTCTTATAGATCCTGATAGTGGTCCATGCCACCTGGTTTCTCCCGCTACAGGGCACTCCAGACTGTAAACCTGCACTTGAGTGCAATGCTAATATTGATTCCTCTTCCCATTCCTCCTTCAAGGAGCAGCATGTGTGCAGAGAGGAAGCTCAGCCGGACCGCCATGTCTCAGATCACAGAGATTAACTTTCTGTCTCTGCACGACTGATTCATTGGGCCAATGTGGTCATTGCAGGCAGCTTGATTTTCAGCATCAACTGTTTCCAAAAACAGGTCACTAACACCTGGCAGCAAATTTACTGATCTACAATACGGCTGCCAGAACATTTACACGCCATCTCTCGCGGTAGAGTTGGGATCCTTCAACTACTGTTGGTAAGGCTTTTGCAATAACTGCAGAAAAAGCAACATATTGATCTCATTGCTGTCGTTACAACTTGAGATGTCCCTTCCCACGTCAATGTTTGGTATGCAGTGCTGTTTGTCACAATAGGATTTGATGAAATTCTTCCAGCTTCAGGCTGAATTTCTTCTCAAAACCAGAAACAAAGAGTCACACCAGAAGAACCAGACGGGTTTCCTAACCACTGGGCTGGTGGTTATTGTGGGTGGTCTCTTGCACTCTTTCATGAAAAGTACTTAAAAGCTTGAGTGTTAAAACCAGATGTCATAACTTTGGAAAGTGTTGAGAAGAGACTACCTCATTTTCCAATATGGTCTGCCTGGTCTTCAAGTCCACCAGGAGCCTATGAGAGTTTCTGAGGCTCAGCATTTGCAAAAAAAAAATCAAGTTTCAGCCTGGATACCTAAGAAAAGCCCCAAACTGGACAGGGACTTGAAAATCTGGGGTAGACAGGCATCCTCTCCAGAGCACAGGAGACATCTGGTAAAACTCTTCTTGCAATTCAGTATTGCTCTTAGTTTTCTTACACAGTCCATACTAATTTACAACTGGGTTTGTACTGACTTAGAGGGGTTTACCAGCCACGGCACAGTTGTGCTCCTAAAATTTCTTCTCTTACAGTTTCACATCAAATCTGAACAAATGAGAACTAGCACCATTTCTGTAAAGAGGCAGTTGTAAAATTATCTGGAGAAGAATGAACTTTCTACATGCTAGTATGGTAAAACTTAGCCTCTGGTAAATAATAAAATGATTGAAAATGACAGAGATATGGGTGGTCCAGCTGCCCATGGCCTCATGTGGTCAACAGACCCCATCTTCAGTATGAACAGCACTGGCTACGACACCCTAGAGGAATTCAAATTTGCACAAAGTGTTTCATAAATGCCCAAGCAGTGTTAGAAATGAGCACAGGGCTTGTCTTCACTCTCCAGCTTCTCCGTTAACATCTTCAGTACATCATTATTCTGGTGCTTTACCCTGCCTGGAGGCTGAGGAATATCTGGAATATTCTTGACTCCTCCCTGATCAAAATAGAAATCAGAGGCTCTTGGTTACTACCCTGAAATCTGCAGAGGGATTTCTTTGACGAGATTAAGTAAATGATAGTTTTCCTGATGAAAATTTAAGGTATGGAAAATCTAGACCATTCTGCCATGAACAGGAAGAAGGAATAAAACCCACCCATTCACTGGGAGATACTTTGTTAAAATAAGAACAAAACCCCCAAGAATATGGTCAGTAACTGACAATTTAGAACATTTCTAAGTGAGAGATTCCAGGACTGGGCATGGATTTGCTTCCATCATTATGGAAATCATCAGGAGAACCAGTGCCTCTTTCAACATCATTATCTTGAATTTGTTATTTCATCCACTTCAGACTCTTTCAATCATGTTTTTCCTCTACTCAGCCTAAAAAAACCTTTTTTTTTTTCCCCATCTCCCACTTCAGTATCCTTCCTTCTCTGTGGAGCAACGCGCCATTCCTTGCTCCTGAAATGAAGCAAGCAGCTGTTCTGCGATGCTGTGCCGCCCTCGGTAATGGTGTGATAAATAAGGAGAAATAAGCCCTGGGGCAAAAGAAGATATTAGTTGCTCTCATATCTATACTGGCAGAATAATTGGCTGCACTGTAAGCCTGATTCTACTTGATTTTGCTATCTGCCACTGCTGTGGCAGGTTACATTGACTTTCTCCCTCTCTCTCTGTCCCTTTGTCCTACACCTTCCTTCTACCTGGGCTCCTGTCATAACCCCTTCCTACTTGAGTCGGATGTAACGCTGACAAAATTCCCTCCTTCCTTCACCTCGTCCCCTCTCTTACTGTATCAAATAACAAAATACCATGTGATAAGGGATTTTAAGAGGGAGAGGCAATGGCCAGAAGAAGAGGAGATATCTGGGCCACTCTGGCAGGCTAAGATTGAGCAGATGTTGGGAAGAAGGGAAAGATGGGCAAAGCAGCCCCATTTCTACACCTACAGTGCCCTTTTGCCTTCCATCAGAGCATCACAGAGACACAGACTGGCCAAAGGCCTGAAAAGAAAGGAAGCACCAGCAGTGTAACTTGGATAATCCAGGATACATGAGGAGAGCTGCTATGAGCCCACAAGGGAAACCCACCAGTGGCACAGCTCGATGAATTTATGATGGCAAGTGAAGTAGCAATGGCACGGTACGCCAAAGGGAGAGGAAGAAAGGACAGTGCTGCTGAAGCAGAAGGATAAGCCAGGTGCCAAGGGAAAGCTGAGCAACAGTGATGTGACTTAACGCAATGAGGGCACTTCCAGAAGGCAATTAGGCGTTATAAGAAGACACAGTCTAGCCTACTTCCAAACTTCTCATCTCCACTTACGGGTCACACCCACCTGCACTCCTAACTGGCACGGGACTCGCACCGTTTTAACTCGGAGGTAGGTGAGCAAGCGGCTTTTAGAGCTGGAGCTGAACAGCAGCCAAGCTCAGGGTGCCGTTTGCCTGCTGGACCCTGATAACAAGCTAAGCCTCCCAAGTACAGCTGCAGCCATCAGCTTGGCTGACGAACTCCACATCAACGCGTGCAGCAGGACTCACGGCACAGAGCTTGGTTGTTTCTAGTATCGCTGGGACCTGCAGGGCAGGGAAGGTGTCTTTTTTGTCAGCAAGAAAGAAAAAATTAAAATGTGCACATGGGTTTGTTCCCCACAAACTGAAAACAGGAATGTGTGGGAGGAAACAGAGAAAGAGGTTTCGGTTCTGGTTCTGAAGGTGGGCTCAGGTTTCAGATTTGCCAAGCAAGCAAACCCAACTCCCACGTCCCTACAACCTGAATGCAAGCAAAACCGGTTTTGAAATGGAAGTCTGGAGAGAAAGGAGAAAGAGTCCAGATTAGTATCACGCCACTGAGCCGAGCAGAGAAGAGCAGGAGTGGATACTGCCGTACTCTGTGACCTGTATTTTCAATGCCCTTTTATTTATTAACAGCCTACCAAAAATAAATCCTAAGCCGGCTTTGCTGCAGAGCAGCAACATGGGCCCCTTGGAATTTGCCTGCATTTGGGACACACCAGTACAGCAAACAAACACATTCCCAGAGACAGGAGTGGAGGTGGGCAAGTCAGTAACCAGCATGGTGTGGCCCACTCCTGAAATGTCCAGAGGAGACACCTGGGGAAACTTTTCCAGGAGAGGAGATACCATGGGGGCTGACTTCGGCCCACGGAAGAAAGTAATTTTGTGGATTAAGCACAGGCTCTACAAGAATAATGTTCCTTGCATGTACCTTTTTTATTTCTCTCAAGGTAGACTCACTCAAAACATCCACCAACAGCCCCGGATTTACGCTCCAAAGTATAGAATGGAAGTACATCAAGGCTGCTGAAACGGAGAGCAGAAGTCTGCGCTCACCTGGATTTGCTCTGAACCCAGAGTGAAAACAAGCAGATCACTATGTGATTCATGGAGTCCCAGGGCTTTAGGTTCACCCTTGTGAACAGGCTGAGCGTCTGGTCCCGCAGACCACAGGAGTGAAGCTGTGTAGAGACTGAGGCACTGTGTGTGTACCTGTAAACAGGTACCATTTCCTCAGTTCTCCTTGTCAGTATATCTAAACAGTGGCCTGCTGTCAGGTGGGAATATCTGGTATCTTTAATTACGATCAGCATCTTTCAGATTAACAGGATCGATACCCGGCCCAGCTGGCAGAAGGTGTCAAAAGACTGAGCCCTAACCTTGGCAGCAAGACAGTCGCTCAAGGCTGTGGCCTTTGCAGGCACACCAAAAAATCCAGACAAGACCCAGGAGCAATGAACCAAAAATGAGTGATTATCTAAAGTGACAAAGGGAGGCAGAAAGAAAGACTGGGACAGCAAGTTTCTCAGTTTCTCTCTAACCCCTTTCTACCTCTCGGGTGGTACGATCACCTCACACCTATGGGAAATAAATATTGCCTGTCTACATCAGATGACTCACAGATCCTTTGGCAGGGAAAAATCTTGTCAAGCTGGGATGACGTGTTACTCACTGGTGTAGCTATCCACAGCTCTCATCCCCTGCCTGAAGACCTCAGCCACTCCTTGGCATGCAGTATGCCCTTGGGTGGGTGATAACAGTCTGGGTTCCCTTAGGCTGAAACACAGGGTATATTTTTAGTACCTTGCAAATGATCTGTAGACATTTAGCGCTTTCCGTGGTGCTCAGACCCACTCAGGCAGGGAACAGAGTCACCAGCTGTGAGAGGTGGGTGGTAACACAGCTAGAGTCTCTTTTAATCCCAGGGAGCGAGCAGTGCCCAAGTATACCTTTCAGGTCGTTACAATAGCCTAATTTCCTTGCACGTTTCTTGTGCAAGGTGAGGTCACATTGCTAATCCTCTAATGTTGCCTGACTCCGGAACCGAGGAAGGAAATTACAACACAAAACTCCAATCGGGGGATTTTTTGAAGAACTTGATGTGGCACATAATAAAAATGTTAATAATATGTTGCAATCCAGTTCTCCTCCACTCAGATGGTCTTGCACCAAGAGGAAGCTGTTGCAGATGCCCTGCAACCTGGTTAGTGTAATATGTGGGCATGAGAGGACATCCCAGAACAAACTGTTCTGCTCCAACTTCCCTAGAAAACAACACTGACAGCTCTTTTTGGCTGTGATGGTCTAGTAATTCAGTGTTCTTACATTTTCACCTATTTCTGGTCTTCCCTTTACTAGTCCTTGGTGATGTGAAATGTAGGAAGTGGATGGATCTGATCCCACTTTTTTAAACAAGTCCCTACCCTCGACACGTTGCTCCATACTGCAGTAGCTGTGACCAGAGATTGGCGACTGGTACGAGTGACCTTCGAAAGGATTAGCCAGAGATGTGTGACTGCCAGTGAATAACTCTATTCATTTATTACATGTGATGAACAGTAAATCATTCTAGTAAGATACTTTTCCATTCATTCGTTGCCTGAGAATGATTAGGAGCAAACAGCTCTTAGAAGCTTTTCCGGTGGAGCTGAGCAAAACACACACAGGGAGGGCCACAAACTTTGTTCCATCCACTTGTGTTCAGCTCACATCAATAGAGTTGGCCAAATGTTGGGAAAAATGATGTGTGAGCACGTACTGGTGTGAGCATACCCAACATGTCCTTACATCCTGACTTTTCTATCTCCTGGTCTCCTGACCACTCCCATGCCACTCCTGGAGACATCGCCTAGCGTTTTTGTTCAGGCCCAGCAATGGTTACTCTTTAACAAGGAGGCTCCTGGGTAAACTAATGTAACCATGGATGAAACAGAGTGTTTCCCTCATCCAGATGGATAGCAAACGGATGCCAGTGCTAGGATTACCCCTACATCTATCACTGTGGACACCAATGTTTTATCAAAACTAGCAGGCTTACGCTGCTGCTTAATATAAGCGACTGTATTTCCACCCACCCACAGGTGTAAATGCCATACCAGAGTGAAAAAGAAGGAAACCAGGGATCCTGAGTCAACGTGTAAACCAACACTCCATGTTGTGTCCTCTCCTGCCCCATCCTGGGATATGTCACGTACGGCTGGATCGTGCTCACCAGTGTGGTGAGCTAAGGGCAGCTGAAGGGTGGCTAAGGGGATCAAGAACCAGCGTGTCCCAAGACTGCTGCACAGGATGCTTCCCTGACACGTGTGAGACTCCTGCTCAAGTCCTTGCCATCCAGTTTGGAGCAGAAGCTCGCCTTGGCAGACTGAGAGAGCCTGTGATTCAGCTGCAGAAAAGGTGACTCTCATGCTAAGCTGGCATGATGATCTAGCAGCTATTCTACCAGGCATAAGTCATGAAACCTTGCTTATCTTACCTCTTTCCTATGACCTTGAGAAACTCCATCTATCCACCTGTTCCCACTCAACTTCACCATTACTCTACTTTATTTTTTAGGTAGTGACTGTTTACAGGTTTGTCCCAGAGGGACTCCTCTCTCGCTGTGGGCATGACTGAAATTCAAATAATAGCAAATGAATTTCTCTTCTCAACTGCACTTCAAAGTCAGAAGAGGTCATGTGTACACGGACACAAATAGAAAACCGGTGCGGCTCTTTGCTTCAGATGATAACGCTGTATTTCACAGCCCCATTCTCCAGCAGCAAAACTGTTGGCATTTTGCTGAACATCATATGACTCGAGTAGTGAGGACTCAGTGCATCTCCACTTGGATTTAACAAAATAATTGAGTGTTATTTGGCACAAAGGGCAAGTCACAAGATTGCAAAGAGTAGTGCTAAGAATGAAGCTACGTGAAGCTATGAAGAAGGAGAAGCTCTGAGCTGACGATAACTACCCATATAGCTAGGGCACTGGCTGCGGCACTGTCCATTGACAGCTGCTCTTGGCCAGTAAGAACTGGTGTGAAGCACGGGCTCCACATGAGCTCATGTTCATGCAGAGCTAACAATTACCTTCGGTTTTGACCGTTGCAGGGAACTCCACAGCTTCCTTCCTGATCCGCACGCATATTTTCCAACCCTCAAAAATGTCATGCTCTCAGAGAAACAAATTCACAGTGGGAAGGAGTAGGGAGAAATCTCACGTCTTTCATGGGTCAGAGGGATTTCTTGGAGTAACGGCGATTTTCCTAATTTACATCATTTCTCCATGTAACCTTACCGTTCCCCCCTCCTTTCCACCTGAAATCGATGCCGTACAGTTCTTTTCCCAACAGCCACAACGTTTGTAAATCATTCATGAGAAGTAGCCATAAGGAATGACTAACGTTTTGTCCTTAAAAGAGGGCTTACAATGCTACCCCCTCAAACGCGCGGCGGACTCGGGGCTCCATCGACAAGGCTCCGAAGCGCACTGCGCCCTTTCCACACGGCAGCCCGCAAGGCCGCCAAACCTCCACGAAGACCTCTCCTTCGCAAAGATAACCAGCGATAACCACAGGTGTTTCTGCTGGGTCCTCCCACACAGCACTAACTAGTAATTCCCGCTGACAACAATCAGCCTTCTCATGTGAGTAATAACATATTAATTTGAGAGAAAAAGGGTATTTAGTCATTCAGCTCAGGAGCAGCCACAGCCTTCCAATTAAGGAGGCAGTTTGTTTCCTTCACACAGTTTCCTGAGCAGACAAGATATCTCGGAGACAAACAACTGGTCTTATCTATGGTTCAGCGCTGGAAAAGCACAGGAAAAATGCCTAGCAGTCTGGACACTAAAGCAAATAAATCTGGTTTTATGTGCAGAATAACCACAAACGGTACATGATTGACTGATTACACACTGTCACACAACAAGCCCGCAGCTAATGAAGCATAATGCTGAATAGAGGAACATGAAATGAACTCCATTAAATAGCCTGTAATAAACATTTTGTTCCAAAGAAGTTTTCTAGACACTTTTAAAAGCCAAAAAAAAAAAAAAAACCCCACAGTAATATTTAGTACCTGGACTGTTACAACATAATTAATGAACTTTCAAAAACTTCATACAACTGCTGCAATAAAAGGGAAAAAAAGTATTTGGGGCAGGTGAGTCTCATTGTCTGGAGCAGACAGGACCCCCTTGTTTCAAAATAACCCCAAGGCCTTCCTTCTTCGCTATGAAAACCTCACAGCTGTGCACAGCTGTACAAGACCTTCCCATCCTGGCTATGTGAGAAGCTCCCTCCTGGGGCAGGGAGAGCAGTGCCAGCCGCCGGTGAGGTGGAGGCTCTAGCTCCAGCCCTTTTGCAGCTGGTTTCCACCTTGCTGGGGACAACACCAACAGTCACCGTCACTTCCAAGCTGCTGAAGTAAACGACTCAGCTGGGAAACCAACCCACTTCAAACCCTGGCAAAGAATTCAATGCGGCAGTACGGAACACTGTGCATGGAGGAGTCGGGCAGCGCCGAATACGTGGTGTTAACCGGTCTGCGGGAGATGGGCCACCACCCAATGGACCTCAGGAGCACATGGTCCGTGCCAAGCCATGTGGGTTTATGTTAGCTGGAAACCCAAGCACTGGCTGTCTACTGTCCTCACTAGGATACTGTCCGCTGCTTTTGCCTCCGTGTTACCAGCAGTGATCATTTCCACAGATCGTTTTCCCTCTCTGGACAAAAGTACAATTTCCTCAGTATCAGTCAAATGCTTTTCAATCCCAAGACACGCAATCACAAAATCTTGAAGGCAGGCAAACCATCAGGCCTGAAAAAAAACACTAATATTTTTGAAGCACCGTCAAACTCCAAGAACCATGCTAAAACTGAAGAAAGAATGCTCATGGATGTATTACACCAGTGAAAAAGAAAAATCAGAGTATTTTCTTCTCCGCAGCATCCCACATCCTGACGTATCAAAGCACGTTATAACCGAATGAACTTTCCAGTGCACCTACGGGGTTTGCAAATATGCCCACCTGAGAGATGGTGTTTTACCTATCAGAAATTATTTCTCTCAGCCACTATGAATGAATATGTTGTCTTGAGTCTTGAAATGGAAGGTGTGAAGAAGCACTTGCCAGAACTCTCATTTTCCTCAGATAAGGTAAAAAATGCTTCCAACAGCTGAGCTTTATGATAGGTTTAAGAAATGGCACTCCCACCAACACATTCGCAGGATTAGGCATTTCAAGCAGAGACACCTTTTTTGTTTTCCTCTATAAAATGTTCCTTGAGATGGGTTTTTTTTGTTGTTTATGCTGGAGTTGCTGTTTTTGAAGGTGCTCCAAAGACAAATACCTCCCTTGACTCTGCCAACCTTTGAAAATCTGTGTAATAATTATAAAGGATAGAAGAGAGCTATTTTTCTTTTGCTATCCCATGCGAGTCTCTAAGACAGGTATGCGTGACATGCTCCCAGCTGCAACTGGGCAGTAGGACCTTCAGGACTCCAGCCTGCCAACCTCATTTTCTACCGCCACCCTCCTACCACATCACCAGCACCCTCTTTTTCCCCCAGAAGACAAATTCCCACCTCCACCCCTTTGAAATCAGCTAGCACAGGAGGAAACAAAACATGAAAACTTTGACGTGTGATTGACAGAAATCCATTCATCCAACTCCAGCAGCTGCTCTCAGAAAGCACAGAGGTGTCAAAGAATGAACTGCTTTCAGAGAATCCCCCTTCATATCAGATTGCATGGACCATGCTGAGGTAAACATCTACATTTCTGCATGTGACCACCAGACCGGATAAAACTCATTCCTATGGAAAGTCTTCTCTATCATACAATGGTGGAGGCTGGTACAATATTTCTGTTTCTCTGGACTTTCTCTACGTTGCAGTTTTGATAGGACCAACGTGGTGGGAAGTCATTCCGGAAACCTTGCGTGACCTTTCACGCTCGTATTATAAAGTACATCATCGCTGTTCGCCTCCATTTATGCTGATCGCTTCATACAGCAGCATTTCCACCAGAGAGGGCAGTTAGAAAAAAGAAAGCCTGCAGAAAGAAAGGAAGGAGTGAGTGTGTTTCCATACACATAATTTCTAGGCAATCTTCTCTTAACTGAAAGAACACAATCCTGAGGATCAGAAACAGAGTGGAAAAGTAAACTTCTCCTAAAAGCTACAATACCTATTTACCACAGCCCACCTGAAATAATTTCAGCTACAGTTTTAACTGTAGGAGCCAAGTTAAAATACCTCAGCTGGACTGGCTTTATTAGGAGCTTATGAACTAAATTGCGAATGAATGCTTTAGTAGAGGTTTTCTGGCATCAAAGAACTAGCTGCAATAAGTTTTCTTGGACTAAGCTGAATTATTAATGTTGATTATATAAGAGTACCATTCACCTTTCAAACGCTGAGGGTAATTAGGAATCGCTCAGCAGAATAGCTGGGGAGAAATCACTCAAACAACTTTCTTATGCAGCTCTTTTGAAAGAAGAAGAAAACTGAAACCCTGCAAGAAAGGCTGCTCTGCTAATATGCATGCTTTCAGCAGATTTCAAAGACAAAAAAAAAAAAAAAGGAGTTATTTTCTAGCAAATTACATTTGTAGTTAAACATTCACTTTGGAAATGGGATGCTTTCAGCACCACAGCGATAGAAAGGGAATGGAGATGTCGCTCTGAATGCTGAACGATACACTGAGCTGCTTGCTTTTAATAAAATCTCAGTTCACGAACATCATTCTGCTGAGGAAGATGTGTTGAATAACGCCAGAGAGCCACCGAACCAACGCCACAGTATTACATCATCGACATTAAAGATTCTTCCTTGTGCATTCGCGGCATGTTTCCACACATTTGATGCATGGGAAGTGAAAATGGCAGTGAGCTAAAGCACCTCAGTGTTCCCTTCAGCCTTAATCAAGCTTCCAGGATGTTAAATGCCTGCAGGGTTACATCCCTGCTCCAGCCAAAACACCGCCACCAAACTTTATCTCACAGAGGCAGGAAGTATCACTGGGCACGTGATGCGGGGAACTCTGCAGCGCAGTCACGCACAGGGTAATTAAAGGCTGATTTGGGGTCTGTTTATTTCCCAGACAACGTCCCTCTTAGAAAAAGCACAGCAATAAAACGTACGCATTAAAGAACTGCTTGCCTTGAAAACAGCCCCAGTGATCAGTGCCCAGAACAGAATGGAAGCTGGGACCGGACCCTGCGCCTGCTGCTACGCTCAGCCTGCTTCACCCCACCAGTGGATCTGGCCAAGCCAGCCAGGCTTGTCATGGCGATAGATCTGGGGCACCCAAAAAGCCCCCAAGACCATCCCCACACCTCCTATCCACAGTCTTACATCTCCCTGTCTTCTTCCCAGCCCCTGTGCCTGTCTCAACCCCCAATTTCCCTTTCCCTTCTGACCCATCTTGGCTCAGCCGAGCTCTGCTCCCTCTGCCTCACTGTGTCTCCCTCCCTTCCCACCCCAGCCACTTGGGGACTGTTTGGAACATCAGGAGAGCAGTTTCCCATCTGCATGCAAGCCCCAGGCAAGTCCTCCCAGCTATGAGGAGAAACTGGAAACCTTTGAAGGACGTGAGGACAACATGCAGTGTCCTGCTTCCCCGTCACCAGCAGGAACCTGCTGCCAAAAGCTGCTTGCAGGCTTCTCCTCTGTTTCTTGACATCAGTGTTTCATAGCTATTTCTGCTTCTTTTCCTTATTTTTCTGTTCTCCTGCTTCTCTCTCTCCTCCAAGCACACCCCAGCCCAAAACCCAGCAAAGCCTTCTTCCTGAAGGGCATCATCCAACTCCTCCGAGGTGCAGGGAAAGGAATAGGTCTCCCAACTACCTCCAGAACAAGGGTGCACAAGTGATAGATGGCATGCTGGGCCGGGGGGAAGGAGGAGGGCTGCCTTCTTTTACATTTTTAATGAGGCCTGGTTTAAAATTTTTTTAACTTAGACATTGTTTAGAAAAAATAGGGATGAGGCACAGTATATCTGGACACTCTCCTGTTTCCTCTGCCTTTACAAAATTCTGCTTCTTCAGGCAACTGTTTGTGCCAGGACAATCAGTCCACAGAGCACAGGGTCTGGAGATGGGGTAAAATCTGAACGTGGCTCCTGTTGCTGCCAGTCACGCCTTGGCAGAGGGGTTACACATACAGTAACTGATCCCTCAGGACTTCATCTCTTGGCTCTTTCACCAGCAGAGCAGCCAGACACATAATACACTCTTGCCATGTGACACTTTAACAAATCTTTTGCCATGTACATCTTCATAGGCTTCACCTCAGCCCCTGGGTCTCACGTGTGTGAGCGACAAGACACTCCTGCATTAAACGTACACCTTCCCTGCAGATCAGCGGGACCGGAGCAATGTAACACTGCCCGTTTTTCCCTCCGATACACACCAATACTCCTGTTTCCTTCAAAAGGTAAAAAAGCACATTTGCAGTCACCAGGTCTGTGCAACCAGAGAGGGACAGACCAGGCCTTAGGACAAAGCTCTAGGCCTAAACTTCAGCCAAACTGGAGAAACAGAGGCTTCATTCCAACCCTGATTTGAGCATTCTTCCACCTCTTTAATGGGCCAGTCTGAAACCCCCTTTCAAACTACTTCTGAATCCCAAGGCAGTTCATTCTCCCTCTGGTTTGAAAGGAAGGAATTGAGGAGAGGATTTGGGGGAATATGAGAAGGGTTGTGCTTGTCTACAGAAAAGCAAACAACTCAACACAGTCATAGTCTTCAGAAGATCATATTAGACTATGAGATTAACAAAAGGACAAAAGCAGGACTCCACAAGGACACCTGGGCTGGCAGTCAGTGCTAAATGGCTGCCTGTCCTTCCTGCAGCAGCCCTGAGCAGAGGTGCAGCATGCAGAAAGCAGCAGCCTGGTTATTAAGCAGTTAAGCCAGTCAGACATGCAGAGCCAGAACACGCAGCTCAGCCCCAGCTCCTTGTTAACTTGAACTTGATTGCAGGACCAAGGACACATAAGCTGGCTGATGATGTTGCTGCTTTCGTAGTGGTGTCCTTGTAATTTGACTAGCTTACCCCAGCAGATAATAAATTAGGGGGCATGCTAATCGAGTACATGCATACGGAGAATAACCTCACGCTTGCTAACACCAGTGACAGCTCTGCCAGGTTAGCGATGCCTTCACTGGGGAAACTGACTGTATGCCACTCACTGCAGGGCAGGCAAAACGTTCAAGCTAAGTTCTCCCAGCTTTATAGCACAAAATCACCTACAAGGAGCAAGTTTTGCTTTCCTTAGTATGCCATACAAATGTATTACCTTCCTTGGGGGAATGCTCGGGCTAATGGCATCAAGCAGAAGGAGAGTCATCAGGAAGGGCACAGCTCCAGGCACGTGCTCTACCAGGGCAGCTAGGGAACATCCTGCCCCTCTCACAAAACCAGCCTTTGAGTCCTTCCTACCTTTCCGTCCATGCACTGGACACTGCAACTGCACAGGGAAAAGATGATTTGGGCCCTTATTATCTTGTGAGCATTCTCCACTGGTTCATTTTAAAATGTCACTCTCTAGAAGAACTCACACAGATGGGCACATAGTCTCTCTGGTCCTACACACTCTCAAAATGCTATTGAAAACCCCTCTGGACCCCCGATGCTGCGGCGCAGGCGAGATGAGTGCCCAGTGCAGCTCTGGGTACCCACCCAGGCTCCCTGGGCACCCACCCAGGCTCCCTGGGCAGGGAGGAGGCAGCGAGCCCGGGTCAGAGCTCCAGGTGGCGGACGCAGGATGGCCCTGAGGCTGGGCTCCAAAGGGCACATCCCTGTGATCTCTCCACAGGCCAGCTTCTTTTAAAAGAGGATGAGGTAATCCAAGTGCCCATATTCACAGTGCCTAAGCACTCAGGTAAGCCAGTTTGGAGTATGGGATATCCAATTTCTTGTTTCTTTGCAAACATTTTGAATACGTCAGATGCTACACAACCCAACAATAATTTGGAAACTGAGGCACGAGGCAATTACACAACCAAACGTGACTGGCAAGCAGCTTAACCGCCAGCAACATCTCCAAGCTTCCACCGAGCAACTCAGGAGAGCAATCAAAGCTGGCATTACCCAGAGCCAAACACCAAACAGTCCTAAAAAGTAAAAGAAAAGAGAAAGAACGAAGCATGCCACAAGCAGCAGGCAACCTTGTTCCATTTAACAAATCTCTTAAAAATGCCATCAGATGGAAATGACAAGACATATCAAAACATCCTTGTGAATGATTCCACTGTCAGTAAAGGCCAAATGTGAAGGAAAACATGCAGGCTAGGAAAACAGGGATCCTCTGTATTAGCACTGTTGTCCTCCTTACTTCCCTATGGCACAGCAAAGGATATTCCCTGGCCGCTCACACGGTGACCGGAATATGCCAAGCACCTGCTGAATGCCAGGCGTGCTCTGCAACCCCTCGAGTGCAGCAGCTCCCTCTCCATCACAGCCCTGGGAGAGGGTGCAGAGCTGCCCCATTGGCCCGGCCCCACAGCACTGGAGGAAGAAACCACGCTTGCTCATGAATGAGAGGTTGCGTGTCCCCAGGGCATAGGGTCCTGAGGGGGCTTCACTGCACCCCACTGTATGGCCTGAAGCAAACGTTTTGCACCTCCACCTTCCCACCTGACCCGCTCAGGTTTGTGGCCTAAGGCCTCTTTGGACTGGGCATCAAAGTAATTGTTTCTACATGAAGCAAGATTTAATTTGTGTAACTTGCATAGTATAATTGGAGAGCTCTGCCAGTAACGTTTCCTCTGTCAGCCAGGGCTGGGAGAGGGAGGACTCCCAGCAAGGGAACACACATAGCTGACCCTTGTAAGCACACATGCATAGCTAGAGCTCAAACTTGTCTGAGCAGATCTGCTGTGCATTTGTACCAAGACTGTAAAAAAATATGGTTGCACTTTCAAAAATGTATGTTACTCTGCTCCCTTTCACCTTGGGCACGCCGACGACATGTTTCATCTTGATAAGGAAATCCTGATCTCATTTGGGACACTGCTTTTCTAATGTAGTACTAATAATAATGACGGTGACGAATCTGCTCCTTCACAAATAATAGCCATTATTGGGTGAGTGTAGCATTTGATGTCCTTAGATCTTTCCATAGATAGACACAAATGCTGTAGATGAATCAGACTGCACTGATCATTCGCAGTTCATGATTACCCTCTTCAGGGTCAGTACTTTTCCTGTCTTCAGCTCCTCCCTGTGTACAACCACAACCTGTTATAAAAATCAAGCACAGTCTGTGAATCTTCCAAGTTGAAACAGTTTTCTCTGCCTCCCTTGCTAAAATGAAAAAACAACCAGTGTTTCCACCGTTTGTTGCAAATTCATTGTAAATCCTAAGAAATAAATGGTATCCAGATTTATGTTTTTACATTTTCCTGTTCCAAGTTCAGACAGAGCTTTGCCAAAGCGCTCCTTCCCACAGAAGGCAAATCCGAAGCGTGAGTTGTATGCTCCCCAGTGGCTGTTAATAAATTTAATCTGCAATAATTGTCCACACCAGATGCTTGAAAAGATCATATTACATTTGGCTTCATCTCTCTGCCTGAGAATATTCTTTAAAAGAGGCGGCTGCAGTGCAAAGGACAGTAGTTGTTGTCTGTGTTAACTTACCAAGACAGACCTGATAAGCCAATGCTACTGGTTAGGTGAGGAAATGCTCACATGCTTCTCACTGCTGTGCAATCTAATCAATATATAATTCCCTCACTACACAAATCTGCATTTAAGTCAGTCATAGTATGAATGCCAGTGTGCGCCCTTCTCTCATGCTCTCACTCAGAACGGCTGTTGAGAAATACATTAGATTCTGCTACATTTGCAGGGAAGAATGGATTTAGGTGGTGAAGTCCTATCCTTAAAATAGCTAAGAAAGTAAATAAACTCCAACCTTCTCTTGCTTTTCTGCCTGAGTCTGGGGAACAAAAGATTTAATGCCTTCCTTCTGGAGCGTGGCATCCCTCCACCCTCAGCTCAAAGCTGAGAGCACCCTTGCACACCGCAGCTCAGTTTGAGCATTCAGCTGAAGTCTGAGAATTTCTGGCTGCACTTATTCCCCTTCACTTTCTTCTCCCTTGTCTCCCAGTGGGGATTTCCCTCGCTAAAAACAGAACAGTATTAGGGGGAGAAAGCAAAGTCCCTTCCTTTGCAGCCCCCTCACCTGGCAGTCCGTGGCAGGTTGACCACATGCGCTGCACCACTCCATCTTCCAAAAGCTTTTGGCTCTTCTCTTCCCACAACAGGAATGACTTGGATTGAGAGGGTCTGATGGCCAGGCAGCTTTCCCGCTTTCAGCCGCAATCCCTGATGGCAAAAAAAGGGTTCAGGGAACGTGAGGCAGGTAAGCAGCCCTGAAAACGAGGGAAGCGGGCATGGCCTCCAGAGCTCCTGCAATGCCCGTCTCTTTTCACCTTTGGGTTGAGGGATCGACACCGCTGAATCTGAGGCAAATTCCTTCTGATCTGAGGTTCAAATATTACCATGGCTTTCGCTCACACATAGCTTAAGCTGCAGGAAGTGATGAGCCACTAGAAGAAAGGAGTCTGGGGCCTCCGTTGGGCTATGGTCTGCTGCACCACCACTCCAGCACAGCAACAACACACCCAAACCAGCAATGAAGGCTAAACTGAAATGATTAAAGCCCCATTATGGATAAAAGGCCTGGATTAATTGCCCCGCCTGCATGGTAGAACTTCACACAGCTCTCTTTTGAGGAGAGCCAGAGCTCCCCTCCTCTTCTCCATGGAGCTTTAGTTCCTGAAAAAAACCCGAGAAAGTTGATCCTGGAAATATGACGCAGGTACCCTACAAAAGGAAGAAGTTGTTCTTGTCAGGGCAGCTTTGGAAGCAAGGGGGAACAAATGCTAATAATTTTTGAAAACCAAGATGAAACACGAATCATTGACCTGTCCAAGGTAAAAGGAAACACGAGTAACACATTTTTCAAAGTGAACCCATACTTTTCCACAGTGCCTCTGAGTGCAGGGTGTATCGTTTGGTTTCTGATTTCAGCATCTGAGGACCCCTGTAACCAAGAACTCACTCAGTCTAGAAGGAGAGCATTAAGTGGGTATCTACCTTCACCCACCATCACAAGACACAAGATGGAAAGACGCCCAGCCATCCATTTCCCATGGAACAACAAAGTATTTCCACCACTGACTCGCACCTAGATTTCAGATCCTAAAATAAGTAGGGAAATTTCCTGGAGTTTCAAAACTCTTCCCATGAAAATTTAGGGCAGCTCAGATATTTGAAATTCTTGCTTAATGTGCTAATCTACCTATTGGTTCAAAGTCATGTCTCTACATTAATTTGCTCATGGGATGATGGTGCCTTCCCCAGCACCTTTGTCCACCCTAAAACTTCTGATGCACCCCTCAAACTGTTCCTGTCAAAGTATCTCATGGTGGAGAAGCATTAACCACTAATAGCGAAAGTCTCGCTTCCTTACATCACCTTACCGACACAGCAGCATCCTCAACACCTCAGCACACAGGTAATGAAGCATTTGACAGTGTGGCATCCTTGCAAGGCAGATCCAGTGTTTCTGCTTACTGACTTACCGAGATGAGCTAGTGTCCCACATCAGAATGAAAACCTGGTGTTAGATACCTTTGGGTTATGCCTCTATCTGACTAGAAGATGAGGTTATTACCCTTCTGCCTAGGTGCGATGCCGTTTGAAATCACAGGTAGTCTGTGTAAATACGGTGACCTACCAGGAGGAGCTGGCACAGCCTCCAAACATGGAATATTAAATCACCATTAGATTATGTGGGTGGTAGGAGGCTTTCACAGGTTAAAGGAAAGTCCTGTTATCCTTTAAAACCCATCACTGGAGTGGGATCTGGAGCCCACAAGGCAATCTCTGTGGAAAAGTACCTATCAGTTGTCATTAGTGTTGCTCACAGCTTAACGGACACAGAAGTGACAGGCACTGAATAAAAGCATTTTTAAATACGTATCTTCTGCTTTAGTCAAGATTTATGGCAGAGATTATACATGATTGCTCCAGTTTTCCTTTAGAGAACCATCACTATGAATCAGCATCCAAGAGCCCCCTTCATACCAAATGTTTAGTTGGCAAGAGTTAATAATTGAATGAAATCATTTCTATATTTAAGAAAAGAGCAGAATATAGATCTTCAGACAGATAGTGGACAGGGTGACTCACTGTGCTATTTCTCCTTCTTCCCTAACCCCTCTCCCTTCCTCTTCTTGTTTCACATACTAGTCTACAGCTGGCTGAAAGGAGAAAGCCATGGAAAATAAGAGGATTTGCTCCCGTTTATCTTTCCTCGTTGTAATAATGACTGCCTAAGTAAAAATCAAAGCTAAGGACAGAAAGGAGCCTGAACACAAGTCTGTTTGGAGGGCAGGACCCAGCTGAATCTTAAAATCTCTCTGCTGGAAGATGACTGCAGATGTACACAAGGAAGAGGAGGAGGATGACCTTGTACCTTCACAGTCTGCCTTCTCCCATGCCACAGGAAAAAGCAATTATAAATACAGTTTCAAAGAGTGCAACCTATTGGTCTTACAACTTGTGTACAGAGCCTTTCACAGATGTCAGACCTCCTTTCCTGTCTAAATTATGTCTGCCATTTATTTATGATGCCTGTTTATTTCCACCAGAGTATGCTATGGAAACCTGAAAACACAGATACTCTCTAACATAGCCAACACCTCAAAATCTCTTAATTTTTTGTTCTTCTCTCTCTATAAACTTCTTCATTTCTTCTCTCTTCAGATAATTCTACCCAAAATATTTAAGTGGGTCCATTAAGAGAAAGAATTCAAATCTACTTCGGTGAATCTTTTATAAGGCCTGGCCAATGGAAGATCCTATTACTTTTAACTTAAATAAAATATATTTTTAAATATTATTATAGACCACTGACTCCACAGCCACAACTATATGTTCCCCTAAACCTATATTTTAGTATAAATTTTTGTTGACTTTTCCTCTTGGGGTTCCAAGGCTGTGCCATCATACTGAAGAGAAATTTACGTTTCAAAGATAAAATTCCTCTAATGGATGTTCTTGCTCAGGTCTGTTTGAATCAGGGGAACAATTAATTAGGTTCATATACCAGTTGTGGTCCCTGGCCATAGTGCACCTTCATACTTGAGTTCAACGCATTTTCCTTACATTCCAGCTCTCCTTCTAGAAGAGAAAAACTCACTTTTTATAGGGTGCTTATTAATTTAGCTGTGCTGTCTGAAATCAGTTTGGTAAGTTTTATTCTCTCGGAAATCTTTGCCACAGTAAAAGCAAGAGCAGTCCTGATTTTGGACTGTCATTGCCTGAGCATATATTGGTAGAAAGGGTAAATGGATCATGAAGAACCATGTGTTAATTGCTTCAGAAATCAATATGCTCAACTTGAATATCCCCGAGCAAAGACTGTCCTTTGCTACGTCAAACCACAGATATTTTGTGCTCGCTTGTTTTTTTCTCCAGCTCTGAATTCACCACAGACTTACTCCTATTCCATTTGTGGTTATGATCACAGAGTCCTGAAGGCTTAGATGCAATAACTATTGGGGTAAATGGACCCACTGGCACTGGAAGAGTTTGTGGATTAGTCTTACAAATCAGCTACTTCAGCTCCAGACATGGGAATTAACTTTTTTAAGCAGTGCTTTCTTAAGTGCTGGGAATTGAAATCCTTACTTCTACACAGAGCTGGTACAGTGCTAGCCAGGCAGCGCTGCCGACGACACCTATGGCAGGGCTTTTGCACAGTTCTCTGCTGCAAAGACACTTGCTATTTTAAGTTCAGGTGGTGCAAACTTTAAAACCATTTACTTTTCCAATGTATCTTCATAAAACAATGTGCTAGACACAAATTCTTCATGGAAATAGCCTCAGAAAAGCTGCTAGTCTCTTCAGTCACAGGTGGCACATCCTTCATCAGGCCCAAGCATTGGTTTCGGAGGACATGATATAGGACGGGCATTGCTCCCCGTCTCCGTGACACCAGGCTTTTGCATAACTTTCACACTGTTGTTCTTGCAATGGAATAATCGAGGCCATCTCCTGGAAGCGATACACCTGCCCATGGCCTTTGTAGGACACGAACCTCATACAGTTTCCTATGCCTGCCAGCTGGCCAGGGGAAGATTGCCTTTCCACTTAATGAAAACAAAGTGCCGTGCTTCCCGCACAGCACATGGATCCTTGTTCTGCCATGCTGTGCCCATAGCTACACCCAATCATTTCATCACATTGGGCAGCCGAGCAAATGGCAGCAACTTTGTCCAAGGGCCGGTTCACTCATGCACTTGACCGAATTACGAATGCTTCCTGGCCATTACTGCGATGAGCAAAACCAAGGTCTCCTATCAAATGATTTTAATCTCCATGCACTGGAATAAAAAACTATGTGATACGCTGTTAAGCACAGGAGAACATTTATCATGCCGTAACTGTAAATGCCATGTTGGTTTTGTATCACTGTGCGCCTCATTATTGGAGCAAATGAGGCTCGGGTGACATCGGCTGCCACATTCCAGCTGCTTTTGGAAGCGCCTCCACCTGTTGTTTTGCCCTTCTTGGACCCCAAGCAGTTACATTTAATGAATCCTTGTCGTACCAGAGGAAGATCATTGTTGAACAGCTTCTGTGGCACATATGACGCTCCCAGGATTTACATAATTTTCACTCAACAGCTCCTAGGGTTGGGCTGCAAGAAGCCTGCCCTCCCCGAGGTTCCTATGTGGCAACCAAAATGAAGTAAATAAATAAAAGCGGAAGATAAGAGAAACCCAGCTTTCTCAGGGTCCAAAATAACATCAGGAATGCATCTTGAGTGACTCCACCCTCTGCCCACAAGTGGAAGAGGAAGAACCATGCTCTCTCTCCCCGCCTTACCCATAATTGTTGCACATTTGTTCCACTCTTCCTGGTGACAGATATCAGGAAAGAGTTTTCTGTCCTTGGAAGATATCCAGTGTCCTCAAGCACTGACCCACAGAGTCACCCACAGTGGCACCACAAGCCAGCCCCCACATTAGGGATGCCACCTCCCTGGAGCTGGTTTACAGAGCACATGTAGGGGAAACAACGGGAATTTGCTTTTATGTCAACAGTACAGCGACGTTTCAATGACTCCTTAGCCAAAATGATTTGTCTTGGAAGATACAGGTCTTTGAAAGTGAGATCACTTTTGGACAACAGCAGCTGTAAAAAAAATAAGCCTTACCACCATCTCATTTTGTTTCACCCATTTCATCCCACAACTGCCCCATCTATAGTACTTTCCTGTTTCTCCTGCACCTCTGTGGCTATTGTTTTACTACCACATCTGTCACTGCAGCTTTTGACAGATGCTACTGTAATCTTCTTGCTGTAAAGTCTCATTAACTTCAACGTTAACTTCAATAAATAACTTATTTCCCTTCACATGCTCGAAGGCCTGTCTTTGGTCACTTTCTTTTCTGCTTAAATCTGTCATTAGAATTTATTGCAAAGCATCTGGACATTCCCTCATCTCATATCTTACTTGGTGATTCTGTTCTACTTCACACTGCAGCTTTTCTGTTCTTATGTATTTATTTGCTACACTGGTTATTTGTCTGTTAGGTTTTCCATCAAAACAAATGTCATAGGTTCATAGAAATGCCAGTTGGAGGGGACTTTTGGTGGTGTCTAGTCCAGCCCCACAGCTGCAGCAATACCACCAGTGTCACACCACGTCACCCATGACTTTGTCCAGCCATGCCATGAAAACCTCCCCAGAGGCTTTCCACATCATCTCATGGTAACGGGGTGTAGTGCTGCACATCCCTCCCGGCCTCCTAATCCCGCAACAACCATCTCCAGAGCTGCAGCAGCTTCGGCTTAAAGCAGGAGCCGGGCTGCTCGGGGGTTGACTCCCAGCGCATGGGGCAGGGCACCACAAGCTCTGCCCCAAAAACGGACATGAGAGGCACCAGGTGCCCTGCCCACGTCACGCACAGGGCACAGGCACCTGGCATCTGAGAGGCTGTGCAGGGGCTCCTCCCAAGGGGCCGCGTGGTCCAAATCACAACGAAAAACCTCTACAAAAACGGCCTGGAGTTTCCACAGACCCTGCTATCCACAATAGATATGAGTGCAGGCTCCTTCCCACAGTAACTTCCTCTGGGGAAAAACGATTCCTCAGGAGGAATGGAGCTGGTAGAAACAGGGTCATCCCTAGCAATCAGGGAATTTCACGGCCATTCAGCTGGATATTTTGACTTTAAGTGGTCTCAGGTCTGACAGGAGCCAAGGGAAAGGAACAAGGAAAACTGAAAAAGCTACACCCCCAAGTGTCCTCTGGACCCAAGCATGCACCCCAAAAATACCGCACTCCGTAGAAGCTATGAGGAGAAGAAAGGACAAGAGCAGTGGCAGGCAAGCCAAAGTCTGCAGTGTGACAGGGCTAAGGGCAGGCACTGGAAACCAAGAGTCCTGTCTGATTGTTCATATAGCCAGGAGAAGGAAACCAACTCTCCATATGTGTATTAGTGGAAGGTACAGAAATACCTATACTTATTGCTACTCAGACTAGTGATCCACTAGTGAATACATCTACAAGGCCAACAGGAACCCCGCGTGGGCCACCGGCCCAGCACCACGACACAGCCTACAAGAGCACTAACGCGAGGGGCTCAGAGAAAAACAGTGAAGCTCATCAGTGAAAGAATTGTTAGTAACAGCGTTATACTGAATGCTGGTACATCTTTTGCAGAATGCTTTGCAAGCCATTTGCTTTGTTAAAGCAAGCAAGCTCTAATAGCAGGGTACCAACTGTACAAAATGTGTGAAAGCCAGCAAAATCATTTCAATAAAAGTGAAGCAACTAACACGTTGTGTAACAGCAAACAAGAAAATTATTTTACCTATGAGAAAAATTAAGAAAGGCTCCATGGGGATTGTATGCACGATCCCAGAAATAACTGGAAACAAACAATGAAACAAGTTCATTCCTGACACCGTTCCAAAGGAGCCAGGGAGGAAAAAATGCACTGGGGAAAAATTTGGCCCTGTTGGAGTATCTACGCGGACAGTGCAAATATTTTGATCAATAGCTCAGAGCTACATGTTGAAAAGGGAGGCGTAAATTAACTCCAAAAGGCGGAATGCCTCTTAGCAAAGGAGAAGCACATTGCGACACCTTAAGAAACCGCGCGTTAAGTGATTTCCGAACACGATGTGAATCCCCAATAAGTGACACATCTCAGCCTCCCTGTTTAAACCACCGTCATGTCACTGAAACTGTATTAACCTAATGTGAATCACTCTCAGTTACACTGACGTAAGTAAGAGCTGCTCAGACACAAAAGATAAAGAACCAAGCTCTGCATCTGCGAACGCTACATTGGAGAAGGCTGGAAGAAGTTAGCCTCTAATCTGAAAAGCTGAGCAGGTTGACTAACACCCCCTTATGAAAAAAACATTTCTGCCTGCTGGAACAACCCAGGTCAGATTAACCTTAGAGAAGCCAACTGCCTGCTGAGATGCAGTCCAAATGAATACTCTTCTTCATATATTTCCGTTTCTGGCCTAGAAGTCAGAGGCTCTCAAGCAGGTTTCATAAAAGTGAGTTGTGCTGGGAAAAGAAGAAGGAAAAGGCTATTTGGAAGCTTCCAAAAATGGACAAATTGATGAAGAGCTTTTGCCTGGTGGCGATCCACAAGTGAATTATTTCAATGGGGCTTTATGGAGTTTATGAAGTCGTTACACAAGCGCAAGCACGGTTATTATTACGGATAGTGGGATCTGCGAATGAACCTAAAGGAAACGGGCCACTTGAATCCCATGGTACTAATGTGGGTTGGGGCAGGAATGCTTTTTGCCCCCTGAGATTCCCCAGCCATTTCTACCAGGTAAAACTAGAAACACTTTCCGCATCTACAGCTAAGCCCACATGACTGCCATCGTCCCTCTCCTCTGCTCAGCCTTAAAGCATCACTGGCAGAGGCAGATTTCTACCCTGCTTCTGCTGCGAGTAACAAAGCACAGCAGATTGCTAAATTCAAAATAATAAATAGGATGTGATTTACCATGACACGCAGACAACTTCAGCAACACTTATGACTCGCTTTCAAAAGGTTGGGTTTCAGAGGCTGGGGAAATCGATGCCAGGAGGTTCCTCCTTGTGTTTCCTTCCCTAAGACTCGTTTGCACACACCAAAAGTGCTCTGTGAACCAAAGCAACACAGGAGCGAGTGGGAGATTTGCTTCCCCACTGCTCCGAAGCAGCTCACTGCTGTCAGCTCAGCTGATGAAGGGCTCTTGCTTAGGGCTGCGGCGAACCTCCGCATCTGGGGTCAAGCGCTGTCAGTCAAGAATGGCGTGGTACTGCTAAATCAAAGCTGGAGAAGTGGACCCTCACCTTCCACATCGTTCCACTCACAGCTGGCTTTGTCTGGGCTGCTTGAAGATGGTTCCTGGGCCTTTTTCAGGAGATGGTTCACTCCAAAGGCCACTTCCTCAAAGCAAGAGGAATGAGGTGACTTCAGCAATCATCTTCTTCTTTACATTATACCTCAAAACACTTCCAGCAAGCGTGGAGCCCCTCGACACTCCCAGGGTCCCTCATGATACATCCACCTCCTGTTTGCTGCTGGAAGCACACCTCTCGGGGTGGGGTGGCTATGACACACACTACTTCAGACTATTTGACCTCAAGCTCCCATGCACGCACACACAGAATGGTAATTACATGCCAGGGTCACGGGGCAGATATTAACCTTGAACATGGCGCAATCACCACCCGGCATTTTCCAGAATATTGTGGTAATTCCACGTTGTAGAAGTTTCATACGTTCTTGAAATTTGTTTTCACTTTGGTTAAAAATAGCCACTGAACAGAAAAGCCCAGCATCTCGAAGTTTCCATCACAGAGTAAATCCTAGTCGTCAGTGTCACCTGCTGCTTCAGAGCTTGAGGATCTGCAGCCTCCCCTCAGCCTGCAGTCCTGAGTGGAGATGGGAGACAACCACTTGGTTTTCCCAGAACTATTTTCTGTGATGGTCTGTTCTGTAGGAAGCTTTTATTTTAATTAATTCTCCTTCCTGCTGTTTCCATTATTTTTGATGAACTACATTATTTTCAAAACATCCATTCCTGAAAACCACTCAAAGCATCTCCCCTTTCAGAGCACCACAAATTCACTTATTCCCGCAACTCCCTCCCCTCCCAGACAAGCAGCTAAATGTCCCAGTTCTGCCAAAAGGGAGGAACAGGCCAAGCAAAACACGGCAGAGATGACGATGAGGAGAGATTTGCCCCGAGTGCCTTGAGGGAACACAAAGCAGGTGGACGCAGCATGCCCAAATGGGACGGTGCCGATGAAGGGGCAACGCGGAGATGCGGCAGTGGCACAGGCGGTGCTGGAAGTCGGGCCAAAGCACAGTCCCATTTAATTCCACAGAGGAACGGTGTCTCTCTTTGACAAGGTCCTTAGTACTTCTGTCTCCTTTGCAAGTGATAAAGGACAATTGTAAGCCTGTGGAAGGTAGGCACAGTTTAAAAGAGCCCAAGATGACAGAGGATATATCAGCATAAAGGTCAGTTTAGACGGAAAAATATTATTCTCAATTTAGCTGCAAAGTTTTCCACTCCAGAAGCACAGCATAAAGCCTCCCACCTAACCCTTCTCTATTAAAAAATGGGTTTGGAGTCTTTTGTCTGCATGCCAAGCAAAACAAACTCCGGGAGCTGATTTTTTCACAAATCATGATAGCATCACCCTGCAGAAAAGAAAAGCAGCTTGGGAATTTCAGGGCTTATCAAAAACAACTGCATCCAGCGCTCAGTCCTGGAGAGACACGAAAACCAAACCCAGCTCCGCAAGCAGAGGTGGTGAGAGATTCCTGGTCATTAATCACTCCCAACAAAGCACCAGATTTTAAGTGAGAGGCAACTGCAGGCACAATCTCAGGTTTTCCTCACCTCTTAAACTATATATTACACAGATCAATCTTATGAGGCGTCCAGAGGGCAGAGTGTATGATTGCAGTTTTATACATACTTTATACAGGGTTGACCAGATAAGTCAAAGTGGCCAACTTCCACAGTAAATTTAATGTTGGTTTTGTATGGCAAGTGTATATTTCTAGTGAGTTTATGGAAAGAGGTGTAGCAATAGCAGATTTCTTAGTTTATGAAAGATGTGACAAAACAGCACTTCAGCTCCAACTAGAAAAATCTAGACACATTTAAATCCAGATATATTTAAAAGATAAATAAGTTTAAGTGAACCATATTCAAGATCAAATGAAAAAGGTTTTTGTTCCAGCCATTTAAAAATACTTTTAAACACAGAGTCTCAGGATGGTTTGGGTTGGAAGGGCCCTTACAGGCCATCTAGTTCCAACCCCCCTGCCATGGGCAGGGACACCCTCCACTAGACCAGGTTGCTCCAAGCCTCATCCAGCCTGGCCTTGAACACTTCCAGGGATGGGGCACCCACAGCTTCTCTGGGCAACCTGTCCCAGTGCCTCACCACCCTCTCCCAGAAGAACTTCTTCCTGATATCCAATCTAAATCTCCCTGCTTTCAATTTAAACCCGTTACCCCTTGTCCTGTCACTACAGGCCCTTGTAAAAAGTCCCCCCACAGCTTCCTTGTAGCCTTCAGGTACTGGAAGGTGCTATAAGGTCTCCCCGGAGCCTTCTCTTCTCCAGGCTGAACAAGCCCAACTCTCTCAGCCTGTCCCCATAGCAGAGCTGCTCCAGCCCTCTGAGCATCTTTGTGGCCTCCTCTGGACTCACTCCAACAGGTCGATATCCTTCTCATGTTTGGGGGCCCAGAGCTGGACACAGTGCTCAAGGTGGGGTCTCACAAGAGCAGAGTAGAGGGGGAGAGTCCCCTGCCTTGACCTGCTGGCCACGCTTCTCTGGACACAGCCCAGGATACGGTTGGCTTTCTGGGCTGCCAGCACACACTACCGGCTCATGTCCAGCTTCTCACCCACCAGTACCCCCAAGTCCTTCTCCTCAGGGCTGCTCTCGATCCATTCTCCACCCACCCTGTGCTTATGCTTGGGATTGCCCCGACCCAGGTGCAGGACCTTGCCCTTGGCCTTGTTGAACTCCATGAGGTTGGCACAGGCCCACCTCTCCAGCCTGTCAGGGTCAATGTTTAATGTTTACATTAATGTTTAAGTCACACTGAAGAATACTGCAAAACAAGACAATTTCAACTAAAAAATCCAAATATTTTATTTTGAAAATCTAAGAGGATTTTTTTCCTTGAACAAAAGGTCTTTCTAAACAAAACGCTCAACAAACTTAGAAAATGCACAAAGCTGAGCATTACTGAACCTGCGATCTATACCCTCTCTTCTCCAAGAAACTCTGTCTTTGACTCCCATAACATCCGAGCGCCTCACTACACATGATGCTCAGCATTCCTTTATACAGGAGGAGGAAATTAAAAAGGGAGGCCCAGTTACATGGAAGTAATTTGTCCGAGATCAGCCGGCAAAAGCAAAACAGACTATAGCACCTAGCCTGTCCCACGTTAAGGAGCATCAGTCTTCGCTGACCAAAAGGCTTTGCCTTACAGTGTGCAAGAACTTTATGAAAATCTTTTTATTTTCTTTATTTCATAGACTTCACATCAAATGTGCCAGCGGAGATCAGGGAGATAGGCAGAGGGTCTAGATACTGCACATCTTTGTGCCTAAGGATTTCTAGAGAATTCTACCACCAAGTCTAGAAAACAGAGAACTTGAGACCCACACACATAAGTTAGGAGTGTGTTTTCTAGAGTTCTCACACAGGCACGTAGAGCAGGCCTCAAACCTTTGACAACATCACAGGGAAGAGGTGCTGGGTTGGAGCTGTTTTGGAGCACCTTAACCATATCCAGGAGCTTCAAGTAGGACCTTGTAAACATGGCCAGAAGGATTTTCCCACAATTATCTGTCCCATGTGTGTAAGGACTATGGTCCCAAGGGCAGAAACCATAGCACGGTGCCACTGCTTTTTATGACTGCTTTCACCTCACCATTTGTGTGTGAGTTTTTTCAACACAGCTATTAAAAAACGAGCAGGAAAATGTCAACTGAAACCACAACAAGCCTGGTGCCGAAGCACTTCTGAAGTTCTGTGGCACAGTTCACATGGGATTGGTTCACTTCCCCCACTGTTCGGCTGCAGTTTGTAGGAGAAGTTTCATGGGCTGAGCCCAGAATTAGCCTCCTGAGGACGGCAAAGCGGTCCCTTGCCCTGCACAACACGGCACCAGCGCCAGCAGGAGCAGGGATGACGTGAAGCTCTGGTCAGCGAGTGGGCCTGGGAGCTGCCAGATGAATTTGCTGGAACAGTCATGGAACAGGAACAAGCCATGATGCAAACAGCTGAACTCTTTTTTTTTGAGCCCATTTTCAGACTACTTCAAAAAATATTCCCTGCTCTTTTCGTTCCAAAGCAGCCAAGTTTATTCTGAAATTACTCACTCTGTCACCGAGGGAGAAGGTACAATCTGCCACATGTGTCAGAGAAGGCCTATGAGGTAATTTCATTCTCTCACCATATGAAATCTATTATTTCCTCACATAATGAAAAAGCAAGGATGTAGGTGGCAATTCCCAGATGGACACAAAAATGAAAAAAGCTCTGGTGGATTGCTAATCATGTTTTGAGGAAACAAATGCATTTCAATCGTGGTGAATATTTCTTTGTACGGAAAGTAGGTTTTTCTCATCTGCAGCATCCGCATAACATTTGACAGTAACAGCACAAGCCAGAATTCATCTGCAAGCGTATCTCATTTCTGATGCTGACATTTCATGATGAGTTGAGTTACCCAGGAAATTCAGGTGCCATAAAGGGTAAGCAGCCACATCTAGCATGTCTTTTGCTTCCTATGTAGTACCATTACTCTTTGGTACACTTCCAGATCATATGTAATACAATCTTGCTCACCAAGTTTTCTGGATCCTCAGCATTTGAATTAAGCACTCACAGATGTTCCCTTGGTCTCTACTCCATTATGCACAATGGATCCCCTCACTGCAGGCTCTCCGCTGAGGTACCGTTGTTTTCTCATTTCAAAAGGAATTTCAGAAACCATTTCAGTTCCTCTGTGGAATTTTCCATCCGAGTGTTGTTATTTATTTGCATTGTCACCACCCACCAGAGGCCAGTCATTAGCAAGGGCCCTACTAGAAAGGTACCGATGAAACTTAAGATGGTCCCCACTAAAAGTTTCCCAGAGGACTGTGACAAAGCAAAACCCTGCATGTTTTTATTTTAAATTAACTCAAGCTAAAAAGAGGAAGGGAAAAAGGAAGTCTGAAGGGAGGGGAACCAGAACTGTGGGCTTGTCTGGCAAATCAATAGGGTCAATGCCGTAGCTTTGCTGCCTGTGAAAGTGTCACCAAGACAGACCGCTGAGGACCTGCACAGCTGAGCTCCCAAGCCGGTGAATTCAAGCAGCATTTCACAACATCCAGTTTAGGAGCGTGTCTTTCCCAAGAGATACTTTGGCCTTCAAATTTTAGTGTTCGGAAACACACAGAGTCGGACAAACACGAATGTTCCACACACGCTGAGACCTGCATTGAAGGGGAGGCTGTATATCCAGTAAGGAATTGGTGGGCAGAGGGTGACCTTGTCTCCCTTTCTTACTGAGGTGGGACATCCACACTGCAAACCAGCTGCTATTTGCACTCCAGCACTAAAGGGCTATTTGTCCTTTAGAGAAATGTTGGGGCTCTGATGGATCCTGAACTCTTGAGGCACAACTCAGGGTAACCCCTGGTGAAACAGGAGAAATACCACTATGTCGCCAGCTTGCACCAGGTGAGGCTTACACAGATCGCAGGGCTGAGTGGCTACCAGAAGACCCATATGTTGGGAAATATCGAGTCACTCTGCAATTCGCGTGCTGCTGCACAGGAACTCCATGGAGAAATGAGCTTGTGTGCATACATAATGCTCTCTGCATTAGAGAGCAAGACCCTGACACAGCTGGGAGGGAGCTCCATCCTCAGCAGCAGCCCTCAGTTTCACAGCAATAGGCAATTAACTCCTTTGCTCTCCACCCCAGCTCTGACTGACGCAAGACAGTTGCTAGAGCAAAGGCCTTGTGCCCACTCCAGCAAAAACTACACTTTGCTGTTCTCCTGGGCTAAGAGTCCCATTAGGGAGAGACAAGCAGGACCCAGGTAGGCCAGGCCCTCCCTGGCACAGGCATCAAAGAGGCACAGCCCAGACCATCATTATCCTACTACCCACTGCCTGCCCAGGACAGAGCTGTGCCACAACTCCTTCACTGCCCCGAATCCAAATCTGACTCTGTGCTCAGAAAAAGCAGCAGAGAACCTCACAAGAAGCCAGTGCTACAAGCTAAAACTGCTCTATTGCCTCTCCAGCCAGCAGCATACCCTCCAGCTACCAGCCTCCATACAAGCTCTCTGCAAAGCCTGCCACGCTACCGGCTAGGACCCTGCACGGCATCTCTGTGCCAGGGACGCAGAAAAGGTTGCCCTTCGGCTTTTCTCAGCAAGAGCAGCGAGACCACACTGCTGTGGGCAACAGTGGGGCGATACAACTCCTGAGCTGGCTTTGATACACATTCCCCTTGTGTCTGGCAGCTGGGTTTGAACTTGGGCTTCAAACCTGTGCCTCCAGGAGGGTGAAGGCACACCAAGAGTCATCCAGGAGCAGGAACTGCCAGAGCGTGGTGGGCATGGAGCACGGGCTCAGTGCCCGTACATACAGCGGAGTCCCAACAAGAGGTACTACATACATAAGGGGCGATAAGGAGATGCAGGTAATCAGCCAGATTTAGGAACAGGGTTTGCAGTGGCAGCAGAAGACGTCACCTCTGCAGTGTTGTGGGGTTTTTTAGGTGCCTCTTCCTAACAGGAAAGTGTTCCTAGAGGAAATATTTTTCAGAAAATATTAAAAAGACTTTGACAACCCAACCTATTTTCTTCCAGCTCTTGGATACTTACTAGTTTACTAACATTTTCCCCACTCCCGAGAATTCGCACAGCCAAGGCGGAAAGCCAACGCAAATACTCCATCTGACTCTTCCAACTGAAGAATGTAACCAAGAGGAACCTTGGGGGGGGCAAACTCAGCTCATCTGCAACGGTGGCTTTTATTCAAGATGGGCCTGGACCAAGTTTCTTTGCTCTCTGCTCCCTCCTTTCAGGACCGTGCCATCATGGGAGCCAGAGACTCCACACAGAGACACGCCGTTTCTGCAGATGGTCTATTTTAGGAGGCAAAGTCCCTGGCAGGTACAGCTTCCCCTTGCCTGAGGTAGTGATCAAATGGAAACCTTACAGGCCTGATTGCCCTTGTGCCTTTTCTCTGTGGACTGACGTCAAAGATGCTACAGATTTGTGTTGGCGTAAATAGCAAGAGAGAGGAGAATCAATCCCTGTTCAGCCAAACGCAGGTCACTCCCATCCCCTGGCCAAAAGTAATCTCAGGACAGCGCACAATTTTGTACATTGATTTTAATATATTGGCATTTCCTCCCTCTTACTGTGTGAACATTTTGTTTACAATTTCAGAAAGCCACTTTGGAAAATGCCATTATAAATCAAGATAAATAAAAGCTCGTCCTGTTTGCCTCCAGTGTCCGACATGGCTAGTGTGGGAGGCAGGGCAATTGGGGATACAGGAAAAAAACCCAACCCACAACCAATCTTTCTTTGCTAATTCCTTAGTGTTTCAGGTAGGTCTGGACTGTAAATCTGTTGAGCATTTCAACAGTCACTCAGCAGGAGTGTAATTTAGTGGAGCTATTTGCCTTTTTACCAATTAATTTCCAGTAGCCATCAGTATCCCTTTAAAGTGGCCATGGCTTGCACACTGAATCTCCCAGCAGGCAGCCAAGCCCTGTTCATTTGCTCCATTTGTGAGTTACTTCAAACCAAAGAGTAAAGGGATAATCTAGATCAAATGTGTACTCCGGATTGGTTTGGCTGTTGCCAAGGGTAAGCATCGAGCTTCTCTTCAATTAGCAGAAGAGGTAAAGCTGAAATCGCTCTACAAATTGCCTATAGCATTTGAGGAGACAGAAGAGGATACAGCTATGCTCTCCAAAGCAAAATGAGTCACCTGTTGTCTGCGGGATCTCGTGCCAAGAACGGTCAGATCTGACCTCAAGGGAGAGCTTTCCAGAGGACTTTGGCCAACAGCTGTTTCCCTTCAGCTGGACTGTGCTGAGAATCTAGCCTCAAATTAAAGCATGAAAAGAAAAAAATGGTATTAGATGCCAAAAGAAGTGTGAAGGCCAAATTTCCCAGTAAAATGGAAACATGGATTGTTGGAATTGTCTACCCTACTTTTCTGCTCACAGACGATCCCTGGCTTAGTGCAGTGACCCTGCCACAGCGTTGGGGCTGCAGGCAATCAGTGCAGAGTTCTGAATAATTTCTGCTCCTTCCTGAGCAGATCAGAGGACCAGTCTCATTAATTCATGTGTTCAGGCTGATCCAGAAGTTCAAGCAGATAATTGTTCAAGCAGTGCTGAAGTCCAGGGATGGTTTGGGGAAGGCAGTTTCCATAGTGGCAAGCAAGGAGACGAAAGCGAAGATGAGGCAGTTAGATGAGCATCCTGCTCCATTGCAGCCTACCTCTAGGCATATTGCTTACTGCTGATCTCCTGAAGGAATTATGGATGCCTGACTAGTCCACCTGATTTTGGTGGGAGTTGGGTGCTCTACCTCTCCAGATCTGGAGCTTGGCCTGTTTAGTCACCTTTCTGTGAAACAGAGTTAATGCTTTTCTCCTCCACGCAGGAACTACTGTGAGAATAGCTGAGGGGCACAGACTTCCTTCCCTCTTAAGGCCTATGCATCAACTCAGCGGTGGAATATCTTCCTTGCACAGCCCTGCAGCAATTTTAGCACCCAGGATAGAACACCAACCAGAGCCCACATTGTGCTCTCTAAATGGCAAGTCACTGCAGAGGAACAGTATTTGTAACCACGTCGCTCATCATTTCACAAACATGAGCTAGTTTTAAGTAGGTTCTTAAACAAAGCAATCTTTTTCACTGCAATTATCACTGGGAACCTGCAGACGATCAGTGTAGGATGCAAGAGTTAATTCTGACTGCCTAGCAGCTCTAACACATGGCCAGATTCCGCAGAGATTACGGCAAACAAGTGCCCAGCACGGCAGCTTGCTCTTACTCCCTGACCCTTTTCAGAGATGCATACAACTGTCACAGCTATCGTGTGTTTTATATCTTCACCTCTCTGCAAGGGAGCAAGAGTGGCTTATATCACATTTCGAGAAGTATGTCTCCCAGAGACAGGTGATTCCCAGCATGGACAGAAAGTGACTATAAGATGTTCATTTCTGCGTTAAGACTGAAAGAAATGTGCCAAGCCTCAATTCTTTAAAAAAGAAGTTACCATTGAATCAAGAGAAAGACATCCTAATAGACTTCAAAACCAGGAAGGATCAAGTCCGACTCCTGGTAAAACACAGGTCAATGATTTCATCCTGTGAAGCGAGTATCCTGCCCATGCATGCAAACTGAGCCTCCCAATTAGTACTGGGTAGAGCTTTCTGGTGCAGTATCAGGATACGCTATTTCATTGGAAGTGAAATGTGTCAGCTCCGATTACCATTTCATTTTGGAAAAAAAAAAAATCATCAGACTACAGAGTTCCAGGACAGGCCAAATGTAACATTTTGCTTTTCCCTTTTGTAATGGCTCGTTGTTGGAGGAATTTTGTTGAAGGAATGGGCATGCAAACACATCCAAAAGGAAATGTTTTGGTGAATATTCAACTTTCACATGAAAATTAAACAAATATGTTTTCTCTTTGGACAAAATGGAAAACCTCATTCCCACAGTGCCACCAACAAACCAAATACAAGAACATACACAGATAGCAAGGGGAAGGCAAATAGGATTAGCAGCTCCATGGAAATATTCATGCCATGTTGCTCCCTCTTCTGCAGTAACACCATGCCTGCACCCACATGAGTAAAGGCATTAAGGACAAAAGCCTGTTGTGAGTCCCTCAAAATCTCTTAGAGTGAAAAGATTGGCTAAAACACGTGTGATATTCATCCAGAAAAATGTTTTCTTCCCTGTATTCATAATGGTGAGATGATGGGAAAGAAATGTCATTTAAGACACAAAAAAGACTATTTAATCACTGCAAATTCTAAAGAATTTTCACACCCTATGTCACAAAGCCTTGCTTACAAACATTAAATGACCTTCTAATTATTGAAAACTTCTTTAATATGACCTGCTTTGAAGGTCTCTCACAGTGCTGAGGCTCTTCCTTCCAAAGAAATTTCAAGTTACACTACAGCTGACTAACTGAGCCTACATGTGCTACCCTTGCTTTTGGCTGTCCGGGACACTAGTGCGGAAGCTTCCCAGTGCAGTGCATTTTCCAGACATTTGTCTTATCATACACCTACCAAAGTTTTCCCCTTTTTCCGTTTTCTCATTTCAACCCCTCACAGTTTATATCGCTAAAGCTTTCCCCATGGGAACTTCAAAGAATTTCAATTTAAAGAGAGGAGAAAAATAAATCGATTTGGCAAATTACTGTATTTGCGATGGTCTTCCTTACCCCTCGAATAAAAAAAAAAAACAAAACCACACACCACCACAAAAAACCCCCAAGGTTGGACATCAGAACTAGATTAGGAAAGGGGGGAAATGTAAGATTTTGATGCGGGTTCCAGCACTGTGCATTAGATGGTGATTTTCTGCTGTACATCAAGTCAAAGTCTTCATTTTCTCACTGTCATCCATAGTGAGTCGGTCCCTGAAAGAAATTCGCGCTGCTTTCCTTCCTGAACACAGTTACTTTACGGGACACCGCGCCCAAGGAGGGCCCGGTGTTCTGCAACAGCTACACCACACCGGGGACATCACTGCTGACGGTTCCCAGGACAAAGCAGAGAGCGAAGGGTCGCGTGTATTCTGAGGGCACTTAACTCCCAAACACGTTTTCCCTGTGTATGAATTGCCATCACTACAGGATTCTTCAACACTTACTTATTTCGGGTGCTTGCTAACGTATCAGGAGACATCATAATTTTAACAATCAATCAGCAACGTATTCCTCAGATGGGAGAAGCATCTTGTAGGGCATACAGCGTCCTACTGCAACAGTGTCAGCGCTGACGCCCAACCCCACACAAAGCGAAGGAGAACGAGGGCTGCAGACGCTGCTGATACGTTACAGGCACTACCTAGAGGTAAGCGTGTGCCTTAGGGAGCTCGCAGTGGAGTGGGTGACTTTTGCACACCCAGGAAGTCTCAGCATGGAAGGGATTACAGTCTGCAGACACAAATAAAAGGCCAGAGCTTCTTTGTCTGAAAAAGTAATTATCTGACTTAAGAATTTATGCTGTTACTCATTACTAGAGTATCTGAGCACATTCCAGTTTAAATCAGTAGAACAGAAAAATCTCCGGTGGCGGTACTTTTTGCAACTCCCAACTTAACAGCTGAACAAATATGTTCGTTGCATGTATACAGATTTTTTTATTTCACCTGAGAGCAGGCCACTATCCTATGTTAATGTTCACATGGACATTAAGGTCCAGTTCAAAAATCTATGCTTTTATTAAGCTGAAGTAGCAGCAATATAACATTAATTAATTTGGCAGTAGAGGGAACGAGCCACAGAGGGCCTACAAACGCACAATGCACTGGTTCTAAATACTCATTTCTGTTGCCACAGTTGCAGCTGCCAGAGATGGACGAAGTTCACCTTGTTGTTGCAAGTAAAGCAGAAACTCCTTACAAATAATTATGACAGCAATAAGAAGGGCAAACAACGCACTACCCAAGAAAAAGGTAGTATTGCAGCATCTGAACCCAGTGGTAACTGATGAAAACCACTCTGGGCTACCTGTGGCCATCCATGGACATTTAAGAAAGAACTGTAAGAAGGGGGCAGACTCACACCTTCCCCTGGAATAGGAACCCCTACATTTCTGGGGGGGACTTCCCTGACATTTAAGCCACCTACATCTTTATTTCCACTCCAGCTACAAGGAAATCTCTAAGCATCCCTGTCAAAGAGCTTAGGAACTGAGCAGCTCATATCCCTTTGCACCAAATACAGCTCTTACCAGCACCAAGAATCACACCGTTTGTCCCACACTGTCTTCATCAAGCATGCCCACCCAGGAGCGCCACCGAGGAAGACTGCAGCAGAGGTAAGCAGCCAACTGAAAACGCCACGCACTTACCACAAGGAGACATGACCGCAGGTTTCGGTGGCCCCTCACACGCCTTGCAGAGGACTGCTTCGCTGCCAGGGTCCTCAGAAGTTCAGAATGGAGCAGGAAGGTTTTCCCTCCTGCTTGAACTGCCCCATGGCTTGATTAGCTGTGGAAACATTTCCCACCCAGGATAACCTGGTCCAGGCAGTGCAAAATGGGTTGATCTGTTAACTGACTGTTTTCTGCTCTCCTGGCCACTTGCCACCGTAGCAAACATGATGAGAGGTAGGACATTTTCAGACTTGGGGGAATGACACCTCAGAAGTTAACTCAGTGACTTTACTCAAAAACACAGGGCCTAGTTCTGCCCTCAGTGACATCTGTGTGACCCATTTAACATTCCTTCTACATTCACCTCCCCCACTGTGAGACTGCTAACAAGCTCATTAACTGCTGGACTCTGACTTGTCACAACAAAGAAGGAAACAAATTGAGTATTAGACAGTCTATCACATCGGATAAGACCTCGAGACTAGATCTGTACTGCACGCAGGCTTTGGGAAGATAGGGGAGATTTCCTCACGTTCTTTGGTGAAAAACCCTCCACGCATTCTCTTGCATTGGGCTTTGCAGGCTGACTTTCTACCAGGTGGCCCTGTTTTGCTCCAGAGAGGCAGCATTCACCTAAAGCAAATGGGCAAATGAGGTAAAATCATTTGCAGTCTTTTCACAGAGGAGGTGTGGGCTGGTCTGCAAATGTCAGGGAGCAGAAAGAGCAACGTTGGCCCCTGAGGGAAAAAAACTGAAGGTCCAGGTCTGAGCTTAAATAAAGCTCTGGGGCCCATGGGTGTGGTTGGAGGCCTCAGGTGAGTTGCTCAGGGCCATTAGGGCCCATTAGTGCACTCAGGAACCTGACTGCAAAAAATACAGGTTTTGTTTGTTTTTTACATATGCTTGTGATGTGTCTTAGGGTATGACACAAGGACCTATTCAAATCAATGCAAAGATCTGTGACAATCCTCCAGGAGTCCCAACGGGGAAATTAAAATGAGCATGAGGATGCCATGAAGTGTACAAGTGCTCCTTAAGTCAGCCCCACCTGGCTGGGGTTGAGATGTTGTGGGTGATCATGTGGGGTATCTCGTGTCGCCTCCACACCTGCTGACAGATAAAAGATTTCTGAGAACTGACTCAAGCCTTTTTGCATGGAACTGCTGAGTACCTTTTTTGTAACAGATGTACTACTCCATATACACCCTACCAACGTGGGTAGTAAAGCAATAATCTGACAAGCCAACTCTACTGGAGTCACTTAAAACCAGAATGAGTGTGTTAGCTCACCCTTGTTTGAAAGTGAGAATAAGTAAGTATTATCATTTTTGTGAGTACTACTGTCATCAGTGATTAATTGGAGTAATGAGCCATGATGTTGAGCTAGCAGAGGTTCCTAAAGATGCAAGTTTCCTCATACCACAGAGAGAAAATCCCTGGCCCTTACAAAAGATATTCACTGTCTCTAGAGTGGAAAAAAAAAAAGACTACAATTAGAGGAGTACAGTAGACATTATCCCCTCCCAGAACATAATCGTGAAGTGTGATAAAATGGTATTTCACCCAGAAATTATGAAACCTTCAGTTCTGACACAGTGGGAGATAATTTTCAGCAGCCTTGGTCTGGTACTGCATTTAACATGACATAGGGGCTTCAGGCACGTAAAGCCTATCGGTGGGGAACATGAACATCGTCTTAGCCATATTCACACAGAAAAAAGTACGTTAAGGATATGAACCCTCTTTTGCAAGCACGTGGCTCTGCTTCCTCCTGTCCAAAGTGAAAACAATAGAAGCACGTGCCTACTGCATAAACTTCCTGGGCTCGGTTCTTAATAAGCGACATTATATCCATACCCAGTCATTACAACCAAAGGAATAAATAAAACATCTAGAACACACATGGATGGTCTTGTTCTCCAGACAGCATGTGATGTTCAAGAGGACTGAGAAACTCAGGCATCAAACCCGTGACTTTCCTTTACAGCTGGCTGCATAACTCTTCTAAGGTCCAACCATAACATTCTCTTCCCTCCCCGAATCCTGCTAAATTCTTGCATTTCACAGGGGAATTATGCCTTGTGTGGAAGAAAATATTTCCTTCTGCTACTTCTACATTTGCAGCTTTCAAATCACTGAGTGTTTGAGGAGAGACAAATGAGAGCATGCGATTTATTTTCCTTAGCTAGACAGAAAGCGTGGCCTGAATGAAAGATTAGGGCTCCAGATGTGCTTAACAACCATCAGTCACTGCTTTCAATAGACGTGGAGCTCTTTTTAAAAGGGACTGTTTCCACAGCGTTCTTTATCTGTGGACCAAACCCTTGTAAACTTAACCTTAATTGTGAGCATTTTCTCAAAACCTCCCCCACCCCTTTCGAGTGGGTCTGACATGCCCCACCACCCTCGCCTGCCGTCTATTGCCGACTTCTGCTGCTGGGTGTAATTTAATTTCTCAGAAACGCTTGGTGCTAGGGCAAGTGGGAATACACAAACTCTGTTGGCACTCCTTGGGGAAGGCTTGCAAAGACAAAAGTGAGTGTCCCAGTCACCCCACATGAATGCTGATAGTAACTATGCATCAACCCACACCTTTGTGTATCTGTCAGTACCGTCTGCACCTATCAATTAAAATTGCTGAGTTTTGTGCCAGAAGCTTGGGCTTTGGAGGAACACCACGAGAGCTACCAAAGATAAAGAAATCATGAAAGCTGAGTGCTACCTACCTTCTCTTTATCTAATTGCATCAAGAAAGGTTTCATAGAGAGAGCCTGACTCACTTCTCACACTTGCTAATTAAACCTTGTTTCAGCAGTAATTCAGTGTTAACACTCCTCCCTTACAATGTTGCCCCAAGAACCGGTAAAGGCATCAGTAAGAAGACTCACTAAGGAACTCACACGGGATTGGGCTGAGCAAGCTTCTGACAAATAAACCAGAATGGCCAAAACAAGGATGGTTTACCCGAGAACAGCCCCAAGCCTGGCAAATGTAACACCCACCTGAGAAATCCAGGTCAGATGCTCCTGCGAGCACAGACTGCAGCCTGTGTCTTCTCCACCTCCAGCAACCGCGAGCACCGCTGCCTGCTGGGCTTGTTAAGGCTGGTCTCATGCTTGCTGCATGGGGGAAACAAATCAAAAGGCCTCAGGTTAGTCCGGGAGTGAAATGAGAATTGTAATGCAAAATATTGTCAGGAGATGGGGAACCGCTTCCTGTAAGGTCCTGGGTAAGACACGGGACTATCGCGAGGAGCCAGGTGATGAGCAGACAGAAGGGATACAAACGCTCTGTCCTTTCAAGGTTGCTCATCTGCTGCCCCTGTGGCCAGGTGGTTTCGACGGCCTGGGCACACACAAAAAAAGCCATGCCTCTCTTCCCTCCCACCCCTTCTGCAGCCCAGCCCTGCCCGAGCCCCTGTGGCAAGGCACCCCCAAAAGCAAGGAATTTGCTCCTACAGCTGCTCATGTCCAGGGATAGCCTGACCCCAGAGAGCCCACGAGATCATGGTTTTGCTTCTTGCAGAGACTTCTGCCTTTTGCTTTGCTCTGTGCAAAAACACAGACACGCATTCATGCAACCACAGTGAGGGGTGGATCCTGAGGGGTGTTTTACACCAGCACGGTCTACCCCTGAATGCAGCTGAGTAGGCACCAGAGTAACAGACGTGAGGCCAGGTGTGCTGCAGCCATAATTAATCGGTTGCAATTACTGTTCAGATACATTCAGGTCTCATTTGGCCATCAGCACCAAAAGCATGAAAGGACTCACTTAGCAGAGTCAGCATCATTTCATTGTTACGGATGAGATAAAGCATAATAAAGCGAGGGATTGTTTGCAGGGAAGAGCCTGAGACTTGGGGAGGATTAGAGTTTTGTTCCCAGCTTTACCACAGACCTCATCTGCGACTTGCAGTGAATCACTTCATTTTTACCCCGTACAATGGGGATGCTCCCTCCTCTTTGTTACTCTTATCAGTTTAGGGAAGAGGTTCTGACAATGTGCAGGCGTCTAACAGCCAGCACACAGGCGCTTTAACCAAGCGAAGGGCTCTGAGATGCTTCTGTAACTGTAAGGAAAAAATCTGCTTTGAGAGACAAATTAGATTGCTCTGTCTCATAAACACATTCGTTTGTGTAACGTTAAGCAAGATGGATTTTTCTTAGATAAGGTATGCAGAAAAACATCGCTTAGCACACTGGGAACTAGAAAGATCTACTGGGTAGACAGCCACATTTGTTAGCTGAGCAGAGATGGAGCGAGAACGTTCTGAAGCACTTCAGTCCCTCCCTTGTTACTCACATACCATAGTGAGCCATGGGGTTGGACGTGGGGGCAGTGAGGGAAAATCTGAGCCAACTGAGCCTCTCTTCAGAGAACAGGAGATATCACTCAAATATTTTCCACTGTTAAACCCAACAAGGCCCTACTGTCTCAGCTGGATGAAAGGGCTGGTCCCATTCAAAGACTGTCTTCACCCTCACACTCCACAACTGAGCAGTAAAATCAACCCTTCTGAGCTCTTACTAATTTTTCCAGCAGCAAACTCTCATATTCTGTCCTCAAATATCCAGACCAGCTTGTCTTCGTCAGGTTTTAGAGACAAACTGACCTGTGTTTACTGTGTGCTGTTACAGGCCACCACCACCCCCCTAGCACTGCTGAATGTGTGGGTTCTGACTCAGGAGAACATTTTTATTTGAGCCATGCACAGGGGTTCACTACGAAATAAAACCCTGTAACTCCAAATAGCTCCTTGTTAACTTCAAAGCCCTGGCAAGAGCGTTGGAGCTGACAAGACGAGCTGCGAGCTGGCAGCTGGGACTACCAGGCTGACAAAGAAGCCTCCTGGACACACCGTATAAACAAGAAAGGTCAGATCATTCTCCTATGGAATATGATACTGATACCGCTTACCCATGGGGTAACTATTGGGTTACACAGGCTGGCATGGCCCAGCCTCTGCGTGGGAGAATGAAGAGAGCGGTACACGCCAGGTTCTTCTTTTGTAGACCTTGCAAAGCAAAGCCTGACTGATGGTGTGGCTTTCTAGTGACAGTGCACAGAAAATACCTCCAGCCATGTCCTTCACTGCAAAGGTGAACATAGCCCTTCACCCTCCCGAGCAACAATCGGGGACCCTGGCTCAGCTAAACCAGCAACTGGCAAAAGCCCCGGGAACAGGAGAAAAGCAACTGCGAGCTGCTTCTCCAAGGCTGATGTCTCTCAGGGCCATTTCACAATAGAATAAGGACGACCAATAAGGTTCTGCCCCATCCACCGATGTTTCTGTGGGCTGGCAGTATGCTGCTCCCCCCCATCCTGCATCCCCCCTCTCTGCAAGGAGGTAGGACCCATTTCCTCGACTCCTGAAGGCAGGGATCATCGTACTCGCTATACATTTAAGTGAAGACGTGCACACTGGTGCTGCAGCTCAGCAACGTTAATGCTCCGCTGGTGCACCTCACCAGGGGAGCTCAGAAGAGAGTAGGATCCCTGGAGCAGCTGAGTCACACACAGGTGAGATGAGACAGCGGACCTGTAATGCCACCAGGTCTCCAGATTATCAGAGGGAAAAAATGTGAAGTACATATTGCAAAATGTGCCTCCCACGGACAGACACAGAGTCACTGATAAACAATCTTCAAACATCGCTGTTCAAATAACATTTGAATCATTCTCTGACTCAGTGATCAATGGATGACGGGTGACAGAAATAACAAGGGTTCGCTAAACCAGCAGAAAACGTTAAAGAAAGCAGGCAGCAAGGTGTGGTAGTCACAGCTTAGCCTTTGGTGCACAGGGTCAGAAAATTACTGAAAAAGTCACCGTTCTGCATAAATCCTCTATAAAGCTGTAACAGTAGAGCTCACATTAGGAAATGTTCATCAGCTGCTTTGCCACCAATGGTAATTCTTAAAATGAGATAGCATTTATATTTTGCTCTGTCCAGCTTCTCCTAATCATGTGTTTCTCTGGCACTTTTCCATTTTCTTGCTCTTGATTAAAGAGCACTGAGAATCTCTCTCAAAATAGCAGTAAGAATCAAATTACATCTGCTCCAAAAGCAGGAAGGATAGTAGGAAAATGAGGAGAAAACTTAAACATTGCTTAGGTGTATCACTTAGGGCTTGGCTAGAGGAACTTTCTCTTCAATGGGTTAAAAGTGAAATAAAAGAAATTGCTGTCCCATGGAGAAATCCACACAACTGTTGGCTCAGATCTGTGGTTTCCCTGTTGCCTGATAGGAAAACTCAAAAGTTTGTCAGTAAATGACTAAAGTGATAGGAATATCCATGACAAGAATTACCCATCTCTGTAGTTGCCTAAGATGACCAGACATGGCCATACAGTTTTCTTTGTTCTACAGAAGCCATCTCACTCACACCGTTTTGCCATATGTGAGCAAGTCTGCAAGGTTTTTTTTAATTAAAAAAACTCAAAATAAGCAACCAGCCCTCCCCAACCAAACCCAGTCTGAGCTTAAACGCCCCTCCTGATGGACTGAGCTGTCTATCTCTGGAGCAAAACAAAAGCCGCCCATCTTCGGAAGCACTGAATAGAACCACTTCCATTTCCATCGTAAAACATGTTTTGAGGAATAAAAACAACTTGTGTGATTAAAAGGACTGTAAGACCACTATTCGCATGGTTTGGCCAAAGCAGCAGCAGAAGTCAGTGGCAAAGCAGGAATTGAACTCCTGAGCACATGTCTGGTACTCTAACCTCCTGGCAACCTTATCTCCCTGCCTCAGGCAGACAGGGCAAGGTCCAGAAGATACATGAGGGAATCGTGACCGTGCAGCTCATACCAGACGCTGACACGTGGTCCGTGGCGATGTGCAGGAGAACACCACGCGCACCTCGAGTCCTTCCCAGAAGGGGGCATATGGGATGATCTTGAAGGCACCTGCAGAAAGCACAAGGCTCCCAACAAGACCTTCGCCAGAGAAATAACAAACTCCATTTTATGGTGAAAGAATTTTGTTTGTCCTGGTGCTATTGTGAACCGATAGAGAAGCTTATCTCTCCTCACAATGCCAGCCTGATGGAAAGCGATAGGGCGCCTGTGACAAGGTGCCAGCCCTTCGGAAAGGTGTTGTGCTACCTTTGCTTCTGACAGCGACAGCGCAGGGGAAATCGGCAGCCTGTGGGGCTTTAAAAGCCACAGAGCTTGCAAAGACCTGGTGAGGAATGTGGTCCCGGGTGTGAAGCCCCACGCAGGGGCTCAGGGGAGCTGGTGCTCTCCCACCTGCAGCAGCAGCCTCCAGGCTGGGCAATCACTCCATCTCTCCGTGTGAAGGCTCAGCTGAGGTGAGACTAGTGGGAGGTGAGCTCATTTCCCCCCACACATCCCACATGAGGTGACGTGAGGACAAGCTGGTGAACGCAAGCGGGGACCAGAAAGGCCCTGCAGACACGAGAGAAGCAGGATGCCAGCAGCAGCTGCCAGACCCCAGCACGCATCCAGACCCCTGTGAGAGCTCACCATGGCTTTTAAAGGACCTGTTCTCCTGGGGCTGATTTGTTTATTCCCATCCCCTCCCAATCCAATACGTTATCTTTACATCGCAAAGGTTATTTCTGAACATGTCAACACACTTCTGAAAAGGTCAGACACATGAGGGCACGCACCCGCGAGGGTGCACGGGGAGGCACTGGCACAGCTGCATTCCTGGAAATCACGATTTGGAGGGTTTTCACGGGAAAGTCTGACACAGCAGCCGGGCTGGCAGACACACGTGGGCGAGCCACCATCTTCCCCCTTTTGTTATCACTCCCATTTCATTTCTGCGCCTCGCATGAAAAATCTGAAGGTTGCTTCTAAGTATAGGTTGTGCTGGCTTTGTTTGAAAGCCTGCCATAGCTCTCAGACATGATAACACCAGCGGGGTGCTGGATGAACTATATTTATCAATGTATTTCATAAAGGAAAAACCCAAGTGGTTTTGAGAAGTTCAGGTATTTTCTTTTCTTCCTTTCTTTTCCTTGCAGCAGACAGCTTAGTACTGTTATTTACCAGATGTCACCCTGACAAGTCAAATATTATTAAAAGAGGAGCCCCAGGATCTGTTTACAGGTAACAATGCTTTGGATAAGCAGCTCCTGTTGAAACGAGACTAGAGAAACGCAGTTATTCAGCTTTTCTCTCCCAGGTTGTTTGTTTTTTTTTTTTAATTTCACAGTAAATGAAGAAGAAACTCCATTGGTTCCCCTCCTCCCTCAGCCTGAGCCTTGGCCACCAGCTCCCAGGTATCTATCGACTGTGACATCCCAGAAAAGCCAACTGACTGTCACCAGGAGCCGTGACAGTGCCCAACCGAACGCCTTTAAACTCACTAGTAGAGCTGTTTAAAATAGCGAGCCAGTGAAAACAGCCTTTAAAACAAGGGGTACGCTTTTCCAGATGGCAAACATAGCCCAGATGTGCCACAGGTCCTGTCAGGCACCTGGGGATGGCCTGGAGCCACAGGTCTGCTCCTTGGCTCACAAGCCCCTGTATGGCAGGGGACATCTCTTTCCTGAGCTGTGCAATCGCTTGGTACCCAGCCTGACCAAGGATAGCATTCTGGAGGTGACGGAGGGATCCCCAACACCACCATTGCCCTAGTAACATGCGGCTCTGCCCTGTTCCAGGGGCAGCGGGAAAGGCTGGAGCAGCATCGGTGAAGCTCTGCTCCAGGTCTTCAGGAGAAAAGCCCCCAAAACCAGGGCAAAATGAACACCACTGTTCTCCACTACCATACCTCTACTCGGCAGCCATGTCCCACCAGAAGAGCAGGACTGGAAGCCACAGGAAAGCGCTCCCTGGGAGAGCTGACAGACATGAGAGTGCTGAAATGCTGGCATTCAACTTGTCTGGTACGTCAGCACGTCAGTGCTACGGCTCTGATGATATGTCTGCGAGCGGGCTGCGTCTGGCACTGGGCACTGCGGGGCTGGTTCCCTACCCACAGCTCCCAAACAGTTCCCGGCAGGGGATGACCAAGAGCAGCCACGCTCTCTGCCCGCAGAGTCTGCCACCGAGAGCCCCCACAAGCTGCTCTGCTTCGAGCAACCACTCTTGGCATTGCCCGCTCCTCACCCGGTATTTTGATGCATGTTTAACATTAGATCCATGGAAATAAATCCCAATGGCCTGAAGACAGCAAATTTGCCTAAACATTTGTTTCGTCAGCCTTGGAATTCATCTGCTCCAAATGATGACATCGACCCCATCCACCCGGAAGGAACAGCATAGAAATGCTAGAAAGTTAGGAAATTTCTTCACAACAATATTCTGATTTGCTGTGTATGAAAAGATCCCCCGAAAGTTCAAATATTTGATAAAACACAACCTAACCACCAAACCGTCTGTGGAAAAACTGGAAGGCGTACCCATGAAAACGTTCAGGGGTGTTCAGAAACATCATTCACAATTTCAAACCAATTACAAGCTGTACGTAGAGTGATTAACTGGCAGGAGGGACGGATCTGGGTGAAACCCCGCACTGGGTGGGCAGGGAATGTACCATTCATCTAGAGGCTGATGTTAGTGCATCAACCCGTATTTCTCCTACGTCCCATCTCTCATTGCAAGGGCAGGACGTGCTGGCACCTCTGGGTGCCCCTGCCACCCCAGCCACACTGACAGTGTGAACGCTGCCTGGGAAAAAGCACGCGCCGGGGCAGAAGATGCTTCATAAATGCCAGACGCTTGCACTGATGCTCACTGAGTCAGTGCTCTGTGTGAGGATGGAGGAGGGGACCTTGGATCCGTGGTGACACGCATGGTAACAACAGGAACAGAGGAAGCTGCTCCCAAATCAGTCAGTCACATTACGTTCCTCTAAATCACGGCTGTAAGTTGCAACATGGAAAGTTAGGCAATCCCAAGCCAGACGCTGTATCTTAAACCTGGTGAATCTCCACTTCAAATCAAAGTCAACCAGCTCACTGAAAATACAAAAATACATCTACATGCTTCTCTTCATCCACAATTAAAAATACTGTTGACTTGAATGCAACTATTCACCTTTCACAGAATCGTTGGGCAGGCCACAGATTTATATTGGTGAATGCTGTTCAGTCATTATGTTCCACCTCCCAAATGATTACCTCTAAAAACGGGAGAAAATTATTTCTGTATAATTTTGTCCCTCTGGTGTATAGACATTTGATAAATACATGTTGCTTCTGTATTGTCAATGACAGCTCACCCCCTTTTAAAGTAATCCCTATTCCCTAGCCCCCAGTTTCTATGTATAGCACACACCCTCAGATGTTTAAAGAGTGAGACTCAATGTTTGCCATCATTTCAGACTTATCTTTGGCAAACAAGGAATTGACTCCAGTATAATCCCCAAAAGGAATATATCTGTCCTTCCAAAATCCACATTCAGCCTGACTGCTGTTGTACTAAGAAATTCAGGTCCAAATCACATGGTAGCAGTCTTAAAAATTGCAGTTTAACCTTGAGTTCTCTCTCAGTTTATCTCTTAGAGGATCCTCTAGACTTCGTACCGCAAGAGTTTTTACATCAAAAAGAAAATGGAATTAACCACAGGGTAAATTGCTGTCCTCTGCGACTAGAAAATCTGTACATTGCAGGTTTATAAGAGCTGGGGGGATGGGAGGGGGAATGAATAGATATGTATATAGATCAATCAATCTACCAATCAATCTAGCTAGCTAGCTAGCTATCTGCACCTGTCCCAGTATAAAACCCCTCCCTACTACTGCTCAACTGCATAACTACATAGAAATCATTTTACCTTTTTGTGCCTCTCTTTGACCACAGAAAATTGGGAAAACAAAGCTTCCACAAAAGTAAATCACTATCCTTCGGGATTAATTCAGCACCCCATTTGAGACTGCTCAAGTTATAGAGACACCCCCTTAAAAGACGGTGTAAATGAAGAAAGCTCCTGCTCAAAAAAGCGAACAACGTCCATGTCCCCAGAGACAGCCGGCAGGCGGAAAAAACAGAAGGGGCATGGGAGGGACGGATGTAACAACAACAAAGTCACAAATCTGCGGCAACTCTTACAATGCATCATCAAAATTAAATGATGAACTGATCCTAGCTTCAGAGTGGCACTTAGTTCCACCCAGTTTTATGGATACAGTTGTTTCCATAGCAACGGTTTCAGTTTCAATAAAAAGTTAAAAACCCAAACCTAATAAAGCCAGGCAAAGACGTGACACGTACAAAACACGGGATGGGGCTAGAAAAGTTTATCACTGCTTGTTTGGCACAACCTGAATAATTCACCAGTGCTTCTGCTGCTCATGTGTACTGTGGTCATGGCTGTAAAATTTTGCAGTCTCTTCTCAGCTTGGCAAAGTCTCTATTGATCTGCCTCTTGCAAACACACCAAAGGAAAATGTGAAAGTGCTAAGTCACAGAGGCACTGCCTCTCCTCTCACAACCTGTTACCATGTGGAAGAACGACCTCAAGTTAAACAGGATTGTGGTGTGTGCCTCCTCTTGCTAGTCCCTTTGTACTGGGTCGGTGCCTACGCTTGTCAGCGTGGGTCACAACAGAATAAATGGTCACGACAGAGATCTCACCTGCATGGTGGGCGATGCTCAGATGCTGTCACATGTGAAGTTTGCTGCAAGCACAGGAGGAACAGAGCCAGGAAGGTCCAGGACATCTGTTTCTGTGCTTCCAGCAGTATGAAGCAGAAGATACGCCACAGGGTTCAGCATCAGCAGCGATTCAGCTCACAATAACCTCTTGGTGGGAACGAGAGGACTGCAGTGGCATACAAAGTGTGTCCTACACCATCATGTAAGGCCCTCCCGAAGGTGTGCGAAAACTAATCACTCTGGCAATGACACTTCTTCAACACGAATAGTTTTGCTCATTTTTGAACACGATGGCTTCAGGGGAAGTTTTGATCTTAGATTCGTTAGACTGGTCTGAAAGCTGCCTTCGATCCTTTTGTCTCTCCTGACACACGCTCACAGTACTTGGGATAAATCCACTGTCTCGGGTCTATGAAAGGGGAGGACTTCGAATTTAATCCTAAGATTTTGTTTACAGAATCATAGAATCTTTTAGGTTGGAAAAGATCTTCAAGATCACCAAGTCCAACCGTTAACCTAACATTAATACCACCACTAAACCATGACCCTAAGTGCCACATCCACACATCTCTCAAATACCCCCAGTGATGGTGACCCCACCACCGCCCTGGGCAGCCCATTCCAGTGCCTGACAGCCCTTTCAGGGAAGACATTTTCCCTAATATCCAATCTAAACCTCCCCTGGCACAACTTGAGGCTGTTTCCTTTTGTCATGTCACTTGTGTGCTGGTTTCAGGCAGGAAAGAGCAAAAGAACTGTTGTGGTTTAACCTGGGCTCACAGTAAAGTACCACGCAGCCGCTCACTCACCTCCCCTACCTCCTCCAGTGGAGGAGGGAAGTCAGAGGAAAAGACAAGGAAGCTTGTAAAGTTAAGAACTATTTACTAATTTAATATAACTGAAAATTATAGTGATACTACTAATATTTACAAACTACTATTATTAATAAGTAATTAAAGTAATAGAAGTAAACTAACTAAAGTAATAGAAAACAGAACATATGATACAATTAATTGTTCACCACCCACTGACCAACACACAGCCAGGTGTAGTAGGAGTAGCTCCAGCACCTCCATATCTTTCTTGGAGTGAGGGGTCCAAAACTGACCCCAAGATTCGAGGTTTACCCACATAAGGACCACATGCGTGCTTCTGCTTCCAGCAGGAGTCTTGGCAGGCGCCTCTCACGAAGGAATCATGCTTGCTTCCCAGCACCCGTTTCACAACAGGAGGGCAAAGCACATCTCTCAGGATCACGGAGTGGTAGGACTTCCACCACTGCAGCCCAACCCCATGCCACCATTATCCTTGGCAGTCCCATAGGGTGGGACGTAAAGCCACAGTGATTCCCTAAGTTCAAATTGCTCCTAGACCCAGCACTCTCATTTCAGAGCGTGTTAGTGCTGCAGCCAGTAAGACACTCATCAGGCCTAGCAAAGGCAGTGTGGTGGAATTTGAACATATCCAGTGCTTGGTAGCATCAATCCGTGGTGCCTTGGTGTTGCAGGCAATAAAAATTATAACGTCTACACAGGCAAATGGCTCAGGGCCTAGAAATGGTCTGGAGAAGTGGAACATACCTCGTGAGGCTGTTAAAATATTCCCTGTTATGCTTTCAGCCTCTCCAACTAGCTCTTTCTCAAACATGATCTCCAAGTCAGAACAGACCCAAGACCAGCCCCAAAGGGCAGTTTGTCCACAGCCTCCCTGTCTTGGGTGCTAAATACATTTACCACGTGGGCATGGGCTTTTCCCTGGTAGTCCTCTTGGCAGCCAGTGCCATTCCTGGATGTGGTCAGCTTATGAGTGTGCTGCAAGGCCTTCAAGTCTTCCCAAGATCTCCCAGAATCATCATCTGGAAAAGCTGACACCTTACTTCTGAGCTCAGGCAGACGAGCACTCTGTATGACCTACATTTGAGCTCTAAATACAATTACAGCCAGACAAATAATGAATAATTTGGGAAAACTGGGAAAAAACCCTGAAAACTGAAGAAAAAAGAAAGAAAAATTAGTTACATTTTCCTTTCTATTTAAAATACTTTGTTTGACGAGACTTTGGTTTGTTCTCTGGTTATGGAAACCCATTGTTTATTTAGCACCTTGGAGATGCAGGGTGACAATGTTCACTTTATAACAATGACCCTGGTCTCTGCTGATACTTTTCTGTGATCATGCATATGGGAAATGATAGTTGTATGTCCCAGTTTTCTTACACAGAAAAACCACTATGGGCTTCAGGAAGGAAATGTAATATTTTTAATGACCTGATTTAATAGATAAATGTTTCTTGAGAACCTCAATAAAAAAAAATAGAAGCAGGTCGTGGTTAGCAGGTCAAAGAAGCCATCTGTAAAATAAATGTAACAGGTCAGATCCTTCAAAGGCCATAAAATAGATGCAACTTCCGTAATTTCAGAAGACCAACCCTGCACTTGCAAGAGCCCCAGGGCAGACTCCTGCCTGCCTCTCATGTGAGCTACAAGCTCCCTGCTGATTTCCCTGTGACTGCAAAGTACCAAGCCAGGTGGAATTTAGCCTTCTGTATTTGCCTGGAAGGGAGAGCAGTCCTTGTAAATCTGCCTAGTGAGGGACAGCTGCTGGGTTGTGATCATCTAACCATTACCCAAAGGTAAGTCTGTTACACTCTGAAGCATCGGACCAACTCTTCCTGCTTGTTGGGAGGATAAAAGGAGCTTCCCTTTCACCCAATGAGGCTATCGCCCAACACAACTTCTGTTGTGTCAATCCTCGTGTCAGGTCTGGCCACTGCTGGGTCTTGACATAGGCTGAGCCCGTGAGCAGCTCAAGTGAGGCTCCTCTCCATCTCATGAGCACTGGGGTCCATGCTGGAGCTCTCTGGTGCCACGCAGAGACCTGGGAGGCCTGGGAGTAGACTTTACCAGGAAAGGCTATGAGAAAGGAAGTACCGAGTCCCTTAGTCTTTCCAGTGTCCTTCATCACAGTACCACCATCCAGCAACAGCCCTCCTTCTGCTGCTGAGGTAGCTGTAGAAATGTCCTTGTTGCCCTTCACACCCCTCACCAGTTCTTCCCTGTTTTCATCCCTGCAAGCCCAGGAGAAGCTTCTATATTCCTCCTCAATGTCCTGTCCCCCCTCCCACCTCTTCTCAGTGCTTGTTTTGCTCACTAAACTCAGTGAGGGGTTCCCTGTTCAGCCAAGGTGAGCTCCTGCCACGCCAACTCATCTTGCATATAAGGGATGGACCACGCATCCCCGGGCAGTTCAAAACAGACTGCAATACTGGTGGTTTTGCTGGGAATACTTGTCCACTGGTTAAAAGCCCTCACCGTGTCTGTGTTAAGGAGCAGTCACTGACAGTGTTTGCTCTCACAGAGGAAGAAAGGCTCTCCCTCCAGGCAGGGAGAGTTCAAGTTCCTCGGGCAACACTTTTCCCCTAAAAGCCATACCAATGAAGCAGTCAGATGGACAGAACATACATACATACATACATACATACATACATACATACATACATACATACTTTGAGAGCCCCTCCATCCCTAAGTGGGCAAAAATTTCTGCTTCCTTCCTTGCCAGAGGACTGGTAAGATCTGGCCTTAATCCATTTACAGGAAAGGAAACCCATCTGTATTCCGTTGAGCAACAGAGACACCTGTGAGTTGGCAGCGGGGTCCTTCGCCCAGCTGAGCTGATGGATCACAGCATTTGTAGCAGGCAAAAATGAAAATAGCTATAGCTAAATCCTTCCTGATCCTATTCATCGTGCTTCTAAAAGCGCTTACAACTTATGTCAAAAAACAGATGCCCAAGGACAAGTAAGTGGCCTCAGCTTGTTGCTGTACACAAGGCTTTGCCATAAACCTCACGGAAGGGATCAGACGGGCAGAGCTGTGCCCTGCGAGTGGACTCGTGCCGCAGCAGAGCGGTGACCCGGCCAGCCCCTGGAGCCAGGGCTGCAGCTGCGGGTGCAGCAGACCTCAAAAACACCGGGCCCCACAGACAGGCTCTTGCCTCCGTGAGGGAGAAACAGCTGGCCTGCAAGGAAGGGAACAGCTATCAGCTGGTTTTGTCTTGACCCGATCTGATCTTGTCAGAGCCACGAGGATAATTTAGAAAGAAATATGTAGCAGCAAACTTAGAAGATGGAAGATGTGTAGTCAAGGGCTGCAGGGGGGCGTGGGGTGATTTTTCTTCACTCCCTCTGTATAGGATCTATGTGAGTGCTCTCCTAAGTGTTCAAAGAAGTGTGTGTTAACATGTATTTCCATATGGACGAACAATTAACACGGAGCATCGCAACTGCCTTAAGCTGTAAATAGAGTTCTAGCACAAACAATGGAAAACAGAGTGGTCATCATTAAAACGTGAGCATTTGCCAGAAAAATTACCACACCGTGGTATATGAAAAGGCCACAGCTACTTCCTGCTCTGAGCATAAATGGAAAATGCGGTGTCTCAGATACCAAGAGGCTGGTAACTGTTAGCAAATGTTGACTTTTCTATGGTATCCCAAACGGAATCTAAGCCTTTTTTGAGGTCCAGCCATTGCTGTTTTCCAACCCACAACAGACTGCATTTCACTGGTGCATGAAACGATCTTTCTGCCATCTATAATAAGTTGTGCAACCCTTTGATACAGCACAGAGCGAGTCGCTCTGTGTGTGCACCACTGCCCTCCGATGAGTGTAATCAGAACTGCTCAGAGTATCACCTCACCCCCTACCGACCCGCTTTCGGGGAAACAGGACTCCGTTACAGGACTCTACGCTCTTCAGGCCGGCACAGTTGTGCTCTTTCCCATCTGTGCCATCAGCTTCCAAGCAGCCGCTATGTGAGACAACTAAAGCTGCTTGGAAAAATTGGGCTGGAAAGCTTTTTGATGAAAAACGGAAATTGTTTCCCAATGAAATCTTTGCAACAAAATGTTCTATTTCCTCGTTAACTACAGAAGTGGTTGGAAATTTCCATTTAAAAATATTTCCAATGGAAACCAGATTTCCCCCCTTTCTTTCCACCCCACTCCACCTCCTCCTTCCCAGTAAAAATTATGTAAGTGAAGAAACTAATTTTTCAGTAAGGTCTTCTGAAGATCACAGCATTGTTCTGTGGCTGTGGATTAGATGCAATCTTTAAGACAGCACCCTACATTCTGGAGCTTGGCTGTTTCAGCTCTTTCAAGTTCCATTCTACCTGTTGTTTGATTCATTGACAGAGACAGCAAACAACGTGTTACTGCCCAGTCTTGGCCCTCAAAGTCCATTCTGAGACCTGCTTACAAAGAATTTTCTTTAAAGTTTTGTCCACAATGAAGTGCATCAGTTTTATTCCCCTGATCCCATGTGGATTTGTCTTTATTATTTGTATTACTGTCAATTTGTTCTTTAATGTACTAGTTTTTCACCAATTAAACTGGAACCCTCAACATCGTTTCAGATGATGAAAGATGAAGATCTCCAAAACCACCTCACTAGCTGAGCACCCTTTCAAAATGCAGGCTGCTAAAAATAAAAACAGATTTAGATTTATGCATTCATACTTTTCCAAATGCATTTTATGCCGAGCCTTTCCAACAAGCAAAAGGGCCAGACACCAAGACATTTCTCTTCCTCTAAACACCCTAGTGAGCCATGTTAAAATTAATCACTTTTTAAGAGGTACACACATACTCTTGAGGATAGGTTTGTATTTTTTGATACATAAGAAGTCAGCACAATGGCAAATGCACAACTAAGTCTATGCTCTTGTGAGGAAGAGGGAGAGGGAGACAGTTTGTTACTTACTCAGAGGATACGAGAGGTGCCAAGAGCAACATAATAGGAATACAACCTATTATACCACATATGGTCTCACTTATCTGTTATTCATATAAGAATTCCACATCTTTCCCCAAGAGCAAATAAGAGATGAGTACGTATAAGACTTGAGGAACTGCAGATTTCACTCTGTTTAAGCAAGCCAGTGTTGAATATGGAAATAAGACCTGACACAACCTTCTAACAACAGAACAGAATTTAAAATCTGAAACTTTCCTAATGCCCTTCTCTTACTGTTCCTGTTTCTATCAATCTCTACGTGCAGAGAATGTAACAGAGAACGACATCCCCTCAGAAGAATTTTTGACCAGCGTGGGTAGTACCACAGAACAGAGCCCTGCTTAGAAACAACTGCATGATTTAAGCACCCTTGAAAGACTGTCAATTACCTTCCAGATTAGCGCACTCATTTTCAATTCTGCAGGATCAAAACCTTCTATTATACGTTACATAAATTTGCAAAAATGACCTTTAAAGGGAAAACTGTCTCAAAGAGAGACAGCAAAATCCTGATCTTGTTCTGTTGCTGTATCTAATCCCCAGTCCTCCAGATTCTGACCCGCAATCAATTTATCACGACTTTACACCGTAGTGCTCACCAGCCAGCTCATACAAACTGTCCATGTGCTGGCTTTAACCTGGAAAAAATAAAAAGCAACATGCATGAACCCCTGGCAAGTTTGCACATTGGGCAACTTACACCTAACTCGGATCCCTTTTCCTTTCCATAGGCTGAGTTTGATTCAACTAGTCACAAAAGCTAAATTTCAAATGCCCTGCAGGGATGGACTTGTTGAGAACCTTCTCCCACTCCCCCACAACGTTCGGGATGTGTAACTCCACAAACAGTTCCACCAAGCCCAAAAGCACAGATTTAAGAGCGAGTTGCGGTTCAGGATGAATGAGGGTGCTGGCTTTCAGCTCCGTACGGTCTTGGAAAGGTCATTTCTCCCTTTGTGCTATGGAAGTATAAAGCATTACTTTTGTCTTACTTGACTAACTTGCTTTCTCGTTGCTCTTTAAATACAGGAGACGTCTTGTTTAGTTTCTGTGCTCACTTGGCACTATCACTTTGTCTAACAGTACTTAACATTTAAATACTTAAAGTACATAATACTTAAATTTAATGATAATGTATCTGTTCATGTCTGTGATTTTTCCACACATTTAAGACTCCTTTTGCTTGTGTTTTATTTCTTTTAAGTAATACATGAGAAAGTAAAAATCTCATTCCTTTACAAAGTAAGTGGAAATAATGGGTCTTTGCAGCCTGCTACTGAAGAAATCCATTTCTAAGTGTCCTGCTGTGACCCATTCCCTTTTAATAGAAGAAGTTTCTTTTGGATGGGCGCCTAACGCAAACATATCCCTGCACTGAATAAACAAATCAGTAGATAGTTGCTTCCAGATCTTCAATTCTTTTGATACTTTCAGTTATAATCCTCAAGGAATAAAGTGAATGGAACACGGTCCAAGAAATACAGGCTGCTCTGATCTTTAGAGCTCCAGTTAATAGAAGCTTATTTGCATCCCCAGCTATGGTTGTGTATTTGTTTCCTTGACATTCATGTCTGCTGTAATACTCATTGATCAACACAATACAGCAATGGAAACTTTAATTTCACTGCAATTCCTTTCTGTTTCATATTAAAAAAAAAATAATTACAAAAGGAGAAATCAAGCAATTTGTGTATTTAAAAATATACACATTCACTAAGTTTATTTAATAGGGGGTTTTTGTTCAGTGTATGCAATGGAGTTGATTGGCTCCTGTCTAGACTGGGGAGCAGGTACAGCCTGTAGGTCACATCCCGGCTGAGGTGGAGAGCACCGCTGCCCAGCCTGGGCTTTCTTCCGAAGGAAATACCCCCCAGCACAGGGGAAGGAACAAAGCCCCGTTACATTTAAAGAGTCCAGACAGACTGACAGTCTCAGGAAGTTCGGATAAATTGAGCAAAGGTAGAATAACCCTATGGGGTTGCATTTTGGCTTCACTGAAGTAAGCTGCCACAGCTCGGCAGCTTCGGAGGAGCTAAGATTTCATCTCTGAACTGCCCGGAGGTGATGTGGCTCAGGACACTGAGTACCACCCGGCTCCTGGGTCCCAGGCCCTGTTTCCAGCTCTTCCCAGTGACCAGTTTTGTTACCCTTGGCGAGTTTTTTAATGCCTCCACTTCTTCACTTGTAATTGGAATGGCAGCAATTAGCTTTGTAAAATGCTTTTAATTCCATGGATGGATAAAGCCGGGTACAAGATGCTGCTGTAACTCATTCTGAGCATTGCAGCCCTTTGCTGTACACCTAACAAATAATCTAAGATGAGACTCTGGTAAATTTGAATCTTAGATGACATTTCATCTACCAAGCAGTTTGGCTGGTGATTACCTGGCAGGGTCTGATGTTGTTGGAATTCTATAGAATGGCTGCATCTTACCAAAAACCTGCAGATTTCTGATTATATTCCTAGACCAAAAAGTGGCAGTTCCCAACATTACAAATGGAGTTCTTAATCCTTTTAAGATCCCATCTTCATTCTGAAAAAATCCATTCACTAAACTGCTGTTAACGCCTCTCCTGTTGCCAACAGGATAGGAAACATGGTGGCCCTCCAACGCCACTGACTTCCTCAGCACCGCATCTGGGGGCTACGTGCTCTCATCTAACAGGCGGCTAAGGACAATTAGAAGGCAAGATCACTACTGGGAAAGGGAAGGGCGTTGAAGTGGTCATTTCAAGGTGATGTGGAGAACAAAATGGGACAGCTCTATCCCTGGCAGTGTCCAAGGCCAGGCTGGATGAGCCTCTGAGCAACTTGGTCTAGTGGAAGGTGTCCCTGCCCGTGGCAGGGGGGTTGGAACTAGATGGTCTGTAAGGGCCCTTCCAACCCAAACCACTCTGTGATTCTAGGAAAATCTGCCAAACCAGGGTGGCCACAGGTCCCGGAAAGCCTGCCACTTGTGGAATACCCTTTTTCACATCAGTCTTTCTGTCTGCCACATAAGCCATTTTATGTGGAATTGTGGAACTCTGTTGCTTGTGGGGAAAAGCTGTTAAAACACTTCTTTAAAAAGTATCTTGCCTCTGTTCGGTAACCAGATGTTGCACAAAACCACATCTGCTAACACGCAACTAATGTCAGGGAGCTGGATGGCTCTGAACTAAAGAAATTGCTGTACAATTGCTCCCTCCCCATGTGTTGTTTAAGTTCATTTATTTGGCCCTTTTTTCCCTAGCCAGAATAGACATAATTAATAGAACTGCTGGGCACTAGCCTGGCAAGAAGAGATCACAGCTTGAAGTTGGCTGGCTTGTTTCTACACAGCTTGGTCTTTCATGATGAAAGATGTGCAAACAAGAAGAGACGTTTCTAGTGCAATGTTCAGAAAACTGGCGGGGCTTGACAATATGGCATCTCAGAACATCCCAGTCAATCTGTTGTCCTGTGTGCAAATCAATTAAGGTTAGCAGATGTTAAAAAACTTCACTACGATATGCCAGATCTGATGGAGGCTTTGATTATGCCCCCAACACCGACCTTATCATGCTGTTATCAAAGTCAGCGATAAACTTGGGTCAGTTTCATTGTCAGCAACAAAAGCCCTCACTGACTTTGCTATAATGCCCCACAACACTACCAGGACAATATCATTTGAGTTGTGAACGATGAAAGGCAGCCTGTTTGCTACAGTTGCTTATTACAAAAAGAAAAAAAAAAAAAAAAAAAAAAAAGCCCACCTGATTCAGTAAAACAGGTCTTTTAGAGGGCAAACGAAGCAAGAGGTGCTTAGCTATGAAGTCCTAGGACCTGGTAGGACCTGGTTGAAAATTACACTGTATCCACTTCTCTGTATGAACCTGCATTTGGAAGGTGGGTGACAATTGGCCTGAACACAGCTCACACGCACCACATGCAGTAATTTAGTATCACGCATGTGTGCCAGCGGGTGAAAGTAAGGACTGTCAAGCTGTGTTTGCTCTGAACTCTGGAAGGTAATTATTTTGTCTACAGCAACCTCTTCAGTGCCTTCATGCCCCTGTCTTGGGCACGACAGCGAAACACAGCCTTGATTATCCACGGATACTTGAGGCAGCTGAAATCTGCTGATAATCACTGGTTTAAGTATCTGGAGATCTTTAGCCTCTTCTCTAACATGGATCCAAATGTGCCTTTACATGTATACTGATTACCCTGTTATTCTTCAGCCCTCTTCTCTTCTTGCCTGGAAGACTCTGGACCGTTTCCTCAGTATCTCAGGCTTTCATTCAGAACAGAGCTCAAACGGGTCAAACCCAGAGGCTTCGAGTAATTAAGATTTGGGGTATTACTGCTTATATAAAGACACAGGAGCTGAAGATCAGCAAGATTCAAAGATCTGCCCTTGTTGCCACATTTTCCACGGAGCTGGAAGCATGGTCAGTTCATAGCAGGGGACAGGAAAGTATCGTATCGTATTCAGGGAGGAATTATTCTCACTAGAGAATCAGGTTTTACCCAGACAGGCCAGGTTTCAGGGTGCTTACTAAGTAAGTCCCCCTGTAACCTGTCCTTGCCAAAATGCTGTGAAGTTCTGAAACCCAACCCTTCGCCCCCACCCAGCAATCCCATGGCCACAAACCTGGCAGGAGCACAGCGCCCAGACAGGGGATCGAGCTAGCACTGACTCTGTTTGGGTCCAGACAGATCTAAACACGGTATGGCAGTATAATTTACTTACATTGCATACGTTCACAAGGAGGCACAGTAAAGCCTCCCAAAGAGAAGTCAGGCTGCCTTCACAGACCCCAGCAATCATTTGTGGTCTACATACTGTGCTTATTGATGAGCCTCCATCCCAAGATTGTTTGCCACAGATTAAAAAAGGGCAGAGCTCCCACACACCGCCACGACAGCACTCCGGCTCCACAGCCCTGACTCAGCTTCAATCCAGGTTCCTTGAGGGAAGCTCAGCCAGACAGTCTCCCGGATAACAGGACAATGGCTTGTGAGCCGAGTGGCGTTGTGCTAAAACCATCTACAGCGAGAAGCTTAGGGCAGAGTCACACTGATTTCTGGCAATGTTCTTTGAGCCCCTGAATGAAAACCATGATAATCTGGTGTTCACCAAAGAAAAAGGGTCTCAAATCTACGTCTCCTGCAATATTTGCAGCCAATAGTGATGTTATGTGGACTGTAAGGAAAAAACACACCAGGCATTAAGACAGGGCACTATTGTTGCACAGGCCCTGTGATGCCAGGATGCTTCCTGCCCTAAATAAAACCCATGATGGCAGTTGCTTAGTGAATGAACAGTGTCAAGAATGAGCAAATGCTGGATAACCCTTTGAACCGAAACCGCTTCTTGCCCTGAAGAGGTTTCAGTAGCCTTGGAAATAACTATTCTTGTATGAATGGAACCTCAATCTCCCTCTGTATCTTGTTTCTACCCTTGTTTTCATGCATCAGAGGTATGCCAGCTCTCACAGAAGTGTGACTTGGAAATGAGGAGGGAACTACCACAATTTTATAGCAAATTTTAGATGTTTCCAAAAGCATCTAGAACATTCAGAATGAAGAACAAGGCAAAATACAACACCAAGTGTAGCTGCTTCTGTTCTGCTGTCCCTAATTCACTGTATCCTTCACTGGCACATAACCATGTGTCTGCAGCCCAAGGGTTGTTCTTTAAGTCCCAGGATTGCTCCCATTTTCCATTCTGCCAGCCAAATGAGCACTGTGTGAACTCTGTCTCAGCAAATGAACTCAGTAAGTCCTTTTATTCTTCTTTGACCCTGCTAAAATGGTTGTTAAAGCTACCCACCATTTGTTCCCAGTGAATATTTCACGCTTTGGTTTCTCATGACTCCTGCAGCTTTCCCTTCTTTCTTCCCCGCAAAGCGAAAGCAAGAGACTTCCCTTCTGCAACCCCACTATTCATTTCCTACTGAAGACCTTTCCCTTTTGATCACTTACATTATCCACATCCATGGAGCCTGCTCTACAACAACAGGTTTGGGGGCAGTGTGTTCCCTCCCCCTCTGCCGCAGAGATCTGTCCCTGCCTAATTGAAGGGGATGATGTCATGCTGGCTGCTCTTTTTAAGGCAAATAAAAATACATCCTGTCTCTGTGGATGCTGCTTTGAAACCTAAGCGGAATGAAGAAATGGGTTAAAATCCAGCAATGTGCTCATACTGTACCCAAATCTACTGATAAATCTTCTTTAAAATGACACAAACCTACCGACCTGACCTACAAGCCACACTCAGGACCCTGTGGAAGTGAGCTCACTTGCTTGCCAAGCTGCTGTAGGTTAGACAAGGCACAGTCCTATGTCTGCTTAGTGGATTTGCCCTGGCCTGCATGACCTTCAGCTACTCTCTGCCTTGGCTTAATCATCAGTAAACTGAAGACAGTATGTACCTGCCTCACAAGGAGAGGAGCTCATCTGCAAAGCTCAGGCGAAACTGCAGCATTAGCAAGCGCAAAGTAACGTATTAGGGCTGAAAACCACAAATAAATGTTCATGAGAAACATGAGCCAAAGCCTCTGATTCACAACTCAGAGGTAATTTCACAACCAAGAGATAATTTGATTCAGCTGATTTAAGCCTTATTTCATGTTTAATTCACCTGAGTCTTTTAACTACAAGGCTTGGGTTTTTTTTTTAATTCTCTCTCTTATCATCTGTTCTGTGGAACCAAAAGAAATTTATCTCAACACAGAGTATTAAAAATACACCATTAAAAGACAAAAGTCTGGAATGAAAATGTATTGTTTCATTCCAGTGAAAGGGAACAAAGTCACTTAATCATTTTATAAAATCACAAAATTCAGATCACCTTATTCAGAGCAACTGTTGCTGATGGGCTTTTTCTTGGCTGCTCAGAAGCAAGGCTTTATTCACAAACATTGTCATCTCTCTTCATTTAATGGAGTGCCGTGCTCTCCTTGTTCCAGCAGGACAAGTGCCAGCAAGGGTGCACCGATGCCCTGTGCAGCAGTGCTCCCAAGGGTGTGTGCTGCTGCTCACAAGAATTTCCTTTCTTGACACCAATACTAAAGGTTATCTGATGCATCTGCTCCACACCTTCCTCTAGCACAATTGCTATCACCAGAAGGAGAAAGACGAAACACTTGGTGTGATATTCTCCACTTTTTACAAGGGCCTGTAGTGACAGGACAAGGGGTAATGGGTTTAAATTGAAAGTGGGGGGATTTAGATTGGATATCAGGAAGAAATTCTTCCCAGAGAGGGTGGTGAGGCACTGGGTCAGGTTGACCAGAGAAGCTGTGGGTGCCCCATCCCTGGAAGTGTCCAAGGCCAAGCTGGATGAAGCTTTGAGCAACCTGGTCTAGTGGAGGGTGTCCCTGCCCATGGCAGGGGGGTGGGACTGGATGGTCTGTAAGGGCCCTTCCAACCCAAACCATTCTGTGAATCTATATTGTTCTGGTTGACCCCCACTGAAGTTGATAATGCCTTAGAAGAGAGCCAAGCCCTCAGAGACCAAGGCAGAAAACATGGACCATTACTTTAGGACACCAGAAATCATGGCTATCTGCAGACCCCATTTGAGCTGGACCTTGTAGCCCAAATGATGGGGAAAAGTTTCATCAATGCTCCCTCAAAGGTGCTGAGCCAGAGAACTGAGGAAATCAGTAGAACCACTCTGAAAACACCACGCCTAGCAATATTACAAGCTACTGAGGCTACAACAGACATATTACTTATGACACTGAAATACTCAGAGAAGAAAAAGGTGGAAAGAAGGGACTCTTCAAACTCACAACACAGCAGAGGCTCGAAAACAATCCCCAGATTCCATTAAGTCACCTCACAAAATCATGTATCCTGAGCAACTTAAGACTATTTTATACAACGCGGTCAGTGTACTGCAAGCACCTAGGACTAACGGTGACTTCATTCACACGGGGCACCTGATCCCATCCAAGCCCCAGGACTCCGGATAAGTGGTTCAGAGCACAGCGTGTTGAAGAGAGTGACTGTGAACTGTCATTACTCAGGTACAGAGGAAAGCACTTGAAACATAGACATCAAGCCACTAGGAAACTCCTACCCTTCTCCCTGGCCAGCGCTGGAGATGGTGCCATTTCAGTGCAGTTCTGCAGAAGTCCGGAGTTAGCCTGTTCACACTGGGGTGCCTGGGAAAGAAGCACGCAAGTGAGAGTACGTCCCTAGGACTACACCCATTTGGAACAAGGAATTGAAGCTGAGTTGTTTTCATGTCTTCCCACTTTTATTAACCACCAAGAGAGGGAGCAAGAGAAGCAGCAGGGGAGAAAGACATGATTTAGCCAGAAACTGGGCATTATCTCACATTTAGAAAAAAACCAAACCAATTCATTTACACATGTAACTACCATGAAGTTATACTGGAAATAAAGTTTAATTTGCTTCTGAACAAGGAGTCAGAAAAGCTGCTGCAGCAGTAAAGGCTGCAAAGCATTAACCAGCTGGTCACAGGCAAAGAAAGCCAAGAGCTCTGTGCTCCACAATGTGCCTAATCTTTCCACCTCTGGAGGAACAGGACCAGCCACGTGCCCGCGTTAGGGAGCCATATTCAGCTATGAAACCGGGTGACACCCACCTTTTTGCCTCAGGCGGCTGGAGAAGACAGACAACCCAGTCACTGTCCGTTCAGACTGTCAGACAGAACAAAGCAAGTGTCCTCTCTAGACCCTGTGCTGCTCACATCAGATACTAGTATGGACAGCCCTGGACACCACGCTTTTTGGCTCATGTTTCCAGAGCTCCACCATATTGTTTACTCAGCATTTTGCATTCAGTGCTGGGGAAAACCAAGTGAATTACATGGGTTTTAAATTTTTGCTGCTTTCCTTCAAATTTCCTGGAGTGATCAATACCCTTTAGGTTGCTGCTTTGCAGTTTCGTTGTCATGAAATGGTATTGTGCAAGCACAGCAAAGCCTGCGTTTAGGCACAAAGCAATATAATTCTGAGTGAAAATCCAGATTTTAGGCAGATGCGTTAGCCCCAGAGATTCTTTTCGTTGTTATTTAATCATGATATTGCGGTAGCAGACAAAATCCCCATGAAACGACCCCAGCTGTACTAGGCACTATACACTGAGTTAAAAATGAATTTGCCTCCCTCGAGAGTTTGCAATTTAATATAAAAAGCAGGTGTGCCATATAAGCAGCAAGGAGGAAGAGGGTAATTGTGGCACAGAATCTCTAGCTGGATTCAAACTGATTTTAAACACACAGGACATAAATCAATCCATCTCCAAAGTCCCTCTTACTCACACATGTTGCCCAAGGGGGCACAGACAGGCTTGCGGTTGCGAGGTGGCTGCCAACGTGGGCTTTCCCGTCCAGGAGCAGGCTGCTCCCACCGCAGCCCAGGGCTATCCACAAAGCTGCCCACAGCAAGGCCCGGATACACATCCAGGGAGCTCAACCAGAGCAACTCCCAGTTGGCAGTGAGTCATCTGGGAGGACGTCAGAGAGAACAGACATACATGTGGGCTGGGGTGAAGGGCGGGAGACCCCGGAGGGAAGGATCTGCTGGTGACCCATGAAGAGGGTGGGAGAGGCCCTGGGAGAGCTGAAGATGATCCAGAGGAAGAGAAATGCAGGCCTAGCTTCATGGACAAATTAGGCATGGTAAGGATCATCTTCCTTTTGGGGACTGTTTATAAAGGTTATCTCTACTGAAGCCCATAGAACAACATAAATGTGTAGAAAATCATATAAAAGGAAAGAAAAAAAACACCCTATGGCTACTTATTTCTCGCTTTCACCCTTGCAGGCCTCAGTCAGGTCTCTGCTCTTTCTCTTGCCACGCAAACAGGAAATCTTCCTGAAAAGTGCTGTGAAAAGATCTCAGTGATAGAGCGGTCATGTACATCAACATGTGTCTCTCAAGTCAGAAGTGAAAATCATACACAGCAGTATGAAAAGCACCAGGAACAAATACGTATTCTTGTCCAATTCTGTTAAGATTAATGCTGTAAAGACAATAAATTACCCAGGAATAATCTGAATTGGTCCCATTGACAAGACCACTGCACTACTTGAGCTACTCGGTCAGTGCTGCTGCCGTGCCATGCCCATTTCCCTTGCTGTGGTCACACACAGATGATCTGTTGCGTCCCGTGGCACCTCCTACCAGACAGTGATCCAAGACAGGGCAGTGACCAGCTCTTATTTCTGTTTATTTGTTTTCATCTCACTCTACTTAAACTTTGAAACTTTATGATCATATCAAATGCAAATGCCAATAATAGGAAATACAGAAAACACCAGGAAATAGAAATGTGTGTGAATGCAGCATGCTGAACAAAGATTTCTACGGTTTCTGATCCAAACTAAACATTTCAACATTCCTAATAGTTCAGGTTTCCCATTAACTGTAACTGAGTGATTTCAGAGCCTCCTGTGAGAGGGACTCTGGTGTTCTGGATGCCCCAAGAGCATCACCATCGTGTGATGTACAACAACAGCTACGGTGAACACAGACAAATGGCAGCCAGGCTCAAATCAAAATTTCATTTCAGCCTGCTGGTGGAGAATCAAAACATCTGCTTCCCCTCATATTGCTGGGATCTTGCAGAGCTATCACTTCCACAGGAGCCTACCGAGATTTTTCTGCCTTCACTGTTTTTCATTGCAATGTTTATTGTTTGTATAAACTTTCTGAATGAATGAACAGAACAGCTTTGATGACAATTAACTCTGGTCCAAACTGGAATTTTCTTCAGACTTACTACAGCAACGAATAGTTCAAAACCTAGAAAATTCACTTAAATTGTGGAAATATGATATTCAAGTGCTTGTTTTGCCTAACTTTGTTCAGTGACTTCAAGGTGAGCCCCCATCTGCACGCTGTGTATCATCCCTTGGCCAGCATGCTAGAGGATATTCAAGAGCTGGGCATTGGGAGGTCCCCTGATGAAGACATGCTCCTGTCCACAAAGGCTCTTACTGAAGCAGAGACTTGTGCCACAGTTAGGCTGTGGGCCCAGCTCAGCTGGTGGGTGATAAAATTCTCTCACTTTCCCCATCCCCGCTGTCTGGCATGCCTTTTCACAGGGATTTCCAGTGCCTATTTGGCTGACTGAGAGCAGATGAGTGAAGAATGGGCAGAATATTCAGGAAACAGCTCCCTCCAGATAGGATACTTCCTTCCATCATCGTTGTTCTTTCCTTTAGGTAAATCTGCACCTTAGACTACCCGCTGTGCTTGCTGACGGGGGAGAGTACCTGTGTATTGCTCATTTTCATGCTGAGCATCAATGCCTTACCTGGTAAACCCAATAACTTATTTAATATGAAACAATATAGCTGATAAAGAGGATCCAAGGGAGATGCTGAAAAAAGAAATGGGGAAATTGCCCAGCCATTGTAGTAGAAATAATGTACAAGATTTAGATTAAAGTGTAATTTATTGTCTGAGTCATATGGGGAAAGGGATGCTAAATTGGTTCCTGGAATGAGAAAGCAGCTGCCACCAGCATTGTGTTCTCTACATGGAAACAAATCAGCCCATGCTGTAACACCTCTTTCTGCTCAGGCAGCATTTGGTGGTTGGGATTTAGGGGGCTGGGATTTGTCACCCAGTTAGAAATCCTTTCATAAAGCTGTACTCTTAGTCAGAAGCCACCTTGGATATGGAGTTCCACCATCCTCCACAGCACAAGCCTTGTGAAAGAAAAAGTGAGGGCCAGTCTGAAGGCCTGGTGAGAGCCAACTTATTCTGTTAGAAGCTTTGTTAAAGCAGCTCTGTTAACCCCCCAACCTCCCTGCGGCGTTACCCCTTTGCGCATCAAGGAAGAAGGACTGGATCGACCGGGTAGCGTTTTACACGCACTTTGCGTCGGTGAAAATCAATGCACGGCGCTGAAGAAGCCTGCCTCACCAGCACTCTGCTTCTTCCAGAAGCATAACAGCATCTATAACCTCGCAGAGCTGCTTGTGTTGGGCTGCTGCAGCCGCAAGAGCAAAAGGCAGCCAGAGGATAGTCAAGAATGAGGCCGTAGTGATCTCAGCCATAATGACTTTACATTTCTTTTTTGGTTCCCTTCTTATTTAGGTAAAACTTTCACTGGTGTCATATTTAGGTCTGGCCTGCTGGCTGCCCTCCACCTGGTTTCTGCAGGCCACCGAACTGGGCAGCAGCAGCTTTGTGCTTCCCCCCCTTGTGTCGGTCACTGCTGGATCTGACCACCTCCCGTCACGGGTAATGCGTGGGCACATCTGTTTCCCGCTTTGGAACAAGTGGATGCAGCCGAGGGCTATTTTCACTTGCTGCATTCGAGATCTGAGACTTCCACACAGGCCTAGCAGACACAGGACAGGATCCATGAGAGGCCTTCACCCCTCTGGAGAGACGGCTAGAGACCAGGTGGTACCCTATAGCTTCTCACGACGTGAACACACGGTGCTATGTCACACTGGCTATCTCGCTATAATGGACATATTTTCTTCTTGAAAATCTTCTTCTCCCAGAGTTTTTTTAAAAGTACACATTATTCTGGGGTTTTGTTAGAGAAAGCCAAGGTAAAAATAATAAATCCTGCCCAGAAAGAAGATGCACAACGATTCACAGGGACTTTGCCCAGCATTGCAGCTCACCTCTTGAAAAAAATGTAGAAGAAAACTTTGCTAGTTGAGCACACATGTGACCTGTGACACCAGGAGAGCAGCTCTGAGAACCGCCCTCCTCCCAGCCATCTGGTCCTTAGCTTAGGCCCACGCCAGCTACAGGCTTACAACACGATCTTGTCAAACAGTCGATGAAAAGCCAGGTCAGCAAGTGAAATGCAATTGCAGGAGCTGCTGGGTCACTGAGAAGAAAAGGCTGCGCCGTTTTCCATCAGACTGCAGCTCTGCCACCTTGCTCGTAGTGTTCCCACTCCCCCACACCATGCAACACAACCACATCGTGATGCGGTCATGACGTGAAGTCCGGCCGTCATCTGTCAGAGTGACGCGGATCCTCTATCCATTTGTGGATGGTAAAAAGTCTTACCACAAATGCTGCTACTGAACACCAGCAAGGAATCAGAGGAGCAAACTGGGGGTCTTTACAAAGGAGGTCAGGAGCAGCTCTTAAAAATGTTTCCTCTGCCCATCAAAGTCCCCTCTATCATGAAAGAAGCTCCACAGCAGGGAAAATGCATTGGTAAATCACATCCTGAGAAGTTCACAGCATAAACTTTCCTTTGATTTTTTGAGTATTAAACTACAACTGCACTGCTTGCTTTTTTTTTTTTTCCCCGTCTCGGCAGCAGAAAATATAATGCAGAAGGTAAGCAATTTCTTTTCCCTAAAAACACCGACCTTAGAAAGAGCTCATTTTAGAGCGACGCTGTTATCTGTTTAAGTTTACTCTTCTTTGTTCCTTCTGTGCTGTTTTATTACCTCCTTCTATCAGCCATATCCAATGGCTTCTTAAATTCTGCCTCCAGCCACAAGGAATGTAAGCAAGTACAGCTGATGTAAAATGACATCCATGCTTTCATTCAGTGAGCAGTGATTGTCTGTTGAGTGTGTGCAGGGAAATTCTTGTCTTTTTTTTCCCCCAAAACAAATCCCAAGGCAGCTGAGGTTACACAACCAGCCTCATACTTAGTTTAAAATATGTCTCAATTTATAAGCCATCTGCAGCACTCATCATTAAATGAGAAGGCCACAAACAGGAAAACTCGCAACAACGATAAATAATGAGGACTCAAATGAGCACTCTAGTTTGAGGCAAGAATCTGGGTTGATCAAAATGCTCTCTAAATGGTGCCAGCTCGATGAATGGGACAATCAGATCACAAACCACTTGACTGGGGCAAATGGCCCACTTTCCAAACTCAGTGATACATTTTCTGGCTCAGGAAATCCCTGACCTGCAAATCATGAGAGTAGAAGTACCATTAGATGCTTGCTGTTTTCTTCACTCTTCCTTCGGCATCTGCTTTGGCACCAGAGAAGAGACGTGGAGGTGGGTGGGCTTCTGGCCTGACCCTGTACAACCATTACTGGGGGCTCAGGCACAAAGCAACCGGTCTGAGAGCAGGGTACAGAAAGGCAGAGGCAGAGGGCAGCTCAATGGATGTCCTCACCTTCCTCCACAGAATCCTCTGTATCAAGAATCCCTATTTATGCAGGAAGGAATGTGTCGGAAAGACTTGTTACTGAAAAATAAACAAATCAAAGAAATCAGACTCTGCATTTAGATCTGAACACGACTCAGTTAGAGACCAGCCTGGTGTCGTTCACAGACTGAAGCGCTCCCCACAATCTCCAAATGCGTTACAGGATGCGGCCATGAGTGATACCACCAAAAAGAAATGCTGGACTCATAGAAATTGGAGCTCTCATCTTTAAGAACATATAAAACCCAACACATTCATATCCCATGATGAAAATTACAGGACAAGTGGCATTTATTTGTTTGTATAGCGAAGACTAGGCAACTTAAGTCTCTTAAGATTCCACCAAAATATGTTGATTGCCTTTGGGATTCAGATTTGCAGAGGTTTGTATGATTGCATTTCAAGGCACATTATGTGCTCTGGAGCTGCAGTGTAATTTCTTTATTTTTGTGAGGCCCCAGAAGGAGTCCTAGATTTCAGAAATTAGAGATGGAAAGATTTATCTTTCCCTCTGATGATTCCCCCACTAGGACAGGACTGCCTCCTAAAGCTTACTGCCAAGGACTCGTGTTGACCCGTTTGGAGTGACAAAGCTTGTATCTGGAGACAACTCCAAAGCTTAGAAGGTTTCACTTTTATAGACCGATCATCAGCATGACTGGTCCTTATTGTCAGCTACTGTTTATTAATTCTATCTTTTTTAAAACTCTTGCCCCTTCCCATTATTCTAGGAAAATTGCATCATTGCAGACATATTTGTAAGAGAAGCCCTTGTCTCTGCACTAAGCCACCATGACAGTGCTGCGCAGACTTGTGCACAGTGGTACCTTATTTTATTAATAAATTCCTATTGAGGTCATTGGGGTTCTCGGTACAGTACAATCAGCAGGCTTTGGCCCACAGAGCTCTCATGCAAGAAGAATAAATCAGAACGCACTGGGGTGGAATCTTTGCTTGTACTTTGGTCGAAGTTTTTTGTTGTTATTTTACTTCAAATCTCTCATGCTTGATTAAAGAAATTTCTCCTTGGTTTTCCGTTCTGTTTTTATTACACTTGTAGATAAAAAGCCTTTGCACGGCAGGAAGAAGAGCAACAATTTGCCAACTCAAGCTGCATTTACCATCTGGTACCCAAGAACTTAGCAGACTGCCTGTTCCACCAATGCAATAATATTATGTTGCTTTAATGACTCCACGCTCTGATTTGAAGATAAGCAAGCTGGACTCAGATGACAGATAGGGACATTCACCCCCTGTAATAACCCGCATTTCCTCAGCTGTTGTCACCAATTACCGCAGCACTGATCACAGGCTGATAACAAAAGGTAGTACAATTTCAGAAAAACAGCTTTCTCCGCTTTTTCCTTTTTCTGCTTTCTTTAATTGGGTTCAGATGGCTGCAGTGCCAGATGGATACAAGATGCACTGAGTAAGGCGACAGAGTCCCATTTCCTTAGAGAAGGGAGAGGGAGGCACTGCCCTACTCACACCACTAAAGCCAAAATTTCCGAAGGAACCGGTAATTCTGAAGGCTCCATGTCAGACACCTTAAATGAGACGTCTTTTCCAAAGGAAGATGCTCAGCATGTTGCAATACATGATAGCATGATTTTTGAAACCTGGCTGGTCAGTGATTGCCTCTGATATCAGACCTCTAGTAGGGCTGTACAGCAAGTGAAATGAAACACAGATTTCCTAGGATGAGCGCTACAGTCTGAAAACCTTAGTATGAAATGAAAGGAGTGCAGCTCCTCACCCCCGGGGTTTTCCAACTGGGGGAGTTAATCTGCAGTGCCAAAGAGGAAAACTCAGTGACCATCCATCTAGTTCACGTACCTGGCATTCTTTGCTACCCACCTACCCACCTCTGCTTCTGCCTCCAGTGGCTCTGATTTACTGGAAGCCACGTCCTTCTCCTCTTCCAACCCTACAGTTACTCATCAGCTTTTACCGCAGTAAGCAGGGAATATATTGCACACGGTGGTGTATTCAAAAATCAGTTTCTATTTTCAAGGGTAAGGATGACAAATTGGATGTGGAGCAACTGTTAGTTTTATGGATAAACTATGCGTCCAAAGTAGAGGGAGAACATACTCAGTGCAGGCTACTATTATATCATCTACCACGAAGTGATAACGACGACAGCCACTAGCAACCGGCTATTGATCTTCCCCATAGTCGGTAGGAGCCTAAATAATGAAAATAAAGTATTTGGGGCTCATGCAGAAAGACACTAACAGAGCGTTCCCTGCAAAAAAAGTCTTGGATTTGCTGGAACTGTACACAGAAGCATCATCCTTTAATAGACAGGGTAAACATGGGAATACTCAGAGGATCGTAATTTTTGGAAACTAAAAAAAGCCTATTAAGCCTTACCCCCTGCCAGGGCATATTATAAGTAAAACTCTCTACCCTGGTCCCTGCATTTACCAAATGAGAGCACAGGCAGGAAAGATGGGCTGATTTCCAGGCTGTTCTCACAGCTCCCATCACACCTGGGATGCTGAAGGGAGGAATACAGCAGAGGAACTCAGAGGGAATGAACCTCAGCTGTCCCCAGTCAGGACATCCCCTTGGAGACCACTGTTAATGGGCTCACTGGCCAGCTCACAGATGTTTAAAGGCAGAAGGAAAATCACACACATTTCTATAGAATACAGGCGAGCCCTTTACACAACATGTATCATAAATTAACCAGTTGCATTTTGTCATATGATAAGGAGAAGAAATGATAATGGTCATATGTCAAGGACACTGTTATCCAGAGCTGTCATGATAATTCCTTTCACTGTAAGACTTCTACAAAACGAGTAATAAATAACAGCTAAAAGGAAGGATACTGTCTGTAAGCAGGAGCAATTAATTTCAAGCCAGAAACTAAATCTTGGCTCCCATCCAGAGGATAACCAACTTCCCAAGCCTCGATCCGAGTTTAATAAGGCCGCTTATGAAGCAAGGGAGCCCACAGAACATTCATGACACACTCATTGATGGCAACAAAGGTGAGCTCCACAGCGAGATATCCACATAGCTTAGCTAGGAAAATAGCCATGAGAAGTAGGATGTGGCTCAGGGAAAGGGGCTCTCCAGCAACACTGGAAGCAAACTGGGTGAAATATCACAGCTTTTAAATATTGCCTAACAAACTCTTACGCAATTCCTACTAAAGTTTCCTAAATATCATGTGTTACTGTGCCACGTATATTTTATAATATCAATGTTTAAATTAAAACGTGATCTCATTTATGACTTGGTGGATCCTGCAGCTTTATAAAGACCCTCTAGGATTCAGACACTGCACTATCAGTCAGAAGAGACGGTGAGGACCCATGGAAGGAGCTGTACTCCCACAGCTTTGGCCCATCTAACTGACCACCACCAAATGGGGCTGCAGCTTCCGCCATCCTCCCGTCTGGGAAGGAAGGTAATGCCCTCTTATCTCACTAGAGAACAGATGAAGGGAATAACTCCAGTAGTGACCTTCCCTTAAAGGCCTGGAAGAAGGCTTTTAAAAGTTAATGGAAAGAATGACACAGGCTCTAAACTGCTCTGTGTCAGTTCTAACAGGGAAACTGACTGTACCATAGCAAAATGCAATGCACAAACATATTAAAATATTGCCATTTTACTATGGTTGCTCCTGCTGAAAATACCAGAAGTAGTTGGGATCCTTATTGTCTAAATGCTTCCACCTTGGACAGTGTCTGTATAGTACAACGCCCTACAGCTGTTAGGATTGTTTTGTTCATAGCCTTGGTACTATGAAATGGTTATTAGAGAAACGTCACTGGGGAGAAAGAGATGTTGCGTAGTTTTCTGGAACAGGAACTTATTCAGAAGATAAATTCATATTATTATCTCTTCCGTTTTTCTCTCATGTGTTTACTGATGTTCTGCCCAGGAGAAGCTGATGCTTCTTGAGGAAAGAATAAGCTGTTTGAAAACAGAAAAGCAGATCAAAGAGGAGAGCAGCTCAGTGATGGAAGATGTCAGCCAGAGGAGGGGGATGAAAGCTAATGTGCTGCTGAATGAGGAAGCCATTTTTGTTCAACTCCATGTGCACGAGATAAAAGCAGGGCTCGCTTTCCGCCTGTCTGTTCGTTTCACAAATTGTCCAAGGCAGTATTTTTCAGCCCGTCTATCAAAGCAGTAGCTTCACCTACAACACATGCATTAGTCTGTGCAACAGTAAAGGCATCCCACCAGCAAACCAGAATGGGTTTGCCTAGAAGGAGGGATGGTTAGAATCCTTCAGCATCAGACACTGATTTTGAGGCTACAGCTGAAGATAATACTGCATTCTTAGTAAATCTTTGGTCTCAAAACACCAGTGTTCTTGCATCTCTCTCATTTGGGCTCTTCAGCCCATGCATTGTTTCATGTGACCATGTCTTGTTCCTCACGTCTGAGCTCAACCACAGCGCAGGGACACTTCCCATTTTCAAACCTCCCTGGAAACCTCACTTTGCCAGGCTTCCTCAGGGAACCTAGTTGATCTGTATTTAAAAATACATACATATTTCTTCCTATCCTTTCCCAGGTGTTCTTAAGTAAAGCTCCTGAGAGCAGGGACCTTTTGTTTATAATACACCAGGTCTCTGGCAAGGCATTATTAGCACTTCAATAAAAAATGAAGAACAGTGAAATATTGGTTTTGCTAGGTGTCTCTGCCCCACTTGGCCTAGCCCTCTAGCATGCTTAGGCTAATTACGAGTCATGCCCCATTGGCTTTTAAAGCTCCAAATAGAGACTTTCAATACAGATCTGGATCAACCCACTTTGCAGTTGACTGAACATCACCACTAGAACAATCACTGAGCAGTAAAGGGAGAAGAAACTGAAATGTGGGTGCAGATATGAATTTTTACGCTCCCTCAGATTCTTTTAAATCATCCTGGAAACAGAAATTGGGACATAAGTTCGCTGTCTTGATTTTTTTGGTGTTCACAATTACGATATCAAATAAAGCCCATCAGAAACCTGGCAAGGAGAACCTTTCTACAGATTATGCTGCTAAATTGGGAGCTACCAAGGCTTGCTCATAATTATCAGACTCAATAATGTAAGTGAAACTAATTCTTGTCCCTTGAACTCCTAAGGCCCTGTAACAAAAACCCTCCTTATTGTAACAGCAGTGTTTGGATTGACTCCTACCACAAAAGTTAGTCAAAGGTGACCATGGAATTTATAAAGATTGGTGTCACAATTTCTAAATTAAATACAGAATAACAAACTGCACAAAAATTAATGGATTGTGTGGGTTCACAGTAAGTTAGTGGCAAAGTCCAGCTAAATCCGTGCATCCTAACTAGAAGTAAGCTGTTGTAGTCATTGGTTTAACACTGCAAACAAGGTAATTACTGGTTTACAGGTGTATACGCAGCCACGTCTAATAGAATAATAGTCATGCCACAATGAAACAGACTGCATGAGCAACCAACACAAAACCCACACTACCTACATCATCTGGGAGTAAAAATGCCCTGTCTTCTTACTAACATCCACTGAGATTTGACACAGGACAGTTCCTGGTTATGCAACCCTTCTACTCAGGGCTGCTACTGAAATATTATTTCACATCATTCACTCCTGCTATGTGACCTGGAAATAATTGTCTGCAAGAGGCTGGCTTAATTGTTTTTTTTTTCTAGGGAGAGAGCACTTCTTTCGTAAGAGTGGTAGCCTCAGATTTAGACGGTGTCTGAAACAGGGTTATATAAAACTCAGTATCAGTGTATGTGTTTTCAAGGGATGGTTTTCAGACTTCTTTGGGATTCAAGCATTTCCCCATAGACCTGCTGTGAATCTAAACAGAGTGATGTTGCACTGTTGCAATGCATGATGCGGAATGACCAGTAGCATTGAAACAACTTCTGCAACAGCCGAAGCAAGGTAGAAAGGGGGCAAAGGAGGAGAACGTTATAATACCTGCTCAGCCTTCTTAAAAAGTGCCGTCCTCTGAGTATTCTGACTTATGCCAGCTATTACAGATACTGATTCCTAGCCAAGACTTCAGCTTGCTGGTTTTTGTTTAATGTTCAAGAGATTGTATCTGCATCATCTACTACTCCCCTTCATTCATCCTGCAAATACTGGAAAATACTTTGGGGAAACTTGTTTCTGTATTTCTGTACTGTAAATGTCTCTTAAAAATGGTGACGAGTGACTCATGGCCAGTTTCAGATTTTATTTGCCTCCTGTAAGTGAAATGTAAGAATTATTATGTTTTTTCTATTCTATTCTGGGAATAAGCAGAATATAGCAGATTCTGACTATCCCAACCTCCGATTTGTGGGAGACTGTTGGATGGAGCAGAGTAAAACTTCATCTTTGGCTCTTACAATTATGAAGCAACATATTGATTAGTAGCAGAAGAATGAATAAAGCAGGAAAATCTTAATAGTCAAATAATCTCTGGTTCTTGATTGTCTACCCTTCTCCCACCTTGTATCGTGAATGCAGATCAGCTTCGTGCTGTTCTCTGTTTCAAACTCATCATCATCTGAGGCTGTAAGGTTTGGACCACAGACACAGACAGGGAAAGCTCAACCCCAAAGCCTGTTTTCACCAGAATGCTCACTAGAAACACTTTTGTAGTGAACTGTTGTGTATCACAGCCACAGTAATTTGCAGTTTGTCAGTCTGTACTTACTGAGATCACCCTCCGTCCCAAGGCACACAGTTTCACGCAGCATGGACAGGGCCACCGTTTAATGCCACACATCCCATGGAGACAACACAGTAAGATCACGAGGACCTGGGGTCCACCAGACAGACTGGTGAGTAAAATCAGGTGAAAGCACTGTCCACATAGCTCAGGAAGATGTGCCCCCATGGTAGTTTCGAGAGAAGGTGTACCCACTCCTAGGTCTTCAAGGTCAAGCACTGCTTCCATTCACCAGGAATGTATTCATTTCTTACCACTATGCTGCAAGAAAAGTGTAGTGTTTGTGGCTTGGGAGACAAGGACTACAGAAAAACCTGTGTTAGTGGGCAGTGGGAGCAGAACAAAGGACTATGGTGCATGTTGAAGAGCCTGCTGCAGAGGGATCTGGAAGCCCTATGGCAGAGGGCTGCTTGCCTGGCAGCCACCCCCTTGATCTCACAGGCACGGGGAAAAAGTATCCCCAACAGGACTGTACTCTCTGTCCTGCGAACTCTCTGCTGGCCTCCTCTTCCCCTTAGACCCTTTCATTGCAACTACTCCTGACGATTTGAAAAGCCCCCTTGAAGCCTGAGGGAAAGGTGTAGCTGGAAGGGATGGGGAAAAGTAGCAAACCCCAGTTTTATGTTTCAATCCCAGCCAAGCAAGAAGCTCCGGAAGGGATGCCCACAAACCTGCAGTCCCATCCCACCCCAACCAGGACACGCAGCCAGCGAAGAAGTGAAGTGAGGGGGTGACTCCCTGCCACACCCTGAGCCCACGTTCATTTCTAGACCAGAGCATGGCATCACCCCTTCAGGATTTATGTTGCTGTTATCCATCCCATTAAACAACGTTCGGTCAGATCAACCAGCAGCGGCCAGTGCTTGCCAGCGAGTGCCAGCATTAGCTCTAACACAATAGGAGCACAGGCCTGAGCCTGTTTTTTTGGCAGGTAGTGAACTTGTCAGCGGAGCGGGAGTGTTGATGTCATGTTCTGACTCAGTGGCAGTGCCTGTTCCTGGGGTCACCCTGCATTCCAGCACCATCAGCACCTCCTCTCCAAATCTCACCTATTATTTGCTCATTGTGGTTACATTTTGCCTGGGGGAAGGAAGGAGGAACAGGCTGACATCACCTGCTTATTAATAGATGGGTAGAGAAGAACAATCTACAATAAAGGCTTGCGTGAGGATGTTCTCTCGGAGTGTACTGAGGACAGTGTGTTAGGGAGCAATACAGGTTGGCAGTCTTCTAAGGGAATCAGCTGTCTGCCCAGTGGCTCCTTCCAAACGCCTGGGCTGCAATTTGCTGGTCCTTCGAGGGCACAGTTAACCCCTCACTGGAAAAAACGGTGCTGGGGACAACCAGCAGATTCCTGTGCGAAGCCAGGTCAGGTGTCTTTGTCAAGGCAAAACAGCACGGTCCTTCAGGGACAAGACGTGACTCCCTGGCACTGCAGAGCAGCGGCTCCCACTGATGACCCCGCAGCCATCAGTGCTGCCAGGACAGGGATCGGTAAGGAGCTCCCCACCAGGTCCTCACTGTCAACTGACCTCAGCCTCCTGACTGAGGTCTGCAGCTGGACACAAGTTGCAGTGGCTAAAAAATGTGAAACATCTCATTTAATCAGGGAATCTCCTCCTCCCTGCTTGCATGTTTCCTGATAACAAACAGTTGGAAATGTTATCAAAGGCATTTGTTACTGAAAATTGTTTGTGTTAAAAAAAACCTTGGTGAAGAATCATTTACTGCAACTCAGTGTTAGGAATAATAACTCCAAGTCATCGGGGGTGTTGGGACTTTTTAAACATTTAAATAGTTGTGTGTGACTCTCAGTATTAGGCTTCCAGAGGAAGATCACAGGACTGCAAGTTTAAAATTCATCTCTTGTGGATCAACTGCTACGCTAAGTTCAAAAGCATCTTTATAGCAGACTTTCCTACCAGGAGGGTACTAACAAAAAGTAAACTCGCAACAGGAATAAATGGAGTCTAAGCAAACTCGTTACAAAACGTAAATACACATTCTTACTTTTCTTTTGTTTCTCCCAGCTGATGGGAGGAGCTGTTAAGCAGGTCCGAGTTAGCCAAAACAGAGAAATTAATGGCTACTCATATTTCTAAGCCTTCGTTGACATATCTCCTATGTATTATTCCCACTTACCCACTTCTAAGACATGGAGACTCCAGCACAGAGTCTCCTCTCAGCAGCAACACTGCAAGATGAGATATTTTATTCTTTCCCTCAGAAAAGGCAGAATATTATACTATTCCCTCCCACGTGAACAGACCGATTTACCCGCTCTTGCCTCTTCTTGTCCCTCATAAATCACCAACACAAAAATTAAGCAGAGGGGAAAGGCAGCCTGAACCTTACAACTCGGTGGTAAGGTAAAGGTCTTCCCAGCCGGAGAGCACTTACCCTGCCAGCGACAAGCTGGTGCCCCTGGTGCAGAGCAGAGTGCTGCTGCTCCTTTGGGATGACCACACAACACTAAAACTGGAGCCACTCAGCAGCACCAAACTGGGGTGTCTTCAGTTTCCCTCCTAAAGCGCCATAAACCGAGTGGTCTAGTGAGGAGGAACACTGGTAATGAGAAGAGGGCTTTCTGCTTTGTGTTTCTTTCTCAGATGGATGGTAACTGCCGAGGAGGCATTTGCAGAACATCAACTGCAGCATGTCCATCTTGCCTTCCCCCTGCTATCGACTGCAGACACAAGACCTGAGCAGCAGACTGCTGCAGTGTTTTGTTCACTGACATGAGTGTCCTGCTCCACATTTTTCTCGGGTATTCATGCTGGCAAGCCTGCCACTGCCTCTGGCTGCAGGTCTGGCTTGTGACTCAGACTGCTTAAGTCTTCCAGAACATCATTTTCCTTTTGCTAGCTGATTAATTTGCTTGCTTTCATCTGTTTTCAAATAAACCCTTGCTTAAAATCCTCCCTGGGATTTCTATCAGCCAGTGCAGGAGGGAGGATGCCTCTTTCCAATACAAGATGCTGTGACCTTCGCAGCGCTGCGATGCCAAGGCAGCTGGGCCATTTCCAGGCTTTAGGAATACAGGATCGTAAAGAAGTGACGGTGCTACCCAACACCCCTGTCATCCTTCCTCCAGGCACCACTCACACCTTGTCCAGTGGAAGAGGATGAGAGCTGCCCTAGATCATGCTGCACACACAGGGAATGAAAACTCCCGCCCTCCATTGCCAAGAGGGACTTTTTACACCCAGAAAAATGAGGTTTGGTTCTCCCTTCCTTGGTCCACAATACCTTCAAACATTACTCTTGGTCATAAAATCACAGAGTTCTAGACACAGTGTTCATCTCTGAGCTGCAGTGAAAAATGCAATCAAATGCTAGCAAACAGACGTGGCCAAGTTGCACCCGTCCATCACGTATGTCAAACGTGCACGGTCGCCTCTATCACCCTTCCCCCTGCTGCAGTCTGCATACAAGCTCGGAAACACCGAGGGCAGCATGTCACGCAGCAGGACGAAACAGGACATAGGTGACCGGGTTTTCCTCATGTTCTCAACTGTTTCCAGTCCTTACTGGATGGATGGGAACCTGAGAACATTACAATAAATGATCACCGTTTGTATGCCCTGTTTCTGCCAGAGATACCAGGGTTTTCTGAAACCCAAGTTCACAACGAACAGTAATGAAAACAGCAAAATAAGTTAATTTCACCCTTTTCATACCATTGGTGCAATACAGTTTATCACACACTGGTAGTATCCCAGGGTGACGGGAGATTCAAATTTGTAGATTTTGGGGACTTTGCATCTAAAATTACATTCAGATGCGAGCCAAGGCCAAATCCAGAAAATGAATCTGATTCAGATTCCAGTGATAAAATCTCTGCCCTTTGCTTTCTTGTGAATTTTCACATGGTGCGAAGCCTACAGAAAACATAGCTGCTTTTCACAGCTTTATTTTTAAAGTTTGAAAAGTTTTATTCTAATTCAAAAGAAACCCAGTGAGTGATAAGCTGTCTGCTTTCTCTTTCCCTATAGAATGACTCGATTTGAATCCAGCAGAGCATACAGCAACCACCGTCTGCTTGGACAACCCCTGTAAGTCATTGAAATCCAGAGTCAGGTTCCTGACCTGAACTTTGCAGCTAGCTCGTCTCTTACAATGGCATATACCAAAGCCCAGGGCTTGAACCCCTGCGACTATGGAGGACTTAGATCAAGAATTATACTCGGACTTTACTCTCCAGACCCACCTTTTATCAGCATTCATTTTGAAAATCAGGATCCTCCAAACATACTGCACCACCAGTGATGCCACTGCTCTGCTATAGGGTAACACATGTTCCTGAAGGTTTTGGTATCTGGATCTTGCACAGTGATGGTGCGAACATCCCACTGGGGCAGAGTAAGAAAAAAAGAGGTTGACAGTAGCCACATGAAGACTCTCTTCTGCTTTTACTAAACATGAGGAGGCTATAAAATTCAGATCAAGATTTGGATTTTGAAGGTTAAGGAATTTCTTCCACCTAACCTCTGAGTCACATGTTCAAGGTAATGGATGCACTATTACTTTACCAGTGAGATGTCCTCACAGAATGTCCCATCAAATAGGAATGGTGTAGCTTAGTACCTATTTACTGTGCCCAGAAACTGTTTACACAGTGGTTCACACACATGCATTTATTCACAGAAGCTTTGAAACTGGCCAGAGGCCAAACGTTTGCAGATGGGTTTCATAAGACAGGATAGCTCAGCGCCTGGCTGGACACAATTCTGCCTACACACAGCCTCCTTGGGGTTCCAGTTTTGCACGTAAGAGTACAAAATATCAAACACCAGAAGAATAAGATACAGGGACAAACATGGGCAACTGCGTACTCAGAGCTGTCCCTGCCTCTCAGCAAACCTGCCCCCACCCATCCCCCTACTTCGCTTATTAGTAGCGTGGTTTGTTTTTAAGGAAATGGAAAAATTGTTAAATATACTTTTCCATTTACTTGGCACATTGCCCCCAAAAAACCAAAGATCTAAGGTGCATATTCAACAAAATTTAAACTGAGAATTAAACTGGCTGCAGAGCCCAGCCTGGTCCTGCAAAGCAATGCTCCACTTGCCTGCAGGATTTTCTATTTCTGTGCTGCTCAGGATAACAACAGATGGGACCCTTAATTCAAAGGACGATCTCGAGGCTAAAGGCAACAAAACCAGACCAGAATGCAAAAAGCAGGGTTGTTGCAGATGTGGGGGAAAATGTGTCTTTTCAGCTGAAAAAAAAAAAAAAAAATGGAATCCATATGGCAGAGAAGGGTACTTGGGATGGCTAAACATCCCAGGATCTCACTGTATTTGCCTCCCCCAAAACCCAAGCCATTGGTTTCCCTGAGAAGGTCAAATTAACTACGAAGGCAAACAGGGGCCTTATCTAGAAGAAGAGGAGTTGGGTATGGAAACTTCCTACCAGCTCAGAGAAACGAACTTCTCTTCTGTACTACCAGTAGAGCTGGTTTAGAATTCTCTGCCAATGCTCTCTGAAGGAAAACACAGTCATTTTTATTTTATTTTGATCAGAAAACCAAAATGAAATATTCTGTTCCAGGTCTTATTGACCCAATTGAAAAAATTCAGCTGACCCATTTGAAAACACTTCTTTTTAGGTCAATTTTTCATTAATCTGTGGCTGCCTCAGCTACCACATTGCCTCAGAGAAGCGGTATCTCACATTCTTCCTTTCTTTTGTCCCCTACCCCTTCCTTTCTCTGCTTGGATTTAATCCGAGAAGATGCCATGGGATATCCTCCTCAGCTGAACTGCTGCTGCGTACCACAGAGATGAATCCAGCCACAAATTAGAAAGGAAGCCTAAGGCACTACAATTGATCCAGCAGATGTGGGCAGATCAAGCTGAAACAAAATACTTTGGCTTTCAGAATGAACAGTGTGGAACATCTGATAAATTCCTGATAAATTTCAGTGTCTTCACTTTGTCAAACCGTTAGACCAAATCCAACTCCTGAAACATCCATTTTCCACAGGACTCAAATTCCAGTTTATGAAAAAGCTGTAGACGGCCATCCCAGTGACCATGCCATCCAAGACCTCTTGGCTGCTTCTCCACCGCGTGCCCTGGCTGCAGTTTGCTCTCCTGCCTGCTGCTTCAGCCGATCAGCCCAAAAGCTCTGAACACGGCTTGTTTTCCCCCACCGACAGGACAGCCTGGAGCTAACTGCCTGCTCCAGTACAGCTGAGCCATTTATGGCTAGCACAGCTTTCAGCTCCTGGCACCGGCCTTCCTTGGAGCGCTCCCGCACGCTCAGCCTCGCCGTGTGCATCCGGACGGCACAGTGCCGCACAGGAGCACCCGCACCAGCCCACAGGGATACACCTGCACGAGCGCAACGCCGCGTCTCCATAACGCGGTCTCGGCACAGCAATGCCATTAGGCAGAGTGCCATGCCGACTCTGCCTCTGGTGCCCCAGCGAGCTGCTCGCTCGGAGCAGGAGGCACATCTCCAGACAAGGGCCAGCCCTTCCTGCCAATTCTTCCACCCGCAGGCACGGGCAGCTGGCAGCCGGGAGGGCATAGTCCAGGACACAGAGCGGGGCAATTCCAGTAAAGAGCCAGCAACTCAGCGCTGGACTGGCAAGCCTCCCAGCTCATCGCAGCCAAGTGGAGGACAGCAACACCAAAGGGGTCGTGAATCCAGAAAGGATTTCTGCTGTGCAAGTGCCAGGAACACAGCCAGCAGCGGAGCAGCAGGCAACTTCATGCCGTGGTCCCTCAGGCTGCTGAGCTCTTCTGCAGCTGTTTTAACCTGGGGAGGCCAAAAAAACCCAGCAACGCTCATGACAGAAGTGGCATCCTGAAACTTGGCATGCCATAAGATCAGCATCTGGCTGCCTACACAGCCTTACAAGCCACACTACGAAGGAGCACTTTTCTACCACTATAATCTTATCCCCCTTCCCAGCACTCAGGTTTCTCCTCTCCCTCTCCATGCCTCGATTCCCCCTCTGCATGCTCCTGTCTGCTCTGGACACGACTTAGGGACGATAAGGAGCGTCTCTCACTAATGTTAGGAGAGGGCTTATCACAGTGTCTGTAAGCACTATTCTACCGCTCCTTACAGTTCTGGTTTTGCATGTTTTTAGTGTATGAATATTTGCCTGTCTAGCATCTGTTGAGCTGCAAATTAGCAGAGAAGCAAGAAGATCTGAGAGTTGTATGAAGCAATTTTTTTCATGACTGAGTTAGATCTGCTCCTTTGCTCTCATATCCGCTTTTCACATTCCCTCTCTGAGCACAATAATCTCGTGTTAACAAAAGACAGCTGCCACGGGGAGGTGGTTTTTTTTTTTCAGTTCAAAGCGCATGTAAGCTATACGTAAAAACACGTGCTCTGCAATCAAAGTGACAGTCAAAGTATTACTTGGATATTTTGATGTCCTCTGGTCGCATCAAAGCGCCCACCCACCAGCAGAGCAGGCTCGCAGTGCCCTCTGGAGGCGAGTACTCCTGGGCTCCTGGGAGGGGGAGGAACACGAGCATGGCTCTTGTAGGCTTTTTAGGGGGGCTTTTAGGGGATGGGCTGCGAAGTCCGAGGAGCTTCTGATGTCTGGGCTCCCACTGGCGTTTGCAGCCAACGGGATGCGTGGGGAGCACCGCATTTCTTGGAAGCAGAGTCAGTAAAATGAAGAAATCCATCAAGAAACTCGCTCCTTTGCTTGACCATAACTCTCCATTCCCATGCGCGCGCAGTTCAGTGGTTAGAAGCACAGGATGTGGACTCCCCATTGCAACTCGGAGCTGCGTAGCCAGGAGAGAGACCCACCCAGGAGAAAACGTTTGAAAAAACAGGAATCAGCACCGCACAATGGTCAAATTCCATCCACACTGTAATGAAATTCCTACATGAGGCCATTTTCTTCACTCCCGTTTTCCCTTTTTAAGGAAAATTTGGATTTCTAGGTTCTGTGAGGTACTGGAAGGAGAATTGCTGAAATGCTAGGAAAAATATAAAACTCTTAGAGGATCCCCTTTTTCAGCTTAAAGAGGTTTGGCCCAGAAAAAGTCTGAACAAAAGCATCAGAACTTACTCATCTCAGACTTGAAATATTTGAAAATACTTCCATCCTTGATAGCATCCCTAGCTCTCGAAATGAAAGGAAGAAGAAAGAGATTCAAGCATATTTTAGATACCACTGAAATTTCCTAAGGATATCTGCCAGCATCTCAAATTAAAAGACTTCCAACCTAGAAACAGAACCAAAACTAAGGAGAATATGAGCAAAAGCAGTTTAAAATCTGGTATTATTTTGATTCTTGTGTTTGGCCAAGACAGCATTGCAAGCAGAACGCCTTATACCTCCCTCCTTGGAACTCCAGATGAGAAATCCTGCAGTTCGTAACCTCAGATCAGCTGAGCAGAAAACCCATCTTTGGCCAGGTGTTTATGTTTCTGGAGTCTGGAGCTACAACTGTGAATTGTATTATAGCCTCTGGAAAGGAGCATGACAAAATTTCATATATAACCTCTGTTTTCTCCGATACCTCCGTGGTTTCTGATGTGCAATTTTTAGCTAACTATACATATCACATTTCCCTAATTGCTGTCAGGCTAATACATAAGTGACTGATGACAGCAGCAATCCTTACATTAACTAGGACAGCCCATGTTACATACATATACACACCACAATATTTAGGTGTGTTATTTATAAAACTGTAATAATGCTATCTTTTTTCCTGTGACATCATGTCTGCGTGTGTCCTGTTCAGCTCTTTGGGCTCTCTGTGTGTACCTGCCACATGAAATACAGAAACTTAGTTGGTGCCTCTAAATGGGCTTGTCAACAAAGGTAACAGCAAGTGTTTCAGCAAACTGTGTGTATACATTAGTGGAGAAGGGAAAAGGGAGAAAGTGACAGGGGAGAATGAGAGAGAAACACTTTGCATTGATCAGCCACTACTAGTCAGCTTTCCCTCCACGAGGGGTCATGGCATCAATAATCTCAGGCATATAAGGGATCCAGAGACATTTTCAGTGAAATAATTCATCTCCCTTCTTGTTCTGATGCAAGAAATAGGAGAGAGCAGGTGATACCAGGAAGTCATCATCCTACAATGTACACGTGAACCTTCCCCCTGCCAAAGTACACAGATAAGACGTGGAGCTTAGCATGTGCCTTAAATGAAGGCCCAGACGATGACACAAGCATCATCTAGTTCACTAGCGAAGATAAAATGAGACTATCACAGTCTTTGTAGATCAAAATATGAGGCAATGGCTCTTGCCAGCTGAGAAACATTTCCTCTCCCAGCCTAGACACACTTTAAAAAGCAGAAAGAGGATTTCCAGGGCTCTTATGTCCACAGCTTCCCATTCACCTAGAGGCACTTTAGGGTGCACTCAGACCTACCAGGCAAAAGTTCGCCATCACAGGATTCACCAGCTTCAGTTGGCCTTCTGCAAAGGGCTGGATCCAGCTTCCCTGACGTAGGGCAGCACAACTACAGCAAAAAGTCTCCCTCAGATGGCTTGACGTCTATGTAAGACAAGATTTTGGCCCAAAGACAATGACATGCTCTTAAGTGGACCAGGCTAATGCCCTGTCATGCCTCAAGACCTGGAAGGGAAAGGAAATAGTGCTTTCTAGAAGAAGACGGTGTTTCTGTTACCTGTTTCTTGTATGAGATAAGCATTACATTGTGGAGAAGGAGGAAAGTTGCCAGGAGAGAAGCAGTACAGCAGCGTGTTTTCCAAAGCCGCATCGAACAGAACTCTTAAACGGCGCTGAGACCACAACTTAGCAAATGCTCGCGCCCATAAAAAACTGTATTAGGCAGTAAGTAACATTTAAGGCCAGGAGACAACATTTCTCTGTTGTTTTACAGGGATTTTAAATCTTGACAAGTGTTATACAATTCCTTTAACCTCACAGTGCCACAGGCAGAGCTAACTTGGGATGACCGAGTTGCAGGCAGGAACTGGGTTATCTGAAATGGCAAAGACAAGGAGCCGCACCAGCAGGGTTTTCACCACCATCTCCGAGTAGGAGCAGGAGCGCTCTCTCAGTCAACGCATCTGATAGCGTCACCCCTGATCAGGAGAGAGCTGCCATCACTGCACACCCATCCCTGAAGAAGCAGCATGCAGTGAGCTACAGACTGTACAGCCTTTGGGCCTCGCAGCTCAGAACGGCTCTGCACCACGGAGAACGCCTATGCCCACAGAGCACGATGTACAATGCAGATGTGCCTTTTACTCTCTCCTATTTCAACCCAACATAAGAATGTGAACCTAAAATTGCATTTAACGATGATTATGGGATACACAGGTACAGAACAAATAGGGCTCATATGAGGAAGGTGCACGTTTATGGGTTTCCAAGGCTACTAAAACCACCTCAAAGCAATGAAGCAAACTGTGGGGTGTGCTAAGCACCACACTGGTTTGTCAGCTTGTTTTACAGACGTCCTGGGAAACAGCAGATATTCCACAACCACAGAACAAGCCATGAAATCAGCTCTAGCGTGCCAGAAGGCAATGAAGTGATTGTGGGAGGCAGAGAGGGTCAAGAAAAAAACAAAGCTTCAGGAACGTTTCTGAAAGCAAACATCCTTGTCTCCATAGGAGTAGTAAGAGAGAAGCAGCAGAGTTCCTGTTGCACAGCACATACTCAGGTTGTAGAGGTCTCTACCCCCAGACTGGACATAAAATGAAATGCACACTGCATAACTGAAACCACATAAATCAGCATCAATGTTTTACAACAGAGCAAGTTATGCCAGCTTTATAACCCATGAAGAACAATTACGGATCTAGAAAAGACGTTATGATTAGAAAAATAATGAAAGGTGGAACAGAGTTTTTGTTCCAAGCGATTGATGGGTTGTCAAGAATAAAACAGTCCTGAAAGAAAACATATCCTATGTTTCGAACAACTGCCTGCCCACTGCAGCGATGCTCAGATGGAAGACAGGCATGAATAATTGGGGACACTCCAGTTTCGTTTCTGGAAGCGTTTCATTTGAATTATTCTGCTTGTTAAAGGGAAAGAACAAGTCACTTGAAAACAGCCAACCTGTCATGTGGCTGGGATAAGAGGGGAACAGCATCCTGTTATTTAATCAACTTACATTAAATGCTCCACCTGGAGCTGGCTGCTCATAAACAAATTAATAAAGTCGCAGAAAGCCAAACCACCCTCCTTGCGAATCGCTTCGTGCTGCTAGACAAAAAGGTGGGCCTGGGAGCATGCCGAGAGCTTCTCTCGTATGCGAGCTCGGGCTCTGCGATTAAACACAGTCCCCCCAGTGTGTGCTAAAAGCACTGGCTGTCTGCAAATGAACGAGCTCCGACTGAAGTCGAGCATAAAATGCTGCTGCCCTGGTGAGAGCGCTGCCTAGAACCAGCCCCTGTATCCTTACAGGGCTTCACAGAAACTGGGCACTGCGGTGGTGGGGAGGTTGTTAGATGGAGTGTTGGACTGGTATTACTGGTGTAACTGATAGACTGGTAGAACAGGACTGGCTAAACTAAAATAATGGTAATAATGACATCAGTGCTTCCCTTTGCTTACCAAAATCATCAAGATACATTCCCTGCTTCTGAGGACGTGTACCAGACATGCCACTATAACCAACGCAAGAGCAAGTAGTTCACGTTGGCTGCAGTGAGCATGTTGACGGGGAGATGGAGTAATGACAATATTATCAGCCTCAATTTGTGGCTGCTGGAAGGCTCTAGGCAGGAGGTACAGGAACTCACTGGCATGAATCTGAATTGGCTGCAACTGTCCCTTGGGATACTCCGTACCTTTCATGCAGTACAATAGGCTTTAAGGACAACCTAGGCTGAAGACCGGAACAAAACTCCCTAGGCAAACATTACAATCAAGAGCTTTCTTGTGCATTCCCAAGGCATTTTAATGAAACATTTGACTACAGCATGGAGTTCTGAGGAAATCATTACACAAAAACGTTTGGCCAAATATATTTTGGCTTCTGAAGTCCTACTTGTATTCACAGCTGAGCCCCAGGGCTTAAGTGATGAATACGTCCATCCTTACAACGGATGCTGTGGTTTTCAACGGGCTTCTCTGCTTCATGCCAAAGGGGAAACCAGTATCATTTGTGAAGACTAATGGCTGGGTTAAAAATCAGTAAGGCTAACCATAGGAGAAGACAGTCTCTTCCTTAGTACTATACAACATCAGGAAACCCAACCTTGCAATGCCATTCATTATGCGTACCACGAAAAGGGGCGGAAGGGGCTGGTGGCAGAGACTGCATCCAGTGCCAGCCTGGTAGGGATTCCTGATTGCCTGTGCAGAGAAACCCCTGCCATCAGTCTCCTTTGGAAAAAAAAGCACTCTGATTATTCTTTGAAGCTCAGCAAAATAATTCTGTGTATATGAGGCAAAGTTGGTCTTTACTACGCAATAAAGGGATGGTTTCTTTCTTGCTCATACCAGTAAGCGTGTCTGTCAGAAAAAGCGTAGAGGGCCAGAGACATCAGTCACCTGAGAATAAATGAGAACAGGATGGAGCCTAAGCACTCGCGGGCACGTAGGGGCACAAGTTCAACTGACCGGAGATTCCCGGATCTCTTCCCGTGTTCAGGCCTGAATGTAGGCTGCCTCACCAGCTCTGGATACACTGGGGGAAGGCCTGACTCCACACTGTGGTATTGATCTCCCGAGAGCCGTTTTGTGGTACTACAGCAATGGAAAATAGCTGCTACAGGCCAGCCACTTGCCATCAGTGACTGCATGCCGAAGTTCATTTCTTCACTCAGAAGAACTTCCTCTTTTCCATCAGAAAAAGGTGTATTGCCTTTCTACCTGTCCATCCTTTTGTGCTGTCATGTTATTTTCCTCCCCTGTACAACCACTCCGCTAACTGCACCTCCTTCAGGAACCACACTCGGCTGCAGCAGAGCTGAAACATCTATGCCCCTTGGCCACAAGAGCGTATATGACAGACCAGAGTGGCCACCTTCACCTTCTAGAGGCCTACAGCTCCCAACTCGGGTCATGCTTCAGCTTACAGACAGCATGAGACCCAGACCTCATGCTGCTCCTGGGCTCAGCCACCTGCGAGGAAAACAGACATTTCTGCCAGAGGTTTCCAAAAGCGACATTCAGATTTCTGCTGCCAACACATACAAAGATTGGGCTGCCCAGGAGAATATAGTGAATAAATGCCGTTGCCCTTTCCAAGTAACAGGAACCTAGTTTTTTAAAGACAGAAACAACCAAGCATGCTCCACTTCAGGTAATACAGACAGCCCACATGTGGCAATCCCAGCTCCACCTCAAGTAATTTCCTGGAGGGGAAATTAAGGCTTGGATTGATTACTACATCTCAATTCGTTCCCAGTATCTTTTACATCCATGATACGGTATGTAACTGGTGAGTACTTTCGGAGAGTAAAATAGAGAAACAAAATTACTGAGTATTTCAAGAAGCTGGATTATGGAAAGGAAAGTTTCTCTGTTGCTGAAAGTATGTCAAGTAACCGGGTTTTCCTTTTCTATTATTTTGCATTTCCTGTAGACACGAAATGATAGCTATGAGTTTGAGACATTACTCGAAGCTTATATTACCAATATGACTTCACAGATTTCTAAATTATACGAATCATATTTGGGCTACAATGAATCATATGCCAAGACCCAATCCAGCTGAAACAAAATATATTCATTTCCTCTGGCCAACAAACGGGAAGTATTGTTGACTTCCAGAGCAATCATGAAAGTCAGGCAACCTTTAGTTACTGGAAACGGTGCACTGACCCTAAATGCATGCATGTGCATGACTGTGTGAGAATGAAGCTCTGATACACTAGTTAGAAACTCCTTCCATCCAGCTTTACGATCACAAAACCTCTGAAGCTTAAGAAAGCCATCAATAAAAACTTCTAAAAATACTTAGCCTTAAATTCTGTTACTTTAATAGTTAAAAGACTGTCTGCAGTCAGAGTGCAACAGAGCGAGAGTATTACATTTGACATACAACTTTTAAACTCCTCTGCACTAGAGAATTTCAGGGAGCAAGTCTATCAGCAGTACTGTAGATTCATCTCCTCTGAACGGGGCAGACTGCCCATTTTTATCCCTTTGCACAGTGTTTTCAGTTACAAGTGTTATATAAGGATGAGTATTGATTACTAAGTGGAAAAAGTCCTGAAAATGAACAAGTGTTCCCAAGCAGTCAAGGGAGCCAGTATTTTAAAGAGTAGTCTCTAATGAGGATAGGGGCCCCTTCAAATCATTTACTTCCCATTTTGAGGGAATTTGATGTTTACAATTTTCACCTTTCAAAAAAAGGGGATAAAAATTATTTCTTTCTGGTTTAGGTGGGTGTGAGACCTGTTAATCTGAATCCTCCAGGAGCCGTTCCACAGTATTGTAACAGAGATGGATAACAGAAAAGACCTGAACAGGGAATGCACAAGTTGAGCAGGAATTTATTTTTTAAATAATACAATTTAAAATATGAAAAAGGAAAAAAATACATATTTGGGGGCTTATAGGTCATTCTTAAAGAAAGAGAGAAAATTCTGCAATATGCCAGATACTGGCAGGGTCACAAATTCTAAGCAGCTTAAGATAAATCCAGTTTACTAGCATTTTTCAAAAGCAGATAAAAGCTAATTCCCTGCTAGGAAATTAATCGCCAAATTTGTATTGCAAAAGCACTTCCGTGTTGCCTTTTACTTGACTGAGTTCTCTGAATCCTGCAGCACAGTCTGAGGTTTCTACTGTTCGCCCTCACTTCGTATGTGTGCATTAGTAGCTGCGTTTGCACCAGAAATCCATTACTCTACGGCTCAAGAATGCAAGGGGGAAAACACTCAATTTCCTCCCATCTTTAATATCTTTAATGCTATTTGATGCCATCTATTTTATGTTATGTCTAGAGGTCTGGGTAATAGAAATGACTCATGTATCCCATGCTTAGCAGAAGAGGATGCTTTCTCTGGATGGATAACCTGAACCATAGCAAAGCCATCTGACCCTTGCACTGAACTATAACCAGAAATTTCTTTGCGCACCCTGCTAGTGGTGGGTGGTCTTTGCACAGGGATAAGTTTTATAGGCTCAGCTTTGAATCTGAAAATGCACTAGATCAAGTGGTGCTTTGGGAGGAGCCTGGTAGTTTCAGAAAGCTTTTACAGACTTCCCAAGTGACGGAGCAGTAGTTAAGATACAGCCTCACTCCCGTAAAAGCTGTCTCTTTTTCACTAGTAATGCATCTGCTCCGCAACAGTCAAATCCTGTGGGGTCCTTCCTTGGCAAGCACAGCTCTGAGCAAGGGCATGGTGAAAGCTGAGTTGGCTCAATCCCTCTCGTGGCCAAGCTTGCAGGAAGAAGTAAAGGCATGGAGAGATGCTTTTTAATAGCATTCCCCTTAAATATGTCCACAGGGAACAATAAGGGAGAGGGGGCTTTGCCTCCCTGTTCAGGACCTAAAAACTAGGAGACCTAATGGGATATACAGAAGGCTAAAGCCAGCTAGGCGGGTAGCTTAGGGTTTTTGTCAGCTTCATTCAACCAGGGACAAATTTCACACCGGACTTCACAAGAAATGGGCCACACAACTGCAAACATCAGCACGTTTCAGTCAAATGCAACCCCAAAACTGCCCCTCAAAGATAAACATACACGGGCTGTATTTACATAACAAACGCTAAGTGGTCCTCTGCATACGCGTAAGGAAGAGGACAAAGCCAAGCCACCCATCACTTCATCTATGACTCCCACATAATTTAATGTACTACTGACAGGCACCCTAACTAGTACAACCCAAAGACCAACATGAAATAGAGAAGACACCTATTTCCTTATGCTACAGTGACTTTGTCATTTATTCACTGGAGCAACGTTTTCATACTAGCACTAACCATCTACATGTTCACTCTCGATTCAAGGAGCTAACATGAACATAAGCCCTAAAGATTTTAGGCGTTACTGCAGCAAACAGGCAGCAGACAATAAACCCAGCTCTACAGACCTCCAGAGGTCATTCTTCTACAACAGGGTAGAATATGATGTCTGAAAGGAGGGAAGTCTGCTTTGTTTAGTGATCCCGGACCTAACCACAACAGGTAGGATGATGTCTCAAAAGTTTTCTACCAGATCTAGATTTTCTAATATCAGCCACTGTTGACGAAAATAAACCGCAGAAGGTTCCCTGTCTGACCAAGTCCATTAAGTGACACTGTCACAACTGGCAGAAACGTTCAGCGTCGAAGAGCCGTATGCGCTTTGCTGAAAGCCATGCTGTAGGCAGGCAGAGGGAGCAATCCGTACTGAAATTTGGGCTGCAGCTCTAAATTGGCATCACCCAAGCAGAGGTCAGAGAAGCAATCGGAGAAGCACACTGCAAGTGCATGGCAGGAGGAGACGTAGTTTACAAGAGCCAAAGCATCTTTGCAAATGATTGAAATGAGGAACATAAGAGAGATCTTGGAATATTAAAAGACTCTGGTCAGGTGAGTACTAGCACTCTCGAAGTACAGCCCAGCTATGTATTTTCAAAGGAATCATTGCAAGGCCATAAGGCTAATGGACACAGTTTACAGTCCGGGAGCAAGTTTATTTACACATTGTGTAAATAACCACAATTGCCTCACAACTCAATATGCCACCATGAAAGGAGATCACTTTAGCAAATCCTCTTTCTACGAAGAAATTCTCAGTGCCAGAGCATTTTAAGCCCTAACTGTTCTTTAACAGTATAACTAAAATGGACCAGGTCCATTTTGCCTGTTGATACCATACTGCAATATGGTCCACCTAAACTGCTCACAGGCAGTTCGCTTTGTCTGAAGGGATTCTCTGCTGAAACCAGGTTCCTTTTACAAGCTTCCCTGCGTTTGCTTGTCCCCACCAAACTGGAGCCAGGGTTACAGGGAAGGTTTCCCAAGGATCCTGAATTCTGGGGAATAGCAGAGGCACTGTAGAATAAAGCAGCCATCAGGCTACTGTAAAGTAACCAAGGAGACAGCCACATAAGCACAGCCTAGGGCCGGTAAAGGTTATCAGTAGTCAGTATGGATGCCTGCTCACCATCCATCTGTGCCAAGCAGATGGCACTTCTTACTAACTTCTAAGACCATGGTCCTTTCTTCACTGGACCATCTTACACACCCAGCCTCGCCTAAGCACCCTAAACATGGCTGCAAGAAAAAAAGTTGGTGCCCCAATTCTCACCACAGTGAAGAGTGAGAGACAGCCTCAGTACACAGGGAACAACACTGACATGGCTATTTGGATTGACATCAACAGAATAAAATACCTGTTTCTGTTTCAAATGGTGGGAGAAGGATATCTTTGTCCCACTGCCATCTTCTCCCGTGAAGAGATGCTGCTGAGTTCTCCATCACAGGATCTGGTAGGAAGTTAATATTTCTAACAGAATCATTAAGGGGAGACCTCTCATGTATAGGACTGATGGACAAGCTTAGAAATAACCACTCTGCGTGAGATGTGTGGATGCCAGTGCTGTTCTGCTGTCCCCTTAGAGAGCATCCAAAAAAACATGCTGAGGTGAGCTGGATTTGAAGGCCTTTTCTTAATTTGCTTCAATAGTTACTTCACTGTAAAAACAAGTTAAAGCAGAAGTACTAATGTACCAGCTCAGGAAGCCACCCCAGGCATGCTGAGTCAAGGCATGTTTATGGCAGGAAGGTGCAATAACAGGAATAGTGATTATGGCAAAATCACAAGCATCAAACCAGTCTGGCCTCAGTCTCATCTGTTTCTTTACCCTCATTCTTTTCACTCCTTGCTCTGTATTTGCCCTCCTTTAGGTTACTGTACTTCATGCCTTGCTTTGAGAAGTAGCTCCTATTCCTTTCCTCTTCTCCCCATGCCCTCCATTCCCAAGCAGCATTGCCTCAACCTCCCACTTCTTCTTCAGCAGCACTCCCTTGGCACTACCCACCGCACCTGGACACGCAGCAGGAAGTCATCACGTTGAACACTCATACAAATCCTAGTCTGCATGTTTGTAAATGGCACAAATATCCCTTCTCATACCAGGCAGGCACTAAATACACCAATCTCCATCTTAACAATTCCCATCACGTGTAAGTGGGCATAACTCAATCGACTCCAGTGTTGCTACCCCACTACCAGCGAGCGGAGGTCATTACTCAAAGCCTGCTAGAGGGAAGCGGGTTGGCTTCCACATGGCCACCCACAAGGATGGGATTTGAGTGACAGCATTTTATTCCCCAAGTCCCATGCACACTTCCCTCAATAACCTCACCCGGCTTTGTTTTATGTCAGCTGGGAAGCCAGCTCCGAGGTTTGCTTTCGTGCTGGATAACGGCCATAAGAATCCACTTGACTTTAATTACGTGGTATTTCACATGTCCAGCACACTGAGGCCATAGGTACTTGAGAGTGTTTACAATGTTCTCAAAAAGACCCATTTCAGCACATGGTAATTTAGGACCTCTGATTTTGTGCCGCACAGCAGTGACTCCCCACTTTTGTCAGCTCTCCTACACACCCCTACTTTGCTTCCGTTGCCTGTGGAATATTAATGCGAGCTGCCAGCTTGCTGGCGCAGACTGGAGTGGTTTGAGTTCAGCTCAACAGCTGTTGACTCATATGTGAAGTATCAATCCCGGGTCTGGAAAAGCAAAAGGCTCTCATGGAAGAGCTTTCCATTAAGAACAGAGAAGGACACTTCAAGGAGCTGCAGCAGGCCCCTGACAGCAGCCTCATGGCCCCGTTGGGTTGCACATCGTCAGGTCTAAGGACACTAATTGTTTCCCCAAGCTTAGGAACTACGTTCTTAGGTCAGGCAGCTGTAGTCCCTGTTACATCACAGCTAATGCTGGTTACAATATGCCAATGGTTTTATTAGTGATAGTATGGACAAGCTATGCTTGAAACTCTAGATCAGCCCCAAAACATTAACTGAGGTCTTATAACCTGTCAGCTTCAGCATAACAGGGTTAAATATATTATGGAGCACCACAAAATATGTCAGATAACTCATCCAGGAATTAAATCTGAAGGTGAGGGCACCCTACCCTGTTCTCAGCCATGAGGTCACTCCAGCCCACCCGTATCTCGGATCCAGTGCCTCATGCCAAGCGACAACAGAGAGAGTGCCTGCATCAGCTCCTCGCTGGCCGCAGCAGCAGGCCGTGCTGTCTGCATTAGCACGAGGCTCTTTTCAAGGAGACTGTCAGGACCCGACAGCTCACAAACATGTCTCATTCTGCCTGGGCAGTACCACACAAACTGCTCTTCCTTGGATTTTGCCTTTGGACTTTTACAGTTCCACATACTCTCAGAAAGCACCACTTTGGCTGAAACTACCTATTTAGCTCCCCCAGGAGGCAAACCCCCAAGGCAGCAGCAATTGTTCTCCACCTGTTTCCCATACGGCTGTACCTGGTCCAACCTAAGACATGAGTTTGGTTCCTGTTGGCTCTCCATAAAGGTGCCATTGGGATGATAAGGTGTGTGTCACAGCTACTGGCAGCCTGACAGATCAACTGTTGGGGGGCAACACGATCGATTCATTGCAGGACTGCAACTTCCCAGTTGTGTCCTGGAGCACAGCGCCTGCCCTTCTCTGCTAGCCCACACCAGACTGAAGCTAGCCTTAGCTTTCCTCACACCAATTTTCTGGCGTACCCATGACCCGAGTCCCTCTCACCGCTCCCTAAAGCCATGAGCAGTAAATCAGACAGTCCTCTGGCCCACGTTTGGTGGGATATTAACCAATAGCCTATAGCTATTTCATTACCAAATCCAGACTTTCAGGTCCCAAAAGACATTGCACTTTACAAGAAGATGATATGACTGAGAAAATGGTTTTCCACTCGCTCATTAAGGGAGCAATAAAACATCTGTATTCTTTTACTTGAACTGTTAAACCAGTGAGACAGAAGGAAGCGACTTATACCCATATTTAGGAACATGCAATCTGCTCAACAGATCAATTGGGGAGACAAATTTACACCAGACAGTATCTTCATAACAGTGGTTATTTAGCTCCTATTAACAACTGGGAAGAGCTATCACATCAACACACAAGGCAGAGCTTTCTTCCTAGCTTCCCCACGGACTGAGATGCCCTTCAGCAGGCCAGTCCAGCTCCCTGTGAACCCCTCCAGCTGTGTGACACAAGGGTGAGCCCCCCCATTAGGGGTGACTCTGCCAAGTTATATTGCAGTAGGAATCAGGCTTTTGGAATTGCCATTCCCTCTTGCGGGGAAAGGAGGAATTCTTTGGACGAAAGCAACGAGGGTAGCCGTATGCTTAAACCAGTGACAAATAGCTTCCATTAAACACAAGGTTTCAGGAAAGAAAGGCATTATAGTAAAAAGGCCTACTCCACACAAATTCAGAGATCAGAAGTCTTCCCACGCTGCTTTATTGATTACTTAGAACCAGCCTGATATATTTAACTAAAAATCAATGGAAAAAATAAAGGACTGCCTACTTGACTCAGAGGAAGAATTTCATTCATGGGATAAGAGAGCCTAATGAGGCAATTCAGTATTCAAAGAGAGCTATTAGCAGTGAAGGAATGAAGTGGGTTTGTAACAAAATGATGAGCACTGAGTGCAGATGGAGGAAATGGTGTTTTGTAAATTCAGAATCCGGGAATTTATTTTTTTTTAAAGAAGTCTTTAAATACTTCATTGATATGCTCTCTGCAATATTTAGCATGATTTAGGGTCTCATTCGTGGCCATTTCTTCCCCAGATGGGGCACCTGCAAAAACATGCTTGGAGCCAGTAGAACCACTTGCGCACAATTACAAATCACTTATTCACAGGGGCATGCCCAGCACATCCTCTTGCAAGAGTCAACTTTTTTGAGACTTCAGTGCTTCCCCCAACAAAATAAATGACTGGAAGAGGCCAAGGACTGACACAGCTATTATCTGTAGATCCATCTGGACAGACACCAATTCCAAGAAAAGCCACATGATGGTCATGTTTTCACTCTGAGGGTAGGGGTCAGGATAGGGTCTGAGCAAGGCAGAGGTCTGTCCTTCCAGCAAGCCCAGACAGGTGAGGAGGGGACAACGTAAGGATGGGCATTTCACATGGCTCTGATCAGTAAACTCAACCCCGCACCAGGTAAAGATCGTTCAGAAGTTCACCTTTTGTTTTTCAGAAATACCTGTTGGTGTTCAGGCAGCAACAAATTGGATGTAAAAGACACTACCGGTGTTTCCTGAACCTTGACATCACTGCCACCTTTTTTTCCATCTTGCTCTGCTACAAAACTGACCTGATCCATTAACACTGATTCACCACCTCCTTGTTAGATAGGTGTTCAGATAATAAATACCAAACAGACTCTCTAAGCAGAGATGCGTACAAATACAACATAGCTCAGCAAAGAGTGGGGATACATGCTGACTGAAATAACACAAAACCTTTCCTAGAAAGTTATTTGCTGGCCTTTTTGGGGTCCTAAACCTGAGGATTTGCCTGTAAACAGGCTAAATAGCAAAGCAGCCCTTGCACCAAGAACCTGGTGCAACCAAGCTACTTTAGCAATAAAGCCATTTTGCGGCTATCGCACGAGCTGCCCGGTTCGATGCCTATAATTAAGGTCACCCAACATTTTCCATTAGAGGATCCTGCTCCCGGTTGGTTGCGGATTTACAGGGCTTTAGCTGAGAGTGCTTGGTGGCCGCAGCCAGCCTGACATGACGGCACGTGAGGAAAGAGTTAGGCAGCCTGTCTGCCGCTCCCAGCTCCGCAACCTGGCTCTTGCCAACCTGGCCAAAATCAGGGCACACATTTTCTCCTTTGCAACTGGGTATCTGTGCCCCTTTACAGAGGCCTGGCAGTTCATTCAGTGACCCAGTGGATGCCCTGTCTGGAAAACCAGATGACACCTCACATTTTGAGGTAAGCATATACAGGCTGTGTGGATTTAAATGCTTCTGTTGGGAGGACATTGATTACAACTGCTATGCAACTGCATTTACTGTTTGGGCACAGCTTAGCTCTGCTTGGAGTTTTTTGATCTGCAGAAATTTTGCTTCTGGTGATGATTTACTTTGATTTTTCCCTTTTTAATCATATCTATGCAAACATCACATGGCTGTGGAGTAAAAGAAAAGTCCTTTCAAGGAAAAATAAGTGCTTAAAAGAGAAAAAACAAAGGGTAAGCATTCACACTGGAGAGAGATCATCAGCTGATTTCCTCAGGGAACTGTGCTGATATTCAATTTGCTCATAAATAACTGGCAAAAGGTGAGAAAGTTTGCTGCTGATTAAAAAAATTATTCAAGACAGTAAGAATGAGGGCAGACTAGGAAGAATTGCTAAGAGGTCATACAAGATTTGGTGACTGGGAAATAGAATGGCAGATGAGTGACAATGTAGGTAAAAATGCACATGGACAAAAAAAAAATCGTAACTTCAGATAGGAAATTATGGACTCAAACCTGACAATTATTAGCCAGGAACAACATTTTAGCATTAGGATTGTTAGTTTAGTAAAAGCATCAACTCAGTAGGAGTCAAAATAGCAAAAATAAAGCAGAATAAAATAAAATACGTATTATCAAGAAGAAATGAACAACACAGAAAACTTAATTATGTGATTTTATGAAATTTCCCTATGGCTTTTCCACATCTTCAACACAGCATGTGGTTCTTGCTCCTTCATCTGAGAAAGGCTATATTAGAGCCAAAAACATTCAGAGAAAGGCAACTACAATGACCACAGCTACAGAACAGCTTCCACGCAAGGAATAATTCCCATTTGTACCCTTTGGTTTGGAAAGGGGTCATCTTAGTGCAGAAATGATACTGATCTACAAATGAACAGTGGCCAGGATCAGATAGGCAGGTATCAATTACGCACTGTCTCTTCCAATACAAAAAGTAAGGAATGAAGTGGGAAGGAGCCGACCTCAGGGTAAGGTAAAGGAGACGGTTCTTCATGCCGCACGCAGTCAGCCTGTGGAATGGCCTGCCAAAGGATGTTATAGATGCAAATAGTTTAAAGGGATCAAGGAGACGTCCAGACACTTACTTGAAAGAGAGATCTACAGAGGAGAAAAAGGATCTGAACAAATAAAGTCAGTGGAAGGTCTTGCATATGCCTCTCCTCCAAGTATCCGCCATTGGCTGCTGTTGGCAGAGGATACAGGACAGGGGACCTTTGTTCTGAGCCAGTGCTGCTGTGCTCTCTTGCATCCCCACCCTTTTGTCCTGTACTCTGGCTGGGTGACACAGTATACTCTGGCCATTTGCTTTTGGATGGATCAAATGTCCTATTTTTAAACATGCTAATGAATAAAAATTGAAATTATTTCAAAAGCTGGCCTTCCCCGCTGTGAGGACTGCAGCACAGGCCCAGGAGGGACTTTACCTCATGCTTGGAACGTCTGGCAAACCATTTTGTACAGAGCTGATGATAATGAACCCAGCAGCTCATTTTCCTGAGAAACAGGAGTTCACCATTCCTTTGTCCAGTAGGAAATTCACAGATAAAACGCTCAGCCTCGCAAGAGAAAGTGAGAGAACCGAACTTCAAAATGAAAGGACTCTTACTTAGGTATAAAAGCCATCTAAGTCCGTACGCACAAAGTCTTTTAATTCTTCTACTGTGTATATCTATGAAGAGGCTTTACCTCACCCTCAAGAACAACTTTCTTGGTACAAGAATCACCACCCTGCTTCCTCATGAATATGACTAAAGTCTTTACCCAGCGAGGAAGCTGGAGTACACAGATATGCCACACGGATACGCAAGGGTAAATAACACGAAAGTGATGGATAGAGCAGAGTCAATGCCAGTATTCCAACTTTACCTCTGAGGGGGAAAAGGCTGCTTTTGGAAAGAAATTGATGACTGAACGGCAGTGAGACAACTTTCGGCAGGGTTCTGCAATGCAAAATTAAAGTGAAAATGTTGGCAGAGCTTCACTTGGATAGCACCGTATCAGGATACATCAAATGAAATATGTCTTGCCTTCTCCTTCAAGCTCTGACTGTGCCTGGCCTGACAGGGAATTAGTGAGACATTTCTATCTGCTGACTTATTTATTACTGAAATACTCTTGTTATAGTCTTTGAAATGTTGTTCACAGTTTTAGCCATTTTCTGACTTAAATTCAGTGACAGTCCTGCAAAAACATTCAGAACCAAATGGCCATAATATGTTCTGCAGACATACGAAATACCCTGAGGAGCGAGTTAATGGGAATGAACATAATAAGGCTTTTTGAGGAGAGTGAGATGTGGTATATATTTTATCTTAGCAGATTTTAACTAACTCCCTGAAGGTTCTTGATGTGGGAAAACTTTTTCTGTTTAAGTGAAAGTCTAGTTGAATTTGAAAGGACATTCTGATTTTGTTATGTTCCTCCAAGAAGAGCGTTGATAGATTTGGCCCAAACTATTTTGGTTTGGGGGACTTTTTTTCCTCCCCCCCAACAGGGGTCCTCTAGATGCCGGAAAATCTACATTAGCAGAGACTAACGCAGAAAAGAGAGACTTAGATTTTAGTATTTAGATTAAGATGACTTTCCTTTCAGGCCTCTGTTTCTGCAACACCTTTTCATTTGTATAGTTGGGCATCACTAAGGACCTGATACAACTCCCAGGGAAATGAGTGGAAAATAGCTCCAAATCAAGGATCTCAGGAAAGGCAGAACTGCTGAAAGTCAGTATTGCATCTACCCACAAAACAGACTTCCCTTCCAACCCAAGGGAGACAATAGGAACTCATAAAGCCACTTCACCAAGACCAAGACCACCCTTTCCAGGGCCACTGTGGTCTCAGACTGGCTTAGATCAGTGCTGAAACACCTCCTCCTTTCCAAAGCTTAGCAAGTCTCTAACTCTACCATTTAATCCTCCAAGACGTCAAAAAGCCTCGCAACACTCCTCTTTCCTCCCTTTCTATAGGGGACAATAACACGTGCAGGTGTGAGAACGCCACAGGGATCCAAAGCCCTTCACGGAGGGTACAGTAATGTCACCACACAGCAGTCAGACTGCGCAGTCACTGCTTCAGACAACTTGGATGTCTCCTTTTAACTTTCTTTGTAAAAGAAACGACAGAAAGCTTCACTATCTTGTATCTTGTGGTTTTGATCCCTCTCTTCACAGATGTGCCAATAACCTGATTATACCAATTCAATCAGTGAAAGGCAGGGCTCTCGGGGTGCTGCCTGGGTGTTCTGCCTGCTCTTCTACTGACAGTGCTGTTCATGGCCACGCTGGCAAGCAGCAAGCTAAGGTAGCTACGCTGGCTTAGGTTGCTTGGGTTTAGGTTCAGGCCCCAAGTACTTCTTGCACCACCACACTTTGGGAAATGCTAACAAGAAGCTGCAAGTTTCAGCCTTGAAGGTGTGATCGTGATCTGCCCAGGGGATCTCACTTGATTTTTTTCAGGCATTTAACTTACATGTTAAAAAAGCCTACACTTTTTAGCTCAGTCAACAGTTTCAACTTCCTGACCCCAGGTGGTTTCCAGTGGAAAATAGTGAGGTTCACAAAAGAAGAACCTGGCGTAGAAATGCTCTGAGCAGGCAGCGAAGCGAACGCTCAGTGCTGCCTACACACCCAACGGCCTGCGTCAGCACCTCCTGCTGCTCTATAGAACACGACCCGCTTCACCTTGGGCTGGCTGGTCTCTTCATCTCGCCAGTCAGGGAACTGACAACGCAACCTCTGCATCTTAACATGCCAATTTCAAACGCCCTTGTCTCGGCTGGCACCGCTCACCTCTGAGGTGAGGCCACGATTACGAAGCACCAAGATTACCCCTGTGCACTCAAATGTAATGAGTGCCAGTAAGAACAGTACGTCTTGCTGTGAGGGTGGCAAGAGGAGCTTTCCTCTAAGAGCCACAGGGCAACGCTTCCCTAAACACCAGGACACCCACGGGATTTCCTGAGGCTTCATGGGCTGTATATCGAGCACCCAGCTGCCACGTTCTAGGCCTGGATCTAAGCACCTTCCTCGACAATTGCGCACCGTTTTCATCATGCCTGCTGTTTCCATAGAGGCTGAGTGGAGTTCCAGCACGAAAGGTGCAAAGCTCACAGGACAAGGAAGGAGACCGACCTCCTCAAAGACCGCAGTGAAAACAGCGAGGAAATCATTCTCAAACCAACCCATGTACTCTGGGACCTGCCTGAACACAAGCAAATCCCTTCTCTGACCAGTGGATTGCTCTGACATTACTAGAGAGGTGATACTATATTCCAAGTCTTACATTCCAAAGGGTTCTGGAAAGGGCACTCTCACTCTCCCTGTACACGTTTCACAACGCAAGGCAACCCCTGCTGTTAAATAAACCTCGACATCCAAAGCTTACCAACTGCACTGAGATCTTTTTTCAGCTTGGCTCTGCCAAGCTAGCTGGCACGCAGAAACTTACAGCTCCAAAAAGGGTGGGAGGAAGGGAAACAACTTTTATAGCATTCTTCCCAGTTGTATACTAAAAAGACTACATGCAAGCTTTAGTTTTGTGAAATAACTACATCTTAGCAGAAGCAGCACCCTGAGCCCTGCAGCAAGTGTGTTTCATCCAGCTCCAATTAAAAAGCTGGGAGTTTATCACCCACTGAACTCACAGAGCTGCAGGCAAAACCTCTCAGCAGGCTGCAAAATAAAGCCAACACCTGAACTGTACACTGCAAAACTCCTTTATGGATGTTCATATTGTCATGGCTACCTACACCTTGCCACCATGAAAAGCTTCTGCGCTTTGTTCTGTGATCAGCTGTCAGTCACGTCAGTCAGAGGGGTGAAAGATGAAGAGGCAAGTACAATGTCATCGACGAAAGCAGGCAACCAGCGGGAAGTTTGTCCTTTCTTAGGAGTTAAAGGAGGATACCAGAGCAAGTGATGGAAGACAAAGCGCTATGGGGTTTTAAAGAAAAGGCCATCAGCACTGAAGATGACAAAGTTAATGGTTTACAAGACAAAGTTTACAAGGGTCTATAGTGACAGGACAAGGGGTAACAGGTTTAAATTGAAAGCAGGGAGATTTAGATTGGATATCAGGAAGAAATTCTTCCCAGAGAGGGTGGTGAGGCACTGGCACAGGCTGCCCAGAGAAGCTGTGGGTGCCCCATCCCTGGCAGTGTCCAAGGCCAGGCTGGATGAGGCTTTGAGCAACCTGGTCTAGTGGAGGGTGTCCCTGCCCATGGCAGGGGGTTGGAACTGGATGGTCTGTAAGGGCCTTTCCAACCCAAACCATCCTGTGATTCCATGAATATGAATGAAGCAAACAATCTTTCCTCAGACATGCTATTTCTTTCATGGCCTGCAAGCTTTTAGCTTACAAGCCCTTCTTCAGTCATCTGATAACAAAACACCAGGCAGCAGGCAGCGCAGCCTGACTTGCCGTGATTGAGCTGGAGGCCCTGGCAGGCAGCCTGGTGTGCTAATACAAGAGCCGTGGAAAGAACGCAACTGCCTGGCCGCACGCTGCAGCACGAGCGGGCAATCTCCACCAACGCTTCAGGTCGTGAGTAAGTTAGAAGCAGGGCTTGTTCCTGTTGTTGTTTAATTGCCACTTTGATCAATTAATTTAATGGTCATATAGATGGCTCCTCTGTCGGCCCCTCAACCCTATCTATTTCACTCTTCCTGACCAAGCATTTTACTCTTTTGGCAGCTGTTGAAAACTACAAGGTGCTGACTGAGACACAGAGAGAGATGCCAGACCCACACTATCCTACCCCATCTGCTTCCTGCAAGCAAGGCAAATGAGAAGCACCTACTACATTTTCAGGCATGGAATATTTATCACTTGATCAGCGCTATCACAAAGGCAGCCTGACAGGCTTCCTGCATTTAAAGGTGCAGTATAATCATCCCCAGAGTACAGTGGTGGGTGTTGAATGCCAAAGAAGTGCAAGACTGGGCCCCACATTTGCATCTCAAGGTATCTGCTACATTCATAAAAGCACAGGCACAGCTCTTCAGGCCTCGTTTTACACTGATACATTGGCATTTTTCCCTTCTTACTGTAAGGATTCCCCAGAGTTGAGTTTCTCATCACATGGGCTGGGGTGATATGGAGGGAGGAACACTGGTTCTTTTAATAGAGTCCAGAAAAATAAGGCAACTCAAATTCTGAGTCCTCGATGAACAGATTAAACTGTGTTCTAAATCTTGCCATCACTGTTTGAGAATCCAGACCTGGCATCCACAAAGACCTCCCTGACCTTCAACTTCATTTGAAGAGCTGACATGGGAGCTCGGGTGTTAGAAGAGAAGGGGAAGGCAGGTTTGGAATATAAAATTAAAGGTTTTACTGGCTTCCCAAATGGCTCAGTCAAGTTCTTTACTGCACTTTCACAGTTCCAAATGAAGGCCTGTACAACAGCTAATTATGAACATTTTTGAGAAGCTGTCCATCAGATTAGTTACTAAGCTCTGTACAGAATAAAGGAGGATTCAGCTGCAAAATTCAACTGTATGTCAACTCTATTTCAGCTGTAAAATTCAACTCTATGTCCACTCTTCCCTAGAGTTTAGCAACACCTGGTTTCTGGACCAAGCAGTTGCTGTTTCTCCCCATCAAAAAAGGTATCAGTCCCATCCTTTATATTACAGACTCTGGAACCTAAGTTTAAGGATTCTCAGATCTGGTGTTTTGATTTGGCCTTAACAACAGCGTTTTTCCCTTAGCAAAGCTATTCCAGATCTGTTTTAAGGAGAGAGAAAAAAGAAATTATTTTACTTAACATCTAATGGCTTCTGCAGGATACAGGGACCGCTAAAATAATTGCATTTTATGTTACTGCAGAGCAAAGGAGGAGTAATGCAAGCAGGAAGGGTCTGTAAATACCCATCTTTAACAAACAGGTTTGGCATATGCAAGCACTGCATTAGATTGCACTAATGAGACTGTAATGGGTGAATCAATCGAGATCATTGTGTGGTGTTTGGGCCTCACTTGCCATGTTAAATCCACTTTAGAAGAACACCACATTTCATTTTGACAGCAAAAAGCAACCTGGAAAGGAACAAAACACTGTGGAAGAGTGATTTCCTTACAGCTTATATGTTGCCTGCCACATTAGGAACTCCCAGGCCAAACACTTCATGTACACCCAAAACCACCTTACCTTTCTCAATTTTCTGTGCAATGGAAATGGTTGGTTTCCTTCTGATTTAGGCAAGTATTCCAGGAAACCTGTCCATACAGTTTCCTCTGCTCTTCAGTAAGTCTCTTTTTGATAATGATGCAACCTTTAGATGACAGCAGAAAGCTCCGTAAGCCCAGTTTACGTGGGCAGCCAGTCATTCTCCACTCACCAAATGCTAGAGACTGACCCAGTCATGGTTCCCTATCTCTCATGAGACAGATCTTGCTCATGACAACTGCTAACAAACCTCCTGAAACCTGTAAAGCACACAACCTCCAACTCCACAGCTTCTTCCTGTCCAGAGCTCTCATATACAGACAGCTTATCTCTTTAGGCTTGTAATGGAAACCTGGAGACCAGGTGCCATGCGTTCATGCTCCTTTACTCTAGTGTAAATCAGGGTAAACCAAACCAAGCCCCAGATCAAGCCCCAGCTCCACAAGCAGCAACAGTGCTTCCTCTCTACCCTGCCTAACAAAGCAGGTTACCACCTGTGAAGCATTACACATGCACATGTTTATCAGGTTGTCCCAGTAAGAACAGGAGGAAGACAGAAGAATTGGTATCTGGATTTTCTGTGATTTATTTGGGTGTCTTTAAAAGTCTCCTACTCCTCATTTTTAAGTGCTAATTCCTGATGGCCCAGCCTGTTTTCTAGCTTAACATGCCAGATGACAAGATGTCGATTTTGCCTTCATTACCCTTTGAGAATCGTATTACACCTCTGTTTCCCATACTGCATTGATTGCTTACAACCTAGCATTTGGCACAGAGGCTGAGATCTGCAGCAGGATGCTTTCCTGACTGAAGCAAGGATTTGGTCCATAATGTGGACCAGATTAAAAACAGGTCTTGTAAGGAACAGCAGGAACCCATTGCTTGTCCGCAGAAATGCTTGTAAGGAGATACTCAGCACTGAATAAAGGAATGAAACTAAAAGATAATATATGTGGTTTGGTGGTTGTTTTTTAAAATCAGTGTATCCATGTGTGAAATATAAAATGTTTTAAGAGAGTGTAAATAGAACCCAGAGATACAGGTGCTAATCCATACATAATACATAGAGTTCAGCATTTCTAGATGGGAAATTTAGGTATTAAATAGCAGATGCCAATGAAGAAATGACATGTCTGCAAGTTCATTTTAGGTGAAGAGTTTTGCCAGAGACTGCTCTCACATGAAGGCTGCAAGCAGGCACTATGCGCTTGGCCTCTGAATTCAAAGAGATAAGACAATTAAATGAGTTCCTTCAGCTCTATGAAATAGCTCAAATTAATTAATGTTTCAACTTGCTTCTAATGCATGATAAGATGCATGCAGCGAGGAGTGATTTAAATGAGAAAAATGGGAAGGACTAATTATGTTTACGATGCTGTGATGGAAGAACAGAAAGAGATTATCTAAGCACCAGAATCATGAGACCTATATTTTATAAGACAGATTTTTTTCCTCTCTTATTAACAAAAAACCCAAACTGTGATTTGTCAAGTGGTACAAATCAGCTACGTAATTCTTCTCAGGTAGCCACTTGGCCATTAAAAATGGATAGTCGAAACCTAAGAAAAATCGTTTGTTGGAAAAGAATGTACTTATCCCTAGTACAGCATATTCCAAATACTGTTGTTTAACCTGCTCCAGAAAGCTAAAATGATGTTATTATTATCCCCATAAGCAATATTGGGCACACACACACCCCTCCACCCCCCCCCCCCCCCCCCCCCCACCCCCAAAAAAAAAAACCCAACCCCACTTGGTCCATGTCACCCAGCAAATTGTTTATCATGGGTAGTAGAACTAAAGTTCTGCATCTCCAACTCCCTTGCAAGGGAGCTTAATTGCTTTCCATGCATTACTGAATTAAGGGGGAAAAAAAAGAAAATAGAAAAGGGGGGTAGGGGAGTGGAAAGAACGGAAGGAAAAAAAAAAAAAACCAAAGCCTTGCGTTTTTCCTTGTTGGAAAGGCACAGAGTCTATACTTGCAGCTCCTTAGAGTTTCTCTCCTGGAAATGCCCCAAGTAGCTCCCACCACTCATCCCTGTCACAAAGCTCACGAGCAGCAGCTCACTTCCACTTTCTGCAAGCTGCCCACCTCCCAGCACACTACTAGCCACACTCCTCTCCTTGAAATCTTATTTTCTCTTGCTTTCCGACTGCTTTCTCTGGGTTTACCTGTTACACATTTAAACACCATCCTGGGCACCCCTGATGCAGCCATTGGCTCTGTTACACTCCCTCTGCTTTCCACAGGATCGGGCCCTTTAGTCCTGAAAGCTGAAAAAGGTGCATGAAGCATGATCAGACTGCTGAACTGTTCAGATCCTGCTATGGTTTTTGACAATTGGTCTGCCCTCCTAAGTGTATTGGACAAGAAAACTCCATGTTCTGCTTGTACCTGCACTCCACGGCTATCGTGACATCAGCTCCCTTCAATCCATTAGCCGGCTTGTCAACAGCGTTGTACAGGTGCAGTCAGACAGTTACAGCCAATGTGCCGGTACGAAAGAGAAATTAAAATTTATCAGCCTTTCCCCTAGCAGCACCTTACTAAGAAATGAAATTTTACAATGCCAGTTGTAAGAGCATCACTGAAAGTGCCTCTCCCGTGACCTTCAGATTTTTATCACAAGACAGCAAAACAAATCTCTGTGAAACCTTCAGGGGACAAGTTATGAATAAAAAACATGTGTTTCTGGGGAGGGGGTCTACATGGATAATGCACATGAAACACAGACACCGCCCCTCCACTAATACCACCTTAATCTTTAATGAATTCTTTGGTTGCAGCAGAACCCTTTTTTATTATTAATACCGATTTTATTTTTATTGCAGCATATTCGCCAGTCTCCAAACCACATCCAGGACACTATAAAAAATACGTCAGTGTCCCCTTATAACAAACATGTTCTGTGAGCTGGTCCCTGTCCGCCCCGAGGCATGACTAAGTTAAATAGATGGTGTGGAAGGCCAGCATTATTTTCACATTCATTCTGAGCAATGCGGGTCTGGATTCTCCTACTTATTTCTATGGAAATTACATATGAAATTATTCATTCGTGGTCATGTAGATAGCCAGGAGCAGAAGCAGAAACAGAACCCAGAATTAATTCCCAGCTCACTTCTCTAATCTCCCGTCCCTTTACACTACTTTTTATAAGACTCAAATTATATCTATCAAAAACATGTGACAAGAACATGTCAAAAGAACGTGCATCTTTCCCTTCATTAAAGGGAAGGGAAATGAGACACTGAGCAGATTCAGCGACTTGCAAACCTTCACAAATGCTGGATTTCCTTAGCTGTTCCCAAGAGACCTCACCCCTGGAGCCCAGTGGATGCTCTCCACAAAGGTGCTGTGTGGATCACTGCTGGTTCTCCATCCTGTATGGTGGCCACCAGGCTTAATCACCCCTCACCAGCCCACGGTCACTGCTTGTTTATCAGTGCTGCTGGGGCTATGCAGCGCTGGAAGATACCCAAGTGCTTTGTGCTACCTTCTCCGGGGTGTTTTCCTGGTAACCGAACTGAAAGAGGATTGTTTCCCACACCTCTCACACTGCTGCCCACAGTTTGGGTATTTTCCTGCCTACCCTTTGTGCTGTTTTCACCTTAAACAAGATCAGGACACCACCAGTCCCACTTGCCCCCTAGATTAGCTTCGCTTACACCTGAGCATTTGTTATTGCATATGTGGTTGGTTTGGCCTCTCTTGGGGTACTCTGACCACCTTGCTCTCCAGAGGTGGCCTTTTTCTCTCCTTAGAACCTCTCCAGTATGCCAAAATTGCAAGCCCATCAGTGGCTCTCCCAGAACTCCCACCTCCCTGGGGAAGACAGCTATCCACTTCATCTGGTAAGTCAAAACCACAGAATCCCTACCTTATACGCACACATTCTTGTTTTGTTCAGGGTCACTACAATCACAAGCTTCCAACCACCGCTCTGCTGCTTCAGACGCCGATCCCACCACTACCTCTCACCCACTTGCTCAGTAGGAAAGACTTCATCTTCAGTTGTTCATCTTAGTTTGTATGGCAAGCTCCGTACACAGGCCCAGCGTAGGGGCCTGCTTAGGCAAAGGTCTCTGCCAGGAGCTACATCTCTACCAGCATCGTGGAGATGTTGCTTTTCTGCAGCAGTTGACAGCATGGAAGCATATTTCATGGCACAGCGCTCCTGGCCCGACATGGGCTGTCTCTAGTGCTGCTGGCATCTGCGGCCTGTCTCGGAAAGCTACCTGTCCTATCGATGTATTTCCCTGTGGACAACAGCATGCAAAACTCTTCAGTTTTGAAACTAAATTTCTGCAGGAGTCTTTTGGAACTGCTTCCATCCTCTGCTTTCTAATGTGTGACCCTCGTGCCCCTGGGTTCTTACAGGCTGCACCATGAATAGCACTATTCAATGCACCCTCAAACCACACGAACCCTGTTTCAGTCTTAAATAATACATTCATCTGAGCAATAAAGCATATAAATATATGCTGACAAGTCTGCATGCAAACTGTGTGCCTAGCTCCACCAAGACACCTTCTTCCCTTTATAGCACAAAAACAGAACCATAGGATCACAGAATGGTTGGGGTTGGAAGGGCCCTTACAGACCATCCAGTTCCAACCCCCCTGCCATGGGCAGGGACACCCTCCACTAGACCAGGTTGCTCCAAGCCTCACACAGCCTGGCCTTGAAGACAGCCAGGGATACTCTCTCTTAACATCATCCTACGGGACTAGTCCCACACTGGTCATCAGAAGAACAGTCATCAAGTAGCTGACCATTTTTATTATTTTGCTGAGTAAAACACACAAACAACTCACCACAAGCAAAATGAGGAGAGTTCAAACCACCAAGTCGTGCTGAACACGTGCATGAGTAAAGCAATTTGGAATCTGCATTGACAAGCTAAACCTCTGGCACCAAAAATAAAAGTAATTTTCTCCATCTCTAAGTGTGTTGGGTTACTCCTGGAAAAACTGAGAATGGAATGTCCTTGCAGCAAAATGCCAGAGATACATCATTCCAATTCCAAACCCAGTTCCTATTTCAGAGGAAAAATCACAGAGTTGCCTCCTAAATATAGATTTAGAACTATTCTCAGGAATAACTGAAAAAGTGCACTGTATGGGCTGCAAGTCAAAACAAGAAACGCTATTACAAATTTAAGGGAGACAAGCGCGTAAGAATCAGGAAGAGTTTATGTAGTGTTAGCTTCATGATTCTGCTTCAAAGGTTTATGCTATTTGAGACAACGAACTCTAACAGCTACAGTCTGTATGGTAACAACACTATAAAATGCAACAGCATTTCATACCGTGTCCTTCACCCTTCTGCACAGCTGAGACTCACAGGTACTAAGAACAGAAGAGAGGGATGGTCTTGATCTCAGGACTTCTTGGGACACTAACTTGTTCCCAGCATACAACGGAGCATCCTTATAGTTTCCTCTCCTACCTCCTCAGAGCAGAGCCTAACCTCCTCCCTCATGTATGGAGTTAGCCTCAGCTGTCTTGGTTCAAGCTTCCTCTTGGCTCTTAAGCTGAGACAGGTTTTGCTTATCAGCCCCTTACCATCCCAAAGAGTGATATACAGCCTTTACTGACACACTGCCTAAGAAAATGCACTGTATTGCCCATGATGAGCAACACAGCACATTTTCTATCGGTTAGATATTATCTTGAAATACAGGAAACCTCTAGATTTGGAAAAGATAGCAATCTAATTCAGCTACTGCCCAAGAAAAACATCATACGTTACCCATCATCTTTTACTTCCAGTAGCTTCAAAATGCTCCCTGACCACAATTCTCACAGGATGCTGCTATAGATAAATTTCCAGAATGCACACTGGAGACAAGACAAGCACACTGTGAAAACGCATGTGTTATTTTTATTATCACAACTGACAAAATCTCGCTGCTACTTTTATAATAGCCTGTTAAAGCCATAAAAACCAGAATGATGGGGGACAGCTGCGTGTCAGTGCTTTGGCATCAAGTGCGCAGCATGGAATATACAAGCGAACATGCTACTACTCTGGTCTCAAGGCTCACTGCAGAATAACATCCTACAAAGTTATCTGTCCAGCTGCAAATACTTCTTTTACAGCTACCCTGAAGAAGAGCTTTTTCTCATTCCAGTACACTGAACTTGTGTATGGGCCTGCTCAGAATAACAGTGGCTAATAGCTTCTTCTAGCACCTTCTTTTGAGCAAATGCTATTGAGTTGGGACAAACACACAGACTCTTCACCAGGCACAATATTGTCTTTGTTAAGGCACGTGAATCTGTTCCTGAATGTTCACTGTGCTTCATAGATTAAGGACAGAAAACGCCATCTGCTAATCTGCTTCTGCCGCACACAAGGAGCCGCTACGTATGCTGCTTCTGACGGTTTGAGGTTATGGCCCTTCTCCGCTGCTCAGGAAGAATATGCAACGCATCTCATTAAATCAGTTCCATTGGGTTCTTTGAAGTTTATCCCTCAGTGCCACTGTCTGCCAGGGGGTTTCCTGCTCACCAACAGCCAGTGAAACAGCTCTCCCGTTACATACGGCACGGAAACCTAACCAGCCGCAATGGTTTCACCAGACACGGGTATTTACAACACCTGCCAGCTGCACGGCTGCCTGCTGTGCTGCCCGAAGCAAGCGCTTCCGCAGTACACCTCCCTGCTTCTGGGCTTCGGCTTGTCCTCGCTCTGGACTGCGAACGGATGAGAAGATGAACAAAGCCTCGGCACTAGCAATGCTGCCTGCGGGCAGCCACCCACCTGGGAGAAAGCGCGCAGACGTGCCCATGGTGCGGGAAGGGTAACGCAAGCCTTGACCACCCTGCACGGGGTTTGAGGGACCCTAACCTTCTGCCGGAGAGCTCGTGTCAAGGGGATGGATACATCTGATAAAACAGTCAGGGCTGCCTTAGGATAGTCAGCCAGACGTGGCAGCAGGGACACGAGCGTGAGCTCCACCTCTTTCATTACACAAGGAGATCAAATGTTACCCCAGTCCACATTCTGACCTTAGGCCTTTTATTTCTTCATGAGAAATAAATCCATCCACCCACCTTGAACTTCTGGTCATCATCAAAATACAAGAGAGGAAGAGAAAATAGAACGCAGATATGAGTATTTCAGAAACTTAACTAGAGCAGGTGCATCTGGAAATGGGATGGGCAGAGGGAGGATTATTATTTTCCTGATTAGTTGCCTATCTCCAGTGACCACCTGAAAATCAGGCCTCTCCGAACTGTCTCATGCCAAGCATAGCAAATCACTACTTTGAAAATCTTGACCTAAAAAGCAAATGTGTATTTTTAAATAATTAATAGCATTCTCTAAATGGAATTTTCCAGCCCCAAATGAGATGTACAGCTGAGTTCCCTTGAGAAGAGGTATTTATAATGGAAACACTGACACAACTGAAATGATAATGCACTGAGTAGAAATAAAGCTTAGCACATGCTTAGTCACTTCATTCTTCTTATCAAATTGGACCTGGTTCCACAAAACAATCATGGCACTTGGCTTGTTTGCTTGACTTCAGTTTAAACACCTCTACAGCTTACAAAAAACATTCCAGTCCAAGTGCTTTCAAAGTCTAACATTAATAACAAACACAACTTGATATGTGCATAAAGAGCAAGGCTTGCACCCAGCAAAAAAGGGCAGTGCTCCGGTATGCTCTGATCTAACTTCGGTACAGGGATCTGGGAATGTTACTCCAGAGCTGTCATGCCCTGACGACTTCAGAAGCCAGGGAAGTCCATGCTCAGCCTGGCCACTGGCTGCTCTGCTGTGTCTCACACATGTTGGCTCCAGTGTGCATTTCCAAAAGTAAAAACACCCTTTCGGTAAATAACCTTTACATATTTAGTGCCAAAACCTGTCTTTTGCCATATATATATGCACATATATAAAATATATTCACAGTATCCAAATCAGCACAAAGCACCTTTTGGCTGACGGTAAGCGGTCAGACCAAAATCTGGACAGTATTGTCACATTTTTTCCGGCCCTATAAATGACTCAGTAGGATCTGTCCTCCCTCCCTGCATGTCTGAAGACAGGTAACCTGGACCTTTAGTAACTCAGGTTGCTTTTGAAACTGGATCTCCTACCTAAATCTTATACTGTCCGGGTCAAAGTTGGACTAGAAAGTCCCTGAAAAGACACTGGATATGGTAATACAATATATAAACCTACTTTTAGGATTGATCAAATCAGAGAGAATGCCGAAGAACCAGGTAAAGATCCAGGGACAAGCAAACTGCAAGCAACAGTTGACCAAAGCACGGGATTAGTTGCTGTAAGATATGTACAAGTAAAACATCCGCATCCTTTCTGACTACAGGACGTTGTAATTGATTTCCATGAAATCAGGAGCCCATTCTCTGTATTTTGTCATGACTTAGACACACATGAAGTCAAGCGGAGCTGACTTATCAAGGTGGCTGCAAAGTCTATCTAGTCACCCGTCACCACTGGACTGAACCCAGCACACTACCCGTTCTCTTCCCACTTAACCATATGCAATAATTTAGTGTTAGCTCAAATGGGAAGAGGAGGAAGGCACTTCTGTATTTTAAGTATACTTTTGTTTCCTTCAGGAAAACATTTTCCCTTTGAATGATGGTGTCCAGCATTTCGAAGCCTAAAAGCACAGACTCACCCACTCTGATAGAGACCATGAGTTAAGCTACTGACTGAAAAGATATCATTGGCTTACAACAGCACATTTATATAATCTAATACATTATTCAAATAATTCTTTAAGGTTTATCACATTGGCTGCAGGTAAGAAATGCCTTGAGTGTCAGAGAAATGGCAAAAGATGAGTCAGGAAGCTTCTACATCAGCATCATCTTGAATAATAAAACACATGCTGTAATATTTCTCAGCAGTACCCTGAAGCCAGTCAATAAGGAAAAAAAAAAAACCTCCATATTTTTAATTTCATAACATCAGCCTTTAATATACCATTTAAATTACATTAGTGCCTCATGCCGTAGATAAATAAATAAACAGAAAACTGAAAAAATGCAGCCAGGCAGGTTTTATCGTGACGTAAGGCCATGATGTTTTATTCATCTGATGAGAGCCGCTCGCAGGTACCCAGGGGGAGCTGTTACAGACACCCGGGGAAGGGGAAGGACAGGACACGGCTCAGTGAAGCTGCTAAGCAGCAGGGTTGGAGGTGGGGAAGTGGAAGGGGAAATCAGATGTTCCCCCTAGACGTTCAGGCGGCTTCACTGGATGTTTATTAATCAGAGTAAGAGCTATTCATTCCAGGCAGGAGGAGAGATGCTGCTGTGTCAGAAGGAGAAGAAGGGACACCCAGGATGCTGCAGGCTGCTGTTTCCGCCCCGTGGCAGGCATGTGGTGGTGGCCCTAAACTATGCTATCGTTCAGACTACAGGGACCAATGGGACAGCACTGGGGCCAGCTGGCTTTCACTCCTGTTGGAATCTCTGCTTTCTGAGACACTTTTCCAGTTACTTTACCATGGTGGAGGAGGATTCAAGTATTGCACTGACCCCTGTGACAGGTCCTTACAGTGACATTATCTGTCACAACTGTCCCAAAGGCTGTGGACTGAGAGAGCTGGATTTACCCTACCTGGACAAGCTGTGAAGCACTCCACAGAAAACTGCTACCACAGGGGAGGGCATGCTTCCTTTCCCTTGCCATGTATTTTTACAGGGCCATTTGCTCTTACTTTGTCCAGAACTCAGAGGTATCTTTCAAATTGAGGGAAAGCTCAGACACATTTCTCAGGCTCGTAACATCTGCCTGAATAGCTGCGAGACCAGCACTCTACAACCAGGCCACTGAAGCGATGAACAGGGTTTGCTACACCATGAGATGCAGGTTCATGGGTAACATCTACATATAGTCCCTGCGGGAAAAATGCTGTTTAATAAACAGAGCATGCTGCAGTGACAGAATGCATCAAAAATTTGGTAGGGTAACATCACTTCAGAAATGAAGGGGAACAAAATTTCCCACTGAGTTCAAGAGCAGCTGCTCAGTCCCAGCACTTCTGAGAGGCGGGCCATGGTGCAAAAGCAGCTGTGAACCTTTGGAGATTGAAACATCCCAAGCTGTAAGCTGAAAAATGAAGATAATAATAACAGAAATAAGCAAGAGAATCTTTGCTGTGAAGGACTGGTAATAGAACACGAGGAGCTCGCTGCTGATTACAGCATCAACTAATCTCCCTTGTGAACCAGAGGCAAGAATGTCCGTAAGAAGCAGAAAAGAGAACGCTGTCCCTTGACCTTATGGTCCAGCTCACTGTGTTGCCTCCAGCCATCTCTACGACTCATATTCATAACCTCCCTGTCTGAGCAGCCAAAGAACAAGCTGTAACAGCAGAAGGCTGTGCACTTCCACAGGAGTGAAATTTCAAACTGTACTCCAGCACCTAAGCTGGACTTCAGGGTTTCCTATGGCAACTCGGAACCAGGGAAGAAAGAAATCAGTCACCGACCTCATCCAGGGCTGACAGATTCTGGCTTCATGTATTCCAGCAGGGAACAGGCAGCTCAGCCGGATGCCCCAGAGGTACAGACACTGTGTGCCCACCTCACCTCTCTTCCAGGCTGAACAGACAGACTTCTGAGTCACTCCTCACACAGAAGCTCTTCCATAGCTATGGTAACACTTTCATACGTGCTGCCCTTCTCTGAACCCTTCCCAGTTTTAATATATCCTTTAGAAATGAGGGGAACAGCACACGGTAATCAAAGTGCGTGTGAATCATAGATCTATAAAGTAGCATAGTGACATTTTCAATTTTGCTCTCTATTCCTTTCCCAATCATCGCAAACATTTGATTTGCCTCTTCAACTGCTGCTGAGATACAGGTATCCCCAAATGAGTGTTGTGAAAAGTTTTATTCTATGTCACTCTTAATAGAGTTCACCATGGGCAACGGTGCAGAAGAATAATGTTATTTCAAAAAAGTAATGTTTCCAGGCAGATATTCTCCTGCCTCTCTTTGGTTTTGAGTGTAAAGAGACAATAAAAATACTAATTAGAGCATTCCAAGTGCAACAAGGAAAAATACCAGATGACCCTCTGCTCTCTAGCCCTGGCATAAGCTAAAGCTTTTGAGGACAGTCAGCTTAAACTTGCATCACTAATGGAAGTCAAAGCAAAAAAATGAGGTTTGGTGCGGTCTCATTCTGCGCACTCCTCCTCACAGGTTTGCCCTGTCCTCTGCCCTTCTCACACCGGCGTGCCGCAGTCCCTTAACCCTGGATGGTAGAGCTGTGACTCAGGACACCCGCACCCCCGTGCTGGGCAACCCCATGCAGCACGCAGGCAGCGCAGTCACAGAGGTACTCCCCAGCGAGGACGGCCAGGGTGAGCTCCCGCCGACCTGGGACACCTCACATCTGGCTTCTCGCAAACGAGTAACAAAAACGCTCACATACTATTCCCAAGCCCCCCGACTGTGCTGTCCTGTGGGAAGCACTGCAGAGCATGCTATGACCTATTAGCAGCGCCACGGGGAAGACTCCGTACGGATTTTTACATCACTTATATTGCTGTCATCACCCAACCGTCACCGCCACCAAGGCATGTGACGGTTTCCAGACAAGCCAACGCTATGTCAATGCATTTCATTTACAACTTGGCTGTCTCAGTACAGTGTGGGTTTAGTTCCCTGCAGCTGAGGGATATGATAGAGCGATGACCAGCGAGCGGTAAGATTTGGCAGTGCAGACACAGCCTAATAAAAGAGATAAAGAAGCAACTGACAGGAAAAAGCGTAACCTGCTGGAACATTTCCCCTTACTGCACATAGGATACAAAAGCAAGAGAGACGGACACAGAGAGGAAGCATTTGCAGGTGATTAACTCCAGGAAGTGAGTGTGGAGAGCGGCGTCAACAGGACAATTTGGGAAACATTTCCTTTCATCAGATTTCAGCAAATTAAGGAATCTTTCACAGAAATGGAACCTGTTTTGCCAAAGCAGCCATAGCTGACAGGCAATTTTCCTTCCACACCCTGGTTGCCTAGCATTACCCCTTTCCAAATTTCTGACAGCCCCAACACTCCCCATTGCTTGGGACTGTCCTCCACTCCTGGGACACCAGAGGCTGCAGTGCCAGGGAACCAGCAACAGGTTGGCAAACATATTGTCCCATGGCTTTCCACTACTCTGTGTTCTGGTGGTCCCATCCTGCACTCCCACTGAATGTACCTCCCTCTGAAGGGAATTCAGGAAAACAAAAATCTGCTTTCTCCCAGAAAAGCCCTGCTTTTTGCACGTGCACCTTAGTTCTGGATGGCATTCAATCTTCCCGCTTGGTTCTGGTGACAGGACCCAGGTTCTGCTCCACGCTGCAGACAAATGGCCCATTCCCTGTGTGCTGTGTTCCCCATCGGTGAGGAAGGCAAGCCGCATCACAGAGAGATTACGGATTTAAGGACTGGCAGCCCTAGCGGTGGAAAGACCAAGGAGGTACTATTAATATTCTTTAGAGATCCCTTGGCCACCTCGCAGCTGCACATGCCCAGATTCCCGATGACCTCATCTTCATTTATGTTGGGGTCCCTTACACAACACAGGAAGTACAGACGGACCATAAAATCAGGATAGACTATACCACTTGCAGTTCAGAGTCGCTTTAAACCAGTCTGAGTGACATAAAGGGGCTTTTCTGTAAAGGAGAATCTGGTCCATCAGTCTTCTTAATGCCCATAAGCAGGTGATAACAAGTTGCAGTGCACTTTACAGATGGCTGGCAGCATGTAACGCAGAGTAACACACTGAAAACAGAGCGACTGCTACCTTGTGAAGCCATCACATGCTGTAAATTGTCAGAGGAATAATGCTTTTAGCAGTGAACTTTAACATGAGGTTTAGGTTATGTACCAGCTCTGGGCTGTTACACAGGAAATTATCCCTAACAAATGCAAGGTTGTCACTTGGCCTGAAATGAGTAGTCAAATCAGATGGCAAATACAAGGAAAATGTGTTATTTACACTGTTTTAAAATGACATATAGTAATCATTTTTCTACAGCCCTTCAGCTTTTAACCTGTTCTGGGTCATAAGGAGACATTCAGCCCCAGAGAACCCCAATATTATTTTCTCTGCCTCTGTGCCCCAATTCTTGATGGGTTGTGTGTGGGATCTGATCCAGCTGAGGTCATCAGACCATCCAGTGACTTCTCCCTTTTTCTCTCACCTATCTTTCAAGCTAGGGCTGCATCCCTGTAAACAGGAAAACTATGCAAAGAGAAGTCTGAGCAAAGCACCCAAAGAAAACCCCTGTACATAAATCCCATGCACACATACAAGGAACAGCAACACAGCCCTGGTGCCTCAGTGGACAGCTCTCTTCCTTCCATCCATCCATCCCAACCTGACAGAATAAAGCACTGTGGTTTCTGTCTGGCCAGGTATTTCACCCAGAATAGTGAAGACAATATATGCACTTGCTTTAGAAATACTTCACTACTTCAGGTTAACTGGTTATTTCAGGTTTATCTTGAGCAGTAGCTCAACTTCAGCAGAAAAAGCCAAGGGTAAACATACCCAGAGAGATAAACCAGTTAGATAAAACGGGGAAGAAGGGTCCATCTTGCGTGTTGGCTAAAGGGATTGCAGCTTCTTTTTGCCTCTGTGTATTCTCCACGTTGGCTCAGTTATGATGCTTCCTTTCACAAGGAAGGCTTCTCTGTTGCCATAGCAGAAAGTGACCTTCAAAAATCTACCATGACAAGTTTTTACAGTCACAGGACCTTTGTTTTATGAGCTTAAATTAATCAGTTAATCTTATCTACTGTGCAGACATGTTGATGCTCCAAAGCTGTTATTGCTTGCAGTGTGGTTTGTTAAGGCACCGGGATTTGGGTTCAAAGCTCATGAAAAGGGCATCCTCAGTTTGAAGAGCCTCTTGATTAGTCCTACTATAAGTAACAAGAGGAGTATTTCATATTATTTGCTTACTAGAAGCCTTCTTCCCATGGATTTCCCCCATACCACTGAGTCAGCATCAGTAACCCTTGCTCAGAAAATCTACTGTGTGTGTGTGCACATAAAGACCCTTCTCCTGTACCCTGTGTGTTCCACTTGGCACTCTCTGCTGGGTGAAGACAGAGAGAAAGCTCTTCTTTCACAAACAGCCACAAAATCCAGGCCAAACCAGCTGAGAATAGACTTGCATGATGTAATGAGAAGTGGTCTGCAGCTGGTCCTTAAAGCCATGATGAACATTATGGCTTACATTTGATTCCAACCATAATGATAAAGGAGCACTCTGATTCCTGGGAAATTTCTGATGGTTAATAGAGGTCCATTGGTCCGAAAAAAACTGTGAGCTGAGAAAATGTATGGCCAAAACAGGCTCTCTTACTTTGACTAAAATAAGACTTTGCTCAAAATAAAAAGCAAATTTTGACTGGATGTTCACATTTCATCCTCATGTGTGAGACCTGGCAACAGACAAGGGCTGGTATGTCTAGTCCTCCAAGAAAAAAAATCACCCTCTGATCTTCTTAGTGCGAAACGAGGAAGACAAATAAAACATAGTTGCCTGAATACATGAAGCAGTAGTGTATAATTTCCAGAAGTTACTTTGCATTTGAAATTCTAAATCATGTTGACTTTCAGTGAGAATTATCATCACATTTTCATAAGCGCTTCAGAGTTTATGTACCATTTTCATAAGTCAAATTAATATGAGCTTAAAATGATGTGCGACGATGTAAGTCCATAAACCCAGTTCCTTTACCACTGCTGCGAATGGAGCCGAAGTATCCTAAGCCATCTCAATAGCCCTGAAAAAATTTACACAAGAACCTATCATCAGGCTAATTAGCTCAACCACTTGAAATATTTTGTTCTCTAATTGCCCTGCATAAATCTGACCACACTGGCCAGGTCTTCACAAAGAAATTAACCTAGAAATCAGAATGTAGTTAAGACAGATGTTCTTAAAACCCCAACCCTTTCTTTTCCAGCTCCACCTCATCATGCTGATCTATTAGCTCCATACATCATCCTGGCACTGCTCTCCTAGTGATGGCTTACAAAGCATTTGGCAGCAGCTGAAAGAATCCCCAGGGAACCTATTTTCTTTTGATATCATTATTTTTCAATGTTATAAATTAAGTATTTGATTAAAGCAGAAGAACACAGCTTGGAGAACCGTGAGGAGAGAATGGCATGTATTAAATTGTGGCCCACAATCTAGATGGCTCACAGAACTGAGATTTCTCAAGCTGATGATGAGAAATGAAGATAATGAAGTGCTGGGTCCCATTACGAAATGTTTTCCCAGATTTTGCCATGGACAAAAATAGGTGTCAGGTATTTGCAATTCCCATTTAAGCTACCTGTCCACTCAGTCACAGTCGGGGCAGACCTGAGATGTACAACTGAACAACCTGTACAAGTTGTGCAAATGACTGAACGCACCAGGGGTCGCAGAATCTCCCTCAGCCACAGCCAACTGAGCTTTTCTGACACACTAGAGAACATCAGTGCCCAGACTGATCTTCTGGTGATCAGTTTATAAAGTTAAAAATATCTTCAGCCATATTTTCGGATTAAATTGTGCTCTTGCCTTACACTAGCCCTTCAGCTGTTCTGATAAGATAGCAAACTGGGTCAAAGTATGAGTATGCAATAATGAAACCTAAGTTGTTGATAATAAGGAGTACTTTAGTTTTCAGCCCTACAAAGCTGTGTTTCTAGTGCACATGCCAGAAAAAATAATCTTCTGAGGCAGGTGCAGCTGTAACATACTTATTTTGTTTAAATCTGGGAATTAAAAGCTTTTTGGTTATCAGCATAGTAAACAGCAGGGCTTCTCAAGCCCTTAATCTTACTGCAGATCTGCTTTCTATTGCTAAATTTCTCTGCATCATGATTTTCCCCTATCTGATTTACCCAAGAAAACGATCTTATCAAGAGATCAAAACAACACTGTGAAAAGGTGCCCATGCTGAAAAAAAACATATTTCAAAGCATACTTGGGAGAAAAAACGTGTACTTAAACAGACAGCTCTCCAGGGACAGGGAGTAGACATTTGCTCTGAACCAACTTGCCACATAGATGATAAAAATAAAACAGGATTTCATTGGACTTGTCGTTTCAAGCCTAGCTGTAGTTAAATCCATTTAATCAATAGTGAACACATTTTATCTCCAAAAATTAGAGAATGGAGTTTAAACCTGCATGCATTGCTCTGCATTATAGTTCAGTTCTAAGAGATCTAGATTTAAAATCTAGAGCCCTCTTAGAAGCACTGGTAACTCTTGGCTTACCTGAGAGTTTCTGTCCCTTTTACCTATTTTCTTGAGCTTTAACCTCAAACGTCACCTTTTCTTTTTAAAATTAACTTTTTTTTAATTATTCTGGTTTTAGTGACAATTTTCTTCAATTTTGACTGTTTATTTTCATAAATCTGTGCCAAACTGTAGACTCTCAAATTCCTAGCTAGATGCCTAAACAGGGACAGATTTTTAAAGGACAAACCATTCAGCAGTTACAATTGCTAGAGGAACCCAATTGCTGTAAACGCCACTTTTTAAATCTTAACCTGTGGGCAGATTTCACAGAGGAGCTCATAACACACCACAAGGCTTGTGATATAATTCAGCTTTAACTAGCCATCTCCTTGTCAATTCTTAAAGTAATTTATCTGTAATCCGCGTAAATCCATTTAATTACAGAATCAGTCAGATAAATGTAACCACATATCGATGGTGTGGAATTTTAAACAGCTCAGTTTATAATCATAAAACTATACAAGCCTCACCAATCAACCTGGAAGACACAAGTATGGACATGCTGTAAATTCCTGCACATCTGGAGGACTACAGCATGCTGGCCTAAGTGGCAGGAAAAGAAAGATTGTAATGACAGCATCCTTTATTGTTTGGTCCCAGAATAACAGAAGTTGGGGAGTTAAGAAACCTCACAAGCCACGGATTCACTACAAAGCCTCAGCCTTTTTTGGACATTTTAGTTACAACTCGTATTAGTGCTTTCGCTAATCTCCCTGTGAAACAGCAATCCATAATGTCCCAAGGAGTCAAAAGCACCACTACACCCCCTTTTTTAATTTCAATTATCCATCCAAGAGTAGGCTACTATCATTCGTCATTAGTGTAGGATCAGCAGGGTCATCACTATTTCAGTGTCAGAGGCTGAGCCTGGTAAAAACACACTCACACATTTTATCAAGAGCTTTTTTCTTTAAACAGCAGAAGGGTGAGCAGAGTCCCTCTACATTAGCTAATCCTCCAGGCTCTCATTTAAATAACTTCATTAACTTCATCTGGAAATTAGACTGGGTAATACCAAATCATAACACCAGCTCCAAACAATCATGAGACACTAAAAAATATACACATTATCAATTATTACCTAGCTGTTCTGGAGTGGATCAGGCACGTACCTAGACAATCTCATCCTTGATAAATCTCGTGTGATAACTTCAAGCTAACCAAGCTAGAGTCTCAAAGTAAAGTAATATTTAAAGAACTTAATAATCCATAAAGTTGTACTATTTCCAGACTAATATTTACTCCTTATTTGAAAAAGACTAGAATTATCTGAGTGAGAGTACAGATGATTTATGGACAGAGACTAAGCTACTATCAACTTTGTAATGAGAAATCTTTTTCTTAGACTATCTATCTAATCAAGAGAGTGTCTTGCTAGGCAGAGAACACAAGCACGTCCCTACCTCACGTAGTTCTCAGCACCACTCTTCCCCATTATCTTTAGTCTCCGGTGCTGAAAGAGCTTGATCTTGGACTGGTTAGTTAATCCAGCATGAGCTGGGATAGTGTGAACAGACCATCTTAATGAGTAGTGAGAGAGAACTAGATCCCTGCAAATCAAATGTGCCTGAGGAGTAGCGGTATGGCAGGGTGTTCTGCATGTGCCAGTATTGTGGAAAGTCAGGGTACTACACACCAATCTAAGTATTAAGTGTGCAGTGTATATCTCAAAGACATTTTCTAGACACAAGATTTGGGAAAGAAGTATTTCCATCCTTCTGCGTGTCAGAACACGAAACATTTGCACCACCTTAGTTTCAGTGTGTAGATGACTTGCAGCACAGCAGATCTGTCCATCCTTCCATGTACTTGTATTCCAGAGAGAACGAAAAAAACATTATCAGATGAGATTTCCAAAAATCATTTACCACCGTGAAACATTGCATGGAAGTCTAGTTAGAGCAGGGCTCCTTTGTCATCCCTGCTGTCGTGTGAATGCAGATTGAGATTCTATATGCAGTCAAGGCAGAATACCTACATTAAAATAACTGCATCTGATGGACGTTCACATTCAGGATCTTGGATAGGGCCAGGATACAGCAACATCTAAGCATCTGAATCTGGATGCAAATTTAATACCATTCTCTAAACTTTCTCAATATTCTAGAGTGTGAATGCCCTTGAATTCCTGTTCAAATCTACTGGAACCAATAACATTTAAGTGGTTGCAGATTTCATGCAAACTGCTGTGTTGTCTACCTGGACTGTATTTTGCATTGCCTTAGCACAGAGCCAGGTTTTGACAAAGAATGCCCTCTTAGCTTGCCCTCTCAGTCACTCACTCTTTGGTTGCACCCTATCCAAGTAGCTAGTCCTATTCTTCCTTCCCCAACCAGCTTCAAAGGCAGAAACCACTGTGCCTGTTTGCAGAGTTTATTCAACTGGGTCTGTGTAATAACTTAAGGATAACAGATTGAGAGAATCAGTTTTACCTGCAGTGAGGAAGTTGCTGAGGACAGACAGGGACGGTCAATGCTTTTTCCCCCCAGCCATTACTGTTCATTTTTGGCCCTTTTCTTTCAGAGAGCACTAACTTCTTCCTGCTTAGTTGGATAGTGCAGGATAAACACAAGTCTCATTCACTGGAAATTTATTTTCCATGTCATCTTTCCAGATAGCCACAAACACTCACTCAGTGGACAAGTTCTTGAGTGGATTTCAGACGCTCTGCTTATTGTCATCATTTATCCTCCAAAACTACCCTTGCACTCAGAGGCCTCAGATGAGAAGAGCTCCCACTGTGCATCACACCAGAATCCTCACACTGGGACTCAGTCCTACACTGAGGGCCATGAAGTCAAATTGAAGGATGAAATGTATGAGCGAGTCAGGAAGTGATTTACCAAGGTTCACACAGCCAGTGCCCAGCAGAGCCAGGACCCAAACACAGCTCTCCAGAGCTCCAGTCCCAGCTTCTAAACACTTCCTCACTTAAGCCATCCATTTTAGAATAGACCCCATCACATTTTTTCCACCTCCCAATTTAAATTTCAAATTCTTTGCTGAATTTCATTTGAAATAGTCTCTATTTGAATAGTTTCATTATCACTTCCAAGCCACACTTGAACACGTATGCAATTAGCAGCTCTTTTATCTCACTGTGATAGCGTAGGCTTCCTCTTAAATACAAAGGCAGACCTATGAAAACATACAGAAAGATAGGCAGCTTTGCTTCTCACTCAATACAGTAGTTTGTGCACACAGGGCGTAATAAAGACAGCTCTGTGGTTCCTGACATTTCTGTCATACAGACATACAAAATAGCATGAAAAATCATGGGCGCGTAGAGGCAGAACTGAGAGAAACCCATAAATAAGAGTTGGGGAGGGTCATACAACGTGGTGGGGTTTTTTCCTATCTCCATGCTGCCCTTCTCCCCATCACTTCTATGCCTTTCATATCCTGGCCATAAGTAGCACTCATAACGGTCAGCGGCACAACGTCCATTGACTTACCGTGCCAGAAGCCAATTTCCTGAGATAACTGTAAGAAAAGCTTCTCTTACAGTATATTCTCCTTGACCAGAGAAATACTAACAAGCTGCAAAACTTGTTGTAGTGGGAACCAAATACAAAATCTCCCCTCGTCTCCCTGATTTGCATACACTTACAGCTTCACTCTTACACAGTCATCCATCAGAACAAACCAGAGTCCTTTGTTTCCATACCGTTTCCTCACCACCATCAAAAACAATGTAATTCTTTAGACCAATGGACTAGTATCAGAAGAAGAGTGATTTCATTACATGTATAATGGCTATTTGGCAATGTTTTTAGAACTGAGGTAATGTTTCCTCATAAACAAATATGATAGTTAAAAAAACAACCAAACAACCAAACAACTGAATTTCTTCCCTTTACAGTGCAAAACAGTTGTTTTCCATTAGCAAGCCAGTGTGAAATACAAAAGACTAATCCAAGAAGATGGCACCAACTCAAGAACAACGGTGAAAGTCATTTTTTTAAGTGGAAATCATTCTCCATTTACCAGACCATCTGCTTCAGACACCCACTATCATTTTTCTTACCCCTGGGGCTCAGGACACAGGGTATAGAAAAAGCACGTCAGCATGATGCTACACCACAAACGAGGAGGAAGAAAATTGGCTTCTATAGAATCATACAATCACAGAGTGGTTTGGATTGGAAGGGCCCTTGCAGACCACCTAGTTCCACACCCCTGCCTTGCGCAGGGACACCCTCCACTAGACCAGGTTGCTCCCAGCCTCATCCAGCCTGGCCTTGAACAGGGATGGGGTATCCACAGCTTCTCTGGGCAACCTGTGCCAGTGCCTCACCACCCTCTCCGTGAAGAACTTCTTCCTGATATCCAACCTAAATCTCCCCCCTTAATCCAAGGTTTCTCAGATTCTACCAATTATTCTTATAATAATTATAACACAGTATATTATAATAGCATATTATGGTATAATAATTATACTTATAGTATACTATAAGTATAAATTATACTTATAGTATAATAATTGTTATTATACTCAACTCCCAGTTAGTTATAAATAGTTATAAATATAAATTCTACTGTTTCTACCCCATTTTCCCACAGAAGACAAATGACTTTCCAAAGCACACACAATAACAAGCTGCTGGGAGGCCCAGCACTACATAGGGCTGGCACTCCCAACTACTTTCTCTCATACTAGATCCAGTTCTCTCTGTGCAGAAACAGAGTGTAACACATCATCTGTAAAAAAGTACAGTCACACTGGAACATGTCGCTATAATCAGTTCGATGACAATTTACATTTGCCAGTGCTTTGCAATTGTTAACATCTTGCCTAGAAGGATCATAAGGAACTATTTGATTAGAACCTAATTTTGATTCATGTAATTACAATCAAGGTGATATCTATTGCATAACTGAAGAACACTTTATAATTTCCAAACTAATACTGAATTTAAGTATATTTGGGTTTTTCTGTGATTTCAAGGAGAACATCCTACTTTTCTAGGATCTAGAAAACCAGCACAGAGCCTTGTTTTGAGCTGAAGTTTCACGTAATGCATTGGGCGTTTGCTTTCGATTTACTTTGTCACATGCCACGCACAGAACTCTGGAGCTCCCCCTGAGAAGCAGCATCTGGATTTAAAATCCTCTTATTTAAAAAAATCAGCCATGGCTACATCACTGGCAGAATCGCTTGGCTCTTGCACATGCCAGCTATCAGCAGGACAGAGCCCTGAGCTCACCTTTACCTCACCACCCTTTTACCACACCCGGTTTTGCAGGGAGATTGAATGGCTCCTGCCAGTTTAGGGACAAGCAGGTGCTTCCCCTTTTCCAGCCGCTACTGCTTTTTTGACCAAAACAAAAGATGGGAACTGGGTGTTCTCATGTGCCTATGGTGCCCAGACAGGTGTCTGTGCCTCTTTTGTAGAACACATGGAAAACGAGTGGGGAAAGAGGATAAAAGGGCAGCCTTGCTCACTCTCTATCCCATTCCAACAGCAAGAGTACCCATTAATTTTTTCTCAGAAACTTGTTTACCCTGTTCTTAAAAATCCATATGTCAGTAGCTTATGCATCCCCACTGTTAGAAAGCCCTTCCCACAGTCTAATACAGATTTCCTCCAGTAGAGTTTAAGCCTACTACTTGTTGTGCTATCTGTACCACCCATGGCGCATATGTCCTCCTCTGAGGCTGTCATTTTATTTTATTTTTATTTATTTTATTTTATGAACTCACAGCTCCGCAGTTATCTTGCACCTAGAATAAACAACTTAATTCTTCCAACCTCTCCTTGCTGACTGTGTTCTCCATATCTCTGATCTCCATTCAGTCCAAGTCTTCGTGTGGGGTCCGGAGCGGGACAAAGCACTCCAGCTGTGGCCGCAGCAGCGCCAAACACAGCACAAAGGTTGTTTCCGCTGTTTTGCGTGGTATGCTCTTGTTTATGCTTCCTTGCATTGCTGTGAGAGCCCTAACTGGTGTGCGGTTTGTTATCCACTATAACCCTACATACTTCCTTGAGATGCTGCCAGCTAGCCCGTTCATTCCTCATCTTTTCATCTCACAAATAATTTGTATCCCATCACAGGGCTCTGTATCTGTCCTTGAACTGAATCCCACTTCAGTTCTTCTAATTGTCAAGATTCTTTTGCATGTTAATCCTTTCATCTAAATGCCTGAAGCCTTCCCAGCTGAGCACGGCCTAGAAATGCAATACCTGTATTTTCTAGTTCCTCTAGCTCCAACCACCGACACACACTAGACCCACCACACCCTCCCAAGGAACCCCACGCGTTGCATCCTCCCCATCTGACAAACCCACAAATAGCTGCTCTTCAAGACTCCCCCCACTGTACTACTCTCATTTTGTGTCACTCCGTGTGTCTTCATCTTGTTTGAGAATGTCATTCAAAATAGCATCAAGAAGCTCTCTGGAGCGACGACACAGGTTGCTTCTTCCTTACTGACACGATCTGCTCTCCTAACATGGAAGGACATGAAGGTTGTTGTCATGATTTCAGGAAAAAGTTCTTCCCTGAGAGGGTGGTGAGGCCCTGGCACAGGTTGCCCAGAGAAGCTGTGGGTGCCCCATCCCTGGGAGTGTTCCAGGCCAGGCTGGATGAGGCTTGGAGCAACCTGGTCTAGTGGAGGGTGTCCCTGCCCATGTCAGGGGTGTGGAACTGGATGGTCTGTAAGGGCCCTTCCAACCCAAACCATTCTGTGATTCTATGATTTAACGTCGCTGGCTGTTTATAACACTGTATCGTATTCAAGATGGTTTGGTTGAAAACTTTTGGTCCCACTGTTCTTCTAAAAACTGAAGATGTCTGCTTCTCCCCCCACACCACTGCCTCCAGTTTCAAAGGTGTCTCAAATGCTGGTCCTGTCTGGAACCTCACACCATCCTTCACCAGCTCCAAAAAGCAAGTCCTGCTAGCTTTTAACTGAGTCAGCCATTCAGTTCAGTTTTAACTCTTGAACTCCTCTCCAACTTGTTATTTCCCTATTTTAATTCGAGCTGTTATCCATTCTCACCAAGACTAGCTGTAGCACCTGCCTGATCACTGCTAAGCTTTTTATAATGAAGCCTAGATAGAAAAAAAAAAAAAAAAATTAACTTGTTTTTCCTGATACCAGCCTGTTGCTCAGACTGAAGCTTCATTCTGATTTGCCAGCCATCTCCAGACAATACATCATCACCTTTCTTCCTTATCCTAAAGCTTTCTGCTGGCCCAGCTCCCACCACACCGTAGCTCTGTGAACAACCACACAGGCTCCCTAAGCCGCCTCCTCCTCCCTCCACTGCTTCCTTCCATAACGTCATTCAGGCACATGATTTATCCCACTCAATCTCTGTTGTGCTAATTAAGCCATCTTTTTTGATTGCTCTTAAAAATGCTCAGGTCCTGCTGCTAGAGGCAACAATCTCTTTTTGAGAGGAAAAAAAAATAGTTTCTGGAACAGAATCTATAAACACGCCATCTACTCTAGGAACCCCAAGTAGAGTTTTAAGAGCCAGAACCTAATTCACCTACTTTAATACACCTCAGGCAAAGATGAATTAAGTCCTCCTATTACCCCACTCCTGATGATACTCAATGAAGTCTCCTGTAAAACAGTACATCAGCTGCTTTCTTCCTTGCTATGTTTCCTTATCTGTAATGTTTAAGCCATTCATATTATTTTCTTCACTAATGATCAGCTTTGTCAAGATTACTTTGACAAGTGATTTTAATCAGAGAAACAGATTTTTTTTCCCAATTAAACATTTCTCTCCATTTTAACCCTGAACAATGTGAGAACCAAAGGCTTTAAAGGCTTCGTTGTCCTTCCATCTGATGTAACCACCAATCACGACAACACTGATGACTAAAAAAAAATTCTTGAGACAAACTAGGTAAACAGCTGTTAATTTTTAAATTGAAAAAAAGAGCTAAAGAAGTTAAATGGGGGCTTGGTATAACTACCTTTGTTCTCTTTTTCCACAGTAATTTAATCCTAAATTAACTCCTCCTTAGACGCGTTCACCCCAGGGTGTCAGCCTCCGGAAGCAGCCACCCAGAAGAGTACACAAGGACTGCCACAGTTACAAATCCTTGGGTGTAAAGCATTGGTAGCAGGTTCGTTTCAAAAGAAAAGGGTGATGTTTGCCTTGTGGAGGAGGGAGTGGGTGGCCTTTTACCCCCATGGTGTCTCATCAGTGAGGTTTGCTGTCACCTCAGAGGAGACACAGCACAACCTCAAAGGACAAAGGTCTCTGTAAACTACCTTTTCAGCATCCTCCCGCAAGGCTCAGTGCCACCAGCACCCTTGTCACCGCACCTCTCCCCTGCCATACTAAGTGGACTTCCCACGCCTCTTCCTTCAGCCAATTTCACTGCTAAGAACAACGTTGTCAGGAAAGAAAAGGCATAAAGTGGAAACAGAAATGCCAATGGACTAAAGCACAGCAAACACAGGCACCGAACCTAGAGCATCTGTGTCCCTGCAGCACCTCCTGGGAGAGCAGAGCCTGGTGGTCCTTGCCCCTGAGCAAGGAGCTGCAGGAGGGTCACAAACTGGAGCTGCTGGGATAAACCTGTGGAAGTGCAGGAACCCCGGTGAGGAGGTCCTGGAGCACTCACTAGCACCCGGCAAGCCTGGACAGACTTTCTTAGCTCCATCTGGTGGGCAAACAACCTGCTTCAGGGCCATGACCACCGACTCCCTTCTGACAACAGTTACCAGGCTTACGAGAGAAAGAGATTATTTAAGTGAGGCTGTCTTCACTAACAGCAATTTTCGCTTCTCTCGTGAAGCACTCAATTTGTGAAGAGTAAAATACATCACTGCTGGCTAGGATTATTTCCTGCACATCTCTTCCTATTCCCACGGATTTCAGTGATACAGCAGTGTTTACCTTCACAGCTCCCAGCCAACTGAAACTATAGTCCTAAAAAACAATAGGTATTTACAATCACCACTCCTGGGACTCGAGGTACCCTGGTGATAGCAGTCATCTAGCAATTCATGAACAACTCCTAAGCAGAAATGGAGCAAACACACAATTCCTACAAGCCTGCTGTTACTACTGGCATAACCACAGTGCAGTCCCTGGGCTCAGTTTCTTCGGTCATTACCTGGGGATTTGATTCTGCTTGGAAGAGTGGAAGGAGTTATAAACTGCACCCCAACTGAGCACATTTCCTCAATAATAGAGACCTTACCTAGCTCTTCCCCAGGAAGATGGACGAGAAGTAAATGAACTATAATAGAAGCTCAGGACAAAGGATTCAGCAACTCCTTGAATTTGCCCTTGTCCTTACATTTCAAAGAAATATAAACATTACAGAGAAAAAAGATCCATGGTCCAATGAAAGGCAGGAGGTTATAATACATGGCTCCATTTAAATTCATGATGGATTTCATTTGTTCATCCCTCTGACAGGCTTTGGAATAATTTTTCATCCTGTGTTGTCAGATTTTTATACTCGAGAAACAATAGAGGTCTATTAATTGAACTAAGGAACAAGATAGTCCCAGCCATTTTGTCACTGCACCCCTGCTAATGACAGAAGCAAAAAGAAAATGTTTAGTTAAGTATCTTTGTCTGCAAGCTGGATGCAAACCAACAGCATTAATAGCTCTCTAAGACAGACATATGGACTAAAGCCCAAGATTATATCTCTGTAACTGTGATTACAATAGGTTTCTAGTCACTGAAATATGTGTCCCAGTTTAACAAGGTCCCTATTGTCACTATTTTTTTGCTGAAGTTATAGCAATAAATAGTTCTGCACTCTCAATTTCTGGTTTGAAAAGAAACAATCCTAACAGTATTGCTCTGGCCTTCGCAACATCAGAATTCCCTTCTGTCTTTATTCTTTTTATTACTTTTGAGTTAATTTATTACAAGACAAAAATATTTCTCCAATGCACAATCATCCGCTTGCAATAGCAATTGTATTTAATTATCAACTTACTTCATTCAGTGCTGAGTAAAAACAGTTTCCTGTCAAGCAAATCTGCTCCTTCTTAGGCTACATTTAGTCATTATCATGACCAAAAGGCATTTTGATTTTTTCATCACTGAAGATGCAGACTTAGCGCATCTTAGACTTGTTACAGCAAAACATCTTATAAAGGAAGATATTATTCCTATTGTACAAATGATGGGGCGGCTGAGGCACACAGAGATGAAGTATTTCACTTCTGAAGTGAAATCAGAATCAAACCCAGCTCTGTGGACTTCTGATACAGTCCTATACCCCACGATGTGATGTAGCTACTTCACGTACTATACTGCTAAAGCTGCTCGCTGTAAACCACGTAAAAGCTTCTCAGTTTGCAAAGGTTTCTACTGGCAGCTCTGAAAAAAGAACAGATTCTGTTCCAACTCTGCTACAATTTCTGCTTGAGCTCACACGGTGGACACCCTCCTGGAAAAAAGGGGCTGTGCCTCTTACTTGCTCATTAAATGCCATGCAGCTGTTTATTATTCCTGGTACCTATGTTTCTTAGAGGAGCCAGACTGCCTAAATACGCAGATATGCACTCATATGTGAACAGCACTGATGAGTCGCATCATGAAATTTTACTTGTCTAACCTAATTGAATCTATCCCAGACAGTAATAACAGTAAAGAAAAAGAGGAATTTCACAGCCTCTGTTCCCTTTTCCTTTTTCATAAAAAGCTCAGCTCTGAGTGCAATACACCAGGGTGATATTTGAATGCTACAGTGCACAGATGCAGTCACACAGAAAATTAGAACTGCTCCAAATAAAATAAAAAAAAGCAGCTATAGTACATAGCTGCGTCAGTACCAGCTCAACAGTGGAAAAGTACCTCATCTGTTTAGCCCCCTTTCTTTCTACTCGGCTGGTGACGTCAGTCAGGCACTAATGAAAGCCCAATTAGCATATCACCTTGTGTGTTTCAATGTACAAGTGGAGCAGTTGATGATTCTCTTCTGAGGTTTTAAATAACCACCAAAGCTGAGCCAGAGCTGCTGCTTGGTAGGAAAGATTTAGCTTCATAACATACTCAGTTCCCCATGCAACACAAACAAATAAATGTGCCAACAGAGGCAAAAAAACTCAACCCACAACAGATGCGTTTCTCTGAGGACAGCGACACAAACCAGCTTCAATTCTGAACAACATCATTTGACCATTATTCCAGAATTAAGAGTTTTATTCCTAACTGAGTCTGAAAACTACATTGGCTATTTGCTCACGAAAATCAGGGTACAGACCTTGGTGAGCTTTAGGAAAGCCAGCACCCTAGCTAATGCCCTGACAGTTTTCCAGATGATAGTGACTGAAAAGCACACAGCCACGGAATAGGAACTGATTCCTTCTGCTGTAAAAGAAGACATTTCTATCACCCAATGTAGAAAAGAAAGGGCATCTGCAAGCTGTTTAACTTCAGCCATTGACTGCAGTCTTTGGTGGGGACTTAGTTCAGGGGTCTATGACCCCCTGTGGTCCCCATTTAGGCACCAGTGTCCAAGAGAGGACAACAAGGTATTGCACTCACCCCATCCTCCTTACCCGAGCACCTGCACCCAGCTATTTGTACCACGAGCACAGATGCGAGTGCTGCCACCCTGGGGAGCCGCAGCTCATTTTCAGTACAGCCATGCGTCAGTAAATCAGCACGGGATTTCAGTCCTGATTGACACCAATAGTGGGGAAGGAGGCGAGATGCAAGGTCAAAGAGGCACAGACTGTGCACAGACTGAAAGCAGGACCAGAGGATGCTGCCAGACCTTACAGAAATCCCAAAGGGCACCACCATTTCGCAGCATTTGGAGGCTAGAAACTGGCAAATCTGTCAATCCAAAAGCAATGACAGGAAAGTGCAAGCATCGTGCAGTGCCCTGAGCAAGAACTTCAGCCCTGACCCAGATAACAACTATCTAAAAGAAACAGGAATTCAAGCCCAGCTGGACTTCCTTGGAGCCCCTGTTGAAGTGACAAAGCTACTCACAAGGTCCAACTGGTTTTGTAAAGTGCTAGTGTTGATCACTCTGCCTTAATGGACAGCCGCGATGGAAATCAAACCCTGACCATAACAAAACACACCAAGAGCAACCCTTCATTTCCCACCCACTCCCTAGTCCCTCCGGGTGGAGTCTCCCTGTCTGACTGGCAGTCCTAGGACACAAAACAATCTGGAACCATCCGTGAATGCTTCACAAGCGCGCAAAACTACAACAGTTTGAAAAAGGCTATGTTAAACGAGCTCATGTCATTGACGGATCTTCAGCCTCAATCCACGCCCTTACTCACAGTCATTCACATCAACAGGTGCCAGGTTTTTGTAGAAAAAAAGGCAAAATGCTAACAAGTCAAATGGGAAGATGATACTGCATTTAGACCTTTATTAAACATGGCTACAATGTGCACAGATGTAATTAAAGCTGGGGCTTTGATTTGGCAAGCAGCCTCTATAAACAGTCTTAGTGTTACACTGCTCTTTCTCCTCAGTGCTTCATCAAAAATAAGAGATGTCCTTCAGCTCCTCATCCACCCCTGGGATGATCGAATGTTTTATAGCTCTGCAAACCTTAAAACGGCCAAACACTACAGCAGTGTAACTCATTCTGGGAAGAAAGGGAACTTTCTTCAAGGTGCTTTTCTCTCAGCAGCATCTTCCATTTTCTTGCCTGGGGCGGGGAGACTTACCAGATAGCCAGAACAAAGGAGCAGGGCCCCATTCCAGAATGCAGAATGAGAGCAGAGACTTGTGCACTTGGCTCCTTCCAAGTGGTGATCTATCTTCCAAGTGATCCATGGGAAGAGGAGACAATATTGAAAAACTCTACACTGGAGCTAGCTACTTCCTGCCAGCTAATATATTTCATCTCATCATTTCTCATGAGAGGTATTATTTTGCTAATTATGTCTAATGATTTTTAATGGTATACATTTTCCAAAAGATTTTTACATTCATTCTTACAGCACTGAAGAGAACCTGTCACGTTGATCTGAGCCCACATTTAAGCTTTGTAGCAAACAGAGAGAGCAAAAATAGGTTTAAAAAAAAATAGATCAACAGAAATATGTTTTCTTTTCAGTTCTACAAGAAACAAATCTTTGTTTTCTTTTGAAAACCTCCTTCCACTACACCATAAAATAAAGCAGACTAGAAATATGAGTTGAGTTCAACCCCTTTAGCATTCAATAAACTCGGCAAACACCAAGAATTGGGAAAAGGAATACCAGCTGCATAAACAACAAAAAGTAAAGTTGACATCTAATGCTATTTATTTTAATACTCGAAACAGCATCCCAGATCAGCATTTTTAAACAATCATGCTGTGAATTAGAATACAGGAGTGTCTTCTTATAGTAGTTTAACACGGGAGAAGATTTAAACCCCATAAATATTCTTTACAAATAGATCAGTTGGCAAATCAGTTCTGGCAAAAGGGTATCTGAACAGAGCAGCAACCCCAACTGGATCCGACCTTTGGAAAAGTTTTCTTTCCAAACAGCCTTGGTCTCAAAATCCCCCAGAAATACCTAGACAAGAGCAAAAGCAACAGCAATAACACAACCGAGACAAATATAATGAGATCTTCTCTCCAGAGTGATTTAGAGACTCAGGGTAAAAGAGATTTACAAGGGCTCTTGTCCATTTTCAAGTCATTAACACCCGCACAGAGTGGGAGCAAACTGCCACCACATCCAAAGGCAACGGTTTGTATTGACTTTCCTTATGCATCACTGGCTCCAACTAAACTTCCAAAACGTCTCAAGTTTGCCTATCCCTAATATGCTCTGCAACAACACATAGCCAGCCATACTCTCCCTTATTCTAGGGGAAATAAAATTAATTCCTATACAGTCAGCAGTTTCATCCAAATGAAATGAAAAGAGACCTGAGCTTCTTTCAAAACTGACGACGTGATTTGCAAGCTGTAACAGAGAATTCCTGCTTCATCTTCCTGGGGGCTGGATAATGCATTTGCACACAGAGTATCTGGGAATCTAGAAGTAGTCACTTCTCAAAGACCACTACTTAAAATGACATATCTGAGTCAATAATAAGAACACAATTGATTCTTTATGTGATTCCAGGGGCTGCCCTTGTCGACTTACAGTGTACTACATTTCTAAAAATCATAGGGTTCTTTGTTTGCTTCCAGAGAAAACACTTATTTCAGATAATCTTGCCTCCACAAAGTTATTTTTCAATTTTCTTCAGTCACTGCTATGCCTGCAGGAATGTCTGATTACCCATAAAATGCCTTCTGACAGCTCAGATTCATTACTAAATTACCACATTTAAATTTTTCATGTGCACAGGGCAATTACTTTTATGAATGACTGCCAGAAACATTTCACTAAATCTGAATGAATTTTTAAAGGATTCTAATTGCCACTTAGATGCCCCTATAACTCGTTTTAAAGGTTTTCATGTCTTCTAGTCACGGAGTTACCTGTGTTCAACACGAACATGTCCCCTCTCACATTTTATATCACTGAAAACTATTTACATCAGAAACAAAGAAATATGAAATTGGTGGTGTTACAGAAGCAGTGAGACTGCACAGTAGAAACGATTCATAGCCAAAGTCTTGGGCATGAATAATTATATGTAACCCTCATTCGGAGCTTTTGCAGCAAGTTCCATTATTCATTTGGGTTTTGGTAGGGGAAATTAATAAATACCAACTTGACAGACACCCCTTTAAAAAAAAAAAAAAAAAAGAAAAACTTAAATTTTTCAAGTAGTTGGGTTAAACTAAACCTTCAATATGTTGAAGGAAAGGAAAAGGGGAGGTGCACACGGAATGTTTTTTTACCACTGAAATTTTAGAAAGCACGATACAAATAAGCGTTCAGAGAGGACAGGTGAGCATTTAATTACACCACCGAGATGGGCTGGAGTTCTGACTTATCTCCCAGTGGAGTGTCATCAGGAAATTTCATTAACACAGTCTATTTTTTATGCCAAGGTTGTTAATGAACGTGATAAACAAGATCAGAAATAAACAAATCATTGATGAACTCCCCCAGCAAACTCCAGATAGGCTAAGGTTTCTCTCTGAAGTGCCACATTTTGTGTCAAGTTCTTCATCCAAGTGCTTGTCCATTTCTGAGACTTTTCTATTTCACTTTCCATTACCCCTGTTCCCTCTGAGTTTGTAGAGAGGTATCAAATCAAATGTTCTCTTGAAAACCAGCTGGATTAATGCTCCTTATTTCTTCTGCCTGGAAAATCAAGGAGCAGCAAAGAAACAGAAATGCAGAGCTCCTAGCAGAGCTGGCAGGTTAGGACACCACAGAGAATGCTGGTTCAGGTCACCCATGCTGTGCGTGGCAGCCATTGGGGCAGAAAATTAGGGGTAACTCAGGCAGGACACGGGGCACAGAGCAGCTGTAGCAATGACAGACTCACAGTACTGAGTTTCAAGCAGAGACACAACTGAGCCAGCTGCAGATCCTAAGGTGACTCAGAGATAATCAGCAACTAAACAAGACAATGGGTCTAAGAGAGATGTTTGAAAAAGATCCCATCAAAAGGGAGATGTTCAAAAATAACCTCTAAAAAAGGGCATCAATTATTTGAATTATATGTGAAGCAAATGGCACACCACAACCCCAGACTCTTGGGTTACCTTGCTGGTTTTGCTACTGGCTGACTGCAGAAATGTGGCCAGCCCAGTGAGCTTCTCCATCGCTTTCCTTCCAGTTTTAGTGGGGAGAGAATGGGGGAAAACATGGCATATCCACTTGTGTAAAGATTGTGAAATCTGCAGATGAATGTGCTGCAAGTAATTTTTGAGCAACATTAACCTTCTGCAACAGCAACCTATTTCACTGTGACCTTCAACAAAGGGCAAAACTTCTGAGGGGCGGTGGCCAGCAGTAAGTTACATTCAACCTTGCACAGGATCCGTTTGGTAACTTGATTCCAACACAAAGTATCATCCCTTACTACTTTCTCCTCTGTGTTACTGTCCAAAATACACAGCTACAGAAAAGAACTGCTTGCCAAAGGTGATTCCAGCAAAACCTACCACCTGTGAGAAACACCCCATTGTAACACAAAGGCAATGACAGGTCGAACCTGGTCGAAGCTAAGCCAAGTGAGCAGTAAACCGCCAACCCTATTCCCTGCTTCCCAGTGGCCCCACTCATCTTGTGTACAGTAACTTAATGAATCCTGGTCTTCAGGTCCAGCGCAGCTCAGCTGGGCTCGGGCTTCAGCTCTACTGGCATGCTCAGGAACAGATAAATGGTATGTCAGTGTATTTCCACTCAGCAGGCAGAGCGGGTTGTGTTCTGCACTTGTTAAGGATTGATTTAAAAGAATTCCAGGTTGCTATGAAAACTGCATATGCACAGGAAGACTTGGGCTTTTGTTCCTACATTAGGGTACAACCCAGCATTTCCCAAGATCCTCAACAGGCGTTCCACAGGGGTCAGTGTTGGGACCAGTCCTGTTTAACATCTTTGCCAGTGACATGGATGATGGCATTGAGTGCACCCTCAGCAAGTTTCCTGATGACACCAAGCTGTGTGGTGTGGTCGACACGCTGGAGGGAAGGGATGCCATCCAGAGGGACCTGGACAGGCTGGAGAGGTGGGACACTGCCAACCTCATGGAGTTCAACAAGGCCAAGGGCAAGGTCCTGCACCTGGGTCGGGGCAATCCCAAACACAAGCACAGGGTGGGTGGAGAATGGATCGAGAGCAGCCCTGAGGAGAAGGACTTGGGGGTCCTGGTGGGTGAGAAGCTGGACATGAGCTGGCAGTGTGCGCTGGCAGCCCAGAAAGCCAACCATATCCTGGGCTGTATGCAGAGCAGCGTGGCCAGCAGGTCAAGGGAGGGGATTCCTCCCTCTATTCTGCTCTTGTAAGACCCCACCTGGAGTGCTGTGTCCAGCTGTTGAGCCCCCAACATGAGAAGGATATCGACCTGTTGGAGCGAGTCCAGGGGAGGCCACAAAGATACCCAGAGGGCTGGAGCCCCTCTGCTATGGGGACAGGCTGAGAGAGTTGGGCTTGTTCAGCCTGGAGAAGAGAAGGCTCCGGGGAGACCTTACAGCACCTTCCAGTACCTGAAGGGGCCTACAAGAAAGCTGGAGGGGACTTTTTACAAGGGCCTGTAGTGACAGGACAAGGGGTAATGGGTTTAAATTGAAAGCAGGGAGATTTAGATTGGATATCAGGAAGAAATTCTTCCCAGAGAGGGTGGTGAAGCACTGGCACAGGTTGCCTAGAGAAGCTGTGGATGCCCCATCCCTGGAAGTGTCCAAGGCCAGGCTGGATGAGGCTTTGAGCAACCTGGTCTAGTGGAGGGTGTCCCTGCCCACGGCAGGGGGGTGGGACTGGATGGTCTGTAAGGGCCCTTCCAATCCAAACCCTTCTGTGATTCTATGATAATTATTTGAAAACCAGAGGCTGTTCCCCTGCAGACTGTCCATCATGTTGCCCAGACATTAAAACAAACTGCACTCATTTATTTCTTAGAAACATTGCAATGACAAGATAACAAGCTGGAATGGCACCTGTCCTTATTCCTTGTTCCATGAGGACCACTCTTCCCACTACAGATGTAGTGTCTGTCCCAGGCGACACAGAGTAAACAAGTAGGGGAACTGGATACTGGGGTTTATTTAAGAACCAAAGAGATGAGAGCTTTTACACTGCCTGATCATCTCACATACACTCACTTGCTCTCCTCCAAGCTTTACACATTCCCTAAGCCTTGACTGCCCCTACCCAGAGGAAGATCATTGCCATCCTGAGAAAGTTAGGCAAGGACTTGTTCAGGTCCCTGCACATCCCCATGCATGTCCCCAAGCAGCTCGCTGATCTCCAGGATCTATCCCCACTTCCAGGATCTTTGCCACCTTCTTTCCAGGTCCCATTCTTTCCACAACCACTACTTTTTGAGGAGTCATCTTTTTGGCTTCTTTCCAGCAACTCAAGCCTCTGACTTTCCCAAAATAAATAGTCTAATACAGAAGCACAACATACGATCAACCTCCTCATTGCTAGTTCTTTCTCAGACCGGTTTATTAATTGGAGGGTTTGGCATATGCCCGTACCAATCACAGCTAGCAAGTAGCAGGCTTCTGCTTCAGAGTTCAAAAGTTCAGACATTCACATCCCCCCAGTTATCTGCCAGCTGCGTGTGCTCACAGTTGAAGCTACTTTATCACCTAAGACACAGACAGATATGTTAGCCCTGTTGAGACAAAACCTGCAGATCATTTCCACATAAGAGCCATCTCTCCCACGAGACCAACATGGTAACTGGATTAGGTAATGTGTCATCCTCCAGTCTCAGTTACCTCCCCACACGTGCTCTGGAATCCATTCAAAAGAAAGTGTATTACCTTCATCCAAAATGCACTGAAGTCTGTGGATGGATCTCTCTATTGAGAACAACGGGATCAGGCCCCAGTCTGGGGCCGTCACACTGCTCGTGCTTTCGTCCAGCCTGCTCGGCGTGCAGCCACAGCACAGTATTGGCAACACAGCACAAAACCGGGAGTCCCGATTCATTTTGATTTTTCGTATCTCAGTAGGAAAGAAGCAATTAGAAACTTCATAAGAATATTCCTGACTGCATTTCAAAAAGTTTTGAGGCTGGTTAAACGTTCGGGGTTTTTTTTCACAGCTGACAATGGTTATTCTTCATAGCTCAGGGTAGGAAGATTTAATGGCTCATGTAAGACCAAATGACATAGTCAGGGTAAACAGAAAAGTCTTAGGCCTTCTACAGGACCTATTTTGTTCTAGCCAGGTCAGTGGACCTAATAAAACTTTATCTACCTCATATCCTTAGACTATCAAAGCTACAAGAACACTATATTCTTAACAACTTACCATATTACCAACACTGATAATCCAACTTCATTAACATGTTTCCTTATAGAAAGGAGACATAAACAGAGGGAACCACACTCTCAAAGACATAACGTGGTATCTATACTTCAGGAAAGCTATGTTCTTTCCATGGGAACTCACAGCTATCCAACTGTACTAACTTTGTAAGTGTAAGCTTAAAGCTCTCAAATATGACAATAGATAATACAGCTGGTTTAACTGCTTTTTTCCCCAGTAGATTAAAGGAGTTGATCTGTTGAGTTTATCAGTGGCAGAAACTTTTGTTAACATATAAATAATCACATATAATACGCACGCTCAGAGAAGAGACCACTTTACCCTGCAGCTTCCATCTGCCGAGCTATGGTCCCAGTACTGCAATACCCAAGCAGCTTAGAAATCTCCCTGAATGTAACTCATCTCCTTGAGATAGGGGATATGCCATCATCCCTAGTTTGCAGGTAAGGCATTTAAGCAGAGAGAGATCACCGATCAACCTAAAGATGCCTGAGGTCTACAGAACTGCTGTAACTTGAACTTTATTCACCTGTGTCCCAAGCTGACAGCCACCCATACTGAACAGTCCCTCCTGGGGAATGGTTGTTACCCTCCACGGTTCACCATAGCAGACCCTGTTCCTACACTGCTGACAGCACTTTTATCCATCATGTTATTTGTTCTCTTCACTGAGAACTGAAGAAACAGTCTTCAGAGCTAAAAATCCCCAAACACAGCTATATACATCATGGACAGTCACAGCTAATGGCCTTGACACCAGGACAAACAAGACGCAATATTAACAACATTGAAAAAAAAAGATTATCCTCAGTCCAGCAATGCACTGCTGTCTTCTCTTTTTTAAAATAGCACATCCCTGCCTCTTTAATTACAGCAGGCAGGCTGCGAACAGATGCTTACTGCACCCAGCAGCCCAATGATTCAGGAAAACTTTTAGCTATTAGCAAATCCTTTAGGTAGCTGACTCAGGCAAACAAGATGTGCAGATTCCCCCCAACTGCTTAACCACTGGGTCTGCACAAGCTTGGCTCATTGACCACAGCTGTTGGAGATACAAATGTGCTCAGCTGACAGCCCTCTTCTCAGTTCCATCATCGTTTTGGGTTGAACACAAAAATGTCAGCGTTCACTGTCATCTTGTCTGGAGTTGGGACAAAACGCTCCAAATCAGTAGGTGAGGAATTCCTGCATGAAATGAATCACAGCTTGAAGTTACTCAAATAATGAAAAAGAAAAGCAGAGAACCAGATATGGGCTCCAGTGATACCCAGGCTGCAGGTCTCTAGATAAATCCTGTGGATTTATGCACTGCTTACAGACATCTCAGTTATGAGGTCTGGCTCTGTAACTAACTCCCAAGGAAACAAAACCCGGACAGATTTTCAGCGATAAAAGAACAGCGTGTGACTTCAATTTCTTTAATAATCAATCCTAAATCCCCAGCAGTTCCTGCTGTTGTGTCCACTTCTAGCATCTACAGGCACTTAATCAGTCTTTACTTCCAGCGCTGATGTCACACAATGCATCCCCTGGTTACTGCTGCAAAGACATCTCCAGCTTCACATCTTCTAGAAAGAAGATCCTCCAAAAATCCTGTGCTGCTTCTTATTTGGTGAAAAAGTAGCAAAGGGCAAGATGGGAAAGTGGGAAGAAACCCTTTTTCCTATGGAACCATCAATCACTCTGGATTAGTGATGGGAGTAAAAGAAAAAACTGCATTGCTAGTCATCCTCTCTCTGGAAAAAAGAAAAATCTATATTCTCATTTCACATATGCAAATGCGGAGCCTGGCGGTGACTTTTCGGATTAGCAGATTGTAGCATCACTATACCCACTTATCAATTAGCCTCCAAATGATTTCCCAGGTCCCAAGGAACCAGAGCACAGAGTTATCATCGGTGCCCAGCACTAATACAGCATTTCAGCACTCTGAATATTTAACAGGAGAAATTACATAAATAATTGTAAGAACCCTACAGATTCTCAGCCTTGCTAAAATAAACAGTACTGTATGCTATCCCATTATAATACAAAGACTTTGAATGTCATATTTTATTCTGGTGCCTTTTTCCCTCCTGAATGATCATGAGGTCAGAATGGAAGGGGGTAAGAATCTCTTAAGGTGCTAAATCTAGAGGAGCTGAAGTTGTTTAGCACTCCACAGAGTATAGACAAATGACTATAAAACCAATAGACTCAAGGAAGTAATTGAAGTTATTATTCAGTCCTTACCCACACGGTCTTACTGGTATCTATTGGATTTTTACCGCAAAAAGGCTGAGCAAAGGCATAAAAGGATTTGCTCCTGAAAAGTCCCCGAATTTGCAGTATAACAGCCCTATTCTCTAACACTGCCACTACCCCTGTGCCTGTGAACCTCAGCCACAGAGAAACCAACAAACCCCACCATCCTAACACCTATACAAGACCAGAAGAAACAGTTCCTGTTCCAAGAACGGAGCTAAACTGGACACACCACATGAAGATGAGCTGAGGAGAGGAAAGAAAGGACACCAGACTGCCTATACGGGCAGGCTGTCACGAGCTACCAGTGCCCTGGCTCGACCGCTGTAGACGCCAGTGAACAAAGAAAGCTTTAAGGAAGATTATGAAGGGACGTAACAAATGTTTGCAGAGACCTCCTCCCAAACATCCGAGTCAGCATGAGTGCAACACCAAGATGGGCATGGGGAACTAAATCCAGCCTAGTAAGTGGAGAGCAATCCTGACATCGCAATAAGGAATGACAGAGGAAAGATGAGGGGTAACAGGTTAGGACGGGGCTTCGAACTGAAGGCGAGCAATTTAGTGTTTAACCAAATGGACAGCACAGCGAGAAACACAGGTTGGTAACTGAGAAATAAGGAGCTGTGTGGTTGGGTAGGACCGCGCTGGAACCGTACGCAGACAGAACCAAGGCTCAGCCACAGACCTGTCTTGTTCAGACACACCCAGGCCAAGCAGAAGTCATTCTGCTTACAAATCCAGCTGACAGACAGAAGCGCAGTGCCCGGCACAGGGATCAAACGCAGAGTAGGACGTGGGTTGAAGAGCTTTCCGGGGAAGACAAAAAGCTCCACATAAAAAAGGTTCAGTGGTAGCCAGTGGTGGCTCGTATCCCTGACAAGGTGACCAAAACTGCCATTTAGCTAGAAGATGAGTGCAGAGGTAGGTCTGTGAAAGCAGAAAAATCACTATTTATGGAATATAGTACTTTTGGGCCACACAGAGAAATAAAAGAGAAAGAGGGAGAGAGAACAGACAACTGTGGGGCTTCCCCAGAAATGCAGTGTGTGGCAGAAGAATAATCCACTCACACTGTCCTGTAACGAAAGAACAACAGAGATCTTTGGTGATGATCGAGATGTGTCCTAGAAACAGTGGTCCTGCAGAACCAAAAAGCACTAACCCAGCAGCAAGCAGGGTTTGAAATGGTTTTGTTCCCTCTATGATTCACCAGTGCACTCCAGGCCACGTGCTGACATTATGCGTAACAGTCTGAAGATTACTCTTAAAACTTACCAGCTTTGACCACAGCATCATTCCCGAGAAAAAGATCAGTAGATTAAGAATCAGAACGTAGCCACCTTTTCCCCGACTGTGTTCCCAGCCAGCAGGGGAGAGAAGATGGTCACACAGATGCTATCACAAAACCTCCGTGCCGCTGGCTGCAGAAGGCAGTTCTCTGCAGCAGGAAATCCCCGCAGCGGTAGGATGCTCTGGCTGCCATGCGTCACCAGCATCCTGAGAGTCCGGGCTAACCTTTGCACAGCAGTCTCATTCTGAACACCTCCAAAGCCCCGGGGCATCCAAATCCAGACACGAGCACGTCGGTAGAGAAAGCGAAAAGCAGTAAATGAAATGAAGAAATGAAAAACAAAGTTTGAATTGCGCTTACGACCGATGTGAAGGCTATTAGAGGGAGTTCTGAGATGGTCTCTGGTATTTATGTGGACTGTTCTATTTGATCATTGTTTTATAAATGGCTTCTATCAGTATGTATGACTCACAGATTGCAGGGTACGCCACTTCACTGTATCAGGCTATTCCCCATAACACATACAGCTATAAATTGCTTTCTTGGGAGATTTATGAGTTTTTCCCCATTCTATGTTTTACAGAAATGAAGTTTTAAAGTGCACCATCAACTTGTGACACTCCTGAAGACACACCTACGAAGATATTCTTTCGCTAAATAAGAGTTTAAAAATTTAAAAATTATGAGTTATGAGAAAGAGCAGCATTTCTAGTTATCCAAAAGGGCATATGCTAATCACCAGCTGGAATCAACAAAGAGCTTTGTCACACACATTGCACAACCAAGTACCTAGGAAGATGTTCCTCCGAGGCTGTACGACTCCTCAGCTTCCAATGCAGCGACAGTTACAACCTTTGCTTCTGACACGGGTCCTTAGCCACATACACTCAGAAGATTTTAATAATTAAGTGGAATTAAGTATTTTCACAATTTCAAACGCAGCAAGAACTAATTACTTACTCAGTTTCTTAGTCAGTATTTCTGAATTTGGAATTTCTTACTGCGTTTGGAATCCTGAATCACCAAATGCTCCTAATCATTTCAAAGAATAAACATTTAAGATCTTTTTGCATATATATATATTGCAGATTATAAAACATACCAGAAACAACCTTGTGCTCAGCAGAACAGAACTGCTTGCCTCATAGTACCAAGAAAAAACCCTACACTGCCCAGGCAAACTGCATAGGAATATAAATTTATTCTAAATGGTAGGTTGTCGGCTCTCAGGGTTATACACATGACCTAGCTTGAAGTAGACAAACAATACAGTACCCAAAATAATTTTCTCAGCTGAGTCCACTCACCATTCAAGCAGTGAATAGCAGGTTTTCTACAGACCTGTCTTTGTCTCCTTATCTAATATTCTGCAGAGGAAATGAGCTTATTGTTTTCTTCGCTATGGCTACAATAAAGAGATTTCAGGATATATCTCACGAAAGCATCTCATGGAGGCATGAGCGCCTTGAAGCTATCTACATTCATGCACCAACATTTTATTTCAGTAAATGTCAAGAATTTTCTTTTTTTCTCCATGGCAGATGGGCCCAAAACACCTGAATGCAGGCTCAGGTATGGATTCACTGCTGGAATTTAGTCATCTTATTTAGTTTCTTTTACTGTTTCAAAGAATTAGCTATTCCAGAAGGATGTCTTGACTATTTTGGATGATAAAAATATTCAATTCTGTCATTTTCAGGTTCTTATACTGTACTCACACATCTAATGTCCACATACCACAGAGCAGTGCACTGAGTGCTGGCACGATGGTGATTATCACAGGCTGTTTTTCCCTTCCTTCGCTTCCTAGAGGGAAGGACCATGCAGAGCAGAGTGCACTGCTTGGGAAAGCAGTCTTCAAAGAGGGGCAGGAAGACAGTGTTGTTTGGAAATCAGCTGATGCAGGCTAATGTGCATTTATTTTACAGCAGGTTCCAACGCTAGTAACAGAATCACAAACAAAAATGCAGCTGGGAACAACCTCAAGAGATGATACAAACAACATTCTGCCCCAAAGAAGAATCAGCTATACCTTTGTCCTTCCTGACAAATGTTTGTCTAATAAGTCATTATTGTCTTCCAATGGCCCCCACTGCTTCTTCATGCAGTATCTCTGTTCCATTTTCTTGGTTATCTACCACCTGTCCTAAATCTTTCTTATTGCAGATTAAGCCCACTGATTTAGAGAAAAGATTATTCCCTTCTTCTTGCAAGAGTGTAATTTTTCCTCATTTCATGGATGGCTCATACTCTTCATACTTTTCTCAACAGATGTCTAGATAGCTCCGTTTCCCTCAAATTCCCTTACCACCAACCCTGTGCTTCAGAGGACTCTCCCCACTGTTAAAAAACCCTGGTGTGGTAAACTGGAGTAGGTCCTCATCAGCAAGTTGTCCATGTTCCTCCCTCTTTCCATACCAAACGAGTAGAACTCCTTTCATATTTTGGACTCCAAAGCAAGTATAAGTACTGTTGATAAAAGGGGAAAACCCTCCTCTTTCATCACATCTCTCTTCTCTGAGCAACTGATGTTCCCTTTCATCCTAATTCACATATAGTTCTCAGATAGGCAGTTAAGTCATACTCCTGCCCCATCCCTGGCAGTGTCCAAGGCCAGGCTGGATGAGGCTTGGAGCAACCTGGTCTAGTGGAGGGTGTCCCTGCCCATGGCAGGGGGGTGGGACTGGATGGTCTGTAAGGGCCCTTCCAACCCAAACCACTCTGTGATTCTATGATTCTTTATCACATATCAAAACTTCCAGTTCCTTTTATTCATTCTCCCACTTCAGTACAGTCTTCAACTAAGAGACCATTGTTCTAGGCATTATTCCCAGCATGTGTCATACTGATAGAAATTTTCTCTTGGAATCTTCAAAATTCCATCTTTTGAAGAGTTTTAATTTTACGTGACTAGGATCAGAGAAAGACAAAGGTTTAAGAGTTCTGCCTTGATAAAACATGCTCACCTCCAGTCCACACTACATAAGCAGTAAGTTATAAAAAGCCTAATCTACACACAGTATTTTTGTCTGCCTGTTCAATGTCATCACAACGTTAACACTGCTGTTGAAAGGCGTGGGTTGCCAGCAATGGGCTAAGTGGAAACATTAATGTGACAGTTGATTAATCAATTCTGTCTCACAAACCCTAATGTAACAAAAAGAAGCATAAATAAATGCCTGATCTGTTAAAGTAATATACGGCCTTCACGCTGAGACATAGGCCTACTTTAAACTTTTTGGCAGTTTTAATTCAGCCTGCTAACACTTGGAAGGATAATGCACTGGCTAAATGCATTAATGGTTTAAGTTTGGTTTGTGTTTGTATTTAATTCTCAGTGAAGTTCAGTACTGTTGAAAGGTGCTGGATCAATAGTGCTGGGTTTTAGCATATTTATCTTAAACTTTCCCCCACGGTCTTATCGGTTCTCAGATGTGAAACAGGATTTAGCTTAGCTGGTACTTAGTTAGCACTTGCTGGTTTCTCAGCTTCTGAGGACCTATCCTAATTTAAAAATAACATGGAGGATAGCAGGCATGAGATAGGCACCTTCCAGAGACGAATTCAGCCAGCTACAGTCTGCTTGCTTGCTCCCTGTTGACCACAGGGAAAGCTCAAAAGTAATCTTTGTGCTGTAAGCTGGCAATATTTACAGCTCTGTGGCCCCCTGCCCCAGCTACCCAGCCCCTCGCTCCCGTGCTGCCCCTTCCCTCGTGCTGACAGAAGAGGCTGTGCCTGCATGCGGGGAACCAGAGGGGAGAGCTGGGTTAAAACAAACCAGCTCAGCACACTTCATAGAATCACAGAAGGGTTTGGGTTGGAAGGGCCCTTACAGACCATCCAGTTCCAGCCCCCCTGCCGTGGGCAGGGACACCCTCCACTAGACCAGGTTGCTCAGAGCCTCATCCAGCCTGGCCTGGAACACTGCCAGGGGCTGGTAGGGGAAGGACCGATGGGGGCACAGCGCTTTCTTTCAGCTGCTGAGATGGCTTCCTCCCTGGTTAAAGCGCTCCTGAAACCCTGATGTCCATTTACTGCTTCAAATCAGATGGTGAATCCAGGTCTCCCTCTGATTTTCCTCTCTTGTACATACAGACCGAAAAGGAACTGTACTGCTCAGCTTGCAGAACATTTTCATATGGCGTGAAAGAGAACCAAGTGAGATAAAGCCTGTCACATTCCTTGTCATAATCGTGCGCAGATGTTCCATATTAAAAACGAATATTTACTGAAATACTTTCAAAGTTGCATCAGAGCTACTCAGAGTGTGTTAAAAATAAGCACATGCAAAATATTACATTTAGCTAGGAGCCAGATTCCTTCACCAAAACTACAGACAACTGTACAATTGTTTCTCTGCTAATATGATGAGCCAAATTAATCCCCTTCAGCTGAACACCTCTGAACTGGTTTTATCTGAAACTCTATTTGGCCAAATGATTGTTACCCTCCAGTGAGTCCATGACCACATACAAAAAGCGCACTGCATGATCAGTTTGTTACATGAAGAAGCGTAATAAGCTGCGATTTAAATTTAATAGCCTCTGACAAATTTGCCTGTTTGTTCAACGGAATGAACTCTCAACCCCTGCTCATTTACAGAGATCCAAGATTCCTCCACTCCACAAAGCAATCCAAATTGCCTCAGCAATTTGTTAAGAAATATTTGTTTCCCTTAATTATGATAAGTAACAATAATAATAATAAAACAGCACATGTGGTTCTGATAAGAATGAGCTAAATAGGATGGCCTCAAATTCCTATCTGATTAAGAGACCGTCATATGACAAATCCAACAGAATCAAGTATCTGCCTGAACACCAGGGAAAGTGCTTGATTTACAGCACTAAGTGGATGTCTGCCATGATTTTTGCACACTTTGGTATCTTGGCTGACCTCTCCCAGACTTATTTTCTGCACACCAACAGATTTCACATGTTTTTAAATATGGTGACAACCGGGAATTCATAAATAATCTATCTCCCCTGAAATATAACTGCCATGTCCGAGCAGTTCCGGCTCCAGGCTTGATCTGCAGCAAAAGCCAGACAGCTTAAGTTTATAGCAGCTCTCCCCGTCCTGCAGCTACGCTATTAAAATGACTCCGCTTGTATTCAGCTGCCCAGACGCGGATGGCTCAAGCTCACGGTACCCAAATGCAAGTATGAAATACTGCCTCTTGTCAGGGAAAGTTACAGTCACGCATGACAAATGTAGGTAGGTACAACGGTGGAAAAAGTGCATCGGGCAAAGCGTGTCCATGAACACCTTGTTTCAAATAACAAAGATGGACTTGAATTCGTGTTTGTTTTGTCAACGGGCTTCTTCAGCATCCTTCATGCCCAGCATGTAGGAATGTCACTGGAACACCACTTCACTCCTGCGACCCAGGCCATGCCCTCTGCACCTCTTCTACAGTACTTCAGGGAAAGCAAAGCACGGAGGTATCACTTTCAAAGAGACTACTGATTTTCTGTTTGGGTGCTAAATATAACAAGTCTGGCTTGCTGGCATGTCTGAATTGCTCTCCTGAATCGAAATCCTAGGAAAACCAAGATTCACTCTAGACCCCAAATTTGCAACTCTAGCCTTCAGTATGAGAAAGGAGAATTAAGAAATAAAGAACAAATAGGGGAATTTTCACAGAGGCACGTACACATGAATAGATATTTTGGTCTTCTCTCCATCTCCCCTAATCTATTTTGAATTTTCTTCTACAGGTTTTTTTTTTCTATGTTTCCTGAGCACTAAAGACATTGTATGCTGCTTGGGACACCTCAAAGGTATATCCTGAACCGAAATCACCAGTCACAAACTGACTGAGGTCAAAACCTCTTCCTCAGCTCTCCACCCTGAAAATCATTAGAAGCCACCATGTTCTGCCTGATTACAACCATAAGGCACATCTGAGACAGTAACTGAGACCAGACTCCCTTGTTACTCATCCCAGATTCAACAGATTCGCAAATATAAAAAAGCTCCATCTCTCTCCCCTGTAAAACACATGACATAACTCATGCAAGGAAAACTGCTCAAAATGCTAAATCACCCCCCTTCAAACAGCCACGTGAGGTAAAACTCCTCTGTATGCATGAGAATCTTAGCATCTTTAGTATCTTGGGTGCTCAGTGCAACTTCTAAACATACTTTAGTAAGTTCCACGTAGTCAACCCACACACAGGTGATTTATAACTGTCCTAGAAGTTTTATAAATACTTAGAAAAAAGTTAAAAGCGACCACTAGAGTACCTTCACATGCAAGAGCCTGGTATTCTGTGGGTGTGAGAACCACAGAAGACAGCCAAGACCTTTTGGCACAGAGAAAGGGAGTCCTGTTACTCTCTTCACTCAAACATACAGTCCTTGAAACGAATGATGGGAAAGTCCAAGGCCACCTCCCAGCCTAACAAGGATCATTCCCCTGGGCCTACCCACCCATCAGTTTCCAATTACTCAGGCAATGGATTCTTCTACCTCATGTCCTGGAAAAGAATCTGTTGGTGTAATGAATCTTACAGCTACAGAAATTTCCTACTTGCTCAAAAGTTTTCCTTTAGTTTGTCTCATTCCATTACTCCTCAACACCACTCTCAAACTGTCGTCGTCTTCTATGGGAAGTTGTTGGCTCCCCTTCTTAAGCTTCTAAACATATTTGCATTTCTAATGAATCACATGGTTCTTTTCTACTATCAGTGTTGTACTTTAGCCATTTTAATCTTTTATCACTGTAACCAATAATGTGACCACCAAACCCATCTAGGGTGGAGACAACTTTGTGAGACCACGTTGCAGGTCCCCAAACAGTGTGAATTATTCTGCCTTCTGAGAACTTTGTAATGAAAGTAGAGTCTTCTAAGGCCCAGAAAAATCCTAGACACCAGACACTGAGCGACAGAATCAGTGACCACACCACAAATGCCTCCACTCAAGGGTCTTCCCTCACGCCTTTTTCATGCTCCAGATAAAGAGAAAGCTGCTTTCAGCCTCTTCAGTCTTTCCCAAGAGGACTGGCCTAAGAGTTCCTGAGAAGACCGTACCTGAGCCATTCAAGATGTCTTTTTCACAGGTTCACTGAGACATCTACAGCAATCTTAGCCTGCTGGATCCACAACAACCTTTACGCCAGAACAGCACGGTGGAATTTGGGTACAGAAGAACAAGGGCACAGAAGTACTGTTATGCTACTGTCATTGCTGCAGCATCTAAGCCCCTTCTCACCAGTGACTTCTCCCTCCTGTGGTTTATCCTTCCATCCTGTTTTGGTAAGGCTATTGGTCTTGTTTCGTTTCATGTGCTCCTTGTTCTGCATATGTATTAGTCAAGGAAATGCATAGTGGAGTAGGGAGCAAGCTGGTTTGCCAGAGGTATGCAGAAGATCTGGACATCATCAGAAGGAAAGTCAGGGCAGACTTGTGAAAACCAGAGCAAGGCCAGACACAGGGAGCAAGTTACGAAACACGCACTCCTCTACGCTCAGAGGCTAGAGGAGTTCACTCAGAACAGTCTTTCTTGTGAAGAACTGGGACAACTCCTGATGATATATGAATACACAGGCACAGACACATCCACCTACTCCACTGGGTTAAGGACAGCTCGGATGGTGCAGCCACGTGACTGGCTGAGTGCAGTTAAGTGCTTGCTAATACTCTATGCATGCACTGGGAACTGTAATGGTTCTTCCTGAGACGTTTTCCAGATGCTGCCTGGCTCTTCCACACAGGAGGCAGCTCCTATTAACATTTTAATAAATTCAGTCAATAATTGCAGCAAAAGCCCCAAAGTTCTGCTATAGTGCTAAGCTGAAAAAGGACAGGGAACGGCACTTTTCTGGAGGGTATTCCAACATTACACAGTGCTACCTCTGCACTCAGCTGGATGAGTACTTATAAATCTGGTCAAACTCAGCCCAAAGGTCATATTCGTCCTCTTGAGAAACCCCGTGACAGTGGGACATGCACACCCCATCAGTGTGGCTACACAACAGGCAGCTCTCAAGAAGGTCCAACAAGTGAACAAGTAGGTTGCCACAAGGTCTGCGAGGGCAAGGTCATGCTCTCCTTGGACATACAGCATGCCATGCTTCTTGGCAGTGATGGACACCCAGCTGGAAAGACAGACACTGAACCCCACAATTCCTGCAATACATGTTACTCCTTACCGGGGAAAATGCTAGGACCATCTTCTGGATGTAGTCTGTTTTCAGCTCAGAGCCTGTAGCCCCGCCTCATCAAGCAGACACACACCTTAGGATAGCTAGCACAACACAATACGTACCATGGAAGGTACCTGCTGCTGGACGGTCACTTTCATGTTGTGAGACAAGCCAAACTCTCTTTCCAGCTGTAAACCTTTTCTTCTGTAGGAGGTAGACAAAACTCATGTTTTGAAATAAAAAAGTTCTTGCTGCTCTTTGAAACTGAACATTTCCTCCTCCTTTACACAGCATCTTCCCAGAGTCCCAGTGCAGGTGGAAAGGCCAGGTACTTCTACAATACAGCTAACAGTATCAAAAATGGCTATGAAGCTGCTGGTCACTACTTGCCCTATGCTACACTTCTTCCAACAGCTGTACTGTGTCTTGTCGGCCTGGTAAATCACCATGTACAGTCTTCTCTTATCCCTGTGTGGCTTCTTCCCTTCACTCCTGCTGAAAAGGGATCCTGAGGAATGGAGAAGCATTCAATGTCCAGCCCATAGGAATCACTGTACTAGCTAACACGTCTTCAGCAGAGACACTCTTCTTTGCTTGAGGGGATAACAGAAATATGTGCAACCAAAGCTGATGTCACATTCACTAGCTAATTGGAGAAATTATGCATTCCATAGAATAAGAACATTTTTCTTCTCTTTTAATATAGGTAGATATTTAAACTTTTCTTTTTAAAGTCTATTCTCCATATGCAAATCTCTGTCACTATTTTGTTTCTTCTGCTTTCTCTCTTTTTTTCAGGTTTAAATCATTCTGTAAGGAAAATAACTGTTTGTGGTGTCATTTTCAAGTTCAAGTAGCCCAAATTTATGGGAGGCTATTCTAGAAGTGTACACAGGAGGACCTGATCACTTAAAGGTGTTAAAAGCTGAGATTTAGACTAGTACCTTCAAAGACCCCTATCAAACTACAAAACAGTTTATCCTATTGCTCAGACTATCAAACATCTCCTCTCTGCATAGTTCAGGTTACAGAAATGTCAGTTACCACAGTCAGCCCCTGCAGTAAATTTGCACGATTTCCACTGATATCCTGCTGTAAATGGGAGTAAAGTTCAAACTCTTTGAAGCAACAACTGAAAAAACTCACAGAGAACTTCCCTCTGACCAAAAATGTTCCTTTTCTAAGTGTACATAGTGACAAATGCTTCAAAAAGAGTAGTAGTAAATGTGATATCTAGTAAGGACAGTCCTCGTCAGGTAGACAGTTTTAAAAGAATCATGCTGTTCAACATGCTGAATGTCTTCCTTGCCAGAAGAAAATTTCTCTGCTTTCAAGTACCTGAGGAGGCCTGCTCGCCTTCCCTTGTCTGACACCTGCTCTGACATTCCAGTACCTTGCGCTTTGTAAGTGTGTGACAAAATTAGTTTTTGACAAAAGCAAGGGCATCCTTTAAAGAACTTCACTTCTTCCAGCAGGAACAGGACATCCACAGGTGTGTCTGTAGTGGATTTTCACCATCACAGACTAAGGAAAGAGCCCTTAAATGGAATTCTGACTTGGAAGTTTGAATTTAAAAAGCAGGCATGACTCTTTGCAACAAAAACACGGACATACACAAATCCATGCAATTTACAGGATGAATGTACTAGCAATGCTTGTTGCATTTTACTTTCACATAAGCTACTTCCTGTGCTAGGACAAAAAGAGAAATATAGATTGGAGCCCCCTGAAAACATCCATGACAAGGACAAATAACAGCTCAGCTGATGGTGATGTAAAAAACCAGAACACACTGAACCAAATGTTTTCACCAGAGCAATGCTGTCATTTTCTTTTTTCTTGACAGCTTACCAGAAAGGGGTCCAAACAGCAATTTGAAATTGGTTTTTATCTGAGTGCTTTTTACTGATAAGGAGCATCTGATAGAACAATGTAATATAAAGGATGTTCATATTCATTCCTGTTGGGTCACAGCCAAACTCAGGTCCAGATATGGACTCTAAACATGCCAAAGTTTACACACAGTGTTGGGTTTTTTCTATTCATTCTAATTTTAATGAAATTATTTCTAACTTCTATTCCACTTCTGGTTTCTGCTGGGAACTGGAAGAAGAAATCCCACAGCACGCATATGTGGTACCATCCACACTTAAACAGGAAGGGAAAGTCCTAAACCCTGCAATGTGCAACAGGACCGTGAGTCAGAACGGCAACTGGAGCCCGAACAGTATACTTCCGCACCCTCAGCTATTTTAAACACGCAGTCTGAACACCGAGCTGGCAGGAGATTCTGCATTTCTAATATAAAACAAGTACTCACACACAAGTCTATTTTCAGGAGCTGTGCAAGGAAGCAAAAGCTTTCCTGTAGCCTTGCTGTTACTACCTGTTCGTATTTGTTTTGTGGGCAGACGAGTAAGAGATGTGTGACCAGGGAAGTATCCATGCATTGCCAAATGGAGAGAACAGGCCACAGGTAAGGAAATTGGACTCCAGGCTTGTCTTCTAATTTAATAAATATTACCACAGAAGTCTGTCTCTCTCCCCTTTCCCTTCACCCCATTCCAAAGGCCCTCTTGTCCCCTGGGAGCTCTGTTAGCCCCATCACGAAGCCAAAGTCATCTTGTGCATGGCAGCCACTCTTAAGCCAGGGCTATCGTCCTTAGTTCTGCCTGAGCGACAACGCAGCAGCATCACAGCCATGCCCATGCCTGGTCACGGACCCCATCGATCTGGACCCTGACACTACCCCGCACTCTTGATTGCCCAAGCAGACCCTGGATATACCCTGCCCGGCAATCCCTGCACAGTGTCTGGCCCTGGTTGCTGTCCTGACCTGACCCTGGCCCTAGCCCACTGGCTGACACCTCCGCTTGACCCACAGCTCTGCCTCATCGCTGGCCTCTCGCCTGATCTCGGCTGCCATCACTGGGCCTCTCAGCTTGCATTGCACCCTTGCTGGTAAGGATCTTTGCATCTACCAGCCTCGTCGCCGTGCATCCCCCGCTCCTGCTGCTCCCTGGCACTGCTCGTGGGCTTCCACCACAGCCCCATGGCTTTCCCCCAGAGCTCTGACCCCAGCTAATACCATACAACGTGCAAGGCCTAACAAGAGCTCAACATAACAGCAACGTGACTCAGGAGTTGTCTTTCTATCCATTAGTGTTTTCCCACGGATTCACCTTCTCTATGTACAATGAGGAAGGAGGAAGAATGCAGCTGTTGCAAACAAGGCTGTCAAATCCTGTACTCACCTAAATTACCACTGCCCTGAGATCTAGAGCTGAAAATCTCTCCATCGCTGTACAGAATAGTCCATCTTAACATCTCTCTTTTCTGCTATCGTTTAATAGGTTCCCTTAATGAGCAAGTACCTCAGAGAGCAAACTAACTATAAGCACTGATGATAAAAACACATTCAGCAAGAACATCTCACACCACTTCCCTCTCCCCGGTGGCATTAAGACAACAGTATGCTCTGTGTTTTAAGGACTACAAAAATAAAATCAAAAAACCCAAGCACATTATTTTCACATCTCATTTGTGTAACAGATGAATAGTTTTTAAACAAGATCACATCAGGAGCCCATTAACCATCCACTTTAAGACATTTGGGAGTACATACTCTACACAAAAGAGGAAGAACTCTCACTTTTCAAAGATGTATCTTTCACTAGACCCTCACCTACACTAGGCACAGGTAAAAGGCATGAAGAGAGTCAGGAGGCCAAAGCAACCAGGTACCTCATGACATGCAGCAGACATCTCTGTTCACTGAGACCCTTTACATCCACTGCAGTAGTGTCTAGCTGACAAGAACTAGCAAGAGGCAAGAATGATCTGACAACTGGAATTGGCGCAGAACACAAGACACTATATCTAGGACCTGCCTGCTGAGATATCTGTCGGTATACTGAAATATGGCTCATTTGTAAGGAGCTGGCAGTGTTCATGGTCTACATAAGCTGTAGGAAAACATAAACAAACTGATACAAGTCAGCATAAAGGCTCTGCTGACTCATATGGGCTGAAAATTGGCCCCAAATATTTTGTTACCTAGACAACCAGAAGGAATTGGCAAGATCGAGCCATTTTCAAAGTCTATTCTTGATCAACATTTTCAATTTTAGGTTTATAAATTATTTGGGCCCCTTCATAATAAGCTGAATTACATCTGCCTTAACCCTTATTTCTTTTCTGACAAATTCTCCAGGCTTGCTAAGCAAAACAAGACATTTGCTGCTCTAAGCAGGTACAAACGGCCCCATGGCTAAAGCGCTATCAGCATCGGTCTGCATCAGACAGCTCACTGTTTTCAGGCAGACACAGCTGACAAGAGGCCTGTTTAAACCCAGTTTGCAGTTGGAATGCATAGAGATGTGGCCCCAGAGCTCTGAAGTGCTGGGACAAGGGTTTCTGCTTGTTGGTTCTTCTGCAATGGAGGAGGAGGGAGCCGGTTTTCTCAATGGCTATGTACAGAGCTAACAATACCAATACTGCTCTCAAGTACAGCTCTCAGGGATGCCTACCCCACAGAGTAGGCTGTCAGGAGTACAAGATGTGTCTGGGACTATTCTTTCTCCCTTCTCTAACACTGACCAATACAGGAATTGTTTCTGAGCATACAACAGCATTAAAATTCAGCCAGGTAAACAGCATACTCTTCAACTTCTGCATCGCATGAGAGAGGAGCAAAAGGCAGAGGGCCACAGGCCAGGCCAAATCTTGGCTTTATAAACGTAAATCTTGTCTTTATTCACATGGGATTCTTAAAGTTCATAGCACACCTCATCTTGAAAGACTCGCCATTCATTCATCCACAAAGCAAATCGTGCGACTGACTTTCAGGGAGTTATGCTTCAGGAACCGGAATGGCCTTCCCAGAACTTCCCTGAGTTCACAGAAAACACCCATCTGTTGACAGCCATGTTAAAGACTGGGCTGGTTCATCCCTACTCACCGTCTGACCTAAACACATGGCTTTGTACAGCATCGCCACTGGCTTCGGCAGGACCTGAACAGAACAGTAAAGCGGCCAGCAACAGGTCCAAAACTCCCATCATCCTTACGATAGGCACAGGCCAGCTGAGAGTCCCGTGGGATCCGCATGAGAGTTTTCGAAGGAAATTCCCCATTTCAGCTAGAAGGGACATACTCCCACTACCCTGGACAAGGAATGGGGAAAAATATCTCTAAACTAGTCCCTTCCCAGTCCCTTGCATACTCATTTCTGTGGGAGAAAGCAATTAGACCCTCGATATTTAGGCCAGCAAGCCATTTCCTCCTTCTTTCACTTGAGACAATGCATTAGAAGTTATTACAGCAATTTCCTCAGAAGATTAAGGAAAAAATTACAAAATTCCAGCAATATATTGATCTGCTTATTGTATTTATACAAATAAAATTCTAAAAATAAAACGGAGAGGCTATCAGAGTAGCACAGTAGCTGCTGGAAAACTGTTACAAGCAGTGCATAACCTCTGCTATCGCGTCTACACCTTGGAAAAGCAGCTTCACTGTGGAGAAGGGCATGAGCCATACGCTTGCAGACCAGAGGAGAGACCTCAGTCCTTTGCGTGCCGGGGGGAGGTCTAACGATGTGGGGCAAAGGGAGGCACACCTATCTTAACCATGGAATCACAGAAGGGTTTGGGTTGGAAGGGTCCTTACAGACCATCTAGTTCCAACCCCCTGCCATGGGCAGGGACACCCTCCACTAGACCAGGTTGCTCCAAGCCTCATCCAGCCTGGACTTAATCTTCATTGGGAAGGGGAAATCACTGTTTGGGTACAGCCAGTAGAGGCCTTGCTGAACGAGGCTAGTAAAACAAAAAGTTGTCTGGAGCATCAGCTCATCTTGCAGGCTGCTTCTGTAACCCACCAGGAAACCCAGAGCAACCTTGAGGTGTCTTTACATGATACTCCTCAGCTGTGGGATTGCAACAGAATAATTTTCACTCCCTCATGTCTGTGACACGCAGCAGACAACTAGACCCGTGTAAGCAGAGATGTTCAGTGTACCACTTCACCAAGTTAGTGCTGACACTTCATGTTCAGACAGGATGTTTTACTCAGAGACCCACACCACACTGCATGAATATTAAGTGCAAAACCCTGTTACATGCCTCTGTAATGGAAAATTCCTTTTATTGTGCAGAACTATATAGGCTTGAGTGAAGGAAAGCCCAGTTATAAATAATTCACCCAAATAATGAAGCAATCTTAAGACCTGTGTAGTATGCTTCAGGTGCAGTTCTTTCATGAAAAATGGCCTCTTTTCTCTTCTCTTTGCAATTGAGAGGCTTTTTTATTTTAAAAGTATATGTCATATGTTCTGCGACATGTCCCCAGAAAATTATCAACAGCCAGGTTCTTCTCTTGACTAACCAAAATGCTACATTTTTTTGAAGGAAACGGTCCATATAAACACCACCTTTGGTCAACTTTCCTGAATACCTTCGAAGAACCTGTTGGGTCTCCAGCTCATCCACTTGAGGAATGGGTGGACAGCTCAGCAACATATCCATTGCTTCCTTCCTCCAGATTCCCATCACTGGTGTTGCTGCACTGGGACACACAGCAAGGCCTTAGGTATATACTGAGCTAGACAAACTCACAGGAAATTCAAGTGTAGCTGGAATGCCTCCAACCTGCTTTTTGCCACCACCAGACAGACAGCAAAATTTGCCCACAGTATATTAAAATTTGGGTTCTGTAACACCAAAGTTCACAGACTCCAACCCTTGCAACAGCCCAATTAAATAATATAAGCATTTTACAGAACTGAGGCCCATTTCAGCCTTCACACACAGTTCCAGCACTACAGCAGCAGCTACAGAGCAGCAGAGGGTCTGCATACATTTGTACAGTGCCACCATCTCTGTCCTTGGCACAGGGGCAATGTCAGGGATGGGAATGTGATTGAGGCATTCTGTGCTCCAGAAACAGAAGCAGCTGGGTAAAGCGTCTGCAAGAGCACCCACGGGGGCTGCTCTAATTTAAACTGGCCCCTGCGCAGCTGAGAAGCTGAGGAATAGAAGCAGAGATGGCCTCAAGCCACTGTTGTACTCTCTTCCTGAAACTGCACCTTCTGAAGCACAGCAGAAAATAACAGCAGATTTTGTAAGAAAGCCAGGGATGAAGCTGGGCAGAACAAAGTCTCTTTACTCAAAGCCTCTTTTACCCAGACCCCCAAAACACCCCAAAATTGCACCCCTGCTGCAAGCTAGCAGTGCCTGCTGCATCACCTAAATAAGGACGAGGAAGAGGCAAATGACTCAGCTTCTGATCACGTTTATCCCAGCTCCAGTACCGAATAGAATCTCAGAATGGTTTGAGTTGGAAGGGATCTATAAAGGTCATCTAGTTCCAACTCCCCTGCCAGGGTCAGGGTCATCTTCAAGTAGATCAGGTTGCTCAGAGCCCTTGAACACCTCACCTTGAACACTTCCAAGGTCGAAGCATCTACCACCTCTCTGGGCAACCTGTTCCAGTGTTTCATCACCCACACTGTAAACAATTTCTTCCTTATATCTAGCCTAAATCTACCCTCTTTTCGTTTAAAACCATTACCCCTTGTCCTATGGCAACAGGCCCTGCTACAAAGTCTGTCCCCATCTTTCTTATAAGTCCCCTCTAAGTACTGAAAGGCCACAATAACTTCTTGCCAGAGCCTTCTCTTCTCCAGGCTGAACAAGCCCAACTCTCTCAGCCTGTCCCCATAGGAGAAGTGCTCCAGCCCTCTGAGCATCTTCGTGGCCTGCCCTGGACACGCTCCAACAGGTCCATGTCTGTCTCGTACGGAGAATAATGTCATTTCACTTCCACAGCATTTCTTTTGAATTACCCCTAGGAAATCAGGAGCAGTCAGCCCCTCTTAGCATACAGAAATGACCAACATTTGAGTTTTGATCTTGAGATCATCCCAGACAGTCAGAGCACTTTGGAACTTTTCCTAATCAGAGGAAGAGCGTTAAAGGGGTAACAAGCGAAGACTTCCACTGTGTCTTACCATTAATGAACATTACTCAAGCACAGCGCACCGATAGCACTGTGTCATGGATTAGATCGGTTGCATAAATGAAACTGCTCTTCCCTATTAACATATGCCCTCAGCAGGAAGAGTTCAGAAAGGGGTAAGAGAAGGAGAGAGAGGGGAACAAAGGGGAAGGAAAAAACCAATTCAACACTTGTCCCACGACACAGTGCAGATGCTGAAGCAAGCAGCTGGCAAGTCTCCCATGTCCCACACCAGCTGTAAGGCGGTCCCCTGGACACTCAGCCCTGCCAGTGAAAGGCTTTGGCAAACCCAAAAGAGAGAAAGGCATTCCCTTCCGCCACTACTGACTGCTGTACGTCTGTCGGTGCGGCCCGAGTCCTTGCTCAGCAGAGTTCATTTCTCGTATGGACTCACTCACTATGTAACTTGGAACTGGGAGGTAGGAGATGCCTCCAGCTACATCTCCAGCTACAATTCAGATTTGAGGACATGAAGAGTTCAGGATTTTACTTCAAATCAAAGTTAGTCTTCTCCTGTAAATTTAAAATTGATTCTCTGGAGATTCAGGTCTGTAGAGCCTTCTTTGATCCACAGCATTTCTGGGAAATACTGTGCATTCTTGGGCCCAATTATTGATGGATTCAAGCACACAAATAGATCTCTAGTCTCCAAATAATTTTAAATAGAAATGCTTGGTTTATTGGCCAAAACCACCTTGCAAACTGAGCCTGCAGTGGCTGCACCATGCAATTGAAATCATTTCTCCAACAGTCTTCCCTTCGAGGATCAGTCACGCTGCCTCACCTTGCCAGCACTGAAAACTTACCGTTGAGCTTTCTTACGTGAAAAGCCAGCACCCTCAAACCCTCCGTGCTGGCCAGCACAGGGCACACTGACCACATGGTGAGAGGGCATTGACAAGCTCCCCATCCAAAGAGGAGCTTTCCTGAGCCCACCACACAACATGTGTGCACACTTGGCCTGGGAACAAGAGGGGTCTCATGGCACCCGATCTCCCCCTAGGAATCTCCTACAAGTTATTCACAGAGTTCCTCTGCCCTCAGAAAGAGAGTGAGCACACAGAAACCTGCAGCCATGAAACCAGCACTGAAGTGAAAGTCACCTCCTCCTACATGACCTTATTTCGCTGTACATCCTCCCGTTGCTGCTATGAGGGTAACCATATTCCCTACCTCACGTGGATGTCGCAATAGGAAGCACAACACGGCTTCTAAGTGCTGCGGTAATCAGGCAAATGAGTCTTAACTATTTAAAAGACAACAAGAATTTGTTTTGAACGTGGAGTGGGCTCTGTAGATTGATAATAACAAATACAAAGCAACTAAAATAAAAATGCCGATTTTTATGGTTTGGACTTTGAGGGGGCAACTAGTCTTTTTGCAAAGGCAAGAAAGCTGTATTTTTAGCCTGATTAATCAAAACTAATGAGCCTCTAAAACCTTATGTTTCTCTCAATCAGCATACTATCAGCAGTGACACTGTACTAGCCTTTCTCCATCAGAGAGCAGCCCAGGGGCCATCTAACAACACTCCAGTGTGGGTGACTCAGAGGTTCTCCATAAAGTAAGGCTTGCCTAAATTTCCAGAGCAGATGGTTGAACTGTGAGACAATCCGTCAGATGGCTCTGAAGTGTTTAATACAATTAAGGATATGCAATCTGGAAACGCCCTGGGCTCAGACAATTTGTCCACAGATTTCTGTAAAGCTTTCAGAAACAAATCTGCACTGTGTCCTTCTGAACAAGCTTAATGATTTCTTAGCCAACAGCAAGGGAATCAGATGTTAAAGGAAGCAAATAGAACCCCTTGCCAATGCCTTTGCGCCCCTGTAATGGGCAAGATAGCAAAGCAACAGAACATCAACTGTTGACAACCATGATGGAACAAGATCAGTTTCTCAACAGCACTTTGTGTGCTTAATGCAGTGGAAACATTCATTGTCTCTACACTCCTCAAAGACTTGCAGTTATACCCACTGTGCAGATGGGAAAGCTGAGGAGCATTGCTACACAGCTTGTCTTCATTCAGGAGATAGTGGGAGAACTAAGCCTGCCTGTCTTCTCATAACTCACGCTCTTTCCTTTCTTTGCTTCCCACCTGCACCACCGCCAGCCCAAGCAAACAGCTCCCAAGTCCCTAAATATTGCCCAAGCTCAAGAAGACGTCTCACCTTTGACACCAGCAGAGACAGACGACTGCCACTGGAGGGGACAAGGTCATGCTTCTCACTTCAAAACAGCAGAGCTGAGAGTAGAGTGATTGTGAACAGAACCACACCAATACGTGGTTCTAACTACCCTCTGTCAGTCGTCACACAGACGGGAGTATCTCGGTACCTGGTAGCAATCATCCCACATGTGACACCTGTCACGTATCTCTTTTGTCCACTGTGGAATGAAGGGAGAGACCTACTGCCTAACACATACGTCCACAGAGACAGGAGGAGGAAAAGAAATGGATGGAGAAAAGGCAAACTGAGAGGCTGAGCTGCTGCAGCACAAAGCTAAAAACTCGTACACATCAGTGAGTTCAAGAGCTCTTGCTTCTACGTGTGCTTTGTGACCTGTTAAAGGGCAGCAGGGAGGTGACCACAACACCACAGCGGGGTAAGTCAAATCCACTCCAGGCAGGGATTTGTCCTCTTTGATCCCCACATAGAAATATATTAAGAGCTTGAGAGTGCTTACCAATAACGTGAGGTACACTGTAAATAAAGCATAGTACAGGTGTTTCCAAAAGAAACAGTGAAAATACAGGATATTCAATTTAAAGAAATCTGTGTTAGATCGGGGGGGGGGGGGGACCCAGATAATAATTGCATGGCTACAACTAAAACCTGTGAGTACCTACAGTCATGAGCTGTGATTCCATAACTACTCTAAGCCAACATGACCACTAGCTGCTGCCAAAAAACACCACTTCCACTTCCCACTCCTGTCACTCCTTCCCATTCCCACCAGCAACTGGGAGCTGCATTGAGCTGTGTTGGTTTTGGAATGCTCGTGCCAGCACTGGCAGCAGGATCAGATAATGTCCCAGAAGGTCAGAACTCAGTTCAGTACTTGTATCTTAAAATAGGATTGGCAAGCCTAAAAGTGCTAGTCAAAGGTACCTTGTAGCATTCAAAACCAGGGTTTGTGGCAGATCAAAAATAAAAACAAGGGACGACAGGTTTAAATTGAAAACGGGGTGAGGCACTGGAACAGGTTGCCCAGAGAAGCTGTGGGTGCCCCATCCCTGGAAGTGTTCAAGGCCAGGCTGGATGAGGCTTTGAGCCACCTGGTCTAGTGGAGGGTGTCCCTGCCCATGGCAGGGGGGTTGGAACTGGATGGTCTGTAAGGGCCCTTCCAACCCAAACCACTCTGTGATTCTACTGTTAAGACAGCACATGCATTCCGATCTCTCTCAGAACGCTGAGAGGACACAACACAACGTTCAGCGTTTGGGGTGTTAGGCTTGTTGCTGAACACAAGGCAAGCGCACCAGGGCGTAATAGGAGCACTTATGGGGGGACTGCATGCCTCCTTCCCTGCAGTACCCTGCAGATGACCCCACATGAATTCGTCACTAGCTGGAAACCTCACCCCATCAAAACAAGTTACAAGCTGTCTCCCTCAAACTCTGGGTATAGTACGAGCTCCCTTCCTATTCGCACCTCACAATCCACCATCACACTTTGCTCAAGCTGGCAGGTGCAGCAGCAGACACAAGAACTGCAGGAGCCATACCAGTTGAAGTGTCACTGTTCCCACCAGAAATCGTTCCCATGCTTCTCCTTCAATCACTGTTGTACCAGGCTGGCAGGTTTACAGGGATGAGACGTGACCTGCCATGACCTTATACGTGAGCAAGTGACTCCATTCTTCAGAGCTGTCAGGCAGTGTTAAATTTAGAGAGGTTTCATGCAGATTATTTGCAAATTGTTCAATAGATACCAGAACTTTTAGTGTTACTTGGCAGGTGCACAAAGCTTGGCAGAGCTTGAGATAAATCCTCCAATTTTTCAAATACATACTTGTAATCTTCTTACCTGCCCTGTCTCACACACTGCTCACAAACTCCCTGTGCTCTGCATTCTCACCTCCCCAGACCTCATCCTGCATGTAACGTCTGCCAAAAAAACCTACACACAGCTCCAAGTCCACCCTCAATCTGCTATCCTCCCTCTCTCCCCAAGCTCATGAAAAATACTTCTCTAGGCAGCTGCTTCAAAGAAATTCTTGTCTATAGATGCTTTGATAAACAGCCTGTATTACCAGAGCACGTATCTGTTAGGTAGTGCAACTGGTAATTCTGAGAGGGTCCCCTGGTACGCTTCCATAACGTTTTCTTACGGCTATTATCCAGCAGAACTACTGATGACAGTCAGTGGGGTGATGAAGATAAATAGTAGAAGGCAAATAAAGTCTTCATGCATTGTGCCGTGGTCTTTCTTTCAAAGACAGATAGCAACCTGCAAAATGCTGAGCTTCCTACTGTGTGTGACCTGGTGTATTAGTGACCCCATACATTATGGGCTGCCTAGGCTGAGGGCTGGCGGCTCAGAGAAAGGCAGGTGGGATTACACAGGGAAAAGACTTATCTGGCCCCTGTGAGCAGTATGGAGGTCAGCAAATCACTTCATCCTGCTCTAAATCTGCAAGGTGTGACGTTTTGCCTGACAAAGACATCTCCCTGATGTTCTTTTTGATAGCAACTTCGGGCAAATTATTTTATTTTATATACTCCAACTTGGATTCAGATGATGTCCTTTCCTGCACAACAAGGACATTTTCAACCCCAGTGTGTAATTCAACTCTCGTAATTTCATTGGACAATTGCAGATTAGAGCTCTGAAAGGATCTCACTTTCTCCCTCCTGCTTCTGAGGTGAAAATGAAAACCAGAGGGGAGCACTTGATAAAGGTTTTGCTGATGTGATCACCTACAGTTTCCTCTATTGGTACTGATCACAGCTTATAAATTCAGACATAAAGAATTATTTTTATTAAACAGCATCCCACAAGCCAAATGATTTTTCCATCCAGGAGCAGCTGTGACAGACAGAAAGGATGTTAAGCATGAGCAGTCTACTTTGAAACGTAAGCATGTCAAAAGAAAGTCCAGAACCTGAAATACATGGCTCAAATTATCGTTTGAAATCAGAGATAGCTTGTCACAGGCTCAGATTGTCATCCAGCATCGAGTAGAACAGCATAGTATAAGGCAGGAGCGGGGCTTCATAGTGTAAACATCATACACAACTTGCTCTGATTCACTTCTAGGAGAAAAATGCTCTATGTCCTTCCCTTCTTTTCTGACCTGCTATGCAACTTGTGGAAATTGCTCATCCTTCACAAAGTCCATCAATTGGAGGTACCACAGCTCTGTCTCTAATACAGGGAATAGTTGAACTCACGATCAGCTGGAAGAGCTCTGAGAAGCTCCACCTGCCATGTTAAATGAGTAAGAGATTCCACATTTGCAACACAGCAGAATTCATGCTGCCAGGAGTACAAAGTGCCTTCACCTGTGCCTGTCACAGAAGCACCCAGAATCTCCTGTAGACCCCCAGGGGCCTGCAAAGCAGTCACTGTCAGATAAGGTGATCATCTAAGGTCTGACAGCTACATCCAAGCATAGGGAGCACTTAAGGAAGAAGCTTCCTCAAGGACCAAGCGTTGTGACCTTCCACTGGTGAGGACTGACACTGTGAACCTGGGACTCCTTGCACCAGGCAGCGCCCACCAGCACAAGTAAAACAGCTGATATGACATCCAAAATAGATGGGATGGGAAGGGACACACTCTTGCAAACACTGTTCCAGCCTCTGGGGCCGTATTTGGGTACTATCCAAATCTATACATCTATACATCATTCCAGCCTCGACCACAACACACTGATCCTCCGAAAGTATCCACAGAGTATCAGTCTCATTGATGCTCCTATTCCAAGCAGTGCTTAAAACAAATGTGAGCTTCAAGCTTCCTCCTACTGCACCACAAGAGAGATGTTAAACTGGGAACTGGGAGAACCAGCCTGGAGAAGGCGTTTAAGGGAATAACCATAGGTCAGGGGGATGAGATAAAGGTTTCCAGGCTGTGCCAATTTTCTAAACAACGCTGTGGCCAGGGCCCAAGGGCTTTTGGATTTTCAGCTACATAATCTTCAAATTTATTAGACTGGCAAGTTTTCAGGGTTTGGGGTTTTTTTTTATCTTGGCAAAGGTGTACTTGTAAAAGGAGGAGTATTCAAACTGAGGCAGCAAAAGTGGTCCCTCCCTGCTTCCTCCAAATGCAGAGGACACTAAATGCACTCCACAGCAGCCGACAGCTGGTGTTACGTGTATTTTCTAACCTGTCCCCCCTCAGGTCAGGTGGAAAGGGTCACTCTGAGGTTTCTTCAGCTGAAGCTTGATTGATCAGCTCTTGCTGAACCAAACTGGTTCTGTAAGCGCTTCTGTAAACACACTAACAAACCCCTACGGGACTGTATTTAGTTTATACATTTAGCAGTGGCATCTGCACTAGCTAAATCAGACCGGAGCAAGCACACCTACCTCTGGCAGAGTATTTATTGAAGAAAGCATACAAGACTGCTTATTCACAGTTTTTATTCCTTTCCCTCAAACCCTGTGACCCTCTGTGAACAAGATTTATAGAAATAGCAGTCTAAAGGGGGATCACTGCAGAGCAAGCAAGCGTAAAATGAAATGGAAGAGGTAACTGGAGATTAGCTTAAACTCAGATTCATGTGGCACAATTATCACTGTAAATTCAGGAGGAGACAGCAATGTGCTATAACTTCTCACTAAGCACGTCCGAGTGATTTAGAACAAGTGGCCATCAGTTCAGCTAGAAACAACTTAGTCTTGAAAATACCTTGACTTGCTGTTGGCTGCTTTAAACATAAGCCACGAGGATCCACCTTCTGGTCTGCAATTCTGAATTCTCGTGAGGAAAGACAGCAGATCGGAGATTTTCAGCAAGACATTTGTAAAAACATCCCTGTGCTGGGACTGCTGAGGAGCGTTCACTGGGGAAAGAAAAAGGAGAAATGAACACCAAAGAACAGAAAGTCTCTTTGGTTTGATTTATTCTCCAGTTCACATTCTCAGGCACTGAATTATCCATCTTCCATTTAAAATGATGTATTTATTACTATCTATTTTGCAGACATCCCACAATATATACCAAGAATTCTGCTTATAGAGAATTCTCAGCCCAAGGACATATGTAAGGGGATGGGTACACGCACAGCCACACTTCTGTGCCTTTCTTTCTCAGCTTAGTGCACTAAGAACAAGGGGTGTCTCTACTCTTGCTCCATCAACATGTTCAAGGACCCCAAATGTTAAATATGTACGTGCAGCGTAAGAATGGTTTAGGACCGACAGTGTACAGTCCACACTAATGCAGAAGTATCTGGTGGCCTGGAGCTTAAACTAGAGCTTCTGCATTACTGCTGCTTCTTTTTCTATTCTCCAGAGCACTTTAAAAGCATGTATATTTATTTTTATTCTGGGAAGAATCCAAACAAGTTTCATTCACTTATCCTATAAAACCATAACAGCTGAGTCACTCTTTAAAAGCACTTCTCTTTTTAGTGTTGTTTCCTTCATATACGACTTATTTATTTACCATAAATAGGAATGGATCAAATTTTATTTACTTGAAGATGTGACCTTTTTTTTTCCCCACAACTGTTTGAAAGAGAAATTTCCCAATCGTAGTACCTTGTACCACATTAACGGGCACTAGTGCCTTAGACCTTGAAGCAATTCTGCTTCAACTGTAGAACTAAATGAAAAGTTAATTAGTATTTCTTACAGGAAAACAACAATCCACTGCTGGCCAGATTTATCCTGCTGCCAGAATTGCTTCCACCAGAAGAACAGCCAATTAAGTGAAAGGCAAGTGTGATTTTCAGTCCACTTTTGCCTAGGGTTGCACTGGTGGAAAGGTCACCAGAGCCGGGTCCTCTGCAGGTAAGACACACCTCGTCCTTTCTTTCGTGTGATTTTTCAGGAACACTGCCACAGAGCTTTTCCACCATGCAAAGGAAATACTAGCAGGAAAACTAAAATGCCTCATAAACACACCCACAACACAATCCCACAACCCAGTAATGCCTTAAGTGGAAGACCAGGAACAACTTGTAGATGAACTGTTAAATTATTCCCTACTTTGTACTTAAGATACATTCGGTAGCCCAGAAACTATAAAGCCACTGCAAGACCTGACAAATACCAGGTAACAAGGTATTCCATGTAATGTATATTTTAATTGCCCTGCTGATAAGGAATGTGGTCTTAACACCTTGGGTTTCACCCTCCAGGATGCAGCAGATGACCCACCTCTCCTGCACAGCCTGTATTTCAGTGAATGGAGTGACTCCCTGTCCCTCATTCTCAATGGGAATGATGTGGAGATTTAAAAAAGAAAAACAACAACAGACAGGTCTTCCTGAAGAGCAGCATTTACACCTCTAATGTAAAGACATACTAGAAGGCCCAGAAAAGGACTATGGACTTGGTACAAGCCAGACGTTTCAGCACACTTCTGAACGCCACTGACAGTGACACCACTTAAACATGCTGCTCACGCGAGATCTAAGCAGGCTCAGATTCATATATACAAACTCTTCATCTCCTTTCAATCCCACTGGACATGCGATAAGTCCTGCATTTACCAATACAACTTGCAGACTCATTTGGTTATTGTCTATTTGGCACAAGTGCCTCTGCATCCCGACCACTTCCTACTTCTGACTACACAGAAATGTTGACCCAGTCTTTCCACGGGGGTCGAATCAGTTCCACTCCACATCGCAGAAATCATGGGCTTGATTAATCCACTGCCCTCCAACCAGCCCTGGCTGGAGGTTACAAATGAGTCACTTCTAAATTTACTCACCCAATAGCAAACTAAATTGGGATGAGCATTTCCCAACACACTAAAGGTAACTGATGTATTAATGCTTAAGTGAAATAAGATGCTTAAGAGATCTCCACTACCCTATGGCAGGCTGAGGCATCCTCCAAACAGGCTGTGGTCAGGAGAAGAATTAAGAGGCATGTATAAGCTTTGAAAGAGATCTGTCATGTATGAAGAGCAGCTGCTGCTATTTATGCCCCACAGAGAGGCTCACTTGGAGTTTGATTACCATAGTCTAATGTTCTGATTTGTGATTTACACTCAAGAACAGTTTATCCCCTCACGCAGATGCGACCTAACCTCATCAGTCCTGTTTAAAGTTCTTTTAATGTGGTACTTTTAAAGCTTTCGGGCAGTTCACCGTGGAGTCAGCGTGACAATTCTGCTTGGGAGGGATTTGTCAAAGCCGTCAGAGCGCAGATTGGATGCCAGCATCTGAGGGATGTGGTATCACCTGGGTTAGCCTTCCATAGCTAGCCAGGACCTCAACGGTAGACATATCCGCACTGTTACAGCGTGAGCTAATTTGAAAGAGACAAGTCTCAAACCAAAAGCTCTGCACAAAGCTTAATCCAAATCCTCAAGACTCAAAACATTTTCATTCAGTCTCTTCCCATTCATTTTCAGCTCTGCATGGTGTGTTACATTTGGGGAAGGCAAAGAGAACTTAGTACCTTGAGGAAGGCTGTAGTCCTAGTATTTCCAAACCAAACAAAAGCAGGAGAAATGGCAAAGGAGACACAGCCCCAATCACAAAGCTGAACCGTGGGTCCAAGCTTAGTCAAAAGAAGAGAGGTTCAAGGGTCTGCAGACAGTTTGGTCCTTCAGAAGCAAAGGAGGGACTTGGAAACAGCCAATTACTGACACTGAAAACCTGACAATCCTTTGTCAGAAAAGCACACTCAAACAGCAGCACCTCCCTAAAAACTGAGGATGGCACTTTCCATGCTCAGTGGGCAGGTTTATGGAAACAGTGTCAGAAGAGGAGCTGATCACTCAAAAGCTGCCCTTCAAACCCTTCCAAAACGTGTTTCAGGAAAGCTTTACAGCAGCAACTTTGGAAGGAGGGCCTTCCACCAATTCTTAGCGTAAGGCTGGGAGCAGAATCGCAGCTTCCCAGCATTAAGGACCCATCACTTCCCAGATTCTTGTCTGGCTCCTTGCTAACAGAAACCAGATCTGACGAAATGATACCTGGCTGGTTCACTACCCTAAACCAAAGCCGCTGCTAGAGTTGACGCAGTGAGGCTGCAGCAAACCTATGCACTAGCTGCTATTTTTGTTCACCTCAATCTGTAGATGTTCCTAACTTGGTTGGAGCGTACACAGGACCCTCAGCAGTTTGGCAGCCGACGACAACAAAGCCAGAGTGCACAGAACGGCAGCTGCCTGCGCAATCCATGTGCAAACCCTTGACCAGCCAAGGGAACCGAGTGACTGGATTGCAGAGGAGGGCTTCAATATAAAATTCACAAGTGGGAAAGTATACAGAAACCTTCCATCCAAGGTTTTTTCATTTCACTTTGCTCTGTGGCATATGTTTGTCCAGTCCAACTGGGAAGACGAATGTATTCTCCTGGGAAAGAAGGCAGAGCTGTTGAGCAACACATTTCATCCACAGAACAACTGATAGGCCTGTATGTAGACAAGACCATGCAAGTCCATCCAGCTTAACCCTAAAAACTGAGAAGGGAATCTGTAAATTCCCATTCTTATTTGGCGCTCAGGGGCCACCGGGTCCCAGTCACTCCGCCGGGGCGTGTTTGTGCTTCAGGAGAAGTGTCCTGGGCTGCCCATCCAGGGTGGTGAGGACAGGTCTCCGCATGCCTGGAGCTCGATGCACGACTCTCCCCAGGCGTGCGAAGGAAACAGGGGCAGGATATTCTGAACTATCTGCACAGAGTAACAACCCGCGGCCACTTGTGACTCTAACCTACACACTGTTGTCTCTAGCAGCAAACTTATGGCAAAATCAGAAACAGAGCCGGGAACAAAACCGTATTTTCAGTTCAATCACTTTTCCCAGGAGGAAAAAATACAAACCACCTAGCTCCAGTTATCATGTCCAGCACTTAAGCAACAGTTGGCTTTTCACAGTTTATGTATTATTTATTACACATGCATCTTCCCTCCACCTACCTCGAGAGAGCTCCAGAACAATGTATTCCTTGATTAGCATAGAGACTGTCTGCCTTTGGGACTCGGATGTGTTTCACAGGAAAGGGAATGTGAGCACTTGAGGAAGGTGCCTGGTAGTTGTGACAGGTCTTTTATTTTGCCTTTCCCAGTAACTGAAACCCTGAACAGACCCACATGTTTGTGTCTTGCTTAAGTAGCTGCACCCTCACCTGAGCCAAATACTCAAACCCTCGCAAACAGGTTGTGGCTGAGACAACAGCCACGTTCCCATCTACAGCAGTGCTGGCCCCAGTGGGACACGTTCCCATTTCCCTGCCTCCCACTGGGCTTCAAAAGGAACTTAGTTACCTACAGCTGCATCACGCTCTTTGGAAGAAACCATCACAAAGCAGTTTATTTAAAACAAGGATTCCGAATCTTATTAAGAAGCTTTGTTCCCTGTGTCTAAAAACAGCAACAGCAAAATGAACCTGCTCACAGCTTGTTTCAGAGGCAGGGGGTCCTGGGCCATCCTGTTGCTACATCTTTATTCCATTACAGCCCACTTGAAATCTTCTGCGTCTATTTTTAAACTGATAATAATAAGATTTTGCATTTATAGGGCTACAAACACACACATCCACCATCCCTTTGGGAGGCTGGGAGGGAAGTGCTGGACAGCTATGGAAACAGGGCATGGGGCTAAGTAGCCGAGTCCATATTAGAGTGAGGATGGGGACTCTGGATCTCCTGGTTCCTCTGCCTCACATTCATTCACCAATTGTCTATTTTCTGAATAATTTTAAAAGCTTGCTTGGAAAATGTGATAGTGCCTTTTTAGCTTGGTTTTCCTTGGAAAAGGATTCACGTAACCAAACCGGTTGCGCACAGCGATGGGTCAGCTATGTCCTGCCTTGTGGACATCCACAGGGGACACGCGAGGACAAGAAGCCGGGTGACGGCAGCAGGCAGCTTTCAGCGCGTCACCTCTTTTGGGCAGCCGGCATAACCGACACGTGGACCAGGGCTGAGGGCCTTTGTGCAGCCATGCTTCGTCCGCAGGGAGCTCTGGGCAGGTTCAACACCGCTCAGGGAGCAAGAAGCACAGCCAGCCAGAGGACAGCACACGCAGCTCGTGGGTCAGAGCATGGCGAGATGTGTTACGGCACTTTCTTCACCCACCTGCCAGAAGATGCCAATCACTCTGGGAACTCCAGGGGGGAAAACCCTCATGCTCCCACAAAGAGGTGAAGTGCTGGGTGACCTCTCTGTCCTTCCCTGGCTGAGGTCCTGGAGCATCTCTGTCTTCAAGGCAAAGGCCAGGCATTGTCAAGTCCTTTTCTACATTTTGAAGAACATTATATCCTTCGGGTAAGACACAGGCCTCCTAAACGTTTTCGACAAGGAGGAGATCTTTTTGATAGTAACATAAATAGATGCAGCTTCTTTTTAATCCAGGGCAGGAAAAAACAAATATTCTAGTTCTTTCTCAAACTATGCAACTTCATGAAAACATCTTTTGCTTGCAGCCAGGTTAGCTCCTTAACATCCTGATTTTTCAAAGACACTAAGGATCACCAGCTGCCGCATTATCACAATCAGAAACACATTATCATAACAAATAGCTTCAAATTTGATCTGTATCGGAGAAATAACTCTGAAGCAAACAAAATTAGATTATTCCTTTCTTGTTTCAGGAAGAAAAAACATAAAGCATTTGAAGACCACAGCTCTTCTGCTTGGATCCCCGAATTAAGAAGAGCATAAGATGCATGTTAGCTTCAAGGGGAAAAAAAAAAAAAGCAGGTGTATCATGTTCCACAACAGGAAAGCACAATGAGACAGAGAGAACACTGCTACTCTGGAGCATGACTTGAGACTAACTATGGCTTCTCCGTAAAAAAGCACTGATGCTCAAATATGAGTGATGAGCACCACAACACCCGTTACATGAGTTGTCTGTGAGCAAGAGAATCATAAAATCATAGAATCCTTTAGGTTGGAAAAGACCTTTAAGATGTTTAAGTCTGACCATTAACCCAGCACTGCCAAGTCCACCACGAACCCGTGTGCCTAAGCACCACATCTATGCATCTTTTAGATATCCCCAGGGATGGTGACTCCACCCCCTCCTGGGCAGCCCATTCCAGTGCCTGACAGCCCTTTCAGGGAAGACATTTTCCCCAATATCCAATCTAAACCTCCCCTGCCACAACTTGAGGCCATTCCCACTTGTCACCTGGGAGAAGAGACCAACCCCACCTCTCTGCACCCTCCTGTCAGGTGGCTGTAGAGAGCGATAAGGTCTCCCTGAGCCTCCTCTTCTCCAGGCTGAACACCCCCAGCTCCCTCAGCCCCTCCTCACAGGGCTTGTGCTCCAGACCCTTCCCCAGCTCCGTTCCCTTCTCTGGACACGCTCCAGCCCCTCAGTGTTTGTCTTGGGGTGAGGGGCCCAAAACTGAACCCAGGATTCGAGGTGCGGCCTCACCAGTGCCCAGTACAGGGGGACAATCCCTGCCCTGGTCCTGCTGGCCACACTGTTCCTGATGCAGGCCAGGATGCCACTGGCCTTCTTGGCCACCTGGGCACGCTGCTGGCTCATATCCATCTGGCTGTCAACCAGCACCCCCAGGTTCTTCCCACCAGGCAGCTTTCCAGCCCCTCGTCCCCAAGCCTGCTCCATTGCAGGGGGTGTGTGGCCCAAGTGCAGGACCTGGCACTTGGCCTTGCTGAACCAAGAGATGTATGGGATATGATTGTCTTTACAATTCCCTGGTATGCTGTGTCACCTTTCTGAAGAAAAAGAGAACTGAATTTCCACAGACGCACCAGCCCCTGACTCCTCTTCAGAGCCACACAAAATGCTGCTAAAAGAGCAAGAATTTTTTTTTTTCATGTGATAAGGGATGTTTGTCCAAAAGAAGAGTATTGAGACTACCCAAGTTAATCTGGCAAGATCACCATATCTGTTGCATGTCTGAACTTCTTTCCTATGGAAAGCAGAGTATCAGAAGGGGCAGGGTGCACACCAGTATCACGTCAAGATGCACGCAGAGCACAAGCTCAAACCTGGAAACAGCCTTCACTTATCCAGCTTCTGTTACAGAAGGTAACTTAGTGGAAAAATCATAGGAGGTCAATTTTGCTGATTTATATCTAGTTCTAGCCTGCATTTTGCATGCCGTGTTTCAAAGACAAGTGGATCCTTCCTGTGTAATCTGAAGAACAATGGTTTTTTTAAAAGGATTGAGTCAAAACTTCAGAACAACAGGACATTTCCTCAGGCATATCTCAAACAGGACTTAGACTTTCACCTGCAAAAGAGAAGGCAGACCTCAACCACACACTGAGATCCTTCAGTGCCTAAAATAACCCAAGGACCAGCTTCAAAAGCCACCCAAACTCAGCAGGACCTGTTCCCCTGATTTTAATAATATTGTACTCAAAAATACCCCTTGCATTTATACAAGACAAAGTAGTCCATCAGCACTTGCCAATTAAAACGAATCCATTAAGCTCAGACACCAGTAGGTTAACTACAAAGTTTCTTTAAGAAACAAAACCAACAGTACCTATCAAAACCCCAGAACATCCCATAGCGGTGCTGCAAGTCCTTTCTCACAGAGGATGACATGGAAAGCCAAGCATGCCAGTTTTGCTGACGTGTATTCTGCTGAGATAACCCCAGGTGAACTAGGCTGCCCCAGGGACACAGAAAATCAGGTGTGAAGAGGAGAAAGCTTAAGCAAGCCCTCCGCACCTGTTAGGAAACACACCACGACTGCAGAGAAAGTTGTCGCTGCTATTTATTTCCTACCGCTGCAGCCCAAAGCCAGAAGTTGGTTTGTGCAACAAAGCACTGAATCCTGCAAAACACCAGTAAAACCGAATTCAGCAGGGAACTGGGTGGCAAGCCAGGCAAAGGAGTTTAGAAAAAGAGAGTACTGTAGTGGAAGAGAATTTCTAGGGATAATTCATGAACCAGCTGCCCGAAGAGTCATCCCTTTGGCTCACTTCTCCTCTTAGTATTTGAACGCAAGATGTGGCAATAAGATCTTATGGAATATGGATGAGATTAGCTCACTGCTCTTAACAACAAGATGGATGTAAATTCACGGCAACACGATTGACATCTGCGGGCTGACACCAGCTTCACACTCCATTAAACATGTATTTGTTCAGCGGGGCTGTTAAGGACAGTCAGGGAGCTAATCAGGAACAATTAAGTCATTTTCTAATAATAGCCTTGGTCCAGACTGAGGACAAAACTACACCTAGTCTTACACGAGCCACTCTATTTTCTAGCTTGATGCCTATCCTTAGTGTAGAGAAGGTCTAGGACTCATCTTTCAAGTCCTACTCCTTAACAGCTTTCCTTAGGAAGGGGAAGCTTTTCTGCATGCTGCTCCCAATAACCTTCAGCCTTCCTCCCTACCCTGGGAGCATCTGTCTCCCAAAACTCTTCTTTATGGAAGAAAAAGCCACGTGTGTTACACCAGCGAGGCAGACTGCGAAGGCCCTGCGTGCCTGCTTTCACAGGGCCTTCACTGCACAGCTGCTCTTAGCCCTCCACTTCCATCAGCATCAATCCACTGAGCCAGACGGAACGAACGCGAGCTCGGGAAAGCCCTGGTGTAGCAAGGGGGGGACACAATGCCAAGTTTAATCTTACTGGGAATCAGCAGAAATTTTACAGACCGTATATAAACGCGGATCTTTACATGTTTGGCACATCTTTCCAGGTAAATTGTCCTACCAATTTTTAATTTTTTTTAAACCTGTGTGGTAAAAATTCACTCTTTTCAGCTTGTGAAGTCTGTTAAAACATTTTCCTCACCCTTTCACACAGTACTTAGGTTCCACCTAGAGGTTTTCAACAGCAACGAGCAGAAGACTAGACAGGCATTTTATTGCCTAAAAGCTTAATTTTCAAAAATCTGTGCATCAAGTTGCAGAAACATTCACAGAGTCTCCTTTAGATATATAATTTACCTTGCCATCTCCCTAAAAATTCTCTTAGCCCTGTAATTTTCTGGCTAGAGTTATCCTAGTTTAAACATCTCAAGCAAAAGGGTATTAAACTCAAGCTTATTCCTGTGCTGACGAGACCGAGAGGATGGGCTGGCTAAGAGCCAGCAGCAGACAGGAGCTACTTGGTGCTGCCGGGTCCCTGCCCAGCCAGGTCTCAGCAGGGTATCATCTCCTCACTGGCACAACTTCATGCTACAAACCCCTCACACCCAGCGACATGGGTCTCGCTTAACTGCTGACATGTTCAGCATCGACTCCCTTTGCAGTCAACTGAGAAACAAGCACTTCTAGGCCGTGATTCAGGCAACTCACTTCAGAGGTTTACCTTCAGGTGAGATGAATGGGCACCTAGAAGTATCTCATTTCCACTACAAATCGAAGCTAGAGGGCTTAGTGATAGCATGGTACCTCCACCACACATCTTGAATCCCACACAGGGTGTCTGAGTAAGACTCTCATTGGAAGAGCAGCCTACCTTGCAGCGAGCTCTGAGCAGGCAGCAAACGGAATCTGGAAGCAGGGCAACCAGGGCAGTTACAGATCTCATGCCTAAGTTAAAACCCAGCAATGACAGGTAGCCAAACTATCACAAAAAACTTGATTTCAACAACGTTCTGTTCTCAGAATATGGCTCACCCTGCTGCTCAGCTCTGTTAGACTGATGAAGGTAGCCTTGCCTTACAGCGGAAGTGTAAAGCAGTCCTGCTCCTACCTATTTAAGGTTATAAAACAAGCTATGGTTGTATTTCAGTTCCTCAAGGCATTTGCACAACACTCACCACAGACATTTTAGCCCTCCTCGGAAGAGCTTTAGCAACTCTAAAGAGTCACTATCTTCAAAGGGAAGGGGAAACCATCAAAGAAATGGGAAATTTCACAAATTTATCAGCTGCCACATTAGAGGTCAAAAGCAGATACTTTAAAGTAATTTTAGTGTCTTACATAAACAACAATACGGAGTTCACCAGCACTGGTCTAGTTTGTCCACAGAGATCATACCCGTTTAAAGAGAAGGTGAAATTAAAAAAAAAAAAAAAAAGGCAAATTGAGCTAGTTCATGATTTGTGGGGTGTGGGATGGATGAAAGGTCTTTTAACTCCTTAATGCAGCTTTTTCTGTCTATTCTCATTTCAAGGAACTTTACTTTTGGTCACCCGCAGTTGGAGGCTTGCACCCAGCAAATCATGTGTTCTTCTGGAACGTGACTCCAGCGTGCAGCAGAACCGCTCACATTTATTACTCCATAGCGGTGTCTCTCTATTTCCTCTCCACAGCTTACCTTTTCACCTTCACCTAAGCCGTGGTGGAGGAGGGCTGCGTGTCACAGACTGGCTCCTTCATGCAAAGGAGAAAATCTTCAGTGGTTTCAAACACCCTTGCTCCGTAAAAACGGTAAGAGAAACTCAGGCTACACAACGCCTACCCTGCCACTTGGTTCATCTTCTAATCAACCTAGACTTGTGGTTTATCTGCAGGATAACGAAACCTGGTTTTCTGTAGCAATCATTTCACAAGACCTGAGAAGATTTACTATACCAAGTTGATTATAATCTCTGCATTTAAACTTTTGGGTTTTTTCACTTTGCACAAAGCCGTATGTCGCCTGGCCTTACCTCCCAGAACCTTGACTCAGCTCCCAGCACGGGAGGCAAGTCCTCCCTCCTTCACAGCAGGGTGCACACTGCTACATGGGCTGGAGAACACGGTAGTGATCCTTGAAGCAGTCCTCCTGTAAGACTCAGTTTGCCACTGAAATACTTCTCACTGCAGTGCCAGCTTTACTCTAAGTTTGCACCAAGCGCACCCGCCTGTTGATAAGGCCCCCGGTGCTGCCGTCACCTGCGTTGCTTTCACCGCCGAGGCCTGAGGCGCAGCCCGGGGAGGCCTGAGGCGCAGCCCGGGGAGGCCTGAGGCGCAGCCCGGGGAGGCCTGAGGCGCAGCCCGGGGAGGCCTGAGGCGCAGCCCGGGGAGGCCTGAGGCGCAGCCCGGGGAGGCCTGAGGCGCAGCCCGGGGAGGCCTGAGGCGCAGCCCGGGGAGGCCTGAGGCGCAGCCCGGGGCCTAGCGGGCGGCAGGCAAGCCCGTATCCCGCGCCACATCCGCCCGGGGCCTGCCGGCGTCCCGCCGCCGTCTCCCGTCCCCACAGCGAGAGGGGTGCTGGACCCTGCGTTGGGCGCCGCGCTCCCCGGGGCCCAGGAACCGGCAGCGGCCCAGGCAGTAGGAGAGAAGCCGTCAGCAGGGCTGGAACTGATAGGTGGCTCCATAGCTCAGTGGTTAGAGCACTGGTCTTGTAAACCAGGGGTCGCGAGTTCGATCCTCGCTGGGGCCTTTCCGATTTTCTTTCCCCACTTTTTCTTTTTTCTCGTCCTGGACCAAACGTGGAGTTTCACTCCGCGGCCGCGCAACCACCGCCGAAGGGTGGCAGAGGGGAGGGTGGATCCTCCCTCCCCGGCTGACAGCCATCGCCGAGGCCAGAGGGTGGCGGTAGGGGACAAACACGACGGCAGAACTGCATGATGACATCAAGGGCTTTGGCTCGCTCCTAGGCCAAGCCTAACCCTAAACCTAAGCCAGGCCGTGGTTCCGCCATGCAAATAAACACACTCCTCGGGAACAGACTGCTGGAGGTTTGTCACTGCCCCACTTCCACCGTGGTCCTGGCGCTCCCAATTCTTCCAGCATCCCACCACCGGTGAATTCCACGGGGTGCTCGGCCTAGGAAGGAGCACCGCTACTGCCAGGCTGGTGGGGTGCCCCACGCCGCTCTGGTCCCGCTCCAAAACCCCTGCTACTCCCAGGGACCAGAGGGCTCAGCAACCAATGACCCTGCACCCCGCCCTTACCTGCGAGCTAAGGGGGGATGCTCCCCAGAAGGGCAGAATCCACGCTCAGTTAGGAAGAAGCCAGATGATGGTTCAATCCAATTGCTAAACTGTAACTACAATTTTTGAGGGTTGCTTGGTTTCTGCTGCTTTGATTTGGTTTGGTTTTAAGATTTGGTGAACCACACCCTTGAAAAAAATACTGCTTAAAAAAATTAAATCTGATTTCATTGTCTGAAAGACAACTACTCTTAAAATTTACTTTTCACTGCATTGCAGTTAAAGAAAAAAGAAAAAAGAAGAGAAAGGTGAGGTCATTGACACATCTATTTCCTATTCTCGGATAAAAGGATGCAAGTCCTGAAAGTTGGAGGCACTTGGATTTATTAGGCAGTCACACACAGCCAAACCTTACCCGTGGATGTCCCTCAGAGCCTCTCGTAACTACTTACATCAGACAAGGCTGCCGTGGCAGGGACTGCAGAGAGCGAACAGCTGGTGCTGTTCAGGTTTAACAGGACACCCATGGAGACTGCTAACACAGACATCAGTCGGGGCACGCCTGGCATAACAAGTCACCTCATTCTCTTTGGTCACGATTCAAAACGTTCCTTTCGCCATCTGAAAAATGACTTGTTTCTCCTGGGACATCCCTGAGCTTCAAAACCTACTTCTTGATCTACTCTCCTTCCGCCTCTTCTCCAGTTTTTCCTTGACTAGTGCTGCTTTCTTTGGAAGCTTCTTGGTTCTGGGTAGGCGGGAGCTCTTTTTTGGCAAAGGTGGTGCTGGTGTCGTTCTGGAAATGTGCGCAACCTTCTCCTCCTGCTTCGGCTTGTGAAGTTTAGCCTCGGCTTTGATTTTCTGTCTCTTTTTACCAGATGGGGCTGGTTTCACCTTTGAGGCTTTTATTTTGGTGGATGGGGTCTTTTTAGCTTTCTTAGAAGAAACTGTTGGGATGGCTGCAGTGGGGGTAGAAGATTTTTTCAGAGGCTTGGTTGTTGAAAGTTCATTAAGCAGCTCAAGGACAGTCTCTGTGGAAAGTCATGAAACATGGTTCAGCATCCCTGCTTTAAGGCAAAAGGCCAGTTTAGAGATATAACTGATACAGACCCTTATTGGAGCTACAGTTAAGAAAAATAGTTGACATTCTGAATGAAGAAATACACACTATATAAACCTCTTCCATCAAGAGACCATTGGGATTCTTGGAAATAAAATGTTTCATTTTAGAAATGATGAATGTATATTTAAGGAAAACAATTCCAGACAGAATATGATGAAACCTTGCACACCTCTTTGGCAGACTTAACATCAGTTTTTCATGTTACGCTCATACCTGGAAATCCCAGATAACCTCACCTTGCTAACCACTGTTTCTAGTCAATAATAAGATGTCACCCCTGCCTTAGCTGCATGGGACATAGGACAGAAAAGGGCCAGGAGAAAGCAAGATTAACTCCCCTAGATTTACAGAGACGGGATTACTTGACTCAAGGAGCTTGTCGCAGAGCCAGGGATGGGCACTGAGAACCTCCCAGACCAAATCCAATGCCTGAATCAAAGCCATCAGTTCCCTCGTGACGCCCATTTACACTATTACTCAGCAACACTTCAGAAAAAAATCAGGGACTGGGATTAAGAAAAGTAGTAGTTTTGTAGATGAGGGAAGCACACATTAAATGTGATAACCTAACTTTAGGATTGTTCCTGCTCAGAGCTAAAGATTTCAATCGCATGCCTGTGGGGTGGTGATATATTTTGCTTCTCAGTAAAATTAAAGCTCAACAACCTACTTGCACGTGGAACAAATGGTATCCGTTTACTCTTTGTTTTCACTGGAACAGGCTTGTATTTACACTTCCCTGGTGGAGCTCTCCTTGAAAAAACAGAAAGCAATATGCAGATATCAGAGATTGTTAAGGAAGTTTATTTATTCCAGAGGCACACATCAATCCCCTGTTGTTATTTGCCTCTGCTGGAAGAGGTATAAAAGTACTTTAGGCAGCTGGGGTGCAGCACAGGTGGAATTTAAAAGCCTAACTCAGGGCTGAACGCCGTAAAATCCCTGTTGGAATAGGAACAGCAGCTGAAAGGCTGCAGCTTCTCTTCTACCACCCTTCTGATCAAGTTTCATGCCGTCGGGCAGTCTGGACTGTCTGCATCCAACATCAGTAGCTGGTTTGCCTGGGGGTGCGATGCTGGCCTGCCTGCACGAACTTGTAGCCCACCACTGAATTCAAGGGTGCTGATGAGGCATGTTCAGCTACGTGTCCTGCTGCTGGAGACACAGCATGACGCTTCCAGAAGCTTGGTGGATGCGTTGGTGGAACTTCAGGCTGTCAGTCACTTGGGGTTGTTCTCACCAACGCCAGCTCGTGCATCCCACCTGGAAGCGGAGGGGTCTGATTCACGCACATAAGGCTTGCGAGCGACAGTGCTGTCCGCTCGCTCACGGTGCGGCGCAAGCGTCTCCGTAGGTGCAGCAGAACATTCCCACGGAAGTCAGCGTGACCTTCAAAGGGCGCCGCGTCGGGGACAACACAGCGCTGCAGCAAGAGGGGCGAGACAGGCGAGGAGGGAGGAAGCAACAACTGCAAAGGAAGCGTACCCGCGTTCCTCTCCCGCCGTTCCCCAACAGCTTCGCACAGCACAAAAGTGGCCCCCTAAAAAAAATTACATTTTCCCTGAGGTAAAGCTGTCACACGTTCAATGACAGGAGGAAGGGTACAAAGAGCAACAGACCTGTGTTTTCTGTTCCCAGCAAGGAATTTTTTTTTGCTGTAGGACAAAGAACGGGCTCTTCCAATCTGGCACGCTTGTCAGAGCAGAGCAAAGTGAAGCATGTCCTAAGGCACAGCATTTTCTCGTGATTAGCATTCTCCTTCAGGCAGGGGCAACAGCCAAGTGCTGCCTCCATGACAATTCAATTAAAAAAAAAGATTACTAAAGCAGGGCTGTTGGTGCTGCTTTGTGGGGGTTTTGGGGTGTTGGTGCAGACGTTTTCCCTTTCTCTCCTCTCTAGCTCACAACACACCTTCTAACAACTCTTCCCTCCACGCCTGAGGGGATTTGGTGCCAATCCAGGCACCCCTCTGTCTCCAGGGGCACTGCTGGAGAGGCAAGCTGAGGTGGAACACGGGGCACTGCTGCCACCCATTTCCTGGGAAGTTCTGAGTTGCCATGAGGTAGATGGCTGTGGCTCTGCCAGCGTTCTGAAGCAGGCGTTGGTGTGGCTTGCTGCCCTTACCAGTGTGCTTGCTGACATGTGGGCAGGAAGCAGGGAGCATCCGGGATGGACAAACTAGGACTGTGCCCATCAGAGAAGCCAGTTATCCCAGGCACTGCTTACAGTGAGATGGAAACTGAAAAATCCTATAAACAGCATTAAAATGCAAAGGAGAAAGGAAAAATCTCCGCTCATGATACAGTCAGGAGGAGGCCAGAGTACAACCCAGGATCTGGAGGCGTTAGGGCTGCGCTCCAAGCAAGCTCAGCCTCTGGAGGAGCAGTCAGTGCTTTGCACATCCTGCACAAGCTCGCAAAGCGCTTAAGCAAAGAGACAAGGGCAAAGCTGAGCAGAGCAGCATCCGGCCTAAGGTAAACATGGGGAACCAGGAAATACAAGAATAGATTCCAAAGAGCCAAGGGAATAAGTGCCTGGTCAGGTTCTAGATGAAGTGATGGCTATGAAGCTTCAAAAGCACAGGGAAGAGCTGGCTTCTTTCCAGGAAGCCCTTGTGAGCACTGAAACCACCGCACTCCTGGCAGGGCTTGCTGCGCCCATGGAGTCATCCCAGCACAGCACATTACTGCACACCAGTCCTCAGGCAGGCAGCCTCCTGGGAAGGCTCCACAGGCTGCCTGTGAGACAGAACACTGTATGTCTCCCTTAATGATGGGAAAGGGGAGAGGATTTATCATCCTGATAGTCTTCGTGGTGCATTAAGGAGTGGCATAGGGGACTGCAGGGCTATTTTTTTATAGTGAAATATAGCATGCTCAAACTCTCCATGTTTATGCTAGGTCACATAATATTTTTAATTTTTAGTTGAAAAGGTTACATTTTGGTCAGCCAAAGTTAGCGCAGTTCAAAAGCTCCCCGGCAGACAATTGGCTGTTAAAGGCAGGAGCCTCCTCAAGTAGTCACAGCAAATAAAAGACTCAACTTCCTATGCCCATCACCTTGGTACAGAGCTTGAACTATCTAACTTTGGATTTATTTAACTTCCCAAGAAAACGTAACTTGCTTTCTTCGTTTTGTTAGTGTCCGAGATCTCGGCAACAGCACAGACACATTAGTGCTGTATCTACCTTACAGGATGATTTGAAACTCATTTAATCCTTTTTAGCAACAAAAGCTTGGGAGGGGGAAAAAATTACATAAGCATGCTTGTTATTGTAAAAACAGACTTCAGCAGGGTTAACTACTCAACAGGGAAAAAATATTTTGCTTGGAAAAACTGAGGTTCGGGCTCCAATTATTATTTGAACACTGCATGAACCACCACCAGGTTTCACTCTTCCTGTGTGAGGAAAACTAAACTGTGGACTGCAATTTATTTATGTGACAGTGCATCACAGATTATTTGATGTCACGACACCCTGAAGGATATGGACTGACATTTTTAACACACCCCTGTGCTATACTTCGGATACACAGCCAAAGAGACAGTATTTTGATCCTTACTGCCCCAGACCTTTAAGGTACCTGAACTCGATTTCTGGGTGCATAGATCTGATGAGCGAGGAATACGTTCGTTAAAACTGACTAAACCTGTCCCAGATGTACGGTGGGTGACCAAAAACCAAGGGCTGTATGTGGAGGTCAGCGAGATTATGTGTCAGCAGTACTTAGCATTCTTTCTACTGTGATAGCTGGAGAACGTGTGGTGATTACAGAAGAATTGGGTGTGGAAAAACATCTTTAATTACTAACCTTGCAGGATCAATAAACTTGTAGAGCGATCCATGCGGTGCATAGGCACTGGGATAAGAAGTAGACATAAAATACAGCTCACCTAAATAGAAGTGAAAAGAAGAAAGCCAGTTTCAGATTCCGGTGCCCAAGCTGAATCCCAGTTCTCTACTTCCCTCTCCTTCCTGGCTCCGCACATGCGGTCAGAAAACCCCTTCAGTCTCTCCCTCAGTCGCGTCTCACTTTCAAGACGGGGACTTTGGTCCCACCCTTGCCTCTGCAGGTGGGCTGCCAGGGACACCAACTGACCTTTTGGTTGAAGCGAGGGTCCACGCAGAACCAGCAGCCCTTGACTGAGCAAGACCTGCATTACCTCATGTCAGTGGCCCTCCAAAAGGTTACTCTCCTCTGTATAAATATGTATTTTTTTAAACTTGTTTGTACCAAAGCAGCAGCCAGAAGCTACAAACAGAGAGGAAGACCACACAACAAATATTTAGCCATCTCAGTCGTACCAAAAAAAAAAAAAAAAAAAAAAAGTCCAACACGAGCTGAATTGGGGAATCCATGGAAGACAGAAGCTTCTTATTCCTGTATGGTTGATGAGAATAACTCCTCGTGTCTTCCCTTCAGCACCAGAACAACATCCAGGCAAATTAGAGTAGCTTGCAAAAGAGGCGGAACTGTTGTTTTTCAGATTACATGATTACACCGTATTGCTTTCTAAAAGAACAGCCCGTAGCCTGACATTTAACATCCGCTCACTCCACATGTTGTGAAATATGTACAGCTTTGAACCGTTCTAGCAACAAAGCCCGCATCTCCTCCAGAGCCTGGGGAAGAATGACAGGTCACCAGGAGAGCGTCTAGCAAACAGAACAAGAGAATTCCAGCTGCCCCAGTCCGCAAGCCAGCTCCATCAGGGGCCCACGTTAAATGCCTCTATGCGAACGCACGGAGCATGAGGAATAAACCAGAGGAGTCAGAGGCGTGCGCACGCATGCGGGGCCGTGACCTCATTGGCATCGTGGAGACGTGGTGGGATGGCTCCTAAGGCTGGAGTGTCAGAATGGAAGGGTACAGGCTCTTTAGGAAGGACAGGCAGGGGAGACGTGGGGGGGGGGGGGTTGCTGTCTATGTCAGAGACCGGCTGCAGTGTGCGGAACATCACCTGAGGAGGGATGAGGAGCTGACCGAGAGCTTATGGCTCAGGATTAAAGGGAGGGCAGGAAGAGGGGATACTGTAGTCGGAGTTTGCTACAGGCCACCTGGCCAGGATGAGCGGGTGGATGAGGCCCTCTACAGGCAGATAGCAGCAACCTTACGGTCACAAACCCTGGTCCTCATGAGGGACTTCAACCACCCCAATATCTGTTGGAGGGACAGCATGGCAGGGCACAAGCCAGCCAGGAGGTTCCTGGAATGCGTTGACGACAACTTCCTTCTCCAACTGATAGAGGAGCCGACGAGGAGGGGTGCCATGCTGGACCCTGTTCTCCCCAACAGGGAGGGGCTGGTGGGGAATGTGAAGCTCAAGGGCAGCCTTGGCTGCAGCGACCACGAAATGGTGGAGCTTGAGATCCTTACGGAGGCGAGGAGGGTGCACAGCAAGCTCGCTACCCTGGGCTTCAGGAGAGGAGACTTTGGCCTCTGCAGGGAACCGGTTGGCAGAGTTCCATGGGATGAAGGCGTGGAGGGAAGAGGGGCCCAAGAAAGCTGGCGAGCATTCAAGGACCTTCTCCTCCAAGCTCAGGAGCAATGCAACCCAGTGAAGAGGAAGTCGGGTAAGAGCACCAGAAGGCCTGCGTGGATGAACAAGCAGCTCCCGGAGGAACTGAGGTGCAAAAAGGAAGCCTGCAGTGGGTGGAAGCAGGGACAGGGAGCCTGGGGGCCTTACACAGAAATTGCCCAAGAAGTCAGGGATCAGGTTAGGAAATCCAAAGCCGTGACAGAATTAAACTTGGTCAGGGACATCAAGGCCAACAAGAGGGCTTCTATAGGTACACAGCAGATAAAAGGAAGATCAGGGAAAATACAGTCCCTCTGCAGAAGGAAATGGGAGAGCTAGTTTCCCAGGATATGGAGAAGGCCAAGGTGCTCAATGATTTTTTTGCCTTGGTCTTCACTGGCAAGGATGCGAGCCGTACACTCTGAGTCACGGAAGGCAAGGGCAGGCACTGGGAAAATGGAGAGCCACCCATGGTTAAAGAGGATCAGGTTTGGAAACACCTGAGGAACCTGAAGGTGCACAAGTACACGGGACCCGATGAAATACATCTGCGGGTCCTGAGGGAACTCGCAGATGAGGTGAAACCTCTATCCATCATATCTGAGAAGTCGTGGTGGTCTGGTGAAGTTCCCACTGACTGGAAAAGGGGAAACATAACATCCATCTTTAAAAAGGGAAAAAAAGAGGATCCAGAGAACTACAGGCCAGTCAGCCTCACCTCTGTGCCTGGTAAGATCATGGAGCATATCCTCCAGGAAACCATGCTAAGGCACATGGAGAATGAGTAGGTGATTGGTGACAGCCAACACGGCTTCACCAAGGGCAGATCGTGCCTGACAAATATGGCGGCCTTCTACGATGGGGTCACGACCTTGGTGGATAAAGGAAGGGCAACCTATGTCATCTACCCAGACTTGTGCAAAGCCTTGGTGTGTAATTCACAGTCTGAAGTGCTGCTGTTGTGAATAAGACTGAGGACTTTATACTAATAAGGGGGGAAATCCAGATAAGCTGTAAGAACTCAAGTGAGGATGAGCTGTTACAATGAAAGAACAAACTGCATTGGTATAGTCTTTTCATTAAACAACATAAACAAGAAAAGGACAGAGAAAGGCTGAAACAAACAGGAGTTCAACCTGGAACATTCAGACTACAAGTTCACATGAGGATCTGTCTCCTGAGCAACCCCATCAAGCTGATCTGCAGTAGCCTCTCAGGGCAGGAGACCCCTCTGAACCCCATAGCAACCCTACGTGCCATGCCAAGATAGCCACAAGCCTGTTTTGCAGTACTCGCTCTCTAGTAGCATGTGAGGAGCAGCAGAACTTTACAGATTTGCGCTACAACACAGAGCTGACAGTACAGTTTCCAACAGGTGTATGGCTAACACGATACCTACCTGCTTCATCCTCAGCAAAGGAGATGATGAATTTGCTGTAAGAACTAATCATTCCAGGGAAAGCACAAGCTTTTGTGCTACCAATGCAGATATCTTGCTTCTTCCACTTATTTGTCTTCTCGTCTTCCTGTAAAGCCATAAGTCGACTAGATGAAAAATAAAACCCTGTGTTTTATGTTTCCATTGTCATGATTAGTTCCTGTCCAAATCATGCACTACTGGAAAAAAGTGTCAGCGAGGACCCTGACTGTTGCCTGACTTTAACATTTGACTTTCGGAAAAACAGACATGCATCAAAGCAAACCTATCGTAAGGGCTCTAAATTGGAGGAAGTTTAGATTCCAACCAGAATGTTGTTATAATGGTCAAACCGAGCCCTTTATCCAATACACAGACATCTGAGATTCTCATTTCCTCCAGCTCAAAGGTTTCAGGATGCTCCGATATGCTTATTTGCCCAGATAAGGCAAACATGGATGCAGAATGGGAGCTACATCGAAAACGGTTGGTCTTACCCGTTCATGAAATCACCAAAAATGTAGAGGCCGTTCAAGTTGGGTGATTCACATCCTCTATATACATAACCTCCAGTGACTGACTTCCCCACATTGCGGCCATATGCAAATATTGGAAGAATGTCATCTGTGAAACACAGGAGCATGAGAAGTGAGAAAATTCACATCCAGAGAGCACCAAAAAGCAATTACTCAACGACACCAACTGGCACAAAAACGACTGGAAGGACCAGTAGAGTTGAACAAGCAGCATAGTTAAATTTCAGTGGGAATTCAGTAATTTACTCCAGGACAGAACAGACCATATGGGCTTTAAGGAGCTCTCTGTACAGTTGCTTATCAAGGTTTAGTCGTGATGAGCTTCCATAGCACACAGGACCAAGATTCTCTGCATCACGTGGGCAATGCCGAAAGGTATCAGCTTGCAGGAAATCTCATCTTACAGGTTGGATTGCACCAACCGTTTTTAGCAGAGATTTTCTTGACAAATTCCAGCATTCTTAGAGAAGGGAATAAGGTTAAACAATTGATAGTTAACGTCTTCACAGGTTTGCCGACATTCTCAGCACAGAACATGCATAAGTGTGCAACCTCCATTTTCTGCCATGAGACTTACAAAAGCTTTGCCTCTGGCAATGTTAAACTTGAATTCAACCCTTTCTTGGGTTGAATATCAGATCCCACAAAATTTTAGTCTTGATACAGGGGAAAAAACGTGAGGACAAGTAGCTTGTCTTTAACCCTTAATGAGGATGAATATCACAAATGCAATTTATTAAAAACCATAGATGAATAGCAAAAATTTAATTCATTTTTGTTGTCTATTGAGGATTGGGCCACTAAAAAGACAACCAAACAAAAAAAACTTGAGTGCCACATGGGTACCAGCATAGCCAAGGAGAAGAAGAACCTAGACCCAACACTTGCCTGCTCATACAGATGTTTCAGAAAGGCCTACATGACCCTGAGACCAGGTGTTTTCTTCTACCAGCTTAAGGAACATTATAATAGCACCCAGTTCTTCAAGCATGATTTCCAGAGCTTTACAAAGGCCACCAATATCTATGCAGCAAGTGAGTTTGTTCATCATGCTCAGTCAGACCCAGGTCACAGCTTTTGGGTGTTCTGCTGCAGCACCCTACGTGCTAGGACAAACTGCTTCTTCCACAGGATTTGTTGCAGGGTCTCAGGATCAGCCTGGTCCACTCTCCTTAGCTGTGGCTCAGAGCTACTGAAGAAAGCACAACATTGCTTTTCTACTTAAACCCAATCCCTTTCCTTTCTAATTTCACTGGGAAAATTCTGTCTGTCTGCAAAAGGCAGAGGCCTTGACCCTGAACACCTTGTCCAGCGCAGCGTATGATGGGGAATTCCCTGAAGAAGCAGGGCATCGCTTCATACCAACAATGTGGGGCTAGGGAAAAGGAATACTCTGCTCTTAAGCAGTAAACAATCTCCATTCAACACACAACACGGGATTTTTTGAGCTTCACTGGAAAAATGGAGCTATAGTCCAGTAAGTACACAAATAATAAACTTCTGTAAGAAGTTTCTTCCTTACCCAAAGAGGAATTGTGGCAAAGCTTTGTGTCGTAGCATTCAAATCCCTCCTTCGCTCTCCAGCCGTAGTTCCCTCCTTTCACAACGATGTCGATTTCCTCAAATCTGTTCTGCCCGACATCCCCGCAGAATATCCTCCCTCTTCCCTTTTTCGTGACGGGGTCCCCCCTGTCAACCGCACAGCGCCACATATTCCTGACCCCATAAGCATAAACCTCAGGACGGGCCTTAGGATCAGACACGAATGGATTATCAGGAGGGATGCGGTAAGGCTTTCCATCAGGGCTTTTTCCATCCACGTCAATCCTCAAGACTTTCCCCAGCAAAGCACTCCTAAAGAGAACAACAGAAAAAGACAAATCCCAGCATGAGAACCAATTGAAAACTATTCTTTCCCTCTGCCCCCTTTCCAAAAGGAAAGTTATCTGTTCAGGAGAGAAACCAACAGCTAGTATGTCCTGCAACCTGTTAAAGTTACAGACTACTTTCCTCAGCAAATTGGGTTTCAAAATGTAAAATTTAAGTTTTTGAAATACTGCATTAGACAAACTTACAGATGCACAGGCACTTCTAGGAAGTGCTCTTATTCTTCCACAGTCTCATTTCCAAACCTTGTATCTTGGTGGACAAACTCAAGGCTTTCAACTGCTCTCTTACTTACTTGTTCTGAGCATTCCCAAATTTTCCAAAAGGGTCTCCAGCTTTCCCTCCATCCCCTGTGAATAGATACATATAGCCATCCACACCAAAGAGCAGCTGCCCACCGTTATGATTTGCAGCTGGTTCTTCAAGCTCCACAAGATTCCTAAAAAAAAAAAAAAAAAAAAGAGAAGTAACTCCAGCTGTAGCAACTGGAAAGGACTGAGCATTCAGGTAGGCTGCAGAAATATTGCATCACTTCTACAGAAGAAAGAATTCCCAGCTGTACAGACCTGCCAGCTTTGCCAAATACAGTGCAGAGTTGCATCCTGCCTCCTGCGAGCCCGCAGTACAAGGCGGCAGTGTGACATCCCTCGAGGAAACATGCTTCCCACAAGACACACGGCACCACAACTGCCCCGTACACCACAGTTCTGACTGCATTAACACCTCTCGTGCTCAGAGCTCACCCACCACCATGAGCGCAGGGGTATCACAGCTCATCTGAAAACACAACTACAAATACACGATGTGTTCGTCCGCAGGGAACGCTTGTTGCTCTCTAAACTTTGCGACAGGTGGGTTCTGCTTGCTTATATGAGAAGCACTTAGTGAATTTGAGGGCTTAAGCAGCATCTTACGGTGATTGTGAAACTAGAGAAAATAAGTCTGCTATTAACAAATTCTTCTCCGTAACTGAGAATTAGTTTTTTTCTTAGGAGGGGGGTGGGGCAGGGGCACACGTGGCAGATGAGGTAGATGCCTGTACAGCACTATAGTGAAGCATTTCCTACAGTACAAAACACTTTTAGGGCAGATGTTAATTCCTCAATAGACTTAAGGCTACTGCAGCTCTTTAGAAGACAAGAGTACAAGATAGAGAAGATGACCTGGAAGCCTAAACCCTGGGTCCTCTTTTCAGTTGCGTTTTTAGTTTAGTGTGTGACCTTGAGCCAACCTGCCTCTGGTAGGTTCATAGCAGGCCAGTCACCCACGTGGACCAGGGTGATTGGGAATGTGCAGGTTCTGCAAGGGAGAAGGACAGGGACAAAGGAAAATAATCTCATCACGGCATAGGCTAGGGTTCAATGTGAGCTTTACCTTTCCGAGAGTGGATCAGCCTTGTTGACGTTGGATGCTAAAACCTTCAGTTCACTGATCCTGATCTTTTCCACTCGGTTCTTATCCATGTACGAGTAATAGATATAAAACTTCCCATTGTACTTGTACTTGGGGTGGAAAGCCATGCCCAAAAAGCCTCTCTCATCCCCAATCCACGGCGTAGCCAGCACTATATTTTTAATATCCAGAAAGGGCTCCTCCAGCCGGCTGCCATCAGGGAGGTAGACCCAGATCACACCCACCTGCTCAGCTACGAACATGCGGTGGGTACGGTCGTTGGCGTGTGCCATGAGCACAGGGTTCCTCAGGCCGTTGGCCACCTCGGTCAGACAGAGCTGGAGGCAGCCTTTGCGGTCCTCCACCACCGAGCCCAGGTTGCGGTTGAGGGCCGTGTTCTTCAGCACGTTGGGGAAGCAGTAGTCCTCATCGTGTAGGTGAAGGAGGTTGCAAAAGCGCGTCTTGTTCGCCTCGCAGCATTCTTGGATGTGCTTATCACCTGTCAGCAGGCTGATGGCAGAGCGGCAGTTGAAGTGAAACTCGGAGCAGTAGTCAAAACAAAGCCCGGGGAGGTTTCTTAGGGGCGTCCGAGGGTTTTCGGCGTCATAGAGATGTGCAGCGTACGGAGAACATTCCTAAAAAGTAAAAGAAACTAAGTATGCGGCTGTGTATACATCTGGGAGACGCCAAACACCTTCACGGAAGGAAAGCGGTTAATAAATAATTAGTAAGGCAGAGAACATAATGAGTCATCTTTGGACTGGAGTAGTAGAAGGTCAGTCAGAACACTGCTAATGGGGATTGAGGGGTCAGTAATTGTTTCCTTTACCAATCAGCTGCACCTAAATAATTCCCAACAGAAGTGTGGCTATGGGGGCTGTGGATTCTCCATTACTAGAGGCTTTTGAGGAAGTGACAGGGCAGTTTCTTTTTGCAAAGTCTTCCCACCTTTGGTTCTAGAAATCCCCCTGAGCTTCCCTTGCTAGGTTTTGAACCAGGCACTTTGTAACCTGTTCTTCACAGATGGAGAGAAGGGTTTGTTAACCGCCTCACTGCAGCAACCGCTGTGCGCTGTGGAGAACGACAGACTTCGTGCTTCAGACTTCCCCCGCCCAGCAATCCCAAACCTGGACACACCTTTCACGCCAGCCAGCATCACTGCCTTTTCCAGATACATTTAAGACTTTGTTAAGCCACACCTAGGTCTAATCAAGCGTTAGGAAAGAAGGGAAAGAAAACGGGAACACCAGCACCTTCGACACTGTGCGCAGTTCTGGTCCCTCTTTCCAAAAGCAACAACACGGGAACAAATCCACAAGGACAGTCAGAGATACAGAACAGCTAATTAGGACGGAACTGAGCAGTTTTGCGGAGAGGTGATCAGAGTAGGGTAACGGCCTGACAGAGGTCTGTGCGCATCACAGGTGACACTGAGAAGATGCACAGGGATCACTTGGTCACTCTTTCCCCAGAAGAAAAAGGGAATATTAGATAAAGCTAGAAGGATCCAGGTTAAAAAAGGAGGCAAAACTCTGCCAGTAGAAACTGTAGGTGCTAAAGACATACATTGGTTAAATGGTCTGATGCTGTACGGCTTCACTTGTGTTCTTGCACGCAGACCGTAGCTGACATTTAAAACTGTTTCAGATGAGTAAATATTCTCTTACGGTAGCTCATGTAGCTATTCCTAGCTGTTCTCACGTAGCTACCATTGACTCTTTGTCATCCTCAGGAAAAAAAATCCTGCCGGCAACACTTTCAAGTGGATGCATTTAAAAATTACATCCCCTCAAATATCAAGTTTTTAGTTGTGCAAAATATAAATACTGAAAAACAGGCATTGTGTTTGAATTAGTATCTAGATTTAAATTCCTCATCTTGCAAAAATTCTGGGCCAGAACTTCTATGAAATATTTCCACTAAAATCCCACTTCTATTTTAATCAGCACAAAATTGCAGAACTTAAAACAAAAGGAGCTAAATTCTGCAGAAAGATTATTTTACTGGCTTTCATGCCAGTAGCCTAAAACACTCTATCCACAGTTTTTAGTGGGTACATCTGTAGGGGGGTAAGTACACAGACGGTGAAAGAATTAAGAACTACTGTGTTAGTATTTTTTCTGCCTCATTAAGTAAGTTTTCTTCATTAATCAAAATTCATTAGACAAAACTGGGGCAGTTATACAAGCACTGACTTTTTTTTGGTGCAAGTAGCAGCCTTTCCAGGATATTTAATGTGAGGGCTACACACCCTCAATCCAAACTTAGCACAGGGAACTGTTTCCTCTGCTCACAGAGGATCCGAGGGCTTTTGGCCCTACCAAGAACAGATTCACTTCTGAGTAGCAAAGCCCTTCCAACTCTTGGATGGCGTAGTAAGTTTCTCACTTTTCATTGCTTCCATTTGATTATAAAGCTGCACGGAACAAGTTGGTTTCTGGTGCTGTCACATCACATCTGTAAGGAACCTCTCCCTCCTCTTCCCAGACCACAAGTCCTCAGCCTGCAAAGGCAAGCCAAGTGCCCCAGGCCTGTCCTTGCAGCCGGAGCCCAGCCCCGGGTGGCAGAACCACACCATTTCCCCCCATGTTTAAGGTCTTCCCAGAACAAAGAAGGGTACCACTACACCCTGAGTGCCACTCACACACCCTCCCCCCCATTTCACTCAAGCCTGCACGAAACAATACAATTGATCCCACTGCTTTACAGAGCAGAAGAAGCAGAAGCTGCTGAGATCAAGTTGATGCTTTGCTGTTTTGTAATAGTTTCTCTGCAAAAAGAGTGTGCTTCAGCAACACTGTCAGGCCTCGGATTAAAACTAGCTTAAGAAGTATGTTGCTTTCCCTGCGCTAGCTCCTATTCCCTGCTAATATCACGGCTTTCAATCAGCCTGAACAAGGCTTAATTGGCCTTTTTGGTTTTCTAAGCTTCTCCTGCAGCAGTTTTCTGACTAGAGAAACATGTCCTCAGGCAGCAGCCAAACAGCTGTTCTAGCACATAGTTTGCATCCAGGGAATTTTTATAGCCATGCAACTTGCACAACACCGCCTTAAGAACATTACAGGCAGTTGTCAGAGTTCCATATTCAGTTTTTAAACTAAATCCTAGAAAAGCTCAGCTGAGGGTCAGTCTCTAAACCTGCAAATATGCTTAGAACAAGCATAGCTAGCAAAACCAGACCCAGACCTTGCCAGATGCAAACTGAAGCTGCTCTTCCAGCATAGCCTGATAGCTTTAGATGCTGTTAGCTTTCAAGAGAAACGTCTGGTTTAGAGTGACAGCAGGAAATCCATGAACACATTCTCATCTAACATCTTCTACCTGTTAACAAACACACAGCTCCACTGCCAAGGTAAGGTGCGCTCCACGGCATCCTTCCTGGGCTCTGAGGGGGCCAGCGAGACTGCTGCAGTCGCCAAAACCAGCTTCCTCTTCTGCACAACCCTCAGCACACCACTCATTACCACACCAGGAAGGCTAGGGGAAAAAAAAAAAAAAAAAAAAAGTTGTCTGTTTTCCACTGTCTGCTGCTTTTGGCACTGAAGGAACATCTGACTGAATGGGCTGCTTTGTTACAACACATCGCTGCTATCCTGACCTCCCCAGAGACATGAAATAATGCTGTTTTCACTAAATCAGAGCAGCTACTAGTAATTCAGGTTTACGAATAAGCACCTACACCTCTCTGAGATTTGCTTTGTTCAAAAGACAAGAGCTAATAATCTTGTCTGCCATTGCTTCAGAGCCTAATCTTTGCAAGTACAAGAAGTACTTGTTACCAGCAGCAGTTTATCTCCAGCCTTGCTGTACACAGCAGAAATTAGCACTTTACATAATTACACCCTCATCACGTATATGCCTCTGGCTTCTCGTATTTGATGTGGCACTAAGTACAGTGTAGGCAACGCCTACAAACCACCAGGATACTGTGGAAGTGGTCGAATGAGATGTCATTGTTCTCCATCCCTTCCACATGGGATCACATTGGTAACAATTTGATCCAGCAAAGCGACACCTCTAAAGCAAAACCATCTGGTAGATCTTTGCTCCTCCACTGATTCAACAGCAAAATAACATTTGCCAGAGAACCCAACCTTCTTTCCATGGTTGTCACCAACTTGAACAGGAAGAACACCACATAACACAAGCTCCTCCCCAAAGGTTTAACAGCAATCTTACTCTAGAAAGGTATTAAAAGAGTAATAACTTATTACTTTGAAAATATACAGAAAACGCATCGGGTGGGTTTGGGGTTTTGCTACAACATACACATACAACAAATGCAAAATTAAATTACACCCTGCACAATGAGCAAAGAGGCAATAGGAACATTTTGAGAGTCTTTTCTTCTACCTGCAACATGCAGAAAAAACTTCATAACACTAATACTGGTGGTTCTGACAGGAGCTGCAAGCCATCTTTTTCTGATTTACCAGCTGTAAAACGACAAACACCCTGATGCTTTCTTCAGCCCCGATGCTGAAAGGGTGTCCCACCCACCCCAAGGACAGGGGGATGGATCCTGCCAGCATCCAAGAAGAGTGGAAGTGTTTTGGTACCCAAATAATACGTTAGGGCTAAGGAAATATTAACTACAAGAGTTTTATACGTTCTTAGTAAGACTGTCTTCTGGCTGCTTTGTGTTTTGGCATGCAGCAAGCCCTGCTTTGCATGACTAAGTTGTTAAAAGGGCAGGTCAGTTCTGCCCTCTGTTCACAAGGAGGGGGGAAGCTCAGGCAGAACCGTGCCTCTGGGCTTTTCTCACCACACAATGCCTGTTTCTGTGAGCCAGGTGGCCGGTGGGCAGATGGCACCGATGAAAAAGCAGAGGCTGAAGCCTCGGGACCTTGCAGCAGCTGTGTGAAACCACTGCCTATTAAATCTTGTTCTACTTTAACCACCACACCGTTTGGAGCATCCTGAGGAACACAACCAAAACAAATCCTTCGCAGGATCAAAACACTTTGCCTGATAACTCCCATGTCATTTGACCCTGCAGAATTTGTAATCCAGCACCTAACAGCTGCAAGCAGAAAATAAATATTGATCTGTAACTCTCCCCTTCGTTACGAGAAAATTAGCAGAGCAGCAGGATTCCCATCATCACCCATGATGAAAGCATTACGCAACGCCTTCATAAACCATTACTGCTTGCAAATGTCACTAGATATTAGCAGATACCACAAACTGATGCACCTCACCCAGGTACCATTACTCCATCAGCCCACTTTCCCCCTGCTCTCACACCTCTTTTTACAGCAACACAGCTGGCTGTAAGAGGCTGTCAGAACCACAACTGACCTCTAAGTCAGCCCAAAGTAGGTTACAGACAGTATTTTTCCACCCTACCTGACAGAGGATATCTTTGATATATGTTCCACACAGCTTGTGCCCCCGAGGGTCGATATAATCCATGATGCCCCAGTATTTTGCTGCAATGCTGTTGTCTCTCTCCTGGTCACAGCAGCCAAAATTGTCATAGGCAGAGCAGAACTCCAAGTGAAAAGGGGGCTGGAAAGGTGGCCCGTAATCCAGACACTGAGGATGCCCCAGCAGACTGCCTATCAGGCACAACAAGGAGAGGCAAAAGAAGGCATGTGGGAGAGAAAAGGGAACTCCAGAGCTGCTGCTGCTCCTTCCAGTGCATGGCCAGGCATTCCCTTCCTTCAGCGCAGGTTTCTTGAGGTCAGATGTATAGAAACCCTGGACGACTCTGTAGTATGGTTCATTCATCCTCTCTGCTTTAACTGCCAGCCCCAGAGCTCAGCAGTCACTCAAGTTTGCTTACATTCTCTCTCCCTTTTTCTCTCTGAAGTTTACTACTTGGCAGGAGAGAAATCCTCCGGGCTGCCTCTTTGGTATTTCGCACGTCACCCAGCTGAACCCTCCCCTCCGGACATTTCTCATGCCCCTGAGAAGCACTCACAACTCGAATCCCTACATCTTAGTTTAAACTGGCTGAGAAATCCTTCACCGAGAAATATGTACAACAAAAATATGAAGTACAATCTCTATATACAGAACCTGATCATCTCTCCCCATTTACAAAACACAAGTGTGTAGTTTTCAATTGCTAACTACCATTTTACTCAGCTTTTAAAACGCACAGAACCTTGGTCTGGTTTCATAAAGACTGAACAGGGGTCATAAAATACAACCAAATTAAGGCAGCAGTTAACCATAGGTACAAGTAATTTCAGGACAAAAAGATTCTGCTGTAACACACACACACAAATCCAGGTATAAATTCAGGCTTAAAGGGAGTAGAAGTTCAGGAAGAGTGAAGGAGAGAACACACAGTTAAGGCACCAGCACAACCTGATGATGACTGTGACAGTGTGGTAACCCTGAAGATTAAGCTAATTGGTTTTAGCGGGTTTGATCCTAGCTGACATTAAACCAATTTAAAGACCCACGAGATTTTGGCCCACCGTCCCCTCTGGTGAAGAACGAATGTGCAAGCCCTCCAGTTAGCCAAGCACAGCATCAGCTGGGGGGTGCGCCACGCTTGCACACATCGTGCTCAGCCTGTGTTTGAGAATGGCACTTCCCTAACTCCGCTCTTCCACAAGCGGACCGAGAGCACTTGGGTCACAACCAAGCTCCTTTACCACTTCACCAAAACCAAGCGTTGCCCTTTCACGTACACACCGCTACTCACAACGGCGCAGCCACCCCAGGGTGCTCACCGCCACCGTGCTGCGCGCATCACAGGGCACGAGCTCGAGCTCAGGACACAGAGCCGAAGCAATCCAGTGGAGAGGGGTAAGTCAGGCTTTGCCTTGGGGCTACAGGAGTGTTGCAGCCAGTCTGACGCTGTTCGGAAGAGGCTTTAGCATTCACCCGCTCACTAGACGTTTCCATACAAAGCTTATTAAGAGAGCAATGCTTTGTGGTCTGTTCTATTGCTTCTGTGAGGAAACAAGCAATTAAAAAAAAAGGAAATTAGATCTCTCTCCTCCCCACAAATCCTAGAAGAAACTATAGGAGGCAATGCACAAATATCCTTTGCGCTGTTTGTAGCGGCTTCCTTCCTACGGCTTTACCTCCGTGGGACACAGGCAGAGGGTGAGGGAAGCTGCAGGGAGGATCTCACTTCCGCTCTTCCCTCTCTCCCCACACATCACCAGTTACTCCCAGGATCTATCTGATCTATCTGCACGTAGTTCAGGGAGAAGGCAAAGCTCCCAGCGTAACACCTGAGAACACTGTCATTACAGATCTCTTCACAGTCTTTACTGGGAGTTGGGGGTTTTCAGACACCACCTCTGGGTTTTTAACCATTCTTAACCTGTTTTGCTGTGGCTCTGACTTGTGGCACCTTGACTGTACTGCAGCCTGCCAATAATCCTGCCTTTGCTTAAGTGTGAACGAACTGGAAACAGGCCAATCACAGAGCTCAGCACTGTCATGAGTCACAGCATTTTAATTCCAAGTATTTAAATCTGCTGAAGTATCAGCTGACCTCAGTTATTGCTCACGTATAGTGCAATCGCTGAAATTAAGGCATTACTTTGGTGTCCTCTGGCAACTGCCTTATTCTGAAACCACAACAAACAGCAAGGATAAGTGAGGATATTTGTGTATTCTTCATCTGTAACAGCCTACAAGTTCCCTCTGCTTTTAATTCCTTCGGCATTACTGAGCTCCTTGGAGTAACTAACACTATCCACCACAGAGAGAACTGAAACACCTTTCCCCCTTTCCTAGAGGCATGCCACTTGCAGATAAGAACTCATGAGTATTCACCCAGGAGGCAAGAACACTCCTGGCTGCTCCCTGATAAGGGCAGAAAAGCTAAAATAGCTGTACTGATGTTTGGGCAAGGAGAGAACACAACCTCTCACAGACCGTACTGCTCCCATTACCCAAGGGCTCCTTGCAGTGGTCTTTTCTTCAGCAAACACACCCCCTCCGGCCATTCTTTAGATGCAACAACAGAAGACTGAGCAGAACTTCCCATTTACCATCACAGGTAAAACACCAAAACACCAGTCACAGAAAGGCCTGAAGAAATATAAGTTCAAACAAGTACAAAGCGCATCAACCCTCTGATTCTGCAGGGACCAAGGGTAAGGTACGTACCCCGTGTAGTGCTGACGCTGCTCTGAAAGCTGAGGGAAATCCTGCTAAAGTTTCCAGAGCACACAAGGTCAAAATGTTTTTAAAAGCAGCTGAGATTTCATTAGCTTGCTTTTCTTCAACTTCAGTCAAGACATTCCATCAAAACCACGAATGGGACAAGAGGGGAAGAGGGTAGAGATGAAGTGTCTTGTAATTTTGTGTAATCATTGTTAGGTTTCAATATTAAAAATGCCAGACCAAGAGGTGGAATATCAGGACAACAGACACTGTCTGTGGGCAGAAAGTGTGGATTCCCTGAGCAAGTTCCTTGCCTCTGCAAAAAGACCAGTGAAGAAAAGATGTGCTATTTGTTCCACTGAAGGAAAAAAAGCCTGACGGGAGTTTTGTACACCAGGTGAAGATGTCAAGTCATAACAAACCTAAACCACATAATTCAGAGCCAAAGCAGAATATTCCAATCCACTAGGAGTTACCATATTTGAAGCACAACATGCAAGTGTGAAAACACAATATGCCCTGGATAACTTCCCCAAGAAATTCCACTCAGGACTTGTGACCTGCAGGATTGTCTCTGGTATAAGTACTACGGTGTCAGGAAGGAGCAAGTTTCCTGCAGGACATGAAAAAGCAATGCTCAAGATAGCTATGTGAAAGCTGGGTCTGTGCCACTTGCTTACTGCAGCATCATAGTTCCAGCACCAGGAGAGAACATGATCCCTGGCAGCAACTCTGCTTCCAGAGGCCACTGGAGAAAGCTGTAAGCACAACCGATTAAGAGGTTTTTCAAAGACATCAACCAGCTCTTTGTCCTGTCATTCTCCTTACCTCCACCCCAGTCCGTGCTGCTTTGTTTCACATTTCTTCCTCTGTGAAAGAGCTGGTTTCTCAGCTGCTGCAAGGCATGTGTCTCCCACAGGCAGCTAAGGGAACAGAAGGAATATTATGTGGGAGCTCAACAAGCAGCAGGGGCTCTAGCATTCCATTTTCACACTATTCTGTGTTAGGTTATATGCTAAAAGTGTTTCTGCACCCCCACAAAGGGGCACAGAGAGACAGCAGAAGGGGGAAGCTCTGTGGGCTAACACCCTGCTGGGATGCAAACTCCCAGATAAACACAGCTTTTGGAAGCACAGATGTACTTATCCATATATTACTACACTATTGAAGACATCTTTATTTCATTCCAGAAGTGATTCATCCAGAGTTTACAGATGTGTCATTAAAACAGTAGTGGTATCTGGAAACCGTTTTGTTGTTGTTTTCAGTCAAACTGGAATGCTGGGTTGCGAGAACACGTTAGCATTTGCTTTCCAAACACAGCAACAGTGCACACTTCAACCCAGAGGCAAGACTGCAAAGAGATTCTAGAAAGTCTCTTCCACCAAGCAGAGAAGTTTTCAGTAGTTCTGTGCCTCTGCTCTTCCAAAGCACGGCAACACTAGCTTTCCTCTAGCCACGCAGCTACAGCAACCTTTCTCTCTCCTACCAATGATGTGAAAACAACCCCTGAACCAGGCACACAACCTGCAAGTTCAACATACCCAAAGGCAGTTTTTCCACGTCAGAGCGCATCGTCAGTTTGAACAAGCTGCAGCAAGTCTTCACAACCTGTAATTCTTCTCCATATACAATGCAAAAAGAAGTGTGACACATGCCTCTTCATTTTCCATGTATTTCAGGAAATGATCAGTTATAAGCAGCCTTCACAGGTGGAGAATGAACTTCCATGCTGCATCAGGTACTGTTCCCAGGTTAAGACACTACACCCATTAAGAATGACGCTGCTACTCCTGAATGGATTTTGAACTACATTCCAGCAGTCATTTAAATCACCATCGATGCATCTAAACACAAGAAGGCTCAGCCCTAAAATACCATCGGTACAGAAATTCCACGCCATAATACTAAGTATTTCTCAAGATGTATTTGAAATCAATGCTGTTCGGAATTCACACAGAAACACAGGACTAATATTAAAGAAATTCCTCAACCTTATCAGTTGATCTATATTCATTTTATTATAAAATAAATACAAACCAAAGTGTTTTTACAGAAATGTGTAGAAATCCAGTACTGAGTCGAAGGGGCCACCTAGAAGTTTTAGAATAGCACCGACACAGAAGTCTGTTTCAGAGAGAAAAAAAAAAAAATACAGCAAGAACCTTAGGGACACCTTCTAGTCAAGGTTATACAGAGGAATCTGGAAGACCAGATATCCTCAGGCAGACAGGACTGTGCTTATTCACAAATTTCTTCAGTATCCGAAACCTTTTCACCTGAGCTTTGCAGCCTTGGTGGGACACATATTTAAAGTACTTGCAATCTAAGCAAAAGAACAAAAAAAAAGCATTTTAAGTTATACCACAATACAAGCAAATACAAAATGCTTTCACTGTTTAAAGAGCATGTAAACATCTCAAAGTCTTCACTAGTGAAAGGTAATAAAATAATCCAGGACATGCACATTAAAGACATAACTGCAGCCTTAAATAATCTATCCTCGATTGACCCAGAAAGCATTCTACATGTATAAAACTGTATGCTGTGTCTTGCAAAATACATTTTTACCTCTTATTTTTACTTTTCAAATGGATTAGAAAGTGAAATTTCAAGAGTGTAAAGCAGCACTGACTCCATACATTAACTCATTGTGTTGGGAAAGGAAAATAAAGACTCACTGACACCAATAAGCCCTGAAACCATTAAAGAAAATTAAAGATGGAACAATTTTATTAGCCATCTGGAAATAAGATCTGACAGACCTTTGATAACGTATTAGTGAAAGCAAAATAAGATTTTCAGTATGAGAAATTGTTTTACGAATCCCAGAACATAAAGTTATAGAAAAGCTGACAAGCAGCAAGCTGCCTATAAACCAAAAGTCCAAACTGGGGTATGAGTCACAGCCTCCACACCATATTCTCATTCTCAATTTAGCAGCTGCTTCTTGGCCCAATACTCCACTTGGTTTTGGCAACAATTTGAAGAATGCTACTAAAGAGGTCACGATCCTCACCTTCTTACCAAACTGCCAATGGTTTTCACTCAAGACATCTCCCCCTGCCCCTCTTTCCTGCATTACACCACCTCCATGGTCCTTAATGGCCAGCTGCTCCCCAGTATTTGCCCAGACACCGCCTAGGCGGGCATCCAGCAAGCCAACTCTCCCCAGTCCTCACAAGGTTCGCCCAGGAGAGCGTTGTGCATTTTTGAAATTGTGGTTTGAAGGTTAAACAACAACATAAATAGTATTGTGACTGCTCAACGAGGTCAGATAAAACAGAATTCTAAACCAGGATAAGACAAGTTATGCAAAATATACCTCACTGTCAAATACTGAACCAATTTAAACGTTTTTCGCATGTTCAGCTCCAAAGAGAACAATTTTTCCTACAAGAAACTGCTGGATCCTGTCTCATTAGGGCTAGAATTAGATGCTATTTCTGTTCTATGTAGTGAAAAGGAAAGAACATTTAGTATTACCCTTTCCCAGTAAGATTCCAGCCACCAGAGCTTTTTCATATGAAAGGCTTTCATTTTCCTGCCAATTCCTTTTTGCCAAGTAACGGCTAAAATGGAAGGCTGGCCACCAGTCCTTTCTGGAGTTCCACTCTTGCTTGATCCAGTCAAGATGCTTCTCAGAGCTGGACAAAGGTAAAACAAGTTACAAAAAAAGCTTAAACTGGGATGAAAAAATGATTAGGAGGCACTGAATTTCATAATCAACTCGCTACAAGTCTGTAAGTCACTGGCACAGAGGCACTGACCTTACACTGCAGACTAAAACACTGATCTGAACAGAAATAACTTTCTTTTTAATCCCTGGCAACACCAGCGAGGCAGGAGGTGAACTCTAGCAGTCTTATTTAGACTAGGGAATAACAGATTATGGTGTGAAATGAAGCAAGCCTTTGACTTGCGTGCAAGTTTGTCAACAGTAATAAGAAAGTTTCTTCAAGTTTGTCAACAAATTAGTAGTATGAAAGGGTTGGTTTGTTTTCAGAAAAGGTTTGTGTTACTCTGTACATGCTCCAAGACTAACTTATCCCAAATACTTATTCCAATAACTTATGCACGAAAGACCTTAAACCAAGCATTTCAGAAACAGAAACTACCTGCGACAAGGAAACAATATTCCCATAAAACGACCAAGGTGCCCAGTGTATTTCAAGATACTCCAAAGCTGTGTCTTCAAATACAAAAACGCATGCAAAGTCTGCGTATCACACCATTTTTCCAAACTCTGTGCAACAACACTCCTAGGTTAATCCCACTGCCTTCCTGGACCTTAACAGCAGATGCACCTGCGTAGGTGGAGGTGGCAATAAAACGGCAAAATGGGTCAAGTGTGGAATTAATTTACTGTAAATATATAGGGCTTAAAAAAATCACAACACTCTGTTTGTTGGGTAAAATAAAGTCTAGACATTAGAGGCCACCTGGGCACAGACTGCTGAGATGGCTCCTTCTGAAATCAGAGGCCATGTCTGTCAGCGTTGGCGAGGACGTATCAATGCCCAGGCACGCTGGCTCAGCTGAAGAGTACACCGGCTGCATTCTGTAACAGCTACCACCAGCACATACAGGACCAGTCACGCCCCTGCTGCAGCCCAGTCATGCCCCTGCTGCAGCCCAGCGACTCTCAAACCAGCTTCAAGTCATGCACGTGTAGTAACAGAGCAGAAAAACCAACTACTTGGGGCTTTTCCCCCCAAAAATGGGAAATTAGTGATAGGCAGCAAATGCTACCCAAAAATCCAAATAACTCTTTATGTGCATAAGGATGTAACCTGGGGGAAAAAACACAACTTCTTTTAGGCAGTAATACTGGAAATTGGGGATTGTTCTCAAGAACAATTTCTGCTCCCCTCCCAGTAAAAGCACGCTGAAGCCACAGAAGTCTGCGTACTCCAGGCAACACTTCTGTTCACCAGGGCAGGAGATAAAGGCTACAGAGCATTACACTGTGAATTATCCAAAGGTGGACACTCAAGGCATCTGTTTTTAGCAGGGTGTTGTCAGAGATACTTACGTTACAATTTGTTTCATCTGTCTTGCCAAACAGCTCCATGCTTTTACATTTTCCTTCCCGCCAGCATAATCCAAGGCTGCGAAAATAACTTCTAGCCCCAGTCGACGTTTTTTTCTTTTCTCTGGAAAGAGATTAGGCTGAACTCATTAGTAAGCAACAAGTGAAACATGGTTCTCCACCCTCCCTCCACAAATACTGCTACTTTCCCTATTACTGAGGGTTCCCCTGAGGGTTCCCCCCATTGCCTTTTGCCTCTTCCAAGGAATAAAGTTCAGGAATACTTCCTGGCTGTAGAGCACAACTCATACCAGAGACGCCCTGCCCCTACTCTTATCCTGCCCAAAACTTGCTGGCACGCGTAGGACTGCTCACAGGTCCCACACCGCCTTGCTGACAACAGCCGCTGTTTCCAAAGCTCGCTAGCCAGTGCTTCCAATTGGCACTGCCATTCAATGTGTTCTTCCCATGGGAAGGGAACACAGTGCCTCTGAACACTTCAAATCCCGAGGTGACACTGAAAAATCAACTGTGATGTGAATAAAACTGACGTTTCACAGCAGTTATGTGTTAGTAGAGCTCTTGAAACAGCACTTGACCTATCACAGCCAGTAATTGTGGGACAAGTTACATTTAAACGGTGTAAATTTCTTCATTAGCCACAAAAAGTTAGCAAATGTATCATGCATGAACAGAAAAAAGAAGGTTTCAGACAGGAGTTTGTTTTTTCTCCTCCCAAAGAAGAGAGAACAATCTTGATTCAAGGACATTTCACTCATCTGTTGACTTGCTGGAACATACCAAGTCACAAGATGACAGACAGCTTGGAATGCAATTATCCGCATGGAAAAAAAGTCTGCAAAGAGGGAGACTTTTCTACAAGCTTGAAGGTAAAACTCCCTTGAAGAGGAGAAAGATGTTGGGTTTTTTGGTGAGCAACAATGAACTAAAGCCTAGATCCATCTCAGTTCCTCCAGAAGAGGAAGAATAAATAAATGAGACCCCAAAAAGGGAGTGGACACTGTGACATTCAGAGTAGAGTACCTCAAAAAAAATAAAGTTATTTTTGATATCCTGGCTGTGCCTTAGAACAGTCAGCTTTGATCAGACTTTAAAATGAGAAAGGCATTTGTTTACACCAGTTCGAAAATCTCTGCTCACGCATCCAGCTTAAAGGTTCCAGTGATTGGAAAGTTGGAGTTTGGGTTGTTTTGGGGTTTTTTCCCCTTAAACAAAACTACATCAAAAAAGCAGAAAGAAGGCTGAAGAATAATTTCAGAGTATTATGCTAGATTAACATAAAGGAAAAGAGCAAAGATATTTAAAGACTTACTTGATTTTTGAAGCATGGTACTAAAATCTATCATTAGTTCATGAGAAGGAACAGTATCATGCAAGACCTGAAAAATAAAACCACAAAACCCAGATTCATTGTCTGAACGGAATAACTTTTGAAGAGTTTCACCTGATCAAGAGAAGCACAAGCTTCAGACTTTTGGGTGTTTTAGGTAGGAAATTTAAGCAACTTGCGACTTTGGTGCCTTGATACAAAGAATGAACGCCTAGGTCCATCTTGCGCATCTGTGACGCAACAGACGAAACACCTTTCCGGCTGCTGAAAAACACTGCGTGTGACAAATACGACTTTCTCAAGGAACAGCCCAAATCCGTATCCAGTGTCCCCTTTTGAGAAGGCAACACCTTTTCCTGCCTAGGCCAGCTCTAGCTCCCCGTCTACTCCCCTGTGCATTGGATCATGGATTCTAGACAGATCAGAGCAGTTCTTCGATTCGTCACTCTCCTGTAAGAGCCTAGTGTATAAAACCACCGCTAAAAAGCACTGAGAAGATGGAATTTGATACATAAATGCTACGGTTTAAAAGCTTTATGAAGCTGTTCTAAAGCCTCTGTCCTAAGGAAAGCACATTAGTGCCATCAAGTGGCAAAACGGAGTGCAAAACATCGTTGGCAAGAAGCTACGAACGAGCAAGGGCAAGGAAAGCAGGAATTTAAGAGCAACTGTACAAAAGCTTAATACAGCAAGGTTTTGTCTGCCAACAGCCAGCAGAAATTAATTCCTATTGTAGCTTCAGTGCATGGCTCGCTGAAAACGAGCACAGAAACTAACTGCCAGACAGGATCAATATGTGAAAGAGAAAGCATCTAGTAATTTCTTCAGGATTGTCAAGTTCAAAGTGTAACATAGATCAGTGCATGATGCGTACAAGACTGCTGATACAGACTTGTGGAACCATGTACATACATCCTCTGAGCTTGTTTATTGACTTGAAGTTATACAATGTATCAGTTAAAGGCCAAACAAAGACTTGAACTCAAAGACAGTAAAGGATCCTGTTTGTTCCACCCATTAGCATCCCGCCCACTAACTTTCCCCTAACCCTCTGCTCCCCACAAACAATATAATAGGGTAAATAATGTAAGAGCAGTTCAACGGAACCAAACTGTCAGACCACCGTGCCACACGAGTGACCACAGGCTGTATCTACCTTAAGTGCAGATATGAGCGATTTCTTTGATTCACCATGTCTCTTCAGGAACTGGTAGAGGTAAACATGGGCATTGGGATTAGCCGGGAACTTTGAGTTGTAGGCATAATCATTTAATACTTGGCGGGCCTCGTCATGGTCTCCATAGAACTCCAACAACTAAGAGGAGGTAAGTCTGTTAATAGGCAGCAAACTAACGACAATCATACTCTTACAAGAGATTTAACTATCCAATAGCACGGTCCGTATCTCAGAGCACATCACATTAGATAAGACTAATGCTAGAGTATTTTCATTTCACTGGCTACTCTCCTAAGAGAGAGACAAAAATTCACACACAGAAACCGCTGCAGGAGAAAATTCCTTTAACACTTACTTAATTGTGAGAGTTACCAGCACTCGCACATGGGAAAGAGGCATTGAAGCAGCTTGCCTTGTCCTTAGAGAGAACTTGGCAGCTGCCAGCACCAAGCAAAATTCCCTAAGATGTGCTTAGAGAAGTCAGAGCTTATCAGTATTTACAAAATGTAAATCATTTCAAAGACAGTAACTTTATTTCTTAATTACAAATTCTAAGCAGCTATTTAACAGAACACAGAGACTGCATGTTCGCCGTCTTTAACATTTAGCGTATCCAGAAAAACACTGCCCTGCCAAAAAGGGCGAACTTGCTTTCAGGAATTTAAACAAAGCGGCTGTGCTCCAATTTCTGTACTAACACCACGAAAACAAAATATGCAAGCTGTTGGCCTATTTCTTTTTCTTGGCAGTGCACGGATAAAGTCCTTTTTGTAGGACTTTGTGCAGGCTCTGCAGTTCTACCAGCAGTAAACTGTGCTCTAAATCAAAGCCAGCAAGCTACACACGGAGATGTGTTGCTTTTAAAATACTTTGTCACCCCCACACACGAAAAAGGCTGCAGACAGACATCTTAATGAAAACTAGACAGGGAAACACAAGAGGAAGATATCTGTAAAATATGCCCTTACGTCCACTAAGCATTTCACAAAGACATCCCAGACTCCAGGTATTTTAATTATCTCCTTTAAGTTCACTGCTGCCTTCCGAAAGCAACTGTGCATTTCCTGTTCAACAGACAAGTCTTCGACTCCATCCTGACCTACCAAAACATGAAAGAATGCCAAAGTTAGCTTCGCTAATCAAAAGAGATCTTGAAGTGGTGCACCTAAGAGAGAACCTCATTTTGCTAAGCAAGGATTCCAATCAGAGAGCTTGTAGAAAAGAGGCCTCCATTTCCTCAGTACTGGAACAAGAAATCTTCACTGCTCTTCATTCAAATTTATTATCAACAAATTCCAGCTCCTGGGGCATGACGGGCAGTATCCCAAGACAAGACACCACCAGCATGAGGTCCATAAACCACGTTCAATACTTAGTTTTCACAGAAACAGGCAGAGGTCCAACGCAGCCGGTAACGCACAGCCAGCAGGTATATACACACTTACGTATCTCTAAAGAAACTGAAATTTGAACACAGGCTTTGGAGGCTTTTGCTAGCACTCAAAATTTTAGCAGCAGTCAAGCACCTCTAAAGAAGCCACTGCTATAGGCGAATACCTTCTTTTGATCGCTGTTTTACATGATGCTGCCTGGATATAAAAATGTGATTTGAAGGGAGGGGAAAAGGGTTTCAGAATAGCATTTCAGGACACTTCGTTAAAGTGCAGGTCAGTGTGTCATTTTGGTACCACCATCATTGCTGACGTGGAGCTATGTACCACCCACAACATCACGTTTTGAAGTCTAGTACTTCCTTCGGGTGCCGTCATGTGTAGATAAAGGCAGAGGAGCAGCCAGCACGGAAAAGGTGCAAACCGAGAGAGCAAGCAAGTTGAAGTCTACAGCTCAGTATAAAACCACCACTAGGCCTTACCGTGCTCTAACAGGATGTTCTTCTGCTTAGCCCAGCTATGGTAGTCCAGCAGCCCCCTGTAAGCCTGAATCAGTTTCATTTCTTTATCCTGAATGACTGTTCGCTCTCCATGCCTCCAGCTTTCTGCCAAGGACAGGTTTTGGTAAGCTTCCTCTATTAGCCCGTTACAAAGGAGATGAAAGATGTGCTCTAAACAAACCTGCAATTCAAACAGTCCACACCACAGCGTTTGACATCGTAAATGGAGAGGATCTCAGCACCACAGCCAAGTCCCACCCAGATGCACGGGGAAAGAAGGGGCTCGCTACTGACACGCGTATTAACTATCGTGAACACAGTAAAGTATTTTAATTAGAAGAGCGCTTTACTGTTGGGATAAAATAAGATTTGTATCTGTACACGGAATTTTGGAGACAAATGCAGGAACAGAAGAACATAAGTATCACCAGGGGCAGGGAGATGAGCCAAGAACCTAAGTAATATTTTCTGCCTGAAGATGCTGGAGAAACATTAGGAATCAAAAGCATATGTCACATACAAAGTACCTCTGGGAAAGGAAAGGGCTGAAACTCTTGAAATCTGCGGGGCAGAAAGTCACCCAGCAGGTGGTGGCCACTCAGTGGTACATATCAAGGCAGCAGAAACCAGTCGTCTCAAAAAACTGCTTGTCATTAACAAGCGCTGGATGTACTGAAGAAGGTCCCGAAATGACCTGAGGAAATCCAGCTGGGCGATATTTGGTGATTTTTCATTTGGCTGCCCAACTGCAGAACACGTGACTGACAGAGGGATGCCCTGCCACACTGTGGTGCTGATGAGCCACTGGAGGAAAGTCTAAACCTCGCCAGCTCTAGTAAACTCTTGTATAGAGCTTCTGTTGAAGGTCTTAAACACAACAGAATGAGCAAAGTGAGAAACAGTCAAGGAAACCAAAGCAATACATGTTTGAATGAACCACCACAGGATAAAACCTACAGCTAGGTGACACAGGGTCCACAGCAGAAGACCTACTGTTTTATACAGATTCGCTACTCGAAAAGTGAGTGACAGCAATGGCAAAAATTAAGTACAACTGGTTAGTGAGGAGTTCAGTGGCCAAATTAAGGACTGGAACGTTTGGCAGGTGTCAACGTGTAATTAGCTGTTACTGGGGCACGCATGAAAGAATTGAACTGTTTCAAATTAGAAGATTAATTAAAGGATCTAGGCACTTCTAAGGACTGACAATACACATCTGTGATAAAATATATAGACCAAATAACATGGTTAGGTATGGAATATCCCTCAGATTATCACGAAATTGTACTAATTGATGCAGCCAATTAACAGATCAAAAATTGATCTTTTTGACACTGTTGTCAGTAATACACCTGAGAAAGATTCAGAAACTCATACACAAGTGATCAGGCAAACAGGCAGAAAACCGTCAGGACTGCATTAAGTCCACTCACCTTTAAATACCTTTTTATTCCTGAAGTTTTCATCAGTTCTATGAAAGAGCTCAACTCTTTGATGCTGCCCTGGGAATGATGGCACAGAATTTCAGTTCCTATTCTCCAAATTATCTATTAATGGGGAGAAAGAGATTAACAATTACTTCAGTACAAGAAAAATGGGAACAGTCACCATATATATGGTCTTCTCAAACTTACAGTTACTCAAACGCAGGAATGTACATTTGAACTGGAAAAAGAAAACTAATAGTATTGTTGTCTACTACTACAGCCATCTAGATATTAATCTAGCAGTATTTTTAGGATCCTTCGGTGCTTCACAACTGCTCATTACAAATGCAGCGCTCCAGCAAAGCTTTCGAAAACCGCATTTGTCAGGAGGTTCCCTCTGCTGTTGCTGAAAACAGGGTGTTTCAAAGTTACTGAAAACGGAGGTTTTCCTGATACATTTCCACTGCAATGTAAGGCATTCATAATTCTTCAAACTTGGCAGTAAAGATGATTTCCAATTAGATGTAGCTAAACTTAACAAAGTTTAAGAAACTAGCTAGGTTTCTGCCTAACTTTTCAGGTCAACCTCTGATACTTTTTTGTTAATTAAAAATAAAAATCAAGCCTATTATGAGTTATTTAAGACAAATGTTGGTCCTGAAGTATTACAGATGCTTCTTGCAAGTATTTTTTCAGCTGCAAAAGAACTCTGATAAGGAATACCAGCTCACCTCTGACGGACCCATGTATTCTCTAGAAAAGTCTTTCTCTACTGACTCAATATAGAAGGTCAGAAACTCTGCAGCCCTTTTCCACTGCTTCTGTAGCATGGCATCCTGAATGTAACTTAAACACACTTCCTTGCTCTTCCTGAAGTTTAATTTGTGTTCATGGGAAAATCCTAAACAAACCAACAACAAAAAAATAAAATCAACCAAGTCCACAGATGCCACAGCCCTTATTCAGATGATGATGTGCCCACCATTTCAGCATCTCTCGTGTGATCTTTCCCAGATGATACAGAGTTATCTTAAGCTATGTGGGTTTGAAGTCTGAAGCTCATCTGAAGTGAAATGCACTTGCTAGCGTGCAGGGATGCTAGACTATGGCAAAAGCTGGAAATATAATAAGAAATGGCATTTTCCACAAGCAGCACACAGCTGCAGACACTTGAAACAGCAAAGAGACAATGATTACACATTACTGCCCTACCAGAATTAAGAGCCCATGGTGCTTTAATAACTTCACAGTAAGTTCTGTGACATTCTGGGGACCGCTCTCTTCCCTTACTGATCATCGTCTAGGTTTGTGACCCCGCTGCGCTGAAGATTTGCATACACACAGGCCATTTCGGCACCAAAGGCTAAGCAATTCCCACTAAGAATACAAACGATACATGCAGGGAATTGTTGTCTTTTGAGCACAAGACTGGAAGGAGGCCGCTTACTCTATTTATATGAAAAATTCCTGTAATAGCACAAACCCAAATCATTTCAGTACCTCTTAAAAAATCACGGCGATGTACTAGCTGTGTGCCACGGTCCGGTGTGCCCCTACAACAACGCTCGAGCCACCAGAGCCTTCTGCAGAGGGCATGGAGAGCTCACCAACCCACCTCCTACCTGGACCCCGCAGGCGAAGGAGCAGCTCAGACACCGGTTGAGGCAGTGTCTTCATCACAGCGCATTCTACAAAACCAACCAACCTACCCATACACGGTTTAGCCTCCACGCCCGTTTCTGGGCTCCAAGTACTAAGAAGCCAGAGCCCAGAGTGAACACCACCAGTTCAAACGCACCAAGGCCCGCGGCTCCGTGGGTAGGCCCTACTGTGCACGCCGCCCACAGGGTCGGAGCTGACGTGAAGCGTTTCACCGTCAAGCTATTTCGGAACTAAAACTTGCCCAGGGGGTTGGCAGCCAGCTGCACCCACCACGCTTTGGTGTCCGTCACCTCATCAGCCCTCCTTTAAGGGTAGGGCGCACGGCGGGGGCAGAGCGCGGCCTTCCTCCTCCCTCAAGGCCGGAGGGGGGCAGGAGGACGGCGGCGCACGGGGCGCAGGGGGGCCGCCGGGGCCACACCCGCCGCTCCGGGGCAGCTCCGCTCTTACCCGGTCGGTGGAAGCGCGGCGGCAGGAAGGGCAGGTGCAGGGCGGGCGGCAGGGCGCTCCCCCCGTGCGCGGCAGGGCTCGCCGCCGCCTCCTCCATTGCAGCGCGGGCGAGTCACAGTAGCACCGCCTCACCCGCCAGCTGCGGCAGCCCTCGCTGACCTTGCGGGGGGAGACCTCAGGAGCCTGCGGGCGCTGGCAGCTCGCCCAGCCGAACGCCGGTACCCGCCCGTTCCGCCAAGGAGGGAGCCGGGCGCGGTGAGCCCGAGCCGGGGCGAACACCGACCGCCCTCTCCCGCCGGCCAGCGGCTGGGGTCACAGCGCGCATGCGCTACCGGCGGGGCGCACGCGTCCTAGGAAATGTGGCGCCGCTCCGCCGCCATGATGGAAAGGGGAAGGTGGGACCGCGCATGCGTGCTGGGGGTCATGTGACGACGTGGGCTCGCTGGTGGCGGGCCCGGCGGCTGCAGTGGGCCGGGGGCGCGGAGCCGTTATTGCCGCGTCGCCCCCGCGCCCTGGCCTCGGCCTTCAGAAAGGGGTCGTCCCTTTCCGGGGCCTGGCGTGGGTAGAAAGCGGTACGGGTGTTGGCGGAGGCCCCGGCTGCTGCAGCGCGCCCCCCGGCTGAGTCGGGCGCTGTCGGGTCAGGCGCGGAGGGAGCAGCTGGCAGCGCCGGGCTCCCCTCCATCGAAGTTAATGGGCAGCGCGGACCGGCCTGCCGCCATCGGCTGAAGCGGGGCGGAGGGCAGCAGGGTGCAGGGCCGAGGTGAGGCCCGCAGGTACGGTTGTCCCAGCGCAGCGGGCAGCAGAGGGGCTGGAAGCTTCCTGGGCCCTGCCAGGAAAGGGCAGCAGGCTGCCGGGAGCCGGCTCCTAGGCCTGGGCGGCCCTTGTAGGGGAGGCGTGCTGGCTGTCCCCTGCGAGTGGAGGCGGGAAATGCTAGCGAAGGGGGAAGGAGCATGGGAGATGAGCTGGCTGTGTTCAGTAGCGTGGCGGAGAGAGGTTTGGTGCCGCACTAGCTCAGCCAGGGCGGTACTAGAACCGTGACCGATGGTTACTCTGAAAGTGGTAGTTAACTAGCTCCTGCTGTCCTTTCTGCAGTAACTGTATTGCTACTTTCATGTTAGTTTGTAATTTAGAACATCAAGTTCTACAAAAGAAAATTATTCCGAATCAAAATCTTGTGCAATAATGGCCTGTGCTCCCGCAGAGTACCTGGACTCTCTAAATCTGTCCACCTCAACCACAGAATCCGGTTTGTACAAACTTGTGCTGAAACTTGTTCCTTTCAATCTCTTTTGGCAACTGACTTTGCCCTGGAGTGTTTCGGTGTGTGTAAAGTCCAGTGTTCTGGGTAAGAACTTACAAGTTGGGTTTTTTCAGAGCAGCTCTGCCACGTGGGATGAGTAAATAATAAACTGGCTCAGGTTAAAGTTTCACCTAATCCAGTATCCCGGTCCGGCTGTGGTCAATAACAAGAGTCAAAGGAATATACAAGACAGGACAGTTGCTTGTAGCATCTAAACATTTAACCTCGATGTTGTGCCCTAACAGGACACGTAATAAATCTACGTGGGGGTAACAGAACTTTGTGGGGTTTTTTTAATCCGGTGTTTTTCCAATGCATGACCAGCATTCCAGTTCATAAGTATTTTGCTTTAATTGACAGTTGACTGACTTGATTAACGTGGTGATACACTCTTACACGGCACCACTTCTTTAACAATGTCATCCTCTTCGTCTGTCCTTCGCCATCTGTACCTCCTACGGGCGTCTCGTCGATCACTGGTGTTCCCCGAGCACGGTGTCACTTCCTACAACGTTTCTGATCCTTTCATTACGTCAGTACCCCAGTGACACTATCCCGCTTCATTTCCAAAAGGTCTCACGTTTGCACAGGAGCACGTTTACATTTGGCTTGTTATTTTTACCTTCCCGTGTCATACACAAGTGGGAGCCTTTGCTGATGCTTGTGCAAACTGCCGACTGATCTTGTTAATGGGTGTTAGTTACTTCGGTAGACACTTTAGTGCTGGAGAGATGGGAGAGCTGCTTTGTACCTGCAGACATCACAAAATGTTAGATGCCCCATGTACAGTGGGACTGCTCCCATAGCTGAATATGGCTGTTTCCCAGATTGGGGTTGAAGAGTGAAGGAAATCTTGTCTGAAATATCTAAATTGAACTAACTGAACCATTTCTCTCATGGCACGCATTGAGGAAAGCTGTGGGTGCATTATTACTATGAAACACTTGAAATTGTAGGGAATGCTGAACGGTTCCAGCGGTAAACTCGTGTGTACGTATTGCCTGTGAGCGACTTGTTATTGCACAATAAAGGCAGTGACTTACGCAAGAGGTATATGATCTGTTTCTTTTCACATCTCCCTTTCTGCCCTTGGCTTTATGACCACAGACACCGTTACTTTTTATCTTGGCCTTTTAATAAAGATAAGCTTTGTAACCTCGTACTGATGGGAAATTACCAAACAGCTCTGTCTTCACAACCAACTGGACCTAAAGATCAGGCTGGCAATTCAGCCACAAGGAATGTTAATGTCAAGGGGAAAATTACTTGTGTTTCAGACAGTCATCGTAAAACTTGAATATATCTTCTTCCATATTGTAAATTGTGATAAAATTCACCTCTAAATTTTATGAGTTTGGCTTTCTTAAAGCTTTTTATCAGCCACTATCAGAAATGGCAAAGAGGTATCACCTCATTTTACAGGATGTTAAATAGAGAAACGTCAACAAAATTCCAGGGGGCTGTCAGCAACACTGCGTGTTACAGCCACGGTACTGCACTGCGCCTGGAGAACATGGATGGGCGCTGCGTGAATGAATCATTGCATTCCTGTCGTGTGTGGATGTTTCCGTAATCTTGGGATGGACTGGGCTGTACGAAACGGCAGGATGTCCAAGGTGCGTTCGGCAAAGGGGTACCAAAGCCAAATTGCAGCACTGAGGAGGACAGCTGTTTCTGCTTTGTCATTTCTTAATTAAACTCCTCTAGATGGGGGCAAAAAATGAAGTACGTATTTTTCAGAGATGATGTAGCGGTAAGCTTGGATCCCAGCCCTGTGCGATGGGGCTGTGGAAATCAGGGTCTGTAGCATCACAAGGATATGGTAAGAACAGGAGCAGTGCCTCTGGTGCAATTAGCAGGGGTGATCGCTAACTCCTGCAGTAGGAGCTGGCAGTAAATGGAGCAGTAGGATCAACTTCTGACACAGTTGCAGAACAAACCCCAAATAGCTGAAGTTAAAGAGTGTCTGCAAATATATCATTTAGAAGGGCCCTTAAAAAAACCCTCACCAGTTCAGTTGTCCTTTGACATGCACAAAAAAGCAGAATCTTTCACCTTGACAACAGCTTTGCCGAGTGCCTATTCATTGTGGGAGCAGCTCCAAAATTTGCCCTTTAGAATTTTTTTCTTTTTTGTCCACTTGATAAACCAGCAAGAAGGCTGTGTTATCACAGAATTACCAAGGTTGGAAAAGCCCTATAAGATCATCCAGCCCAACCATCAACCCAACGCTACCGTACCCACTAGCCCATGTCCTCAAGCGCCACGTCTACATGTTCCTTGAACATCCCCAGGGATGGTGACTCTACCCCCTCCCTGGGCAGCCCGTTCCAGTGCCTGACAGCCCTTTCAGGGAAGACATTTTCCCCAATATCCAATCTAAACCTCCCCTGCCACAACTTGAGGTTGTTCCTCTTGCCCTGTCACCAGATACCCGGGAGAACAGGCCAGCACCCGCCTCCCTACACTGTCCTGTCAGGTGGCTGTAGAGAGCCATCAGGTCTCCCTGAGCCTCCCCTTCTCCAGGCTGAACACCCCCAGCTCCCTCAGCCGCTCCTCACAGGGCTTGTGCTCCAGACCCTTCACCTACCTATCCCTTCTCGGCTGCATCTTTCATTCCCCTTGTCCAGCCAGGGGCTGTGCTGAAGGAATCACAGGGGTCTGAAAAGAGGAGGGAGAAGTTGTACCCGTTTTTCTGCTGTATAAAGGACACTGCTACCGCTGCAAGGCTGCCGTAGGTGGGAGCTGAAGCTACAGGAGGGCAAGAAGCGGCCTGTTGGGGATCCTGCGTTTTCAGCAGTTCCCGTCCCTCAGTTTGCCCGCGCTTCCCTCGGCGGGGCTACGGGTGAGCGAGCTCTTGCCCTCCCGTTCCCGCGGGTCCAACCTCAAGGTCCGGGAGAGAGGGGCGCTTGCTCGGCGGCCATGGCTGCTCTCAAGCAGGGATGTGACCTTCGTGGTGGGGCGGGCGGGCAGCGAGATGGACGTTTGGGTACCCATACCCGGGTGTGGGGGCACCCGCGGTCAGACCCCCGGGCTCTTCGCGTTGCTCCAGCGCTCCCCCGCTAGGGAAAACCGCCATCGGTACACCCAAGGGGCAGGGCCTCCCCTCTGCGCCGAGGGCGCCTCAGAGGGGGCCTCAGAGGGAGCCCGGCCGGCGGCTGCCGTCTCCGGGGGGTGGGACCGGGATGCCGCCGGGCGGAAGGGAGGGAGGGTCCGGGCGCAGCCCTCCTCCCGCCGCGGCGGCGTGGCCGGGCCCTCCTCCGCCACATCGCCCTCCCGCCGGCGCTGCTGACGTGTCTGCTCTCCTCCCCGCCGCCGGCGCCCGCCAACATGGCCGCAGCTCCGCCGCCGCCGGACCCCCGGCTGCTCCTCGCCTTGTTGCTGCTCCTGCCGCCGCCGCCCTCCCTCCTCTGCGCCGCCGGGCCCGGCCTGGGCCGCCGCTTCGCCGACCGCAAGCGCTGCGCCGACGCCGAGTGCAGCCGTGAGTGGGGGCGGCGGGGCCGCGCCCCGGGCCTGGAGGGGGGGAAGCGTGGGGGGGGACCCCGGCCCGGGGGGCGCACGGTGAGGCGCGGGAGGTCTCCGTCCGGCGCTCGGCCGGGCCGGGAAGCCGCCCCGGGAAGTTCCCTGCGGGAAGAGATGCAAACCCCGCGTGCCTGACGGGATCGTTTCCCAAAGCTGCTCCCGGCTTGGGCGCGGAAATCGGGGGGAGCCGGGAAAACGGGAACGCGGCGGCGTCCCTCGCCGTTTCCCCGAGTTTCCCCGTCCCCACGGCCCCTCGGGTGCCCCCGCATCCCCAGAGGCTCCCGTAGCAGACCGGCTCTCCGGGCGGTGCGTATGCCTGGCGTAGCGCGAGGGGCTGCTGCCCTAGGGCACGGGTGTCATCCTGCAGCCCGTCTGATTCGACGCTGAGGATTGGCTTCCTAGCGCTCTGCCCAGCGGCAGTTCTCAAGGGCTTTGTCAACGCTGGGCTTCGTCAGTGAGCTGCCCCTTTTCTTTAACTTTTTCCCTGGTAATCTCTTTTTTTTTTTTAGTTGGATTTTCCGTTAAATTCTTATCTCTTGGCCTAATCTGGAAAATAGGAAACGGGTGTTGCGTGCGGGGGGATCTCGTTTTCTGCCAGTCAGCCAAGCCCCCTTTCATGAAACTGGTTTGTTATTATTAAAGTAATACTCTTCTTGTTTCCTTTGGACAGTGTTAATGTGCCGAGGGAAGGCGAAGCAGGATTTTAAAGGTCCAGACTGTCGCTTTGTAAATTTTAAGAAGGGAGAAGCGGTGTACGTGTACTACAAACTAATAGGAGGATCCACCGAGCTCTGGGCTGGAACTGTAAGTACTGTGTTCTGTTTGCTTTCTGTTGGTACTCTGTTGTTTTTCCTTCCTTTTGCCTCGCAGGAGGATGCTTAGGGTTTTGTTACGGCTGAATACCGTAACGAGTGCCATTTTGTCTGGAGATCGGTGTGAAATGGGAAGCGGTTTGATCAAACCGAAGGCATTAAGTGCTGTGAAAAACGGCCAAGGCTAATGCGGGCTTAAAAAACTGCAGCGCTGCAAGTGCTGGCCCACGAGCCTGCTTGGAAGCTGAGCCTCCCTTCTCGCCTAGGGAGGCTTAAGCCTGCACTTGTGTTTACCCCTGACGTGGGCTCATCCTGCGCTCGTGCAAACCTGCTAAAGATCACTCTGTGTATGTGTTTTAATCCAGTTTCTCTTCCTAATGTTCAGCTTCTGACTACCCCTTTTTATCTAAGCTGTGTGTGGAGTTGGAGGAAAAAATAGTAGTAAGACTAAAAGGAATAAAGGTAAAGTCATATTTTTTTTAAAAGGCCTGTCTCTCTTTTGGCTTTAGTAGTGCAGTGTAGCACCTCGCAGAGTAGCGGCCTTGTCTGAGCCATCACCTCCTCTGGCCCACCTAAGAGGGTGATGTTAATGGGAAAGGAGGGTCCCCATGCTTGCAGTTACTTCACAGGAAACTCCTTTTGGCTTTCGTGGTAAATACCTTATTTTCCAGCAGGAACAGCACTGAGATACCTGAGAGGAAGAGCTGATTTTTTGGGCTTCCCTTGAAAATGCTGGCAATCTGGAGGTTGTTCAGACCTAGTCCCTGCTGCACCCTCCCCACGCTTCTCCTCTACGTGTCCAAATCGTTTACTTCAACCTCCTTTCTTACTCTGGCCTTCCACAAGGGATACACAGCTGTGGTCTAGGCTGCTCAGAGCCACACCTGGGTGTAGACTGTGGGGCTAGTGGTTTAGTGAGAAGCAGGATGTATCACTTTCTCTAACCTGTTCAGGCTGGGGGTGGGGCAGCCGAGCTCTTGGCAGGAGCTGAATCCAATTAGAATGATACAGAAGAGAGCAGAAAACGGCAGCACACGGTTAAAGAAGAGTTTGTAATTGTATCGCACTTGTAATTCCCTTCTGACATGTACCGTGCCATAAATAATCTGGTTAATTAGGCGGTACAGGTTTCCAGGGCTGCCAGTTCTTGAGACGCGGGGTAGCGACGCAGGGCCAATTTCACATCTTCAAACGAGGTGTAATGCAGGCTGCAAGATCAGACGGCAGGTTTAAGGTAATTGCTGGGCTAATACTCTGTTTTGCTAGTCACCGATAGGAGGCTCATGCAACAGCTAGGTGTGTCTCCAAGTTAAAAGGATGTTTGCTTTAACAAGTAAAAGCTGATGTTGGCAGATCTGAAAGAATTGTGAAGCTCCATTTGATTTGTTCTAATGTTGTCACACTATTTTCTACGTTCCTTTTAGGATGATGACAGATTAATTCCTTTCAGTTGGTGGCTATAACCCTTATTTCTCTTTTCCCTGGTTTGATTGACTGCTGCTGCGTTACTGCAACAACGGGTTTGCGAATGCTGCGGCGGGGGCAGGGGTGCTGGACCTTTGCACGTCGAGTAGGGCACTGGCACGTCTGACCCTGTCCCGGACTCGCAGGTAGCGCTGGGGTCTCTGGGGCAGTGTGACTTCCCGTGCCAGATTCAGCTGGGCAGCTTGATTTATGCAGACCAGCCGGGCCTGCTGCCTGCAGTCTTGGAGCTAGGGGGAGGCGGTTGCTTGCTAATTAAAACCAGGCTACTTAGTGAGGTCTGCGATCAAACACATTCCAGTGGAAGGCACGTTACCTTCTGCCACAGCCCTTTCGGGATCACATCGCGTGACTTTGTGTGGGCTCGTGTGTCGTTTGATCCTGTGCGCTACCCTACTGCCTTTTCCACTCCCCAGAGTTTTGGGGGGAGGTGTTAGGGCGTAACAGAAACTGAAATCAAGGGATAACTGGTTTTCTGATCTTCAGGTGGGGCAGAGTTTAGGGGAACGTGTGTTTGAGAGGCTTCAACTACTGAAACCTGGGGCTTATTTCAGCTGAGTTGTAAATACAGGCCCTAGTCCTGCGATCGATTCTGGGGAGCCATGAGCAGTACAGTCGTGTTTCTGACCTGGAGGGGGATGATCTGGTAAGAAAGGAGCCTTTCACCAAGGCTGAAAAAATCTATAGCACTTGGGTCTGGGCTTTATTTGCCTTTGCTTTTCTAATTTGCTCCACTCTTTCCAAGCCATTGTTGATTTTTATGTCTTCCCCTGTGCCAGCAAACACGCTGTATTTTAACAAAACAGAGCCTTTATTTTATGATTCCAGCCCTGTAGACTTTATTGCTTGCAGAACTCCCATTGAGCTCAGTGAGGATATTGCACATGAAAAAATTCTGGACCCCAGAACTACATATTTTGTATCTTAGGTGGCATACAGTTTTTAGCAGAGCTGTCTAAACCCCATTAATGAAGCAAAAGCAATGGACAGTATTCTATGACTGTTATTTAACAGTGATTTTTATCTTATGAATTTCACACACAGTTCCAGGGAAATACTTGAATTTTTTTTCCCCCAAGCCGAAAGGTGGAGCCCGTCTGGTGCTGTCATCGTTCAGTGCACCCTGTCCTGCTCTAAAACTAGGCTCCTCTTTAGCATCTGCCCTGCATCGTTTACACCCTCAAGGTGGGTTATGTAGACTTCCCTCCTGTGCCTGTCTCCTGCCCTCATCTTTAGCAGGGCCCAAAACTGCTTCCGGTAACGCCAAGTAAAAACTGCTTTTTAACAAAACATTGTAGCAGAGGCACTTTAAATTATCGCTGCAGCTGATTGTTATTTTGCTTAACGGCAAAGGGCTGGACTTTATTCCCTTGATTCAAGGTTGAAAAAGCTGTTTCTGGCCTCGTATTACAAAAAAGGACTTGGCAACAGATCATGGGGTTTTTTGGATGGTTGGTTTTGTTTTCAAATCCTATACATAGGGTAGTAGGTGGGGAAAATTGAAGGTGAGATAGAGTATGTCTGAAGGACCCAGAGGATCAGGGGAGCTGTTCCTGTTGTTTCTGTGTTTTCTTAACAACGCCAGCGTTCAGAAGGGGCAGACCAGACCAGCGCCCTCTTTTGACCAGTGTTCTGTAGCACCTGTGAGGCCTGTGCTTTAGGGATGTGGGCTTTAAGATTAAAAACATTTGACCACCTTGTTTCGTGGCTGTGACTTTTCCATCACTGAGGTAGGGGGTGTAAGGAGCCGGTTTCTTGTCCGGTGGTGGTCGGTGAGTCTGCTGCAGCTGGCTGCCACTCTGGCACCGGTGGGGACGGATGCTGTACGCATCGCCGCGTGTTTCATCCACCCACGGCCTTTTAGCTGGGAAGGGAGTGGAACTGCAGGATGCGCTTTTGTCTCCCTTACGTACTTGGCATTCGTAACGCCTTTCCTCTGTCGAGTCTGTAGAGAATGAAGAATGTTTCCATTATATGCACAATAGGGCATTTTTTCCCATACAAGAGAGGACTTGTAGGGAGAGGAGGAGATGAAATTTTGGGCATGCAGATCCCGTATGGCTCATAAACCACATAAGTGGCAAAGTGGGTCACTGCAGAGGACTTGTATGGTCAGCAGCTTGGGTTACGCTAAATGAGTTTCGAATTGTAAAGCCTAATTATAATGGTAGTCGTGGGGATTAGTCTGTAAGGAGGCTACTTGGAAGCTTTGGTTTTCAGAAAGATAGTTTAAAATGGGAATAGAATTGTGTAGAGAGAAGCATGGAATTCAGAATAAAACTGTGCTGTGCAAGGACGAGCTTTGGATTTGACTTATCTAGGTTAATTTCCCATTCCCAATAATTGGTTTGCCCTACCAAAATGTGCGTACGTGCTCTCTCTTCAATAAGGGGGTTGCTCTACCTGTTTACAGAACGTGTGTGTTAATAGATTATTTTTTCCCCCTATAACTTAACTTCAGAGATCTCAGCTGTGGAAGATGGGAGCCGAATGAGAACTGTTTAGCACGGGAAATTCCGTGACACGTCGGTGCTCGCTTGCATCACAAAAAGCATTAGTGCGTGTTTTTACTGGGTACACTTTCACTTTCTTTAGGCCATTGTAAATCCAGCCCAGGTTAACCTATTTCAGTGGTACCAGCGTAACAATACATGTATCTATATATCCCTAATTGTTCTGACAGAACTAGTTTCCTTTTTAATTTGATCTTCACTGAGTGTTCTTCCCAAATAAACTCTTCAAGAATAATTGGCATCTTCCTCCTGTGACAAAACGCTGAAGAAACGACCGACGCTTTTTTTTTCTCATGAGATATTGTGGTTGTCTAGGAACTCTGTACCTTTCGAGGCGCGTCCACCGGGCACTGATTGCCTGGATTATCTAATCTGTGCAGCGATAGCGCACTAGTAATGTTGGCTTCTTGACAGCAGTTGTCAGAACTCTCAAGTGAGAGCAATACCGTGTAGATCTTATCTGGTGAGTGATAAGAGATTCTTGTCTTGCGCCGTCTGCCTTGGCTTAGCGCGCTGGCTTGCTTGAAAATAGCCACCTGCAGCTGGTTTTCGCTTGTGTTAGTCACCAAACAGCAACAATGCGTTCGCAGGGGGCTGTATTTTCTGCACAGGTTTTCAAATAGATTATTACCAGAGGTACGATTTTGCGTTTTCCTGAAATATGCTTTAAGAACGTTTTTTTTTGTTTTTCCTTAAGCTACAAAGTGACCGTATTTCAGGCTGTAATATTGTGTGTGGATGTAAATGTTACCAGTCAAAGATCCTCTTCTACTTAACTGCTTGAGGCATACGTGGTGCCAGTGAGAGCTCACAGTACCAGTTAAAGCGTGGGAGCCAGAATGCTCAGGCTTCGCTCCCAGCTCTCCTAATAATTTGTTACAAGTCAGGCTTTAAAACACCAACAGGAAAACTTACCAGCTTCACAGAGGTGTGCTGAAATACAAAACTTCAGTGAGAGCTCTTCGTAAACAAGGCATTGCTGTTCTCTTTCTTTTATTCACCGTGTTAAACTTCATCTGGAAATACTCGAGAGTGAGTTTGGTGTGTTTGTTACTAGTGTCTGTAATTAGGATTTTAACGTAGTCACGTGATTTCAGAAGCTGCTTTAATGTTTTTTGTTTGCCTGTGTTTGTTTTCTGGCAGGTCGGAAGCAATTTTGGATATTTTCCAAAGGATTTACTTGAAATAAATCATAATTATTCCAAGGAGGAGCTAGAGTTAACAACAGATGTAAGTCTTCATTGATATTTTTCTAGTCGGGCTGCTTAGTGTTTCTTACCTCAGCGTTCAATAAAATCCCCGAGGAGGAGAAAGCGCATACCAGTGATCCATAGTTACCGTTTGTTAGTAAGCAGCTACGTGCGCGCCAAGATGCACGTATGGGGTGGGTGGGGGGGTGGAGTGTTTGCACAGATACATATGTAGATGGGTGTGTAAATATCAGCCTAATATGTGTCCATTGATCGTTTCTTGAATATTCTAGAGCTCAGCCCAAGCGGATTTTGTTAGAAGAAAACCAGAAGTGCTGCTCCCTGGCTCGCACAGGCTGTTGGGACATGTAGTCAGAATTCTTTCCTTTTCCCAAACTTTAGAAGTTTAAAGTACTATCGGAAGCAAACAAAACCTGATACTCCGTTAGCCCTTTGATTCTAGAATCTGCCCTTCAACCTTACACACGTTAATGGCTTTTGTGCACTAGTAGCTAGTAACTCCGGAGTGGTGCGAGTAGGGCTCGTTTGCGGCTGCAGTCCCTTACGAAGTCGCATTCGGTGGCTTGCACTGCCGTTCAGTTCACCCGTCGGAAATCGTGTGGCGGGCAGCTCCTGCCTGGAGGACTTGGTCATTTGAGGAGGGACCTGCTAAAAGAGATTGGGGCAAACAAGCTTAGTGGTGTTTTTCTCCTCGCTGGCGTTCAGCAATAGAATTGCTTTTAATTCAGGATGTATGTGATGAGTAAGTAAATTGTAACACTGTCAGCTCGTTGCAGACTTCCAGCTTGTTCCTTACTAGGACTTCTTTGAAGGGGCTAAGCCGTGAGCTTTTTATTTAGGTTTTTAAGAGTCCCTGGGCAAAACTTCTGATTTCAAGAGAGTTTTGGTTAAGGACATAAGTTGTTAATTCTGCGTGATTAATTGAACTTACTTTGCTGCTGTGCCTCTAACCAATCAAATGGATTTAGTCACGTCACTGTAATAAAGAAAATACTGTTCGTGACTACATACTATTTTTCATTTCAGGAAACGGACTTTGTTTGCTTTGATGACGGAAGGGATGATTTTGATAATTATAACGTGGATGAGCTTTTGAAATCATCGCATGAGACAATAGGAAATGAAGGGGAAATGGAATCAAATGATCCAGGGACAAAACCAGCTGAAGGAATTGACAGGAATGAGGAGGTTGACAAAGCTGATAGGGTAAAGTCCCCCGATGCTTTGGAGACGGACAATCCTGCGCTAAGCACAGAAGATGACAAGGAAGGCCTTGCCGGGACAGAGGTCATAGACAGTTCTGTTACAGAAGGAACTGAAAATACTGGAGGAGACTCCAGTGTCAGTAGTCACAAAGAAAACTCTCAGGGAGCTCAAATTGCACATGAGCACTTGAAAGGAATGTTACATGGGAAGCTGAAAGGGCTAGAAAATGAAAATACCAAAAACACTAGTATTCCTCAGGGTGAAACCAGTGAACTCGACAAAGAGAGCGAGGAAGTCAACGCCTACACGCTTTTAAACAGAGAGCTTTCTGCGAGCTTGAAAACAAAATTTGGCTCAACTGCTGAGGCTGTTGTATCGGATGATGAGGTGACTCGCCATGTTACATCGCTGGAAGATGATGATAACGAAGATTTTGGCATTAATGCTGACGATGCAGAGGACGAGCCAGACTTCGCAGATCAGTCTGAAGACATTCCTTTGCTGTCTTTTACAGCAGAGGACAAAATTACGTCCCCAGAGGATTTAGATGTTGAGGAAAACGATGACATTGAGTCACAAAACCATGAACCTGATGAACACGCAGAGGGTGCTACAGAGCTAGATAACCAAAGAGACAGTGAGGAAGAAGATGATTTGGATGAATTCATTCTTAAGGATGCCTTCAGTAAGAGCAAGAAGTCGGGTGACGGTGTAAGTATGGACAGGTCCGAATCGAAACGAACAAAAGAGAAACAGGATGAGGCGATGCTAATTAGTAAGAGAGAAGCACCAGCAACAGCTCAAACTGAGGATTTCTCCAAAGAACTCCTTACGCAGGATCCTGTAGGTACAGGTGATCTGGGTTTGAAAGGAGAACCAAACAGAACTGAAGAGAGTGAAGAGCAGCTCACGGCTAATGGAACTGAGACACATACCGAAGAGATGAATGGGACAGCTGCGCCTGATCCGCGTGTTTTGCCTCATCCAGGAAATGATCTGGAGTCCAAAGCATTTGTTAAAAGCAAGCAAGATGCTTTAAAACCACCTGTTGGTGATATCAACAAAAGTCCAGAAAGAGTGCCGCTTGATAAAACAGAGAAAGAGGAGAAAAAGGTTGAGGATGACACCTTGAAAGAGGACTTGGAAAGGGATTTAAAGTACACAAACCTATGGGAGAAAACAAAGGAGAAAGTAAGAGCTGAGGACAAGCCTTCTGTTGATGTTCCAGCCAAACCAGAAGAGGTGAAAAATGCATCCCAGAGTGACTTAGGAGATCCTGAGCCCTTGAAGGAGAAACTGGAACACGGCATGCCTGCTGTGGAGAAGGAACTGCAAAGACGTGAAGATTTGAAACAAAGAGGCGAGAATGATCACGAAAATAAAAAAAATGCCTCTTCTAGTAAAGAAACTGAAATAAAAAGGAGAAACGTGAAGGAAACCCCTGCAGGGGAGGGAGACCCAAGCCATAAAGGAGCTGTTGAGCAGCCTGGGCCATGGGAAAATGAGGCTGAGCATTCAGAGGCAGATGCGAAAGAAGAGCTTTCAGGAAATCTTGGCAAGATGACAGTATTTAAAGAGAGCGTTGAGGAAAGTTCCCCTGCAGAAAAATCAAAAAGCACTGCTCAGAATACTAACACAGAGAACCTTACTCAGCAAGGAACTGCTCGTACTGAGGATGCAGATTCAGGCAGAAGTCTTGGCACAAATTTAGCTGAAGAAGGAACACCAAGACCAGAACTGCAATCTGAAGAGCCAGATGCTGAAGATGACCCTGACCAGAAACAAGCAGAGGAGGAGCTGCTGGAAGATGAGAACGCTGCGAGCGCAAAGCTGTCGCAAGCGAGGGCTGCAGACGGGCAGGGTGTTGTGCTGAACGGTAAAAGTACAGACGCTGAATTAAAAGTACCAAGTGAAGCTGTTCCAGGAACTGGAAATCCTACTTATCCAACAGGAGAGGAAACAAACTCATTTTCTAAGGAGGCTAAAAAATCCATCAGCGCACAAGGTGCAAGCGAGGCTGGGGACAAAGAGGTTGATGCACCAGTGGGTGATGATGCTAAGCTGGATGAGAGGGAACACGTCATGGACGATGATGAGGACTCTTCGGAAACTGAGGAACCATCAGCTGTGGAAAAACATCATTTCCAATCTCCAGACACAGAAGACCACGACGACTTTAACCAAAGAAAAGATCATCTCCCAGAGGGCGTTTCACAGACGGACTCGGAAGAGATACAAAATCTAAAGCACACAAGAAGTGACCAGCAGCCATCCCATCCCTCCAGCCCTGCTGACAGCTCCGCAGCCACAAATGATGCTGGAACAGACTTCAGCGAGTCTGTGAAGCAGCTCACGATACTGAGACGTTTTCTGGATGAAAAGCGTGTCACGCATCTACAAAAGTACCTCGGGCTTCAGCAGGTGATTAGGATAGAAGCCATGTTTCACGACATGAAGGTAGAGATGGAGCTTGCTCGGAAGGCAAGCCATAATAACGAAGATGTAGAAAAAGCCTTGGACCAGATACTTGAGTTTTCAGAATCGAACATTATGAATGTTGTGGCACAAGCTCTGGATTCCAGAGTGGCTGAAAATGAAGAGGAGGTGGTGAAAGAGATGGATCTGTATGATGAGGAGAGTGCACTGATGGATGATATTCAAGAACTAATGTATTCTTTTAGGAGTAAATATTCATCGGCCAGTGACAGTGCCCCACTTGCATCTGCTCCAGAAGAGGAGGATGATCAGCTGCACGGTCAAGGTAGGATGTTAAACCAGTTAATAGATGACCCTACCCCAGAGAAGCTTTAAGAAGAGAGTGAGGGAGCAGAGTTGAGAGAGGCTCTGTGCAATGTGCTGGGATTTTGCCTGTTTTTACTGCATATTTTTGGCATTGCGATGGCTGTCCCAGGGACAAATCCTGGCAGGAAAATGTTGAGTGCAGCATGTCCGTTCTTATGGGCTGGGTTCGGGGTGAGATTACGTGCATGGGTATGGGTAGAAGGAGCCACTCGGGTCCTGTCAATGCCCCTTCCTCTCAAGAAATGGGGATTCACATACACTGTGCTGAATTTTCTGGAGGTTTTAGAGCAGTCTCTGTTTTTTCTGAACTAGCTAGCACCTAATTATAAGAGATCCAGTGATTAATGCAACGTTAAGGCACTAAAACCATGAACCTAAAATCTCAAGCCTCCCTATCATCCTGTTTTTGCCCACATTCGTGAAAGAGTGCGTGAGTAGTAATACTGCACAAACAGCTCTTTTGACATAAATATTTAATTAGATGTTGCTGAAAGTTGATCAAGTATGTACGGGAAGCGACATACAAGCTGAAGTGTTAAAGTGTCAAGAAAGCTTTGTCAAATGCAGTATTTCACTGGAGACAGCTGTGGGTGGGAAATACACGCTAGCCGAGTGCTGCGTTCACGTCTCCCTGTCTGTTCTAGATGGTGCAAAAGAGGCTGAACATGACAAAGTTTCCATCAGAAACCCAAATGCCGTTGATGAGGGAGATCAGAAATTTCAGCAGCTTGAGGATAACAGGCCAGAGCAGCCTCCTGAGAAGAAGGGGGCTGTCAGCGTTTCACCTGAGCATGAGGAGGCCAACTTCTCGGATAATAGAGAAGCTGAAGAAGAGAACGATGGTGAAAGAAGATCGCTGCTGGAAGACACTTCCTTTGAGTCTGTTGATTCAGGACAGAGTGCCAGGGAAGATACTGCTGCAGGTAGGTAACCTTTGAGAATTGGGTTGGTTGGTTCTTTTGCGCTGAAAGAGGAGCACAGGTGAATGGGTTTAGGCAAGTGTTTTTCACTGATGTTTTCACCGTGTTGCTATGGTGCTAATGGCTTTCGCTAACCCGTCACGCTCCCTCTAGTGGCAGCGTTGCCTTGCTACCGCTCCTCTCAGCAGAGCAGGTTTTCTACTTCCCCTTTTCACTATAAAAATAAGGGAAGTTCGCCTGTGGCATAGAGCTCAGTGCTCGGGCCGGGGGACTGTGTCCCAGAATGGTAGTGGATAAAGAGCAGGAATCACTGGAAGCATGCCAGCGATTAGCGTTAGGCTGCAGAATCGCGCGCTCTCTCCCGTCACCCTTTGTAACCTGTGACTTGGGCCTGCTTTCCAGGAAGGATGATGGAGTGTAGCTTCCCTCAAGCGGTTCAGTAATTTCTAGCAAAGGTGTTCGTTGGAGTAGGAGAACTGTTTGGCTCTGTTCTGCTCAGGCCTTCTCCCTTTGGAGCAAGTGACCTGTGCAGACCTGCCGTTATGCCAAGGAGGCGGCATCTTCCTGAGCTCTCTTGGCATGAGACAACCTTTGACGCCGTTCTCGGTGCTAAGCTCGGCTTTGCTGTTCTGCATTCACCTCTGATTACGCGTAATAAATCTGCCTTCGGTGGGCGTTCAGAAGAAGATCGGGCACGTCTTGCTTAGCTGTCCTGCGCTGCTGCGGTACCGTTCGTCCCCGCAGCCAGGCGGTTTTGGGCAGGCGCTAAACGGAGGGAAGCTCTGTTGGATGCCAAGGTGCCTAGGGAGTTGTGAGTGGCTGTGGATTGCCCGTGTGCTCAGCTGCCTCTCGGGCCGTCTGCCGTTCCGTCCTTAACGGTGGGTAAACGCCGCTTGCCGGCAGCGGGTTCCCCGTTCAGCAGGCCCCGCCGAGGCGGGCGCGGCCCCTCCGCTAGCTGACACCCCTCTCTCTCTCCCTCTCCCCTCCAGCCCCCGAGCAGGACGCCGGGCGGCCCGCAGGACGCGGGGCGGAGGCAGACGCTGCCTCATGGGGACCCTTGGGCCGAGCGGCGCCCGCGGCCCGCGAGCTCCTGCGGCGGGTGAGTGGCGGAAGCGGCGACTGCGCGGGCGGGCGGCGGCGCGCGCCGATGACGCGCGCGCGGGGGAGGAGGGGGGGGTTATTCCGCGCTGACGTGTGCCTGCGCGTTGGCTCGCGCCGCCATGGAGCCCCCGGCGCGGCCGCTGTGGCAGGTGCGCGAGGGGAGGGGAGGGGTCTGCCGCGCGCGCGCGGGCCGCTGGGCGCCGTTCACGGCCGTGACGGGCGGCCGAGGGGCACCGGGTGGGGCTCAGCGCCCCGAGTAACACCACCCTCCCCCCCGCTCCGAGGGTGAGGGGCCGAGGCGGGTGTCGCTCCGCGTCCCTGAGGGGGATCACCCCCTGCTGTGCGCCTGCCTCGCCCCCCGCCCGCCGTGCGGGGCCGTCCCGCGGGGGTGGGGGCTGCCGCAGGCCTCGGCGCGGGCAGGGATCGCCGCTCCCCGGCCGTCTGGGCGCCCGCGGAAGCACCCGCTGGTCCTGGGCCCCGCGGGGGGCCTTTTACCGCTCCCTCCGGGCAGGGGGCCGGGGCGGCCCTGCCAGCCGGACCAGGCATCCGCACCTTCCCCCTGCGCAGGGACGCAGGCCGCGACACGTGTCCCCGTGGCCGGGGGGACAGCCCTGAGCTGTTGGTACCGGGTTGTTAGGAGCGCCCAGGTGTCAGGCTGGTTGGTTTTCCTGTATTTTTGCATCCTTACCGCTCTATTCGGAAACAGATCCGCTCGCTGTTAGTGCAGTGTAACGCGAAACGTGCGCACGGGGTTATTTTGGTGTAGCCGGTGTTCGCCAGCAGATTGTCGCTGTCAGGTGTCTTCCGGATCCGCAGACGTTTGGGTCGAAACGCGAGCGCCGAGCTGCTTTGTGCTTTTCTCCGTTTTCGGTTTTTAGCGTACAGCAGAACTGCCAGAAAGCTCTAGATGGCTCTCTGGATTTATGAGGGGAATGAAAGCGTTTGGCAGCCTACGTGTTTCGCCCGAGTGTTTAATCAAACCCCGTTCACCATTGTCGATGTCGGTTTTCAGTTGGTTGCTACCCTGCCGGAGGAAATTCGCCCTGGGCCTGATTTCCATGGACTTCCATGGGAGCCTATCATCATGACTGCCTTAGTGGGAATTGCCACGCTTGCTGTAATTTTCTGGAGAACCTGCCTTTCAGTGAGTACGCTTCATGCTCGCAAGCCTGCTGATATTTCACTTAGTGCGTGCTCTTGGGTGTGGTTAAACTGTTGCAGCATTCCGGGGGTCCAAGCTATACGTAGTCTTCCGTGTTTTCGCTTTTCTGTTCAGAGCATCAGTGTGAACTGAATGCTGGGCTTAATAGCCAAAGTAAGCTGTAATTTTCTTGAAGCTAAGAAGTGTTTCCTTTAAGCTGTTAATTAAAGATTATTTTTTTTTTTTTAGTAAGGGGCAGTTTGGAAGGCAAAATAGGGGAGTGTGATGTAAATCAAGGCGGCCAGGGAAGCGTCAGCGTATCTTTGACATGGGAAGCCTTCCATGTGCTTGAGCTTATTACCAGCCCCAAAACAAGCAGTTAATCCTCCACCCTTATTGTCCAGCTGCTTGTAGGTGCTGCGTTTAGAAACGTAAACACCTGGTCTTACATCTCACTGGAGAGCCCCTTTCCCACTCCTCACTCTGTAGCTGCCTTCCTCTTTCCTACATGGATGGTTTTCCGTGCAGGAAAAATACCTTCGCTGGCTCTCAAGTATACCAGTGCATCTCCTTGGGAACGGACAGGTGAAAACCACAAGGCACAGTTTTTATTTTACAGCTGTCTAGGTCAGTGGTGGTATGAAGCTGGCGGAATACTATCTTCGCTTGACAAAAATGAATTGAAACACTATTTGTAGCAGTATTGGTAGTTCTTTCCTTGCTTGGTTCTGCTACTGTATACACCAGCTCAGTTTCAGATGCAACACGGTGCTACTGCAACAGCATATAAAGACAGCCTTCTTTAATGGTGGTAACTTCAAAATGAGCAGCTGTCATGTAAACATGCCTTGCTTTAAAAGGATCAGAACTGGGGTGCAGGTGTGGTTTGTGTTTGCAAGTTCACGACTGCTGTTTGATGCAGAATGACTTCGTTTTGTTGGCAAGTTGGATGTGGGCAGCTACTGCTCTCCTTTTAGTGACTGACGAAACAGACCTTTGCTGAGGCTCTGGGACAGGGCATTAACCTCGAAGCTTTTATTAGAAAACAGCTTAAGCTTGTTTGTAGTGTTATTCAACACTCTGTTGGCAGCGATAGATGTGTTTTCCACACGCTGCTTTAATTCGTGTGTAAGTGGTGACTTCTTTTCTACAGGGAAAATTAATAACAGTTTCCATTCACCATTTCTTATGGCTAATTTTCTTTTTTCCCCCCCTCTTCTGCAGGTAAAGAGTAGAATATATCAAGGTATGTTTTCCTGTGCTTTTCAGTGTACTTGACGCGTAGGCATGTAAAAGTGTTTAAGGTTGTTTCAGAGGGCCGAGCATTCCTCATCGCTCCCTCCCAAGGAGAAGGCTAAGTCTAAGGTTATGCTGTAAGCTAGACCAGTAGATGATGCTTGAATGTGAGGATTTCAGTTTTGCTTTTGATAATGCTTTGATTGGGAGAAACAAGGCAGCTCACACCTGCAACTTAAAGGGCAAGGAAAAGCCCTACCGTGTTCAACATCCATGTGATCCGTTGGTGTGGTGCTGGTGGGACAGAGTTTGCTTTGGTTTTGTGACTCGCAGTGGATCTGCTTTTGCTTTTTGCTTCTTGCAGAAAGCAGTAGCTAGCTCCTCTCACCTTTTTGGATTGAGGGGAGCCTGAAACTGCTGTGTGGCTGCAAAGTTTCCTTCTAAACACAGACCTAAATATGCAGGTATTCCTGTGGCTAGCACGTGGGTTTTTAACAAGAGCGTTTCCCCAGCTTCAAGTATATCAAAGTGTACTGAATGGAAAAGGAATTCAAAGTCAATTAATGCAGAATTGATGAGCTGAAAAAATCCATCTTCGATCTGTAAGGTGATTTTTATGCTGCAAACTAATTGTTGTTATTGGAGGGGGAAAAACAGTGGCATTGATGGTGTAGAAATTACGTAGCAGCCTGCCCAAAAAAAAAAGGAGAATCCTTTTAAAAAAAAAAAGTTCTTCTGTATGATACTGTATAGGAACTACTACAGCAAAGAACAAATTGATATTCTTCAGGTGTGGTAAAGGCCGTGTTATTAAACTCCTCATCCAAAAGAGAGGAATATTAACAGTGACAAAAGGTTGATTACGTTTGGAGTCCCACAGCTACTATTACCCACTCTTCATGACAGCGGTAAAACTGGGAGACCAGTGTAGTGCAGGGTGGGATTCCTGCCCCCGTTAAATTGCTGGGAGCTGTGCTGTACCTCAGCAGTCACTTGTTGGCTCTCCGGTCCCAGATCCTGTGGCCCAGAAGCCCTCCTGGGGGAGGGGAGGGAGGAGCGGCAGTTGCCATTGCACACTCTGGGATGCAGTTGGAACAACCAGTGCTTCCTGTTTGTGCTGCAGGGTTTGCTGCCAGGCAGATGGGGCTTGCCGTGCTCAAATACGGGGGTGGCTTAGGACCTGACAACAAATGACAATTAGATGTGTTGTAAATTGACTTGCAATAAAATCAAGTAGCTATGCTGGTGATTTTCATTGAATCTGCAGGGTTGGTCGGGGACCTGTTTAGGTTGAGAAGCACATGCATGCCTAAAGAACTGCTGCTCGGTCACAGCCCTGTTGAGGCCTGTCAGAAAGCGGTGCAGTTCCTTGAGGCTTGCTGATGCCGTCTGCTGGCTGACAGCCTCTTTTCTGTTCCCGGGAGGGATTGCAGACCTTTCGTCCTACTGCCTTTGCTGACCAAACGTGCAGTTTCAGTACAGCAGAAAGAGGTGGTGGTTAGGGAAGGTGTTGCATGTCCCCGAGTGCCACAGCAGTAGCCTGAGACTGCTAGGACATCCTCGCTGCCAATTCTTCCCTTGAACGTGTCTCTTCGGAGTGTAGCCACCACCTTACTCTGCTCGCCCGTGTGTTCTGTGACCGGCTTCTGTGAAGTGGGTGCGTCCAGTGCTTTACTGCCTGGTTTTCAATCCTACCGTGAAATGAAAGCTGGAGATGCTGAGACCCCTGCCAAAAGGGCTGACTGCCAGGGAATTGGCGCTATCCTGAGCTGTGGTTTAGTGCTTACTTGAAAACGTCCCCTAAAGTGGTACTGATTTTGTTTTTTCCCCAGCATAGGAAGTACAGTTACTGTAAGCTTTCTTTTTCTTCCTAGTGACTGAAAAGCAACTTGCTGAGAAGATTAAAAACCTCCTTCAAGAAAAATCAGAAATCTTAGAAAAGATGTCAGCATATGATCAAAAGGTATTGTTCCAGGTTCTCGTTCTTTGATTCCTCCTTTTCTGTTACCGGTTTAAAGACACCGGCAATGCAACAGCTAATATATTTTATTTTCTGTTCTTACTGAGTATGATGATGACGATTTGCTCAGTTCTGTTTGATTGTTTCTGTGCTTAGATAAAGGAAGCAAAGGAATCCGTGAAAGTGGCCCAAGAACAGAAAGACATTCTGTCCGATGAAACGGCAGGGCTGAAGGTAAGAAGCAATTCACTGTGGCTGCACTGAAAGCAAGCCCGTCAATAAAATAACTTGCGTTAGCTGGCCTCTTGCTGTGTTTTTCTAGGACACAGTCAAAGGACTGGAAGAAGCAAATCGTCAGCTAGATGACAAAGTAAAAAACCTGCACACGATGCTTGAAACGGAGAGGAAGAAGAACGAGAAGAAACAGAACAAGGTAAGAGCAATCACATTCATGTCTTGGTGTGCGTAATATGCCCTAAAAACTGGTCACCACCTGGTGGGTAAACAGGTGGAGGTAGAGCAGACAAGGTGAACCGCCTCAAAAAGAGAACTGAAATGGAATTGTAAGTTCATTTCAAGGGGGAGAATCTGTTTTGGTATTTGTTTTTTATTGTGGGGTGCTGGTGTTGGGGTTTTCTGTCAGGTCTTGATTGGACTTGCGTGGTTACTTGCTTTCGCACGCAGGCGGGTGTATTTGAGTCAGGGGCTAGTCCTAATACTTCCTAGCTGGGGCCAGGAAGCTCCTTAACAATATGAGCTGAAGGTTTCAGGTTGGTAAGAGACGCTTTCTTGTGCCTGGAGGAAGATCTGGTTCTGTAGTAAGCGTGAAGGTCTCCAAGCTGCCCCTTATTCTTGTTGTCCAGTGGCATTTGTTTTCCTGTCTTTCCCTTTCCTTTTAAAGCCTGGTTTTTTGTAGTAGTGGTAAGCTCCAGCGAGACCTCTGGTCTTGTTTTGATCAAAGGTTGTTGCTGATGACAGCAGCACGTGTTTCTTTCGTTCTAGACTCTGCCTGTGGGTGGCTGGGAGAGTTCTCTGTGCACCTGCAGAGTCACAGGGGGAAGTGGATTCTCGTGTGCTGCGGGTCTCTGCCTTACCTTGCTGAACGCAGCGCTGCTGCGGGTCTAATGGCTGCTTTAAGTGGAAACGTGTTGGTGTTCTGACTTCCCTTTTATGCTTCCAAGTTACACAGGTGAAATAACTACTCAGGCTAATAGGAAGTGACTGCTTTTTCTTACGTAGATCTCTGAAACCCAGAAGTCCTTGGAGAAACTGCAAGAAGCTATCAGCGTGCATTCTGTAGAGCTTTCAGAGGTAAAGCATGACCTACACCATCTCAACAAGTTGTTGTACTGGGAAAGTTCATACCTGGGATGGAATAGGAAATGCTGGCTTGGCATTTTACCAGGTAATACATAGCTCTTGCTCCGTTACAGTCTGACTTTGTCTTTTTGTTCCTTTTGGTTTATACGTAGGTGCAGATAGCCCTCAATGAAGCTAAACTAAGTGAAGAAAAGGTGAAAGCTGAGCTCCATCATGTACAGGAAGAGAATGCTAGGCTAAAAAAGAGCAAGGAGCAAGTAAGTTATGCCCAGGCCAGGCAACTTTGTTTCTCTTTTAAAGGAAATCCTGGGGCTTTATTCCTAGCTTTCTTGAGTACAAGTTCAGTGTGTCTCTGTGTTCTTACCACGTGGAGTTCCACATTTCATGTTACCAAGGTAAAACCTAAAACCCCGTGCGCCTGCTTCCACGGGCTTGTTGCGCAGGTGAGCTGCGTGTCCTTGGTGCGAAGCTTTTGCCAGCTCCAGTGATTCCGCTGTCGTCAGCAGCTTCGCAGGAAGTCTGCGCTGACGGGGTAGGCGCTGCGTGATCCGGAGGTTGCTGCTCGGGATCGGGGCTGAGGAAGTTGTCATAAAGAATTGCCCAACAGCAATTCTGAAGCTAAGCGGGACGGGGAGGGCCTTTAGCCCTAACGTGTCACGACGGTTCTTTTACAAATACTTGTAAATACCTGCCTCGTCTTTCTCCATAAATGAAGTAGATGGCCTTTAAAGGGATGTGGGTTGATGACCCCTGGACTGCTATTAATTCCTCATATATTGAAGTGTGTGAGCGGTTTGGCTCTGATGTGGGCGTATTATGTGAGAAAATGTCAAATTTGTAAAGTCACCGAATAATAAAAACTGCAGCAAGATTCCCAGCATCCAGTTCTACCGGTGGGCTAGTGATGAGTGCGGTAACTGTGAAGTTGACCCTTTATCTGTGGCGACGAGCTATCACCAGAGCTGGCAGTAAACTAGACTTCAGTTACATATGCCCCGTGCGAAAAACAAAAGGAGTAATCATCTTGCCTTGGTGCTTCATACAGCTGCTGAAAGAAGCTGAAGGGTGGAGTGAGAGGCATACTGAGCTCAGCGAGCAGATCAAACTGTATCAGAAGTCTCAGAAGGACATAGAAGAAGCCCTTGCCTACAAGGAAAATGAAATAGAAGTAGGTTCTTCATAAGAAGCTTGCTCTAAGTGTGACACATCGTGAAATGCTTGAAGGACTTCACAGAATGCAGAGCGATTCTCCTTCAGTGAGCCTTTGGTTTCGTTACTAGGTTTTAACTAACTGCATTATGGAGCTGAAGCAGCTCGACATGGATCCGGCCTCCGAGGCCAAGAAGGATGCCGAAGGGCCTGAGTGGGGCACAGGAGGCGACCTGGCCAACGGAGAGTTGCCAGGTAGGGTGATCCTGCCTGCTGCTGGTGTGCCTGGTGGCTAAAGCACAGGCGGTGTGCTCATGCTGTGTCCCGCGGGGAACGAGGGGGATCCGTGCACGCAGCTGCCTGCGGGTTAAGAGACTGCCAGCTTTAATCCTCAAACACCAGATACTTCTAGCGGAAGGGAGAGACCATGAAAGAGGCCATTAATAGCTTTTAGATGACCTTTTAGGTATATCATAAGCGTGATGACACAGTTTTAAATGTTGGGCATAAAGGTTAATTATTAAGAACATTCCAGAAGCTGAGAATCTCAGCTTTGTTGTTAGGCTACATTTATTTTTAATACAGATTTTTAATGAGTATTGTGCTGATCTCTACAGATAACCCATTTAGGTAATCGGGTATTTTAAACCTGAATGACCAAAATAGACTATTTCAGAACTACTCCGGCAGTTTGTTACGCCTGACGCTGCACGTGTATTTGCTGCACCTCTGGTTTTGAAGCCCTCTTTCTTTTTTTGTTGTCCCCCCCTAGCCGTACGGTGTGTGTGGGCTGGAAATCCGCTCTTTCTGATTTTCGGATGCCATGTCCAGTAACACGTGCTGCATTCCCAGTAATAGTAGGGTGGTGGCTGGAAGAAGTGACGAGAAGGAATCTTCAAAATGCCTCGTGGAATCGAGCTAACAGTCCTGTTGTACTGGTTGTGGAATTGCTACCGTGCTTTAAAGTGCAGGGAGTGTTATTTTTAACAGCTGCAGAGTCCAGGGAATTGCGGTGAAGAAACAGGGGAAACAAGTATCTTATTCTCTTCTAGATACGGAGAGTGAGAAGATGAAGACTCAGATCAAGCAGATGATGGATGTCTCCAGGGTATGCTGCACAAGGTACCTAATAAATGCAGCCACGTTACTGCTGTGCATAAGATCGTAAACTCTCTGCTCCTCTTTCAGGTGAAAACTATGTTATCCATCGTTGAAGAAGACCGAAATCACCTGCAGTCCAAGCTGAGTGATGAAGTATCGGCCAGACACGAGCTGGAAGGTAGGCTCAGCAAAAGAATCGCTTAGGGTGGACTGCTGGTTGTGGTTTAGAAAGAAAGAGGGTTTAAGTGGCTTAGCAGTTGTCACTGGCGCTTCCTTCAGCTTCCTTACCCACCCTTGTTTCTCCAACAGAGCAGATAAAAAAACTGGAACACGACTCCTGTTCGCTGCAGTCGGCCAAAGCGCGGCTGGAAAACGAGTGCAAAACGCTGCAGCAGAAAGTGGAGATTCTCGGGGAGCTTTACCAGCAGAAGGAGATGGCGCTGCAGAAGTAAGCCTTCCGTTCTCTTCCACACGCAGCAGGTCACGTCGTAGGCGCTCAGCGCAGGCCCTTTGCTCGGAAGGGTCAGGTGACGTGGAGGTGTATTTGGAAGGAAAGGTGGTGACTGCTCTCACTGCGGTTGGAGCTGGTGCCCCTTTTTTTTTTTTAATTCTTCCACCATTCCGGAGATTCTAGAAAGACTGTCGCTTTGCACACACAACATTGCCTTCTGCTGTTAAAACCCAAACAGCTTTTGGACAGGGGAGATGGGTGGCTCGGTCTGCAAATTCTGGGATTGCTCTGTCGCATTGTCCCGAAATGCCAGGGAGAATACAGTGGCCGTTAGGACTCGGTTTGGTTACTCCGACCTCAGTCCGGGGAGTCTAGTGCTGGTAACGCAGACGCTTTGTGTTTTAGCCTCGGGCTTTGTGCGTTCGCGGAGGGCTGAATTCAGGCCGAGTTCGTGGCGAAGGCCGAGATGAATGACCTGCTAGCGGTGTGTCTGTGTTCACGCCTCACTGAGTCGCTCGCTGACGTGTCTGCGGTACCGTCTCAGTTTTGTGGGGGAAGTCAGAGGCGGGATTCAGGGACGCTTTCAGCCGAGTTCCGTAGGAAGGCTGAAACTGGTGGAGCAGCAACTGGAAGGTCTGTGGTTCAGACCTTAGGTTGGGGGCTGCGCGGGGTTGGGAGGAGGTAAGGGATTGGGGCTGTTCAGCACCTCGGTACCGAAACTGCCTGACCTCTGAACTTCAGGGTCTGGCGGCAGTAAACACGTAACGGAGAGGTGGGGGATAGCCCAGCTTTCAAGGAAAGCTTCCTCACGCCCTCTCCGAAGGATTTCTGTTCCTTCCAAGACGTAGAGGAAGGTGCACTGCCCACTACTACGCCTTCATTAGAGGGAAGGTCTCCTGCGGTTTGTTTCTGGAAAACTTGCCACACGTAGCCAAGGAAATCGATTATGTTAAACTGCCTGTTACCAATAGTTAACTGGTTCCAGTTTTGTGGGGTGGCTCTTCTGAGTTAGGAGCACATTATGGACCTCTCAAATACTTCCAGAAAAATGTCAAAAATTAAAAAAAAACCCCAGTGAACTCCATGAGGTTATAAAAAGACTGGAAATTGGTCACATAAGGAATTCGGGTGGAGAACACTTAGGAAAAAAGCTTCTTTCCATACGGCTGAGGACTAGTGAGTGTGTTTGTCACCTGGGCCCTAATTCCCCATTTTCCACTACACGTCCGTTTCTCCATCCCCTTGGCTGGGCGTCGGTGCTGCATCCTCCCTTGTTTGCGGCTCTGTAACGCCGCAGAGCCGGTAAGTAAAGCGCAGCACCCGGGGAGATGAACTCTCGGCAGTTGTTGGATTCTGACAGCTCTCTGGATGCTGACAGAACTTTCCAGCCAGCTCTGCGTCCCTGATTTTCAGGTTTTATAGACAAAGGGTTTGTCTGCTGGTTTCAAAAGACAGTATTTCTGTCTGGTTTTTCTCTCTCTCTCTCTCCTCGCTCTGTGTTCTCACACATTATTATGGATCCTGCTATCACCCTTGTTAGAAGGGAAATAACTTGGTTTTGAGTTGTAATACACGTCGGGTCGTGCAATATATGGTGCCTTGTTTCCTCCTGTGCAGAAAACTCACTCAGGAAGAGTACGAGCGCCAGGAGAAGGAGCAGAAATTGAGCGCTGCAGATGAAAAAGCCGTGCTGGCCATTGAGGAAGTGAAAGTTTACAAGTAACTTCAGTTTCTGAAGACTCTTGTTTTCCTTTCTTTCAGCTCTTGAAGGCATTTCATTTAAACCTCTCTCGTTTCCCTCTTTTTCCTTCTGTACAGGCAAAGGATCCAAGATATGGAAGAAGAATTGCAAAAAACAGAGAGGTCTTACAAAAACCAGGTAACGTTCTCGCTGGTTATCGTGTCACCTCTCCCTGCATCGTTCCGGGGCTCTGCGGGGAGTTATCGGAAAGACGCTGGACAGCATAAACTAACCCCCTTCTCTTCTCAGATTGCTGCTCATGAGAAAAAGGCGCACGACAATTGGGTAAGAATGTTTCTTTTCTGACGCAAACCGCTTGGGTCCGACTGGAGGTCGGGGCAGTTAACGCAGTTGGCAACGTTTTCCCTAACAGCTTATTGCCCGCTCTGCCGAGAGAGCTCTGGCTGAAGAAAAGAGAGAAGCGGCCAACCTGAGGCAAAAGTAAGTGCCGTGCCGACCACTCCTGCCGCTGCCTGGTGCTCGGGAGGGAAGGGGCGCCAACGGCGCAGGGTGCTCGGTTAGCCGGCCGGCTCCGGTTGGGCGCAGCGCGTGTCCGAGTTAACCGCCAAAACCGCTTCTCGGTAGTCCAAAGTCAGATTTCTTGGTGAAAGCTCTAACGTTTCACCGTGCAGTTTGTCCTGTTAACGGTGTAACAAATACAGCTCGCGTGTAGTATTTGAATGGTTATAAAAAGACTTTTCTTTTTTAAAAACTAGATTAATAGAAGTCAACCAGAAAATCGTCATGCTTCAAAGACCGTTAATTGTAAAGCCAACTCCAGGCAGACCCGATCGCCAGGTCCCCCCGCGACGAGGTAAGCGCCGCTCTTTCTCCCAAAACTTTGGTCTTGGAGCCAGTAGATCCTAAAATGAAGAAGGCCGTGATAAATTGCGGAAAACCCAATCCAGTGTGTTTTCTTCTCTGGCACAGGGCCCTTAAGCAGGGATGGCTCCTTCGGCCCATCCCCTGTGAGCGGAGGGAATCCGTCACCCACCCAGATGATAGACGTTCCTGCCCGGCCCCTTTCTGCCCCTCGAAGGGAGGGCTCAAGAGGTGAATTTGGTGAGCGGCGAAGCTTCCCTTCTCTGATAAGTCCCTCTTGTGCCACAAGCCCGAGAGCACTAAGGCATGATCTTGGCTCTGCGGATAGCGTTGAGTATCGATTTAATTACTCAGTATTAAAGGATGAGTGTGTGTGTGCGCGTGTTTAAAAGAACAGCAGTAGCTCAGGCAGGCGTTGATGAGGATCTCTGGGGTTCTTGTCTCCCGTAAGGCACAGTGGTGGACGGCCCCCCTGTTCCGCGAAGGCCGCCAGAGTTACCCGGAAGGATGTCTGCTCCGGGTAAGTGACGTGGCCCGCAGCCGACTGCACCTCACCCGGTTATTCTTTCATGGAAATGTAATGTAAACCCATGTTCCTTACCCTGCGCACGGTAAGACCTGCATTCGTGCCTCTCTCTGCAGACCTCGGGCCTGCTGTAGCGTCCCTGATCAGCGGTGGGCCAAGAACCTCCTCCCCTTCCGCCGCAGTGGATGGAGCGGTAAGCTGCAAATCCCCAGCCTCCGGGAAGCATTTCTGATAAGCGATTCACTGTATTTCCAGCTGCTGCTTTAACTGTACCGTGTTCTGTCTTGTCCATATCCTGTCACTATCCTTACTTGCTCTCCAAAAAACCCCAAAGCAACCCTCTCCCCAAGAGGCTGAGGCGCTCTCTGTAGCTACTGATTCACCTCCGTCTGCCGAACCAGCCACAGTGAGTACTCGGAGGCTGAACGTGGTGTTACTCTGCGCTGGTGGAGAGGAGTAACAGGCTTGGTGTTCAAACCGCTCCGTAACGGAATGCTCTGCGGCACTAACCAGGGGCTCGGACCTCTGTCTCCCGGGGTTGCTGTAGCGATGAACAGTTGCTCTCTGGTTTTTCGGGGGTTGAGGAAGTGAGATCTTTCTCCTTGAGGTCTGCAGGCAGACACTTTGGGATCGCTGCTGTAGTCGCTCCCAAGGAGCTGACTTCCCTGTGGTGGTTGAGCAGAGTTCCGTATGTCACGAAGGCGGCAGGGCTGTCCGCCCAGGACGCTCGGACCGGGATTGAGCGTTTCTTTAGCGCACCTTTAGCTCGAGGGAACTCTTCAGCTCAGCCCGCGCACGCAGCCCTCGCTCCTAGGTAGTGCTGGCAGCGCTCTGGGTGAAGGGCCAACGATGGTGCAGGAGCTTTCCCTGTTTCTACCTGGTTTGTGTGTGTTGGGGTGTATTTGCTTGTCTCCTCCTCCCCCCACCTCCCGGCGGGTGGGCGAGCGGTTGTGGTGCCGAGTGTCGATGCCGCTCCAAGGCGGTAACGCACTGAAGCGTGCCCTGCTCTCGCCCAGGCTAATGCCAGTCCCAAAGGCCCGCCTTCTTTCCCCGGGACACCTCTCATGACCTCCCCGGTGATGGGACCGCCGCTTCCGCCGCCTGTGCGCTACGGACCGCCGCCGGCTCCTCTCCGTGGGCACTTCGGGCCTCGACCTCTTCCTGTGCCCCTAGGTACAGTCGCGTTGCCGGGTGCTGAAACTTCCAGGAAGCCGACCGCGGAACCGAGCTCGGCTGTCCGCCACCACGCGGCTTCCCCGCGCTTCCCGGGGGTGGCCGTCTCCTTAGGACGCTGGGACGGGTGGGATTTCTCAGGCTTCCTTAGCGCCACGGTATCAAGGGGGCGTTTCTCCTTGTGTAGGCTAAAGCGGAAACCAGTAACCAAGAGTCAGTAGAATGTAACTCCCGGCCTGTGGAGTCGGCCCGTGACAGTGACCCACTGCAGAGCTGCTCCGAAAGATGAGGAATGAGGCGGGAGCTTCCCCCTTCAGGTTACAGCGAGGCTTCCCTGAACTCCATGCTTTCCTTTCCTTCTAGTTCGTGGTGCTCCCTTGCCACCTCCGCCTGCAAGAGATTTCTTACCTGGCCCGCCCTTAGGAATGAGAGATCTGCCTCCCGGCCCGCTGCCGCCGGACCCGAGAGCCTATGGACGTGGGCACCCTCCTTTTCGGCCCCTAGGTCCTCCTGGCCCAAGGGATTATCCTCCAGGCCCGCGGCTCCCCCCGCCTGGCGCGAGAGACTATCCACCTTCTCCCAGCAGAGACTTGCCTCCGGCGGGCCCTAGAGACTACCCCGCGGGGCCCGCCCCCCCTCCAGGCTCCAAGGACTACGCACAGCCTCCGGCGCCGAAACCCTGACCGCCGCACCCGGTCAGCAGCTCGACGGAACGGACTCCGTGCACTTCCTGCGGTCAGGATTTTAGGCAACGGCTCTCTGGTTGAAGCCGTCGGTCTCATTTCAGTCTATTTCAGCTTTTTGCAGGATTAATTTTTATCCAATCGCTGCAGCCATCTTCCGTGCGTTAATGATCACCTTAAGCTCATCCATCCTCCTGGGCTGCAAGAACCTTCTCGTGATGGACTTGAACCTCCTCGAAACGTGCAATAGGAAGGGAGTACCCGTGTGGCTAGTTGGAATCCGGTGTAGCCTCTGTAACCAGTTGGTGAACGAACTGATTGCGTGAAAAATGTAAATCGAATCATTTCCTGTGGAAATAATTTTTAAGTAAAATGCTGTATCCGACCTGCCTTCTCCATCACGTCATTGAGCTGCAGTTACTTTACGGGAGGATGCAGAGGTGGTTGGGGTTTCTGGTTTTTTTCAAGGTGTCTGGTCCGAGATCAGCAGCTCAGACGACACTGTATGCGAAGGAAAGTTAGAATAAAAGCAAAATTCCTTTTGCTGAACCCCGGAGGCTTTGTTTCGGTGCCCTTTTTTGTTCGGCAGCTTCACCGGAGAGCGCCGCAGCCCTGCCCCAGCCTGAGAACGGCAGCGTGGCCGCTGGGCGGTCAGCGACTGCCACCCTTCCGCTGAGCTAGCCCGGCGCGTTAGGGACTCGCTGCACGCAGCGAGGGCTGGGGGTGCTGCCCTCCGCGGCTCCAGGGCCGTACACAGCTGGAAACCTTCACGGGGCCGTGTAGTTAGTTTGGAAATAGGGGCGAACGCTCTGGGATGCCAAAACGAAGACAGCGCAGTCGCGTTCTGCTTCTCAGGCTGGCTTGCCGCGAGGTGCGAGAGCCGAGTCCTCATCTTCCTCGGTATTCGCGACGGACACAGCCCGGCTGCTAGGGAAGCTCAGTGTTTCCAGCCGGTTTTGCTTCCGTTAAAAACAAGAGCAGGTGTCCTTGGGAGTGGGGGGGTGTAAACCCCCATCGCCCGTTTTGCTGCACTCGGATTGCTTACACACAGCGCCGGAGAGCGCTAAGCACACCCCCGGCGGGGCTCGAGCCGTCCCTGCCTGTCGGTGTCAGTACAAGGACAAGTAGGTAGTGTTCAGCTTCTGACACCGTGGGCTGTCAGAAGGGCTCTGGGCAAAAGTGACCCTCAGGGAGGGAAAAACCCAGGAAAAGGACTAGGAAGACTATAAAACCCCGGTCCTGCTGCCAGGCCCTCCCAGCCTTACTGCCGGAGCACCCGCGGCCGTCAAACGTGCCATCCAGTCCCCACTACTGAGCTTTAGGGCTGAGATGCGCCAAACGCCGCAGGAGCCTGTGCCGCGGGGAGCCGCCGTCCTTTCAGCGGAAGGGCACCCGGAACGAACGCCAAGGGGAGAAGCAGCTTTAAAAACGGCGTCTCACCCGCGACAGCCGTGAGTTCACATCAGCGACACACCAGGCTCCGTAAGGGGGGGTTAACACAGGCAGCGACAAGCCGGGGAGGAGCGGAGCGTGGCCAAGGCTGCGTGTCCCAGTCAGGTTCTGCATGTTCAGGATCGCTGCGCGGGGGTCAGCGTCCCCTCCCTGCCCAGCCCCGCGGGCGTTAGGAGGGGAAGCCGGGCGGAATTACCCTCCGGGAGAAGGATGCGCAGCCAGGACACGCTCTGGGCTGATGGCAGCGCTTTCACCCGGGCACGAGCAGAGATGGCAGGGTGCGGGCTCAGCCCATAGGCTGCTCGCCCTGCAGGGACTCTCGCTGCCACAGCCCCGTCACACGGCAGGAAGGCCAGAGCCAGCTTGGGCCAGCAGCAGGGACCGCAGCCACCGGCCGAGCCCGGAGCCTAGCCCGGGCCAGCAGCAGGGACCGCAGCCACCGGCTGAGCTCGGAGCCCGGCCTAGGCCAGCAGGGACCGCAGCCACCGACCGAGCTCGGAGCCCGGCCCGGGCCGGCAGCAGGGACCGCAGCCACCGGCTGAGCTCGGAGCCTGGCCCAGGCCAGCAGGGACCGCAGCCACCGACCGAGCTCGGAGCCCGGCCCGGGCCAGCAGCAGGGACCGCAGCCACCGGCTGAGCTCGGAGCCTGGCCCGGGCCAGCAGGGACCGCAGCCACCGACCAAGCTCGGAGCCCAGCCCGGGCCGGCAGCAGGGACCGTAGCCACTGACCGAGCTCGGAGCCCAGCCCGGGCCAGCAGCAGGGACCGCAGCCACCGGCTGAGCTTGGAGCCCGGCCCCGGCCGGCAGCAGGGACCACAGCCACCGGCCAAGCTCAGAGTCGTTGGCAGCCGGAGACTAGTGCTTCACTCCAGCCTTTCGCAGGGTCCAAAGAAGGGCTTTTATTGTTTATTTTTTTAGGAATGTAGATATCCTGGTCTGGTGTCCAGAACACTGCCTCCAGAGGTACTTCCATAACTCCTAGGGGTGTCATTTCAGGGCTTGACCACTCAGTGTATCAGGTGCAAGACCCACAGACAGGAAAATTCAGCTGGACCCCCCCCCCCAACCCGCAGTGGAACTGAGGAAGTGCTGCGGGCGGTTGTTGTAACACCTACGTAACGTCATCCCCAGACTGACCAGGACAGAGGGAAGGCAAGGAGATTAGGATGAAAAGCTGGTTTTGAATGTCCTAATCAATGTGGTAAAGCCAAAAACGCAAGACACCTGCCTGCAGCCAGCCAAACAGCCCAAGGAAACATCCCTTCCATTAAAGCAGAACGTAAGGGCTTGGGGTTAGAGGGCAGAGAAGAGAAACTGGCCACACATCTGCACCCAGACTGCTTCACACCTCGTGTGCGACGCCGTTCTGGGAGCCGGGTCTCCGGTTAGCACGGCAGAGTATTCAGGAAGCATATCAAGCCCTCAAGAACCGTGTTAAATACCCACGCAGAGATACGAAAGATTTGACCGGGTTCTACTTCCATCCCTTTATTAGGCCAAAAGGTGAATGCGGGTGTGTCATAACAAGCCAATGTCCTGCAGCTCATTACACACCGAACCAAAACTACAGAAAATAAATGACCATCCTATCTACGCACATAAAAAGGTAATTTTTAGAGTAAGTTTCCAGACTTGCACAAAACACGCAGAAACCCGCATACAATCAGTTTCTGTAAGAACAGCAGTTTTGTGTACAAGGTGGGTCAGCCTGCCCAGCCACGTCTGCTTTACCAAAAGCTCTGGAAAACTGACGCCGGAACGGTGAGGGGGCCAGTCCTGCGGTCACCCAAATGGTGCAACACCCCCGCCGCGGGGGTGACACCCAGGAGAAAGCCTCTCTCCCCTTCCCCATCCACCTTTGCAAATCGCTCTGGGACAAGACACAGAAAAATTAGCTCTATGAGGGAGTGACGGTGGCTTAAAGGATCGTAACGTATCCAAACCTCGGCAGGAGCGGGGCAGGCGAGGCTGTTCAAGCCGTAGTTCAGCCTTCTCATCTGCAGTTGTCCTCCTCCTGGCCCGACCAAGCTGACTGAGCTTGACCCAGCGCCCCCCTCTCCCTCGCTTGAAATCACGTGCGGTACCTCCAGCTCCTTCCCGCCCCACCTCCTCTTTCTCCCGGTCTTCCGCCACCCAGCCCGCTACAAAGAGGACTCCGAAATGCAGATGAGAGGAACTACGACAGCACAGCGCAGCGCGTGTAAACAGTTAGTAGGCCTGCCACATCTTTATTGCTACGGGTTTGGCAGAGGGGCGGCGTCCGCCCGCAGGGGGAGTTGGAGGCAAAAGGATAGTAACGGTTAAGATAAAAACATGAACAGCAAAGTTAGGAAAAGCAGTCAACGTATTTCAGGGCTCTCGGAATAACCTGTGCAGGAAGGTACCGAACCAGACCTTGCCCTGGAACGGTGGGCTTGCCTCCGAGCCTGAAGCAGTGCCGCGCGGCGGGCGATGGTCCCGTCTGACCTACCGGCATGGAGAGTGGCTTCCCTGCCCCACGAAGGCTAAGGCTACTACACACAGCTACCGTGACTTGCAGTTCAGTTCACAGAAGTCTCGCACCGGGGTCACTCCTTGTGCAGTGTCTGATGGAGGTGAAGGTAAAGTGGTTTCTTGGTCAACAGTTGCAATTTCTTCCTTTTAAAGTCAGTGGGTTTTTTGTACCTGTAACCACGAGAAAGTGCGTCAGTCCAAGCGCCGACGGCTGCACAGGCGGGTGGCAGCGCTGGAAAGCTTGGCCTCACAGACCTCATTGCCGTAATGCCTGAAACCCACCTGACAGCACTGCGAGCAACAGCTACGAACAGATTCACAGGAAGAAACTCAAACCGGTAGTTTCCCTGGATTATCGTTTTAACAAAGATTTCGATTTTTAAATGAGTGTCAGGGGTTTGTAAGGAGAATTCCCACTACAATACTCTGGGTTGTAGGAGATGCGGTATCAGCTACTCAGTACTTCAGAAATATTCCAGCTAGCACAGACTCAGCACTCAGAACTGCGGTGTTCACTCCCTTCCCCCAAAAAACAACCCTCAAAACCCTCACTCAGACCGTCAGCCAGGCGGTAAGGGGAGGATGCACACCCTGACCCCTGCAGCGTAACCGGCCCATCTATTCCTCAGTATAGTCAGAGCAGGGGGAGCACATAACCACCCAACAAGGCCTCGACATGTTTGTAAAATCCAGCTGCAAATTAGTATCCCATGTCACGAATCACATTTCCTTAAGAGAAGGAAAGATTGTGAGAGCTGATTTTTTTTGAATACAGCTGGTGTGACACTCAAGCTAAGGGCGAAGCTGAAATCTCCCACACAGAATCTGTTAGCTGCTTGCAAAACTTAACTACAAACACCAGCTTTTTATTTGGAAGTGGTGTGGGTTTTGAGAAGGGTCTCTAGCCATTTTATTTGTCAAAAAGCATTTTACCTTCCCTTTATTACAAACAGAATATTCCTCATGGAAATCAATCTAACGAGTCCGAGAAACCTTCCTCGACACATTGTAACCGCGGTCTAGTTCGTTTCCTCTGTCACTGGCATCCACAATCGCAAGGCACTTACAGTTCTATAACAATTGCCCCAGGTTTAATTTCATCCATCTCCATGAAAGCAAAGCACTTGGTGCTAGTAAACCTTTTCTTAGGCTTGTAGTGTTTGAATTCAAAGAAAATAGCTGCACCTAGAGTGGAAAACGGTTTAACAGAAGAGTTAGTGATTTCGGTCAGCAGTTATCTCAAAACTTATCTGCCGTTGAGACGCTCTACATACATTGCAGGGCATTACCTCCGACACTTCTGCTGGCTACTCAAACGCTACACCATGTTGTTATGATGCTCATTGCACTCCCAAGAGCTTGTACTCCTCGCTCAATTATTCACATCCAGGTAACAGTCTGCCCAGTGACTAGAGCAGGGATAGAGCAGCTCAATACCCGTGCAGCAGAGCCGACTGCTGCGTTTCTAGCCCTCTGAATTCCTCCCTCGCCTGCAAGTCATGCCAACGACCCGCTTGGAAGAGGCAGGACGCAAAGGTCTTTTTTTATCTGTGTCTGGATCTTGAGCCCTGCAGCAGCAGCTCGGGCTCGGCATGTTTTTTGGGTCAGGAGCAGCCTAGCGCCTACGCTTCAAAGCTCCGGGGCCCCGTTTCAGGTCTCCGGTACCACGTACCTTTTGTTAGTTTTTCAATGTGTTTCTGAATCTCGATGTCCACGTTAAAATGGACATACGTGTCCTCCTTCCTCACAGCCACAGGAGTATCTTGCACAGGAGTCAGATCGATCCCATTCAAATCTGCGGGAAAGAAAGAGCGTGGCAGTGGTGGAAGCTTCTCGGGCCTTGAGGCCCTACTTCACCGACTCGCGAATCTCTCCCAGTACTGCCACAAGAAGTTAACGCACACAGGGATTTTCCCCCTAAACTTGAAAAAAAAGGGGCAATCGTGCCCCATCACATTTGGTGGGCTTTCTTTTGGATTACAACACGAAAGCAGGGAAAGTTCTGACAGTATTTACGGTGAAAATTTGGAATTATCCCGCTTTTTGTTGCTGAAAGCACATTTCTTTCTGCTGCCAAAGGATGCCATTCCCTCTGCAAGCGGGACTCTAGATGAACCACTGGGAGGGGATACGCACCAAAGGCTGCCCCCCCCACACACCGGGTCTGCAGGGACAAAACAACTCCTAATTGGTACAAAACAACTTTTCAGAGTTACTTTTCCTCAACAAAAATCTGGAGAGAGTATAAAAAGTGACCCTTTGCAGACCAGGCAACAGCCTGCACATGCTTTTTGATCCGATTTCCCACGTCGTTACTTGGCAGCCACCATTCGTAGGAGCTTGCAAACAGAGCACCACATGTCAGCGGGAAGACTTGCTGGGAAAGCAAGGCTCGCTATGGACAGCCTCCCTCGGCTCCGAAAAGGAAATGAGCCCTAGGTAATAATTTAGGAAAGAGAAGCAACAACAAATGTTTGCTTTCCAGGTCCTGGCAGGTCCCAGGACCCAATGTTAGAAGTCCAGTAGGGCCGATATTTTCCTGCTGGCCAAGAGAAATTCAGCACGAGAGTTAGATTTGATTAAACCCACATCCATCCAGCTAGCCCCAGCGCTGAAGTCACCCGTCCCTCAGCTTGCTGGCATGCTAGAGGCAAAGAAAGATCTACAAGCGATTAGAGAAACGGAGCCCAAAGAACAGTTACACAACCTGAACGCAACGCTGCAAACCTAAGGCAACACCATAAAGAAGTACCACACGTTTCCAGGCCTGAAGACAGCTTCCAGCCCAACCAGGTGAACTCCTCAAAGGTCTGGAGCAGAGTGGAAAGTCTCACCGTTGGAAGCTCATCACAGGACGTGGGATTAGATAAAGCTTGCTGTCTGTGTATTTTGGCAGGTGATGCTCAAGAACGTCACCGTGGTCCAAGTGACATTCAATGCTGCCACCCTTGCTTCTGCCCAAGAATCAGCTGGCGGGGGATGCACCTGATCACACTTCTAACAAGTGTTTTATCCCTGTGTTGGGTATCCAGTAGCACATCTGAAGAGGACACGTGCAAGGTCGCTATCACAACTGAAAAGAACTAGAGCCTGTTGGCTCAGCTACAAGTTTTGCATGGTAACAACACCACAGTTATTTACCTCAAAAGGTCATAAAAACAAGCAGAAGTCCAGGGGGCAGGTTAAGCCATTATGACTACAGGGGCTCCCTGCTAAGAAATGCAAAAAGGGGAAGCAGCGGATCTGCCCACTACAAAGGGTCTGAATGCTAAAACCTCAGCCTCAAGCAAAAGCTGTCAACCATGTTGACAGCTGGATGAGGCTCTGAGCCTCATTCAAGGCCAGGCTGGATGAGGCTTGGAGCAACCTGGTCTAGTGGAGGGTGTCCCTGCCCATGGCAGGGGGGTTGGAACTGGATGGTCTGTAAGGGCCCTTCCAACCCAAACCATCCTGTGATTCTATGATTCATGTTGTCATCTGAAACGGTGCAAAATCCTAATGTTGCCTATCCTGGACTGACAGAGAGAGGTTCTTCCAGGTTCATGGAGGCTCTCAGAGGGGAAGGCTGTTAACCCACCATGATTCGGCCTAAACATTTCACTGTCAAGGCTAAAACCTATTTTGCGGTTTATTTCACCTGCAGGCTCTGCTTCCCAGCTTCATACCCATTCCTCTAAACCCTAAGCTTCAGTAAGATGACATTTGGTTGACTTTGTTTTAATGACAGGGCAAGAATGGAGTCAGCAGGCTGTGGTTCACCATCTCCAGAAAGCCCAGGGACCAAAGAGCCCTGTACTTCCGTGTCGGCTGCAGAAGCTGGAAGCAGCAGCACAGTCTGCAGTCAGTGACGCTCAGCTCCCAGTGTGGCAAAGGCACCCTGGAGCGCAGAGATACGCACGTCCCCCTGCGGTGATTCACCTCCCACTATTTCTTAGATACAGAATTTTTCCACCCCCGATTAAAGCAGAAGCCTCGAGTCCACAACAGAAAACACAAGTACCGACACGTTATTTTTCCCAGCAGGGTGAAAAATCAATACAGCTTTCAGCAACCGCGCTCTCTGCAAAGGAGCGACGAGGAGCCAGAACAGAAATCTTTACCCTTCACACTGACTGTGATGTAAGGATCAATGCACTGCCCAGCATCTTTCAGACCAATTTTCTCTATGTTGATGGTGAGTAGTGTCATCCCGGGTTCAGATGGCAACCTGGGCAATAAAGTACCTGGAAAGAGTAAAGCATATGGTTAACCCTTTGTGTCATCTTACGGCAGAGGCCTCGCTTATCCCACCGTCTCTCGTGGGAGAGATGCTGCTCTGCTCAGGGGGTTCAAAGCCCAAGGATTCATGTCCCAACAGTACACAGCACTACAGCAAAGTCTGCGTGCAGAGACGTATCGTTTGACAGATTTCAAAACCCACACCAGAAAACCCCAGGGCTGCCTCACGTCAAATGAATCCATGGAAAACTAATGCCGTAAGAAGAGACAGGAGCTTCGTTTAAAGCGTTTGTTCCTGCTCTCGTGCATGGAACGCACTTTGTATCATTTTTAAGGATTAAATTTGGGAGGCTGGATTCACTCCGCAGCTGCAGGAAGTTCACAGTTGCAGAGAACACACAAGCAGGAGTCCCACCCCATCGAACGTGACTTGGCTTCATGTTGAACATTCAAACCAGGAGAATATGGCATTGTTGCAAATCCCACTGGACATAAGGGAACCAGAAGAGAGATTGTTAATTATCCAAGTTCTACCGGCCTCTACTTAAAGGGGAAAAAATAAATAAATAGTGTTTGTATCCCCCCAGTTCCCTTCTGCCCTAAGGTGTTCCCAGCACTGCATCGAGAACATTTAGCATCCAAACTTCGTGAGGAGCGTAAATGAACCCCCGCAGTACTGAGGAAGACCACGCAGCTGAAAAGAAAACCAAACTCTGCAGGCTCACCGAGAGCCATGAGATCCTGTCATCAGCAATGGAGACAGTTTCTTCATGCTGATTTCAGCAAAAACTGGCAGGCTTCAAGCCCCTCTCCAGTATTAGATGAATAAGCACCAAGACAGAAAACGCTTAGACTCATGAGCAAGTTTGATTTGAAGTTTTGGTTTTCTAATTCAAAAATGTTACCCCAAGGCCTCAGATTTAAACAAAGTCATAGTTTCCTTTGGCAAGCCCAATATGGGTTTTCCTTGATAACTTTTCCTCTTGGTCTGTTTAAGGAGCTGGAGAACCAAGGATGCTTTGTCCTATTAGAGACTGGCTTTGCGAGAAGGGACCGTGTATTCTGCTCTTAGAACGAGAGCCACAGCTTCAGCGAGACTTCATAAGCATTCCTACACCCAGTCCCTCTTGCAGGATCGGCAGCAGGACATGAATTCACACCTGTGATGCAATACGCTCCCGCATTTCCTGGCTGCTAGCAGAGTCGTGACCCCCAAGGTCCCGCGTCTGCAACACTTCACAAGGTAACGCCACGGCAGAACTAGACCCAGCGTTCTGCAGTACTGGGACAGGCTTCTGACTACAGCGGGAGAACCGTTAAAAACCAAACTTACTAGAGAGCACCCACTTCTGCAGAGCAGCATGCACGCTCTAGTTCATCTTGCTGCCCATCTCCTCTCTGGCACAAAACGTTGCTCTGCCATCTTTCAGCTGTCTGCTGAAAGCAGCCCGCCCCCCAAGCCAAGAACAGCTGTCACCTTCAGTTCCTGAAGCTGTCACCTTCCTAGCCATTGCCCAAAGGGACTACGTGACGGGACACCTGACAGAAAAATCACCTGAAAGATGCATCAGACTGGCATCACAATAAAAATAGGGGCTTAAGAAAAATCACTCTGTCCTTGAGCAGCGCTTTCCAGAATGTGTGGAATTACAGAGCTACAGGGAACAGAAGAGTCCAGCTCGCTTCCAGCAGGTAAGAGCACGCTCCAAGGAACACTATTCCCTTTCTGCTTCAGCAGGAGAAGCAGCCAAGCCAGCAACGGACCACCGCAGCTGCCTGCAGTGCATCTCGTGTGAGCCACAGCCACCCACGTGGGTCTGCCGCTGAAGCTCCGTAGCTGCTTCACGCAGGAGCCGTTAGCTGACAGTAACCGCTCTACGGTACAGCTTTACTAGGGCTGGGCATCGCGCTGCCCGCCTGCCACCGTGGCTCGGGCCTGTTAGCCTCCCGCAGGTGCATACTGAGGCTTTTCGTGAGCAAAGTGCCAGACGCCTCAGACCCAACCACGGGGCATCGCTGGCAGAGGGGAAGGGAGCACCTGCAAGTGAAATGTGTCCTCCTACAAGTGCCCTTCAGATACACCAGGGTGAGCCAACCCAACAGCTCCCTGCCACCAAGACACAGGCCTACAGTCTCTCCGTTCCCAAACCCCGATTGCGAGAAAGGGGAAAAAGTGCCGAGTCTCCTGCTGGTTTCACAAATGGAAATGGTTCACAGAAGAGCCCACTGCCAGCACAGCACTGGAATAATGTACACAACCAGGAGAAAGGCAGGAAGTCTGCTGTCAGAGGCAGCAAGCCATTGGTCAGGTCAGCTCCGTACAGCACAGAAGTCTAACTACTTTGTGTAAGATTTCCCATAAAATGTGTGTTCCACTACAGAAAATCTAGCTACACTGAAGTCAGAATGTGTTTATTAGGACAGTCGGACTCCTAGGGAGTCCCACACCTACCGTAAGGTGCACCACCCAATACCACCTGCCCTTTTTCTGGCACCAAAGGCAAATAAAGTTCGACACGGAGACGCGTCGTGCTGTGACCATTACCGAAGATTGCATTTTGAGGGTTGTAATTACGAGCTGCACAAAGAACATCACTGCCGCGTGAATACGATCAAAGAAATAACTGCATATACCGAAAGGTGATCATACCTTCGTTGGCTCCTGGGTTAGGTGGATGGTGCAATGTGATAACGATGAAGCCATGCATGTAGAAGACAAGACCACGATCAGTTAGACAATACAGTTACACACTATGGATTAAAGGCATACAGAGGCAAAGAGCGCAACACAGTTCTGGCAATTCATTATGGAGGGTCCACTTGACTTGTAAGGCTCCCCCCAGGAGGCTGCAAACAGCTTTTGTTTGAGCCTCATCCCCCAGAGAAAGAGCAACAGACCAACCTCGGATCAGGTAACACCACACCAATTTACATCCAATGGGGAAACGAGATCTGTGTTCAAGTAGTACAAAACCACTCTAGGAGTTTAGATTATTGTAGCTGGAGGGGGAAGGGGGTTACCTTAATGCAAAAAAGCCCTCAGAAAAGTCAGATATGAAGTTCATTAAGTAGATGGCAATGTAAAATATCCCTAAATTCAGGAGCTGCTCTCGCCTCCTCTGAAAAACATGGTCTTCCTGAGGAATAATTCTGTAAGAAAGCATATGCCCCAAACCTCTTTCTAATTTGGCTACCCTACTTCTTTGACAGTGATTTCACTGTTCATCAACCTATCAACTTGGGTTCATTCTTAAGCACACACACAGCTTCTATGTCTACTGTATGCATCAGGCTGCACAGAGGTAACTGCTGGCACTGCGGTAATGGTCACGGCCTTATGGGTTCACCACCATGCCAAGAGCTACTCAAGGTCTCTCTGCTGTGCTCTGGGCAGACAGAATACGTCTTCGTAAACGGATGTGTCCTGGTGAATAACAAGGATCGAGACAGTGCATATCAGCAATAGAATATCACAGTATGTTGTAGGCTAATTGTGAGCTTAGCATAAACAACTGGAGACCGTGCATACCTACACGCGAATAGCCTGCAGGGATCATGTCCAGTAGCATGCACTGGCTCAAATCTAAGGAGAGAGACGTGTTTTCTCCAGGCATAAGGAATGCAACAGCTCTGCTGACCATAATTCCAGTACTAGTTTCCCTACTTGTTATCTCCTTCCTGAAACAGGAAGTTTGCCGACCTGCTCTGAAATGAGAAACTTGTTTCTTCTGGAAAGAATCAATACCAGGAACCAAAAGAACCCCTGTTGGAACACCCTACTCCTCTACCTGGCAAACTGGCAAAAGCTGAAGTAACAGGAAGACCCTCTCTAGAACCTGCAGGTATATCCAGTTCTACAAGTGCTCTCTCATGCAAAATGATTTTAAGTTATCAAAACTAAAGCCACCCCCTTCTTCATCCTTTAGCCTAAGCCTTTGTCTCACCAGAGGACGTAACACAAAATAACCAGCAACAATTCCTCACGTCTCCAGCAGGACGTGATGCTCCTTGCACGAGAAACACTGCCACAATTGACATTCAAATGCGTTTCACACTTCACACAGTACAGTTAAGAAAGTGCATGGAGTGAAAATACTGCGTCTGAACAAGGAATAAAGATTAATTGTTTGAGGCAGATGGTACCACCCTCCCGGGTTATCCATACCACAGGTTTGCAGTGAGATACTGTGTGCTGAGGAAAAAGAAAAATATCCACTGGCCACCTCTGTGGTTCTCCAATGCAGCATCAGAGCTCACATCAGCCTGCTGCGCCTCACCCAAACGTTCCAAATCACAGGTGGAGAAAGGCGCTTCGCAGAGACAGAACTTTCACATGCTGCATAGGCTGGCATGGCAAGGCTAGTGCCCTTACCTGGAACTCTAGCAGGAAAAGAGTCTGGAGACCCTGCCCCAGCTCCTCCTTCCTCATCATCCTCCTCAAACTCCAAGTGTTCCTCTTCTCCAGGTGCTAAAATCTTCCTGTGAAACATGAGACAGAAGCAGACCAAAGATCATCTGGCTTTCAACTCACAAGTCAGCATCTGAGCACAGAGCAGGGGGAACATGCTTTAATGTTACTTCATGCTTCTCATTAACTACTACCTGTACCTATAGGCTGACAGATGGCAGGAGCTCAGCCCCATAGAAAGCCGAGAGTCTAAAACCAAGAGACAATACTGGCAGTTTCAGAGAAATGCAGGCATGTACCGAGTCCTGATTTTACAAAAACCACGGGCTTGATTTTTAGTGGTACCTAGACAAACAGAATTCAAAAGTTCTTTCATGAACCAGTTTACCCACAGCAGTACAGCAATGTGGTGGCTCTGTGTGCTGGTTTTAATCAGGACAGAGTTAATTTTCTTCACAGTGCCTGGTATGAAGCTATGAGGCTGTGTTTTGGATTTGCCTTGAAAACAGTACGGATAAGGTGTTTTTTAGTTGGTGCTGGGGAGTGCTTGTACCAATTCAAGGCCTTTTCCAGCTTCTGATACTGCACCTGTATTCCCAACTTTCTCACTACAAGCAGTGGGACACACATACACACAGAGTTCAGCCAGCTGACCCCAACTGACCACAGGAGTGTTTCATTCCATAGCACAGCATGCTCAGTACATAAGCCAGGGGTGGGCTGGGGGGGCATAGCTTGCTTGTCTGTTAGCTCATGTGTGTTTGTTCATTGTTTACTTTGTTCACTAGTGAGCCGAGGGGGGGTCAGTTGCCTTTCCTGGTCCTGCTGTCGCTTATAGGGCTTACTCGGACTCCGACTCTCGCTACTGGGGACCCTGGCTGTGCACTGGTCAGCGCGTGGTGAGCAACTATATCACGTGCATTATTTTCATTACATGTTATTATTAGTATTGGCAATATTATTAGTACCGCTATAATATTCATGTATATTAAATTATGAAATAGTTCTTATCTCAACTTTATGAGCTTCCTTGTCATTTCCTCCAATTCTCCTCCACTGGGGGGTGGGGGGGAAGGTGAGCAAGCAGCTGTGTGGTACTTCATTGCTAGCTGGGGTTAAACCACGACACCCTAGAAATTCTAGTGTTTTGAGATGTACAGCGGGTCCCAGGCTATGCTGCCTTGCAGATACATACCTGCACAGGAAGCGACCCAGTTCTCTCTTACCTGAGTGGGACAGGCTGAACATCAAAGGGGAACTCCTTATTGTAAGTGAGGATATTCTTTAAGACTGCAGAGATGGGAAAAAAATAAGAATCAGTGTCCATAAGCAAGCATTAATGCTACTACTCTGTACAGCTATGTCCATTCTCGCAGCATCTTCACACACACAATTAATGATTTTAAACAACGATCAGCTCATACAAAAACCCCTTCTCTTCTATTTTAAACACCAGTGCAGTCCTGCAGAGGGCCGTATCACTGTAACATTCAGACAGGCTGACTGAACTCGCGTATGTAATCACCACCACACTTTTACAGACAGGGAAGATAAACGTGACCACAACTGAGAGCATCGTGAGAAACACCTACGTGTCCCAGGGTCACGGCAGCAATCTGTGGTGGTGTTTGACAGGAGGTGGTGCTGCTACTGGCATCAGCTCCAAACAGACTGAAGTCTCCAGAGCTGACTTCAGCAGCACACATGTAGGCTGCAAATTCAGCCACCGTGGGAGTCTGAGCATGCTGGTAACCCACAGCTTAGTTGAGATCTCCTACTTCATGTTTTTGGTGAGGGTTAGTTTGTTTGTTTTCTTTTTTCCCCTGCCCTCAGATGTCTAGGCAGATCGCTAAAATTCAGGAAAGAGACAGTGCAATGTCCGAGCATCAAACCACAGAGACACCAACCATCCTCTTCAGCACTGGGTGGAAAATGGCTTTGCCATTTGTATTGGAAGCCTACTCAAGTTTTAGTCATCACAACTTTAGCTGTTGTTTCCAGAAGCATTTACGAGTAAAAGCAAAGCTTCCAAACGCATGTGAAAGAAATAAGCATTTCCTGATGGCTAAAGGGCCTAAACATTTACAAGAGAAGGCCTGCAGGGAGAGGCACTCTCCCACGGACAGTGAGTATCCCAGATTGGGTAGGTGGAGAGGAGGCAGAACAGTCCTCTCACTGAGCCCTACTTTGCAATGAGCCCGCTCAGAGCACGGGAAATCCCCCTGAGGACTGCTGACTGAGAACAAAACTTCTCTACACCAGTGTTAAGATCACACAAATACCCCGAGGTACTTAAACACTAGTTATGTTTGAGGAACCACCGCCAGGCCCCTCTGCACACTACAGTTCGGCCAGCGTGGGAGAGCTTCCCCATCTGTCTTTGCAGTCACATCCCCCAGCGTGGGCTCCATCATTAACTTACCAGACGCCATCTGCATGCTACAATGAGTAAAGAATCCCTCAGGGAAACTATAAGGAACGCAAAGTCTTAGCAGTCTTTGCTCACTCTGATTTTTCCCCCCAATTTCTGTACCACCACCTCAGAGGTTAGGTACTGCCTGATTCCAGCTGGACACAATACATAAATACGTAGGAAGCTTTACTTTGCCTTCAGAGATGTGACAGACAAAACGGATGCCAAGACTCTCTCCTTCCAAAGACTCTGGGGGATCAGTAACACATCTCAACACGGTGGCAGAGAATCACAGCCACTTCGCCACAGAAAAGCAGCTGACTAATAGCAGACAGTCACTTTCCAGCGCAGCTGAGGTTCAGGAAAAGACGGGGATTTTCATCACTCAGAATTCCCCAGCAACATCATAGCGGAGACAGAAAGTGAAACTGCCCCAGGCAGAAAAAGCTCAGCAAAGCGAGATCTCTTAAAGACCATAGACACGTCATACAGAAGCGATAGGAATTACAGGAGTTCTCACTCCATCTTCCAAAGGTTGATAAGCACTAGATTCCTCTCTCTTCCCCGTAACCAGTTTCTCTCACTACATGAACGAACATACCCCCCCCCCCCCCAAAAACCTTCTAGTAATAGATTTCAGTCATCACTAGAGGGCACAAAGTACTCCACTGATACGAGCACAGGAAAAAGGCAAACGGCTTTACAGTGCCTACAGTCTTGGTGGAGGCAGAGCTGAGCATACACCCTCCTGCCGCAGAACACGAACACGTTGGTACCAGAGCTGGCATCTCCAGGATGTTGGTAACAGAGGTGACTGCGGAATGCTTAGCTCGGGAACACTTCTGGGAACACCATCCAGAACCTCTTGCCTTTTGCTGCAGAAAGCTGTGGATCAAGGTTTTGAAAGGCCTTCAACTCTGTCCCACCACCACCAGCCAGTACTTTTGCAAAGCTGTAATGCGGGGGTTTACTAGAGTGCTCCTGCAAACAGCATCGGGGCGAGAAGCGATCTACAGCACTCGGCCTGGCCAAGTTCAAAGTCACTAAGAGCAAAGCGATAAAACAGCAATGCAGCCATCATCATTTGAGGAAAGGGAAAGTCCTTTTCACCCCTATCACCAGTGTAAGTTTCAGACGATTTAAGGAAAAATATCCAGATCACAGAAAAACACATTAAGTTACAGTGAGCAGGAATCTGCCTTGCAATACTGCGTCAGACACCCAAGCTTTGAGAAGTTGGTTTGGGCCTTTTTGGGTTTTGTTTTTAAATACATCACCTCTGGGAGAAAGAGGACTTCCCCTCTGCAATGTTGCCGCTGAGAACACAGTTCAGTTACACACCTGGAGAATCTTCCCTAACAGGCAGACCTCAGCATTACGGCCTCCATTTACGGTGCTGTTCTGACCGAAACCTTTTTAAAATACCTTTCTGCAGGCTCTCGTGCAGAAGCTGCCTTTTCTTTTGTGACGTTGGACAACATCCCATTGACTTTATCGGCAGCTGGCTCTCTCTTGAAAAGGTGTCAGATCATCAACACAAGCCGTAAGAGACCAGCTTGGTCAAGACCACTGTCCATTTACATTTTGAGTGGCAGCCTATGATATCCGGATGGATGGATGGACCCTCCTGTAGCGTTATTCTCTCACAAGACTTGGTGGCAAATCCTACAAACCAACCGACCTAGCCAACTGCCTCACTTTCCAAGCAGCGTGAGAGGCAAGCTCAAGTAGGAAAAGTTACAACTTCACCACACAAGATAAAAAAAAAAAAAAGTTAAATCTAAGGGCCCTGGTAGTTATAACACCCCCCAAACCAAATTTCTCAGCCATTTGGACAGCTTCAGGCACCAAAGTAATTAAACCAAGCCAAACTGCGTGAATAGCTGTTTTCGTGCCACACTAACAGAATGGCTTGACCTAACAAAGGAATCGCTTATTTGCGTTGCCAGCCCAGATTATTATTATATTTTAGCCGTTTCTGGTGGAACGCAAGAGAAAAAAACAGAAATTCAGACGCTTTATGGTGTATTTTATGAAATGGCTGGTGTTGGCCTGATTAAGATTTACCCTCTTCAAGATATACTTTAAAACCACAAAACAGAGACACAATTCAGAGAGGAAGAGGCCAGGACAATCCAAGTCAGACAGCAGCGTTAAGAAAATGAATGTTCAATTGTTGTCATTAAAAGCACCCGTTCTCCTCCAAGGAAAATAGCTCAGTGTCTTTGCAAACTGGTGGCCACACGCTCTTCCTCAGTTTTAATACAGTTGTTCGTTGTACGAGGCGTGGGCTGAATGCACTTCACTGTTGAACGGCGGGCGGTCTGACAGCTGAAAATCAATTCTCTGAGGGAGAGCAAGATAAGCAACAGGAGCGTTGCACCGCAACTGAGATTCTGGCCTGTAGGAAAAGGCGTTTCGGGGTAGATTTACACCTGCTGGCAGAATGCAAATTCTGACTAAACCCTTCGATAGTCACTTTTTAGGACAGTTGGATCAATTAAAACATGATTCCTCTCCCTTTTCAATTGTTCAGGCACTCACAGGGCATTTGCACGATGGAGTCCGAAATCCAGAGTCATTAAATGATTACGTTTTAAATACTTTACAAACACCAAGCAGAAGTATTATACAAAATAATTCCAGATCAGAGGACACACAGGCCAGACACGCAACATGCGGACTGAGCAAGACCTAATAATTCCAACACATAGTTCAACCCTTTCCTGAGTCCTGGTCTTCACAGACCTAGCAGCATTAGGCTAACGTACCTTCACCTCCCACTTTCAGGGAATGGTTTAAAAGCATTTCGACTCATCTGTTGGTAAAGACATTAGGAAGGTCTTTCCAATGCCCTGCTTCTTGACAAGCTTCCCTGTAGGATCTTGTGCCAGTTACTTCAGAGAATGGGAGTGCAGAAAAACTCAGCTGATTCATGAAGTGGAAACACTTGCGGCCCACCATGGTTACCCCCAGCACCCCCCTTCATGATACAATTGTGACAGGAGCAAAATAAAACCAGCTTTCGCCAGCAAGAAAGGAGCTCTTCCACATCTCCTGTTCCCCAAGAACCGCAGGAACGTTAGCATTCAGGATAATATTGCTTAGATGTGGAAGCTCTGATCATACGGATGCTTTGAGAATAAAGCAACCAGTGTTACGGGAAGGAAAACGCAGCAGATAAATAGATACATCCTACGTGAAAAAGTTATTTCTGGATTGACAGAGCAAGAACGGACCCAGGATCAGATGGGAAAAAACAACATCACACAAAACCCTTCAAAGTCTGACTCACATCCTCACTTTGACTCGTAACTCGTTAGGCTGTTAGCGTTACGCTGGCAGGTGACAGGCTACCATGAGCACAAGTTAAATATTTTCAGAAGAAAAAATAAATTTCATGCTGGAAAGAGGAAGACCACAAAGTGTTGAAATTCAGTTCAAATACAAACTGTGCAGGTAAATTTTCCAGCTGAGTGTGTGCTGTACTACCAACAACTTCAGGTACTATTTTGTGCAAAAATTAACAGCCCCCAAGGAATTACTTATTTGAGAATAAAGATGAATACACTATCTGAAACACGAGGACTCCTATACTTTGAAGTTACCCACATTAACATTCCTTAATGCACATCGGATTTTGTCTACGTGGTAACAGATAGTTGGAGGAACCACCTAAACCCAGCATTACTGTCAAACCACGCTGTGGTCAGCCCGTATTCATGCTGCCGTCATGTTTTCCACTGTGATGATAAATGCCACTCAATTAAAATATAAAGATACTACTTACTTGGTTCCAACTTCTTCAGATCCTCAAGCTTGAAATCATCCTGTGACTGGGTGGACTGGGACAACACAAAGAAAGAGTTAGAACTTCGTGTGCACCCTCCCCTCAGACTAAGCTACCCTGTCTTAGAACACGCTTGCAAGGTGCTTCCTTTGTTCGAATGTACCAAGCTACTTCCAAGCTACATCCTAAAAAACCCCAAACAAAGCTCCCCAGCAGAGGCCAGGTTCACAGGTGAGGCAGAAAGTACATTACTGCTCATTTATTGGGATCAAACTTATCTTGCATTAAAGCTTGGAACACGGGGTAAGTATTTTTAAAGTTTCTGAAGGAAGATCAGCTGTCAGACTGCACTGCAAAGTGACGCTCCATTCAAGCAGCATTCCCAGTTCATAACAGTACACAGGATGAGTTAGACAAAACGCCCAGCTAAGGGCTCACTGCACTTGGAAGAGGGATTCCCATCCTCCTTCCTCCAACTCTGATGATGCAGTTTCCTCATCTGGCCATAACACATCTGCTTCTCAGTGAGCCTGTTTGACTCACTCAACAGAAGAGTTTTCCATTTTTTTGTTGGGAGGTAGCTCGCCGACAGCTTGGCAAGCTGACCCAGCCTACTCTAAGATGACAAGGGGCAGAGCTGACATGACAAGAGTGGTACAAACATGAGGATTGAAACTGGACAACCTCTTTTCGGCAGAGGATCAGGTCTTACCTACTGTGCCACCGCACCCTTGGCACCTCTTAAGATGACCCATTGCTTTCAACATTTCTTTAAGGCCTGAAGGCATTTTTTCTTGATTTTGCCCAAGGGTCAACAGGCACCTTCTGCGTGACTACAGAGGGATAGTAAAGCAGCTATTTCCAGGCTGCTAGAAGAATGGGAAAAGATGACCACACTCACTAACTGCCTGAACCTCTGCTACCAAACCGTAACAAAACTGCAGCAAGTAAAACACTGCTCAAAGCAAAGTGCATGAGAGGCTATAGTACCCTCACAGGAGGTTACAAAACCCACGAGTTACTGCTGAGGAACCAACAGCAACGAGGGCTGTCCTTATAAGACATCATCTCTTCTGTTTGGCAGGTTATGACATTCCTGCATCTTCTCCTGCTGCACCGAGACATGACCTGACCCACAAAGCTGTCCCGCAACGGAACACGCCTGCCCTCATCACCAAATCACAGCAACTCAGAACAAGTGCAGCGCTGTTCAAACACCCCAAGTCAGATCCAGATAGAAAGACTAAGTAATTCTTCAAACGTTGCACAGCCTCGAGACTGGTCAGCCCTCACCTCATTAGTCCAGCTCCAGCATGATGCCTAAATTGTCGCTGCATTCCAGCCTCTCAGGCAACTGAAGGCAACACAACAGAGCTGCTGCACCTGGTACAGCAACAGGAGGTACTCATGAGCACTGCTGTAACTTGATGCAAAATTTGCCTGTCACCACCCTTTGCTGGAAAAGAGTTAATCCAGTAACCCAACCTTTGTTTCAGTTCATACATCCCTCCCCCATCCACACTCTCCTAGAAATTTGTCTCACTTGCCTGTTGTTCTGGGGAGAAGCCTGGGCTGAGAGAAAAAGAAACTCACTTCCAATACATCTACCATCAGTCCAGAAAAAAGCCCAGAGAGTAGCTTCTAAATCACTGTGTTCACACACTTGCCTACAGCACTGCCAGTTTTCACAACGGCTGCCAAGTCATTTTTATTCTAGACACATTTTTCCTCACACTCTATCACGATTTGTGAAGTGGCTGAATTAGCAAAGGGTCACTCCAAGAATCTTTTTCCCCTCGCACGCAGGTTAAGACAACAAACTAATCAGTTCTGAGGGAGGAAAACGAGGCAAAGAACTAAAGACACAAAGCCTGCGGTTAAGTTCCTCTACAAACCCTAAGACATGCACTTAGAAGATTTTTAAGGCAGTCACCTGGGGCATCATGCTGACAACCTGGGAAGCCCAAGCGTTCGAGGGTTTGTTCACCGTTTTCAGAAGTTTTGGCTATGACTGAAGACAGTGAACTAGCTTTAAAAAGCATACTTTAGAGATAGGCAACTGTAGAGAAGTCACATAGGAAAGAGCTATACCTGTAAAGCTGCACTTCTCAGTTCCAAGCATGTTGCGATTTTAGCTATGGTTTTCTGAAAGAAAGAAAAACACCGAAACATAGTTTAGTACTGAAATTGTATTCTTCCATATTCACTTTTTTTTTTATAACACCTGCTTTTTCTTGCAAAGATTTCAGATCTATTATTCAGTACCAGATCATTCAGCATCAATAGCCTTTTTATACGCAAACAAGATTTTCAGAAAGTGCGAGAGATGAAACAGCCATCTGCCACTTAACCCCTCCCACAGCTCATCAGTGCAGATGGGGGTCCTTCACTCAGCAGAGACTGTCATGCCTACCACATCACAAACTGTGTGTAAACTCAGCTGAAGGGATAGGGGAGAGGAAGGTAAAAACAAAAATCCAACCAACCAGTACGTTACCTCTGAGAGCGTGAGTGGTTTGTTGTAATCTGCCCTTTGAGGAGGCATGCCCAGGGTTCCTGTCGGGCTTACGAGCCCAGCACGCCAAGTCAGCCCTCCTCAGAACTTACCCAAGCCCAGCAACTCAGCACTGAAAACCCATGTTTGACGGGAGAGGAAGTATAAAAGCAGAGTAGTTTTTCTAACTTTCCATTTTTGTAATTTTAAGACTTTCAAACTCTGAGTGAAGCATGAAGTAGTTTCTTGAATTCAAACTTGTCAGCTACATAAAATACCTCGAGCATAACCGTGAAGTAACATCTCATTTTTATTTAAAAATGTGGAAGGGAAGGAAGGGCTTCCAAAATAGCCCATCACTAGCAGTCTTACTCCGAAGACAGTGCTACTTAAGCTTTTATGTCTCTCAAAGTAAGAAGCTTGAGCAACACTCACATTTGTTTCTATTTCAACCAGCTGAAAAAAACCAAAAGGAATTCAGACTTCCAAAACTGACATCAAGTGGACCCAACTGCACAGGGTATTTCCCCTTGCTTGATCATCACAAGTTTGTTCATTAACTAAAAGGTTTAAGTGAAAAAAACCTGAGTCTATTTGCAGAGATGAGGGGCAAATATAATTCAAAATGCTCCGTGGAACATTTATAAGGCAAGAAAAATAGCAACAATGAAGCTATAAAGAAAAGCAGGTTATTTTCAAAGTAAGATCTCCCCGCAGAAGGAAGATAAAAGTTGAAATATGCACCTGTAACTCATTCTCTCCTTTTAAACCAGGCAGTATAAAAACACCTCCCCGCAAGCTGAATGCAAGGGGAGGAAAAGATTCCCTAGAGCACAACTCCAGCATCAAAGAGCGTTGAGTACGGGCATCTGGCAAGTTATGCTGTGTCAGTCAAAAGCCAAAGCTTCCCTTTAAGGGAGGCTTACGTTTTAGGGCTCCAAGAGGTTTGCAGCAGCAGATAAAAACTGGGTGTGCTTTCACAGCTCCCTTCCCCAGTCACCTGCCTCGACCCTCCTGCAGTCAGAGCAGCTCCTCAGCCCTGGGCCACCACCAGTTTCAATGGGCTGGCTTAGAAGCTGAGCAGCTCCAGTTGCTGTTCCCCTTACGCCACACTGAAAGTTGAGAGCGTTCAGGAGCTAAATCATAAGCAGATCAGGCATCAGTACCTCAAGGGCAGAGCCAACAGCTGGAGTGTGTAAAAGCCTCAGATACCTGATTTTCATCTGCCACCACAGGCTCATCAAAGCTTTCAAAGCCATTGCTCTCCTCTCGCCCTAAACACTTTTACAACATGGCATTAGTCCAGACTTTACATCCTCATCGTTCATGTTACTGTCCGTTGGATGGAGGTCTTATAAAAAAATCCAGTTCTTCCGAGCACCTTCCAGGAAAGCAGAAGGCGATGCAGATTAGCACAGGGCGCACGTTGTTTGCTCCTCTGCCTAGGATGCAGCACACACAGTGGTGAGCTGTTTGGGGATGTTAATACAGAGTAACGAGACCATGTGCCTGTATGCAGCATGGCAGAGTAAAAATATTACAGCCCCACTTCTGGGGGGGTTTTGTAGTCTAGGTTCAGTCAACAAACTCCTACCTCCCTGAAATAAATTCTGCTATATAACAGATGCATAGCTGGATATCCTGTAGAGCTTGGAAAACCACAGATTTTTGAAAAAGAAAGGAGTACGTACACTCCTGGATTACTGACACTCTCGGAGCCACACTCCGCACATGGGTGTTATGGATTTACATGTACCTTCAGGCTGGATGGGAGGATACCAGGTAGTCCTACAGAAACAGATTGTCAGGGTGAGAATGCACTACATCCCTCTAAGGGGCCGCAGTGTAACAAAAGGAACTCCTTTTTATATCTGAGTGCATCTGGAGAGATACATTTGCAAAGGTAGAATCTTAAAGAGGAAGGTGTGAAGTAATGGGTAAAAGAACAGAGTCCAGAGGTTCCCTAGGGAAGGGAGGGGAAATCTCAAGGGTTTCACTACAGCTCTAACATTTGCAAAACCCCAGCTGTTCCCATGTTTGGGTGTTGACTGCCGAGCAAAGAGCGTGCCCGTTCTGTGTCAGATCAAACCCCCTCTGACTGCACAGAGGGCTACGAGCTCGCAGGATGCCAGCACACGGTCTCCGTGCCCCACCATGGAATCAAAACACGTAAACAGATGCTCACGTGGCTCTTTCCCCTCCTGGTCTCACATGCAGAGCATTAAGCTCACACCATGAATAAGGTCTCAAAAGGACTGCTCAAGCCCTATCTCCTTTGTCAATGCACCAATAAGCTCAGCACCACCCCTGTTCCCCATCCTGCAGATTCAGAATGGTGTATATTCTTTAAGCTGCCTGAACTAGGCACTCCCCAAACATGGCAAACAGCAATACAAAATGTGTGTGCTCTGGCTCCTGGGGGCTGAAGGGCAATAATGTCTCTAGAAACAGATTAACTGAAGAGAATTTGGGAGTCTTAAAATAGTAAAGAATAGGTTTTATATGGAATCTATTGAAATATGGCAAACTCCCAGCAGGCATTATTCATAACTATTTTTTTAAGGGACCACACCCAACCCAAAAGTTAAAAATGCAGCTAAACACTGCTATCATTTTCAGCTGCAACTATCCCATGCAAAGGCTCCTCTTTGCAGCAGGGAAAACATTCTGCATCTCATTAGAAAGACTGAAGCCATAATTAACTCGGCTAGTTTAAAACAGTTAAAATTCAGTTCTATGTAAACTCATGATTAGAAAGGGAAAAAGTCGGTTGATCTCGTAGTCAAGGTTTCTTCAGCGCAGTTGTGTGAGTAATGACTGTGCTAACTGTAATGCAGTCAAAGATGTTTGCATAAATACAGAGCCAGAGCAGAGTTTGGCTTTAAAGAGAGGTCTAGGCTGTTAGGAGGGCAGTAGTTTAATGAATCATGTTCAGCAGTGCTCTTACTTCAGCAAGTTACCACTGCAGAAAAAACCCCCACGGTTTTCTGATACTGCAGAAAATTCAGCCTAGCACAAAACCAGTTACACGAGAAGCAACAACTGCGGTTAGAAGAGGGCTCTAAAGGTCACACATATTGCAGGGAGAAGTGGGTGAGAGGAACTATAGCTGGAGGCAAGCTGACAACCAGGGCCAAACCTAAGTGGAACAATTCACGTACCAAAACAGTGGTTGATCGTGAATGAAGGTGGGATTTTTAGAGAGAATGAAGGTAAAACAAAGAACTGCAAGATGCAGATGTCGAGTCTCAGGTAAATCCACCAGTAACTGTTTCTGCCGATAACTCCCTACACACAGCTTCTAGGTGATGAAATTGTTGCGCAGCCTCCTTAAAGCTGTTGCAGGGTGACTGGATTTAAACACAATGATTTGTTGTTTACAGTACTTATCTGCAGAGAAATTCTTCAACAATATTCACAGACAGCAGTGAAGATTTCAGCACTGTCAATTATCCAAGTCAAGGCAGAGCCTTCCCAAAGGGCTGAAATCCAGAATTACGTCCAGCAGTAGATACGACAACCCCCAGAAGCTGAAAATCCAGGAATGAAAGGCAAATTTTGGGGACCAGTCTGCTCTGTCAAGGGAAGTAGCATGCAGTGTTTCAAAACAGGCTCTTCAGATCAACAGCAAAAAGGCAAGAGATGAATATTTAAAAGCCTGAATTCTTACCATAAACAATACATTTATTATAAGATAAATGATAACTGGCTCACAGTATGCCTCGGAAAGAAATCGGTGGTATCTGTCAAGTGTTGTTAGATGAACGGATTGTATGATTACATTAGCATGTAACACACCACCAGTTATGGCATGGCCATATCTGCACTGTAACACCACCTGCAGTACATGAAATAAACCCAAACATGGTAAAAGTTTATACAGACAGATGAAGCTGAGGTTTTGAACCTAGCCTTATCCTCTCCCTGTAGATGTAAAGCTAGAAGTTTTCCCTCAGGACAGAGGAATCGCTGCTGAAACCCATCTTCCTGCACAGTATGTCAAGTAAGAAACAATGACAGCCTCACGGGAATTCGCAGCAATACGTAAGGTCCTTTGGAAAACAGCTAACTGTAAATCTACACAAAGACTGGAATGAGGGTAGATCAAGCAACTGGAAATCATAATTAGCTTCACAGCCTTGCGTTCTCCAATCTATGAAATTCTGCGCACAGCCTTGGCCAGTGATATCAGATAAGCAAACCTTGAAGTTTACACACCCTTCTACATTCAGAAAAATAGAGGTGGCTCTTATATGACATACAGAACCTCAGAAAGACAAGATAGTAGGGAAAGAGACTTTCCAGAACCAGGAGGAAGTAGCATGCTGGTGGATGCATTGACAGGAACTTAACTGAGCCAAAGCAGTTGTTTCAGTATGTAGATTTTTTTGAAGGGTAGGGAGACACGAGGTACACTTCTATTTAACCAAACTGTTTGAAAACCCGGAAGCATGCTGAACTATACTACATGCCAAGTGAATGACACGAGAGATGATAGCAATTGGTCATGATCACTAGATTATCTGGCTGAGCTCCTGCAGAAACAGCAAGACCAGAACAGCAAGGAGTTTAACAGCAAAGATTTTGCTGTACAGCATTTTACGTGCCCCTTTCAAGGCAATAGCAAGAGTCTTTTGTTGTGGCTAGCATTTCTCAGCAGAGAGGAGTGAAAGAGAACGTTTTCTCAACAGAATATTGGGCAATTTGGCTGTGCATGTGGCTACTGAAACAGGCACCACCATTTGACAACCTGGCTTACAGTTTCCATACATCAGCCCCTTACTGATCTACAAAACAAAGCAAGTGGTATGTCAGCCTCTTCTGTAAGTTATACCAGCTTTAGAAACAGGTATCACTTCTGCAAAGATTCCAAACAGCCATCCCCTATTTTTTCTTCTCAGAAGACTGTTGCCTTAAGACACGATCGCAGCTGTGCATCTAACATCTGAGGTCAGTTATCTCGGCTGCCTGAGCGCCCCAGGCCTTCCCTCGTGGCTGACCTCACTCACTTCCACTGTCTGGCCCAAGGTTTTTGCCACAAGATTCAGGGAACATCTGGAAGCAAAGCCCTGTGTGGTTCTGGTTCCCATACTCACAGGAGATGATGCCTCCAGAAGTGAGATTAACAGCTTTGCCTTCATGAAGGAACAATATTTTCAAAAGTATCCCTAGTGGGAAAACATACAGTAAAGGTGACCATAGCTGAGAATGAGGGGGAAAGCTAACAGCAAGGGACAGAGAGCAGAAGCCATCAGTTGTTTAACAGGGCTCCCAAGCCTTCAACTCAGGAAAGGCAGACCAAATCCAGCTCTGAGATTATGACTCGGTTGAAGACGATCATGAGCCTTATCTTCTTTGCAGACGGTAAACAGAACATGGAAGACCAGCTCCTTGCTTTTCTTATTGGTACATGTCAAGGACACGGTTACAAACCCCTGCCAAGTTCATCTCCAGGACCTGTTTCCAGGACCATTATTTCCAAACACAGATCCCATTATTCTAGCACCCTATTACCACAGGCGAGACTCTGGGCTAGCGAATGTCGATTTTCAGGCAACGCCATTGCTTAAACAAGTGATCTTATGACTTGGAAATCTGGAAATACAGGGGGTCTCTAATTTGGTATTGCTAAGAAAAACAAGCTTTATACAAGATATGAAAACTTAGCAGGGCCTCATATCTCAAAACATTTGATTTTGCTGAAAATTTTTGAATGTGTGAAACCTCAGCTAGCATTTTCCTCTTAAACCTGACCCAGAATTGCATTAATATGGTGCTGAGAAAAGAAACAGCCTTTTCAACTGAGGGGAGGGAGGAAGGAATAAAGTAATTTTGGTATTTTGAAAGATTATAAACAAATAACATTCTGTGAGACTACTAGGGAGTGTTCTGACAGGACCCGTTCCAGTCAGGTGTTAGACGTTAAGCGAACATCCTCCTGGCACATCCTCGCCATGTGCAGATCAAGACCTTTTGTATTCAGACATCACAATGTAAATTGCACTAACGTTGTATAAGCAAGTTATCAAAAGGTCACTCAAAACCAGAAACAGTCAGGTTAGGAAGGACTCTGCCCAGCACGTAATACACATCAACATGTAGGAGTCGAGCTCCCTGACTGAGCAAACAGCAATACATACCTTCTGATCTTCTGTGAATTCCGAGTTGTTGTGCTGAGACTGTGCCTCTTTTTGTAGATGCCGTGCTAATCTGGATGGGGAGGGAAAGAAAACTGTAGAGTGGGAACACAACACACACACACACAAACACACACCCCAGTCTCCAGAAAACGTGTATGCCAAAAGGCCCACAGACTCGGGCTACAAATAGTTTTGGGGTTTTTTTAACAAAGATTTCTATAACCATGGCAGATCATAATTAAAAAAAACCCAAAACACATAGAGAAGATGGACAAAGCATGCCACTACACAAGGCAGCAAAGACTACACCCATAATGTATGATGAAGGGGGAACAGGTAAGAAGATCCTTCTAGCCAACAGCCCCTTTTATAAGCACTGACCTTTTTCCTCTCCCCATCCTCGTGTTTTACAACAAGAAACTACAGCCCCCGTGAAGACCCACTGTGGTAAAAGCCCATAAGCATTTCGAGGGGGGAGTTTGAGGCACTTCGGATTGCCAGGAGGCGTGGGCACCCTCACAGATGGCCGCGCGCTGGGAGCCAGGCTGCCGGGGTGTATCAGCTCACATCTGAGCCTGACAGCATCACAGGCGGAGCAGAGACCTCACCCCTTGTCACCACAGAGACAGGAGTACCAAGGGGTTTGGAAAGCCGCAGTAAGCCAACGGCTCCAGAAAGCGAAAGGAAGCTAGAGAGGGAAGCAACAGGACAAGTTACAGTTTCCGTCTGCGGAGGAAGGAGAACGTTAAACAAGCAAAACCTCTGGGCAATTGTTGCCATTCCCTGTAAATAGTTTTTTAAAAAATAAGCAGAGGCGGAGGGGGGGACAGGGCACTGAGGGGAAACCCAGGGACACCAGCAGTACTCGGAGCATCGCAATACCCTTCCATCTGGCACCTCACAAGTTTGCATTGTTAAAGCAATTCAGCTTCTCGCCACCACTGCAGTGGGCATCAGCCTGGTTTTTGCGGGCCTTCATACATACACCAAGATGCAGACACCAGAACAGATTACTATCAAAGCCTGTGTTAGAAACAAAAAATCAGAACTTAACTATTCCGTTGGTTTTCCTAAAAATAAGCGCTTTTAAAACAACTCAGGGATTGAGGTCATTGTAGTTTTTAACCACACAACCAAATAGGACAAGGTAACTGCACAGCTCTGTGGTGTTTTGCCCCTTCAGAAATGGGAAAAGATGGTGTCTGAGAAAAGACAAAAGGCACAAACGTGCTTGAACCCAAATACACCTGTTGGAGTGAGTCCAGAGGCCATGAAGATGCTCAGAGGACACGGCTGAGAGGGTTGGGCTTGTTCAGCCTGGAGAAGAGAAGGCTTTGCAGAGACCTTATAGCACTTTCCAGTGCCTGAAGGGGCTGACAAGAAAGCTGGGGGCAACTTTTGACAAGGGCCTGTAGGTACAGGACAAGGGGTAACGGGTTTAAATTCTAAGTGGGGAGATTTAGATTGGATATCAGGAAGAAGTTCTTCTGGGAGAGGGTGGTGAGGCACTGGGACAGGTTGCCCAGAGAAGCTGTGGGTGCCCCATCCCTGGAAGTGTCCAAGGCCAGGCTGGATGAGGCTTTGAGCAACCTGGTCTAGTGGAGGGTGTCCCTGCCCATGGCAGGGGGGTTGGAACTAGGTGGTCTTTAAGTGACCATCCCATCTTCCAACCCAAACCATTCTGTGACACTCCCTATCACCCCACCGATATGACGCAAGGGACATCTAAAAAAGGGCATTTAAAAGTAATGATTTAAGAAAACATATTGCCACAGCAGCAATATGCCACCCACAGCAGGCAGCATCACAGCATCAACACTGCTGCAAGCATCAGTAACACACACCTTCTTGCCATTTGTCACCAATACAAAAAAGCCACCCTCATCCAAATAAGCATATCTGGCATCCCACTTGAAGCTTGTTCAAAGCTGGGTCAGAGCAAGTTCCACAGACGGGGACACTCAACAGGGAAGGCACTGCTGACAGCTCCAAGGGCTCCTGCATGAGTAAGCACCCAAAAGAAGAAGGGCCAATCTTTGCACCAAGCTTCCTGTGCTTTCAGGAGTAATATGAAGACCTGAGCGGATATAGGTCCCCCTGGACATGGGAGGCAAGTGATTGTGTGTTACAGCAGCAGCTATTAAATCCACGCACTGACTAGTTCAGATGCTGGAAAATCCCAACAGAAGCAACACAATTGTCCATCTCGTCTCAGGTTGCCAACTGAGAAGGCATTAGCATAAAGCCATGCTGTTACATCTCTCCAGAGCTACAGGTAGGTAACTTGCCCTGCACTTCTGATTTGCAACTTCTCCCTACAGACCGAAATTGTTATTAATTTACTGACTATATCTACAAGAAGCAGATAGACACACTGAAAAGGTTCTGCTCCTCCCTAGGAAATATCTCCCTGTAATCCTTTGATCTTCTCTCCCCTTTCTTCTCCCTCCTGGAATCACACAGTTCACCTACTGACGACTATTCAGTAGAAGCTCACTGATAAGGCTTGTAAGAGCAGCTTACAATACGACTACCCAAGAGGAGCTTTCTTACAAAGATACCGCACTGCTCCAAAGGCAGAATGAAGTGAGGTCGTGGAGATCACCTTAGTTCTCATCAGACACAAGCGATGCTAGGAGGAAGGGAACAAAAGTTACACTTTGACTCTCAAACAGGACTGTCTGCGAACGTTCAGTGACCTTAACTTCTCAATGAAGCCAGCTCAGGAGAAGCCTGAAGACTTTTCACTCTGAAGAAACATCATTACATGAAACCAGCTACTGAGGCTGGCAAGACAGTTTAAAGCATCAGGATCATACTGGACTCCTTGTAGGTGTCCACGTAAGGGCAGTTATTAAAAATATCTTCTTTTACTTTCCAGTTACTGGTTTTTTTATTTCTGAGATACAGTTCTGGAAGAGAACTTCTTTTCATCCCTGTGCCAAGGTTTGCAGTAACAGCTTGCCCTTCTCTAAAGACCATCAGCAAACTGCAAATAACTGAACTTGCATCATCCTGTCTGGTGAGTGAATGAAATGATGAGATTATAGCATCTCATGACCACGCCGTAGGTGGCCAGCAGTCTAGTTACCCTGAATGGCAACTGAACCGGTAGCCAGTGTGGCTACAGCCTGTAACTTGAATAGGACTAGAGGATCTCTCTGAGAGCATCTCTTTGGCTGACCGTCTCTCAGGGAACAAGTGCAAACTCTCTAGGCTTCTTCCAGAAAACGCACCACAGGCAACTTAATCAGCAACAATCAGATCACAGGGAAATTGCATTCGTCTTCATGGTGAAGACAGTAGTCAAGGAGAGCATTTGACTGAAGATTCCAGGTGTGTTTCTAAGGATACCGTCAGCAGTGCGCTACAGTGCCAATACTCCCCTGGTACCACAGGATTCACGGGTGGTGTGGTCCCACCCAGCGCAAGCCAATCTAACTGGGGCTGCCAGGGTCCCCACTCTCCCACCCCGCTTTCATCGGGGGTGAAGCGCACAGCTCTACGATGGAGCAGTTTCCCCCCTGACGGGTTATTTGTGGTTTTTCTGGGGTAAGGCTGATGCTTCGGCAGCCCCTTTGCCTCAGCCGAGCCCTCTCTTCCCCCTCAAGCATGGCGCCGGGGGACGGGGCAAAGGGACAGGGCTAACCCGGGCCACCGTGCCGGTCGCCGTGGGGGCTCCACAAGCCACCCACCTCGACAGCCCAAGCCCGGGGGGGTGGCTGCAGCTCTACACCAGCCGGCTGCCCCCCTCGCCAAAGGACGGGCCGACTCCCGCCTCATCCCGCGCAGACGGGGGCAGCGCCCGGCCGAGCCCCGCCACCCACCGGCGACCTCCGTGAGGCCCCCCCCCCGCTCCGCCTCGCCTCAGGGTACACCCCGACCCACGGCCCCGCGCCTCATATAACGGCACGGGACCTGAGGTGCGAGGGGACCGCGGCCTAGGCCCGGCGGGGGCCGCCCTGCCCCGCCCGGGGGCCGCTCCCACCACCACCCCCCGGGGCATGGGGGCCGTGCCGGAGGCCGTCGGGGCAGCGGCGGGAGCCTCCCGCCTCCACACTCACATCTGGTACTCGTCGATCGCCTCCACCAGCTGCCCCCAGGAGTCGAAATCTGTGCCTTTCCTGAAGCTGGCTCCCCAGCGCTGCAGGAGGCTCCGGGCCGCCTCCGACATAGCCCCAGCACTAGGGCACCATGCTCACCCCGGGCCGGGGCACCGCGCCGGGCAGCCGCTCCCGCCGGGCAGCCGCTCCCGCCAGCCCCGCGCCCGCCCGGCCCAACCCAGCCCGGCCCAACCCAGCCGCCGCGACAACCAAACGCGGCGAGCGCCTCCCGCCAGCGCCGCCCAGCGAGGTAGGCTGCGCCCGCGCGCGCCATCGCTACCGAGGCGGCGGCACCGCCCCCGCCCGCGGCTCGGCGGGGGGGGGGGGGGTGGGGGGGAAGGAGGCGGCGCCACTTCCGCCTCGGTATGTGTCGTGGCGGCGGTCACGTGGCTCCATAGGGAGCCCCGCCCTCCCAGCTGGGTTTCGGCGGCGGCGGCGCCCGGACGGGGACCGCTCCGCTTTTCACCGCCCCGCTTTTCACCGCCCCGCTTTTCACCGCCCCCCCCCGCCCCCCCCCGCCCCCCGGTTCCGCTTCCGGCCGTGCCGCCGCGGGAGGCTCCCTCCGGTAAGGGGCTGCCCCTGGGCAGCGCCGCAAGCGGGTCACGCGTCCGGGAGGGCCGGTGCCGCCGCTGGGCCTCTGTCCCCCTCCTGCCTCACGTTGGTGGTGTTGAGGAGGGCTGCGGGGCCTGGCCGTGCCTCCGCTGGCTGTCCCGGGGGGACACACTGGCGGCGGTGCTGGCGCCGGCCTGGGGCGCACCGGCTGCGGAGGGGGGATAACGAAGGGGATCGAGGCGGTCGATGGCATCAGCTCTCCGCCCCGCGGGTGAGTGACGCACCGGCGGGAGCCGGGACCGGGCCGGGCGGAAGTGGCGGCGGGCTGTGTTACCGGGAGGGTCCCGCCGCCTGCGCCCGACTCGCAGCTCTCGGGGACCGGGCGGCACCGCGGCCGCTGCTGTGAAAGCGGGGAGCATCGGTCGGCGTGTGCCGCTGGTGGCCGGGCGGGCGGCACCGGGCAGGCTCCCGCCGAGCCAAGCGCCCCCTGCGCTGCTGGTCCGGGAGGCCGGGACGGAGGCAGGTGTGAGGCTGGGCAGATCTTGGGTTTCTTCAGCAAAGCTGCACAGCGTTTTGTAACAGCGAACCTGGAGGTTCAGGAAGGATCACGAGGCGGTGGAGGTCCCGGGGTGGCCGTAGTCCAGCGTCCTGCTCCGAGCGGGGTCAGCTCTGAGGTCAGAGCAGCTCAGGGCTTTATCCCGTGAGGTGAGAATGGACATCACACAAACTCCTTGGGCAACTTGTTCCTCAGTTCCGCTGCCCTCACTGTGAAGGCCTTTCGCCGTGCATCCAGTACAGATCCCCCTTGTCTCAATGCGTGCCCGTTGCGTTTCATCCTCTCACCACGCACCGCTGTGGAAAGCTTGTAAAAACATCTCATTGGGATACTGTAAGTTTGCACAAATTGAGGTAAAACAAGTAAGAAGGTCTGTTTTAGCTGTACTTAAACTTCCCGGTCTGTTGTATGTATGTAAATATCTTTTCATCGAGGGCTACTGTGCAATTGCAGTTTCATCTGTATCAGTGGTGCTGCGATAACAGATTGACCAGACACGAAATAATGACCTCAGTGAATCGAGGTGTACCTGGTAATATTCACCCTTACGCAGGAGATAACAAGCATGGAGTTTTTCAGTAAGAAAGTATGCAGTAACGTAGGATGAAGTAGGTTATAACTTTTTGCCCAACTTAAGATAGCTGCCTCAGAAAGCATATATATTTCAGCAGAGTGAAGTTCTGAGACTAAGCACTTGGATGATGAAGACAAGGCGTATGGAAGCTTAGTGTTTCAAATGGAAAAAAAGAAATCAAACTTCTGTGTAATTATATACAGCTCTGCAAATTAATTTCCTTCCTAATTGTTTCCATTTGGAATACATTTTTCTGAGCTGAGGACCACGACATACGTAGCATCTCAGCCGAACCTGTTCCTGCAGCTATTCATTTCTTTCCACGCTTTAGATTCGGCGTGAACAACACTAGAGAAAGACAATGACTCACTGGTTTCATCGCAACCCTTTGAAGGCTACAGCTCCCGTTTCGTTCAATTTTTATGGGGTAGCTACCACTCCGGCTGCAACAAAGGTTTGCAAGTAAGTGTACTTGGGATTAAATTCACTCTGTCTCTCACAGTTTGGAGGACATCCTTACTGTGATGGTTATTCTTCAGTTCTTATTCTAAAGATGACTAGAAATATGTAGGCTGGGAGACAATGAGATACTGATAACACTGAACATTTAGTTACAAAGAAGGATTTATCCAGTTTTCGAGTCTGTGAGTGTGTGGCAAGGCCTGTGATCGTAGTGCAGCGCCAAAAGCCTAAACATTTCATTGTCTTTCTGATGACTGTGTGTTCTTCTGCAGAAGATTACTTAAAGTAATTTCCATAACTGCATAAGGCATGAATGTTCTCTTGTAGATAGGAATATAATGAAGAGAGATCTCAGCTTATTTTGCAGATCTATTCTTATCTCTTCATGCGCTCATCCTGTTCTAATGTTGAAGAACGTTCCTGCTTGTTGCTTCTCTCCCCGTGCACCCAACCTCTTGGTGGATAAAGGCATAGTTATTTTAGTTTGTGTTAGAACAATAGATTGATAATGGGTGCTGATTATCTATTGCTGTCTGTCCAAAATGGATTGTGCTTTAAACTATAGAGTCAGTTGTATGTACCCAGAGGAGAAAGGAAGACTTTTCTGTATTTATTGGCATCTTCCTCATAAAGTACCTTGCCTTGCCTTCAGATAGCTAAACCGAATGCTTAGCTTCACATTCTTAGTCAAAAGAATGGTGGTTTACATGGGTGAGCACTTTGTTAATAGTACATTTTTGGGTAGAAGTTTTTAGGTTTATTTTTCTTTCCCCCCTCCCCCTGCGTACAGTGATTTGAGGTTATCTCGAGCACGACTGCTGGAGCTGTTCACAGACTCAAGTTGTAATCCAGAAATGATGAAGAATGCAACTGACTTGTACTTCTCGCTCTTGCAAGGTAGGAGCATTCATTAGGAATACTGCTGATACGTCAAGAGGTACGTAATTTGAGTATTAATGACTCTTCTCAGAATGTGTATTGTGCTAATCTTCTGTAAGGAAGCTTTGCACTTCTCAGGGAGGAGCATATCTTCATGGGTTTTGTGCTTGATACCGGTAACGGACACTCAGCAGGCCCTTCCTGCAAGTTTCAGTGTCCTTTGTGACCCCACCAGTACAGTGTTGGCAGTCCTGGCCTCCTGCTTTTAACCTCATTCTGCTTCCCACTGGAGGAGAAAATGTTTATTTGTCTTTTAAATTGTGGTGAATTGCTCCTTAAGTATAAATTGAGTCTATTATTATTAGTTGATCTTCTGTTGATCTTCCATTGTTTTGATTAGACCAACTTCTACTTTGTCTAATGCTGGATAAGGGACATGTTGCAAGTTTACACTTCTGCTGCCGCTTGTCTTAGGTGCTCATTAGCACAGTATCTATATTTTCAGCAGGCAGTCACCTGTGATGACGCATTCCCTTGAAACCTTCCTCTTGCCAATATTTTAATAACTTTCCCTTAGGAGTCAGGTGCTCAGTTTTCTTAGGACTGAGTTTCCAAGAATCAGCTGATTCATGGAAACCGTGATCTTTCAGTCTGTAGAAAGTGAAGCAGCTCAGGTTGGTTTTGGAAGGGTGAAAGCTAATGAGACACCCTAGATAAAGGTAAGGTAACAGTCCATGTTGCTGCAGACAAGATTTGGAGAGTTTCTTGAGGAAAGCATCATGCTTGGTCACTAAAATCTGCGTGTGAAAGTAACAGGTATTTTCTGTCTTTGTACATGTGACAGCACCTAGAGCTATAGCCCCAGTAGCAGCTGTTGCAAGTCTTCAGTTTTTTGAATTCCGTAAGACCTGATCAAGACCAAGGCCCACCTTATTCCTCCCCAAAAAATTCCTTGGGCCTGCATACTCTAGCATTTGAACATCCCATAACATGACCCTCGTCCCACTGTCTGCTGATTTCTGGGCTGCTGGACATAAAGAACCAATTTCCTGTAGCCCTGGAGACAAAAAAGATAATGACTAGGTGAGTCCATGCTTCCAAGCCCTTTTCCCTCTCGCTGTTGACCAGGCAGCTTTTCCCAGAATTTTCTGATCGCCATTATGGTGGCAGGGACAGTCACTCACCTTGAGCAGCCTTGAATGTCCCCCACCTGGGTCAGTCCGACTCCCAGCTAGTCACCATGTGGGACATGAAGACATCTACAAGGTTCTCCTTGAGCAATCAATACTCACAGGGTTGAATTGGTAATCAGCTGGGCAAGGAGCTTCTTGTAGTAGCCAGTTTGGGTTTTGCACGTCGTCTTCTCCAGATCTCAGGGAATAAAGGCCTCAGGAAGTAACATGGGGTTTTGAGTGGTACAACAAGAAACATTCCTTTATCTATATCCGTATTCTCATCGATCCCCATTCCTTCTTTACTTGCTGCTGTTTCTTTGAGATTGCCATTTTCTTATTCTGTAGGTTTTATCCTTTCGCTGGATGGCTCTTCCCAAGAAAGCAAGTTACGATGCATTCAGAATTTCAAGTGGACAGACACGTTACAAGGCCAAGTTCCAAGGTACGTGTGCTTTTGTGATTACAGGGCGTGCGGCTCTTTTCTTCTGGTCTGTTACGTATATGCACGTGTGCCAGCACACGTGTGAAGGAAAACTGGGAAGTGTTGTAGCTTCCAGAAACTTGTTGCTTTGCGTTGATGATTGCCGTACCGTATTAGGTGTTCTGAAGCGTGTGTCACCTTTCTGTAAAGGCGTGATAACGCATGGTGATGGTAGAAGGATCCGCTGTCTTAGTTCACCTGCAAACTGTAACTGCAGTTGGCCAGAGCAGTACAGAGAAAAGCCGTGCGAGTTGGGTGAATTGAATATGGTAACAGATTACTGCAGTTTAAAACGTTTTGGTGTGGCACTATTGCCTGACCAGTATCTTCTGGCTTTTCTGAAGTACAAACGTTGCTGAAGGTCTGAGTTTGTTCGTGTCCTCCGAAGCTCCTAATACATGCACTCCTGGTACAAACAAACAGAGCTGCTGTTTTAAGTAAGAATACAGATCTGGATTATCTGGTTGTCTCTTGCTATTGTAGGTGATTGTGTTGTACAACCACGCTCACACATTTGTCAAGCTTTATCTAGAAGTGCTTGACTTCCTCAAAGCTTTTATTCCCCTTGGAAGACAATCCATTGATTAAGACTCTCTTCTGATTTTTCTCATGGTCATGCACCCTTCTTGTGAGGACGTTATTATTCCCACTCCCACACCTTTCTTTTTAAAGATTACTAGCTCCTAAGCTATACTGAGCTTGTGATTGTAAGCTCACTCTTTGAAAAGACTGTGTTTTTAGCTTCTGACATTTCCTGCTGTTTGCACATGCTGTTTGACTGCAGTTACATAAACACTTGCAATAACATTCATTTGAGGGAGACGTAATAGACTCTGACTTATTAACTTAGCAGTTACAACTTTGAAGTAGACATTCCAGAGCAAGGCTTTCCACAAAATGTGCAGTTAAAAAAAAAAAAAAAAAGGAAAAATGTCAGCCCCACCCAAAGCTAAACAAATCTCAAGTTACTGTTTTAAAATAAAAGTTCCCAAACGGGAAGCGTAGGCATCTAAATGCGGGAAATTAAAATTACGAGCTGTTAAAGGGAATAAGTGAAAATTGAAGCTTCTTTCAGGCGGTTCAGCAAGTAGGAGGTTCTGAATCAGAAATTGTTTAATTGCATGAAAATTATTTTATGGGGAGAAATGTCAATTTACTGTACGTGAAGTATCAGCAGAGAGAGCTTGTCAGAACAAAACGGAAAGCATTAAGTTGTTTGGGGGGTTGTCTGGGGGGGTTTTGTCTGTCTTTCTTTAGTGCCCAGCAGGATGCAGTGTTTGAACTGGTTTCCATGGGATTTAATGTAGCTCTGTGGTACACAAAATATGCATCAAGACTCGCTGGAAAAGAAGAGTAAGTGTTTTTCTTTTCTTAGTTATTCCATTGCAGCAATATTCCACCAAAAAAAATCTAGCGGGTTCTAAGTTCTGACTGCTGTGTTGCATCTCCAGCTGGGACTGTAGGAGCTCAGGGAGGCAGTTGGCCTTCGTTCACGTGCTGTAATGCCCAAGTGCACTTCAGTCCGTTCTTGCACCTGTGAACAAATTGTACTAGCACCATGTGAATGTGGTACAGAAAAAGCGTCAGTTGTGAATAAACTCTTCATCAGTCCTGCTCTGAATGTCCAGGTACAACAGTGAGATTCTCAAAATCACAGCTCCGCTGGCTCTTAGTCCTACGGATTTGTACAGCTTTGGCTTTTAACGCTGAGGCTACTTTTTACTTGAAAGTCATTACAAGATGTTATGTTTCTTTCTTTTTCAAGTGAGTTCCATTTGATTATTTAATGATCGGAAACTGTAAGAAACGTGTTTACCATGCGGGTGGCACAGCAGTGGGGCAGGTTCCTTAGAGAGTCAGCGGACTCTCCATTCTTGAAGGATTCAAGATTCATCTGGACAAAGCCATAACTGACGTGATCTACTGTTCGCGATAGTCATGCTCTAAAGCAGGATGGGGGGACTAAATGACACTTGGAGGTCCTTTCTGACTAAAATTTCATTGACCCGTTCTGTATTCTTAGTATAACAGAAGATGAAGCAAAAGACGTTCACAGAAGCCTGAAGATCGCAGCTGGGATTTTTAAACACTTGAAGGTAGAAAAACTGTCTTCACAGTCTGTTCTTTATCTCCAAGTACTGAACTTTTTGTCTTAGAAAAGCCTTTGCTTTTCTGACAAGGTTACAGAATAAGCAAATACCTCAGACGAACTGAATGATACAGGAAAAAGAAGGGTGTTAATATGTTGTGCTACCACTTAATCCCTGCTGCTCGGTCCCACTCAGTCCCTGCTATTTGATTCCACTCGGTCCCTACTGTTCTTTCCCGATGGCAGTGGGAGAGTTCCCAGTCAGCTCAGGAGCACAGGCACCAGTGCAGCTAGTTGTCTTGGGATCTTCACTCGGTGTCCCATCCGCTTAGAAACAAGGGACTTGCTTTGCATTGGCAGCAGTGGTATTAAGCCTTGAACTAACGTTGAGACTCACTTTGTACTTAGGAAAGTCATATTCCAAAACTGATTACGCCCGTAGAAAAGGGAAGAGATTTAGAAGCTCGACTTATAGACTCTTACATCATACAGTGCCAAGCTGAAGCTCAAGAAGGTACCTTCAAATCTACATGTTGACTGGGGGTGGGAAATGACAGTCTTGTGGGTTTCTTTACTGTCTCCTGAAGTCTGCTTGGCAGTGATGCTGCTTTTTCTTCTCCTGAAGTACTGTGGCTTAGTGGGGTGGGTTGCTTTTAAAGAAATCGTAACTTAAATTACAGGAGGAAAATGCCAAAAATCAGTCTGATATTACGAATGTTACCACTTTGTAAGAACTTGTGACATTCCTCCCCTCTTCTTTTTTCCTTTCATGCAGTCTCTTCACCACCGTGCTTGCCTAACACAAATTCCTGGTTCCTTTACTCTAAAATATTTGAAGCTTCTGTTTACTAGCCGGGCTTCAGACTAACCTTCTTTCAGCTCTTCTATTAATGTGGACTGATTCTAGCCAAGAAACAATCAGTCTTTATTGTGCAGTTTGCTGGACTGCACAGTGCTTGCTTTCTGCTCGTGCAGGGATTTTAAAATGCTAAATACCTCTGCTGATTTGGTGTGACATTTTCAATTAAACTTTAATACTGTGGTGTGGAATTTTTGTTTCAGTGACAATTGCTCGGGCTATTGAGCTGAAACACAATCCAGGCCTAATAGCAGCTCTTGCTTATGAAACAGCTAATTTCTACCAGAGAGCTGGTAAGTGTCTTGATTTGCATCCTTTGTGACCTGGTTTATGCACTCTTGCCAGCAGATGTGCTTCACCGCCCGTCAGTTGCGACATTAATGCTGTTTCTCAGTGGATGTGCTCTGTATATTTAGCTTCTGTTTAGCACATTAAAGGCTTCAGTTATCAGCATAACAGATACATTTTGATAAGGCTTTCTTTCTGTAGCTAATGGTAGGAAACGTTAGTGGGGGGGAGACAGAAGACACAGTAATGTCTTGAGAATATGTAATAGCAGCAAACAAATGGTATCGTGGTTTAACCCTGACCAGCAACTAAGCACCACACAGCCACTCACTCTCCATCCCAGGTAGGATGGGGGCAGAAGTGGAAGGGTAAAAGTGAGAAAATTCATGGGTTGCAATAAAGACAATTTAACAGGTAAAGCAAAAGCCATGTGAACAAGCAAAGCAAAACAAGGAATTCATTCACCACCTCCCATCAGCAGGCAGGTGCTCGGCCATCTCCAGGAAAGCAGGGATCCATCACGTGTAATGGTTGCTTGGGAAGACAAACACTGTAACTCCGAATGTCCCCCAGTTCCTTCTCCTGCCCCCAGCTCTGTATGCTGAGCATGACACCATATGGTATGCAATATCCCTTTGGTCAGTGTGGGTCAGCTGTCCTAGCTGTGTCCCCTCCCAAATTCTTGTGCACCCCCAGCCTACTCGCTGGTGGGGTGGGGTGAGGAACAGAAAAGGTGGTGACTCTGTGTCAGCACTGCTCAGCAATAACAAAAACATCCCTGTGTTATCAGCACTGTTTCCAGCACAAATCCAAACACAGCTCTGTACTAGCTACTGTGAAGAAAATTAACTCCACCCCAGCCAAACCCAGCACAAATGGCGCAGTGTAAATGGCCTGTGTTTCAGCTGTCTGTGGGCAGCAGATTATGATGCAGACCGTAAAGTGTGCGGTGGGTTAATTACATACAACCTTCCACATGAGTAAGATGAGCAGTGGGCTTACTGAGGCAAGTGGAAAAAGTGCAAAAATATGGGAGTCAGTGTAAGAGGTGGAATATTGTAACATACATAGGCCTTTATAGGTCGCTACTGGAAATTAAACTAGGAACAAGTTTGAAATGCTGCCTAAAAATACTTAGGAGAATTAGCTTTCTAAACTTCGTGGGCAGCAGTTTCAAGGATTCTAAGCAACTGCATGATAGCTCAATAAACTGCATATTTTAATGTTTTCTCATAACTTCTCTGCCTTTGCAGGAGTAATGTACGTCATTTGTTTCTGGCTACTTCATAGTTAAGATCTGTTTCCAAGTTTAAGAATTCTGGTCTTTGAGCGTGTGTGGGATTTTTCTTTTTGGAAATATCTCAAAGAATAACTTTACACGTGTGTTCATAGATCAAACATTATCCAGTTTGGATCCAACCTATGCAGGCAAATGGAGGAAGTACTTGAACTTGAAGACCTGTTTCTATATGGCCTATGTAAGTACTTCAGTTGACAGCAGTCACAGTTTCTGATGTTGCCCTAGGGCTGACAGGGAAGAGGGGCTAAGTGTTGCCTTGACTTTGTTTCTGTGCCTTGAAGAGAGACTGCGTGGCGTCAGTCAGTGGCATTTTGAGTGTTTTTGTTGAGCCAAGTGAAATTACTGCAGTGTGGAATTTATCTCATATCGTTAAGTGAAGCAGGTCACGTTGAGCATAACACCTGTCTTCTGCTTTCTGCATCACAGTCTGATTCTAGGCAGAATTCAGAGCTGATCATCTTCTCGAAGGCCCCGAATGAAACTGCATCAAGTGATGTTAGGTACCATTCCAAGTGCTGTCCCTTGTTGCGTGACTGCTCTCCTAGCAAACGCTGTGGCCCTCGGGATCATCAGCTCCTCCATTCGCTGTTTATTTCTTGTAGCCTGCCACAGCCTCTGGCTCTTTCGTACTGCACAAAAGACCCAAACTAAGCAGTCAAGGCAGTTGTCTTTCACTTATGTTAAGTCTGTAGCTAAAAGCTGCTTACCCTATTAGCAAGTTTGAGAGGTGACGAGGGTCAGAGCTGCGGTACTTTTCCTTTTTTTAAATATTGTGGGAAATGGTAGATGTAGGTAACACTTGCTGTCCGGTGAGAACAGACGTTAGAGGAAGGTATGCAAGGTAGGTAGTCGTTCACGGGATTGTTCCTTTACCTGTAGTATTTCGTATTTAAACTCCCCAACTCCCGATAACAGAAAAGAGGCAGTTCAGTTCTCACTGGAATGCAGTACTATCTTCAAGCTGAAGTGTGAGGAAATGGGACTTTTTGGGGTGGAAGTTACTTGGACTATGGCAAAATATCTCGAGCAGCAGAACACCTGGTCTCTCCTGGATGCAGAGATGTTGGTTGCAGTCTCGGGTTTGAAGTGTTCAGGTAGTTTTAGAGTCTTTGCTCTGTAAACTTGGCTGGGTTTCATCTGTGACGGGGCTTAGTGCTGCACGTCGATACGGCGAGAGAGCGAGGCTTGCACTAGACTGTATACTCGTGCTTGTGGTAAAACAGCCTTCGTGAAGCTCAGAGTTACTCCTGGCTGGGCTTGCGACAGCTGGCTTCACACCTACCTCACGGTGCTTGTGTTGAGCTGCAACGTTCAGCGAGTGCCACTTTGACTTGCCTTCCCAAACCAGCAGCTACCTGCAGGGAACGGCAGCTTCAGAGGTGCAACTCAGATGTAAGGAAGAGCAGAAATCGTTGCTGCAGAAGGTGCCCAGTGACGCTGGTGATGATTTTGTCCTCTCCCATTAGGCATACTGTTACCATGGTCAGACTTTACTGGCGAGTGATAAATGTGGGGAAGCAATCAGATCTCTGCAGGAATCAGAAAAATGTAAGTGTGACCGAGACTGGATTACAGAGTCTGATGATGACGTGCCTGTTTTATTTTGCTGTACTGTCTTTATTTGGTCTCCCATAAACTGAAGATTTTATCTGTCACCTGATGGAAATCCAGCACGCTTTTGAATAGAGACAGTATGATTTCTTTTTTGTCTCACCAAAGACTGTCTTTCATAACAGTGCTGCAGAAAACTTCACTCCTCAGCCTGTTAAAGACGGCCTGCAATACAGTGTAAAAGTCAGTTGTCTGGCCATCACGTTTTCTGGCCTGGATCTGAAGTTTCTGCAGCCTTTTCAGCTTTGGAGGTTGCTCTGTCTTACATTCAGTAGCAAAGCTAGACCATGTTTGTTTGTTTTTAAACAGGTTTCAGTAACTTATTTCCTTTCTATTAATTTGAAAGGTAGATTAAGGGAAGTTTGCAGTAGTCCAGGGTCTTCTGCCCATCCTTCTCTCTTCAAAGCTATTGCTACCCCGATGGCCTGCACTGCATAACTTTACCACAACGTATAAAAAAAGCTCAAATCATCAAACTGGAAACTTAAATATTAATTTTAGAAATAAATTATTAAGAACAAACCAAGTTGGATTACTTGCAGCAAAACAAATACTCTGTGTTTTACTGTGCCTGCTGTTCAGAGCAGAGTGCTTCTTTTCCCACTCCATACTAAGTGTTGTTTTGGTTTTGGGCATCAGCTTTGTGTGGACACCTTCATACCCTCTCTTTTTCCCTACCGTGTGGCACAGTTCTCAGGCTTATTGTTGCATTTTGCCCCACATGTAAGAATGTTTTCCTGCATTTTCCTACCCAAAAAGTCTGTCTTTTTTTCTCCTGTCCCTAGTCACTTTTTGGATGCAGTAAATCTTGGCTGGAAGTTCTGTCTTTGAGCTAGTTTATTTTTGTTTCTAAGAAGCAAGAAGCCTGAATGGATTCTGGTATCTCTAAAACCGAAGCAGTGTACATCAGAACCGTGATTTAATAAGCTCATGTAAATGATTTTTATTTCATTCCTGTCTTGCAAAGTTTTTGCCAAGGCTGAAGCATTGTGCAAAGAATATGGAGAAACCAAAGGGCCTGGGACTACTGCCAAACCTTCTGGACATCTCTTCTTCAGGAAATTAGGAAGTTTGATTAAGAACAACCTAGAAAAATGCCAGAGAGAGAATGGATTCATGTAAGTAATTCATGGTTGGTACAGGACTCTGTATGAGCTGTTATTACCTCATTTGCCTTTATTTCAAGATGGGATGGTAAATTTTACTCTCCAGTTGTTATATTCCTTTAGGGCATGGCATGTAACTTCAATTTGCAGTTCTGTACCTTTCCTGTAGCAGATTTGCTGTGGGTCTGTGCTGTCCCCCTCTCTGTGTTCTGTGCCGGTTCAGCAGGGTAGGTTGACTCATGCTGGGGAGGTTAAGCAGTTTTCTTCCTTCATTCCTCAGCCACTTCCTCTCCTTCTGCACAAGATAGAGTCCTTCAGAGGTTGATGTGTTGCTCTAATGCCCTCTTCCCCGCTACTGGCATCTAGGAGCGAAAAGAGGACAGAGGGGAAACAGCAAAGACAAGTCGCTGATTCTGCTTTCTTAGCAGGGAAGTCAAACACAGTCATGCCTTCAGTGAACAATATGCTTAGGGTGCTTGGAACTTTACCAGTCTAATTACTGTTGTGAATAGGGCTTTCTGTTAGTTAATGCCCTTTCCAAAAAGAGTTTGGAAGCAGTTTAACATAGCAAGATTAGCTTGGCTTTAGAATTCTTTTGCTCATTTCTTTCTCCCCTCCTCTTATGTGTTAGTATTCCATAACAGGTTTGTTATTTCCCTTTTAATGATATTTAAAGACCTGAATAATAGGGGAATTGTCTAAACAAAAAGGATTGTCAAGTACATCAACCTCAGCTGCAAATAGGAAAAGAAATTCTCTACCCTGTTTTGGTTCCGGTAACGGTTGTCACAGCTTACCACAGCAGCATACAGGAGATCTCAACAAAACCATGTCCCTCTAGAAACAAACTTTGAAAGAGAAACCAGATAACCAGTGACTGTTCTGGGAGATGTGCCTGCCACAGCCCTGCTGCAGCGCAGGAAGTAAGGTAGCGTGTGTCAGTGTGTGTCAGTTTTCAGCACTTGTTGGTTCGCCAAGGGTGGATTTAGACCCTCATTCAGGCTTTGAGGCGTAACAAGTCCTTTTGGGTGTTGCAGTGTGGTTGCTGTTCTGCACTGTGGCACATCAAGGTTGGTGCAGGAAACAAACTGTCCTCTTCATCTTTTTTGGGAAATGTTTGAAATCCTTGCTGGGATTTTGAGGGTCTTTTTGGACAAAAGGTGCTCTTCTCATTGAAGCACTGGGAATAGTGGTTATCGAGTAGGAAAAAAACCCCACCTAGCTATTAGGGGATGAATACCGAGAAGGAATTGCTTATGTTCTTGTGAATCTTGCTGACCGGATGCATGTTGGACAGTGCTTTGCTGGAATGGAACACAGCAGCAGTGGTTGCCCCTGTGAAAACCCAGGTTGATCTCCTTTAGAACTGCCGACTGGCAGACCTGTGGAGATAGTGCGTTGTGTTTGAAATGTATTGCTGTATTCCGTTACAGCTATTTTCAGAAGGTGCCAGCGGAGGCTCCCCAGCTGGAACTGAAAGCAAACTATGGCTTAGTAGAGCCTGTTCCTTTCGAATTTCCTGCCTTGAACGCACACTGGACTCCTGAAACACTTGCGGCATTTGATCTCACCAAGAGGCCAAAGGATGACACCGTAAGATCATCATCCGTGCTGTTCTCCCCCCCGGTTTTATTCTGTGTGCAGTAGTTACTGGTTTGCTCTTCTGTAACACTTCCCAGTGCAGTGCGGGACGTGGACACAAGGCTACCACCCAAGCTCACCTTTCCACTGTGCCAGAAGCCAAGTCAGCTGAACTCTCTGCCACACCATCAACATCTGGAAATTAGGAGTCTTTTACTTTTTGTTTCACAGAATCACGGAAGGGTTTGGGCTGGAAGGGCCCTTACAGACCATCCAGTTCCAACCCCCCTGCCATGGGCAGGGACACCCTCCACTAGACCAGGTTGCTCAAAGCCTCATCCAGCCTGGCCTTGGACACTTCCAGGGATGGGAGCACCCACAGCTTCTCTGGGCCTGACTTTCATTAAGTCCTGAATAGGAGGAAATTCTTTAAGGTGCTGAAATGTTACAGGAGTGAATGCTATAGAAAGATTCTGTTTTGCAAAAGGCTTCAGGATGCTGAAATAGAGAACACTTGGCATTTTCCCCTTGCTTGAGGCTTGCTCAAAGCTCTCAGCCTTGGAAAGGGAGGGGACTGTGAGATGAGAATATGTGAAGTTAGCTGTGCATAAATACTGTGCAGACAAAGTGGTTTGTACGTGTGATATTTAGGGCTTTTTTTTTGCTTCTTGTTTGCAGGCTAAACCAAAACCAGATGAAGAAGTAAAACCTCTGAAGGAACCAGATATAAAGCCTCAAAAAGACAGTGGCTGCCAGATTTCTTAAGTGCCATAAGTGCTTTGAATTCACTTTGAAACTGTATGAATTGGACTCCGGGACTTTAGTTCTGATCTCCCTCTTTCTGATTCTTCTTTTTTCATTTAGAAGACTAATTTAATTACTGTTGTTAGTATGCATCTGTCTTGCTTGAGAATGTGGTGGATTTCTAGGAGTTTATTTATATCTGACTTATTTTTGGGTTTACTGGGATATAATAGAATGAGTGGGCTTAAATGTTCCTATTGTGCCTCTAGAGAGTTTCTTTTGGTGGGTTTAGTTTCTCCCCACAAATAGCAAAGGAATATCATGATTGTAACACTTGAGGAATTTTTCCATTAAATTATATGCTACATAGTGGCAAGTTCTGCAAACCAAGGTTTGCACGAACGATTATATTTATTCAGGTTTTTTGTCGTGTTCCCATTAGCTTAATTGTAGCGAGTGAGGACAAACCTGGGTTTGGTTTGTAACACCCCTGTGGTATTTCACAGGACTTTGACTGAAGTTGGAAAACCTTAAGTTCCGCCTAACTGGAGCAAAATTTATATTCTCCTGAAATGATTAACCTCTGTCCCTTCTACTTTAGACTAGGGTTCTTGTTTCAGAATTTGTAGTCAGGTACCTTAGCCTATCTGTCCTTAAATGAAAATCCTTCAATATCAAAGTGTATGTGAAAGTGATGCAGCAAGTAACATGAAAGTGCTTAAGAGTAGTGCATCACGGTGTCATTCATTCAAACTTTTTGATTCTTGGAAGGTTCGGCAAGTTTGAAAGCGGCAGGCAGTTAATATCTCCTGGCACTAGAACAGCTCCTGAATTCACGGAGTTGTCATGCACAGGGTAGTGGAGTTGTAACTCAGCTGCTGTATTTCCATCTGGGTAGTGCCTATAAGAAGCTGTTAGGAGAACAGGGAGGAAAGATGAGCTGAAGAGCTGATGGCACTGCTGGGAAACCAAGCTCTAGATTTCCTTTCTGCCATATGCAAACAGGGCTGTTTCTCAGCTTTCACAGCTATAATCAGCTCCTTACAACGAGAACTTGCCAAAAGCCAAGCCCAGTCAGGACTGGGAAAGAAAGTGTTTTGTAGAACTTGCTTCTTCCATTTCTGCCTACTGTGGAAAATGTGAGAACACTCTTTAGTGCTGAACACTCCAAAACACCCGTGTCAACAAAAACACAGCTTTCTGATTTGCTGCAAATGCAAAAGAATATGGTGCGTGTGTTGAGGCGAGGGCTTTGCAGTCTCTGGGTACCAGTTGCTGCGCTTCACTTTACCTGAGAAAGAACCTGAACAGCCTGAAAATGTTCCCGTTTCAACAAAACATGATGACGCGTGCACTTATGTATGCTGTGTCTAACACGTTCCTCACTTTGTACCCTTGGGATCGGTTCATCTTCCACTGTGGTGTAATTGAGCGCTTCTGTATTTGAAACCTGTCATGGGACTTAGAGTACCTTACCTTATGGCGGGTGTGTAGCTTCTTGAAGGCCTGGGGAACAAAGCTGTTGAGGAGGCTGATGTGAAACTTGAGAGTCTTTCTGAGATACTGGACCAAACTGCAGAATTCACTGCTGCAAAAGGCAAAGAAGATCTTAATGCTGGCTGTCATCATGAATCAAATGCAGAACCCATTGCTTCCAGCGATGGATTTGTCTTTTCAGCCAATTCTGCACTCCAAAATAAGTGAAAAATCAACTGAATTGTGTTGGAATAAGTGTCTATTCTGCGAGGACTTAGGTGGGTAGAGGATAATAACTATCAAGAAGTATTTATATCCAAAATTGGTCCATTTCTTCTGATGCTGCAAGGGGCCTGGGGTATGTTTTATGAAGAGAGACTCGGATCTGTTCGTAACTTGATCTTTGTAGACTCGTGTTATTAAGAGACTGGCTTAGGTTGTGGCAGAGTGGAGCGGGGAGCTACTTTGCCTATGCAGATTGTAATTCTCCTCAGAACTAAGGACAGCTGTAGTCACCTATTTTGCTTAGCCTGCCCCCTTCAAGGATTAACTCAGTTTCATAATCGTGATTTACATAGTCATCGTTTTTCAGGTGCCTGTGTGTGTTAATGTGTACGCTTATCGACCTAATCAATATTCTGTCTGTGCAGACTAGATTCCGTTTTCCCTTCCATCTGCTACACGCTGTGGCACGCCATTACCCTTGTTGGCTAAAGCATGTGTAGGTCCCGGGCCTCATTTCCAGGGAGGCGCTTGCCCACGGGTGTATTTCAGTATATGACTATCTTAAAATAAAACAGATCACGACTAAATCATTCCCCAACAGCTTCGTAGGAAGGATTATTTTATGAACACGCAATTCTTAATGCTTTGGACGCTTTCTCGAACCAAGTGGTTTGTTTGAATCAAGTTCACTGTAAATAGTGTGGGGCATAACCAAGTGGATCGTGTCAGATTATGGCATTTCTTAAGCCCAGCAGTGTAACCTTTTCTGCCATAGCTGTTTCAGTAAATATGATGTAGTAGTTTAAAAATAGACTAATGGAACAAACTAATTCACTTAACATGTGTTGCTTTTCAAGCAAACTTTGTTTGCTTGTAGTTAAAATCCTATGGCAAACATTGGATAGTTTTGCCCAAAAATAAGAAGCTGGAGACTGTTCGGTTTGCAAAGTATGGAGAGCTGTGAGTCAACGAGCAGTTTCCTCTTTGGTTTTGCTGGGTAGTAACAAGCATTATTGTAAATAATATGTAGATTAACCGTCCGATGTGCTTTAGAATATAGTTGAATTGACTGGGAGTTTCAGTTAATCTGGAAACCTCGCAGCCACGTCCCTTCCAGCGTGATTTCCTTTAGAGATTTTTAAGAATGAGGTATTTTGAATGGTGACATTTTGATACTCTAATGCTGCAAGAGCCTGTTTTTGTAGCCTCTCTCCTGTTTTAGAGGCTCTCATGGCTAAACCTGCAAATCTTGTTGGTGTAAATAGTCTTTAAAAATGTGTGCCCTGTCTGAACTAGGACAAAGCTGCAGCCAAGTAAAACCCGGAGTGCTGGGCCCTCTATTCTGCGCTTTTAAAAATGCGGCGTTTGTCTTTAATCTACTATAAACCAAACCATTATGCTCTTTGTAAGGTTCCTATTTAAATACGCTTCCTCCCTGTTTCGTGTTCCTGGGTTTACAGTAGTTAGTCTCCATGCAGCATGTGACCCTCCTACAACTTGAGGGACTAACCGTGGCCCTTGGGTGCTGACGTCAGCCTCCCACTGGATTCGGTAGGGGAGTTTCTGCCTGTCAGCCGAAGGATGGCGTTTGGTCACGGAAGTGTTCAGCGTGGCTCTGTGGTGCGCCCGTAGTGGTTCCCGCTGCAAGCGAGAGAACAGGTCCCCGTATCTGCGTAGAGCGTAGCCGAATTTGCACCTTAGACATTTCTGATCTTGCCGTTGCGGTACAACGTGGTTGTAAATAGTCCTTCCTGTCACTTTGATTCTGTTGCACTTATTTCAGTACTGTGCTGTTGGTAAGATTTTTATGGAAAACATTACTGAAATGTATTTTGAATTGTCTGTGCGTAAAACGAACTGATGAAGCGCATCTCTAGCTTCAGTATCAGGGGAACACGGGAGGAGGCAGGAGTTCATCTGCCTTCCATCTCCGCTCAGAGAAATGAAAAGTTTCTGTCTGTTGGCTGAGGGGTGACACGTTTCATCCCACCCCTGTGTCCAGTATCTAAACTGAAGTTTCAGCATTAACACAAATCCTGCTCATGCCTATTAATTATACCTACCAAAAAATCGGTCTAAAGATCATAGCTACGTTATCGTAGCAGCAAAAGCAGCATGCTTTTGGTTTTATCTTATTTCTCTTTGTATTCCCGCTAACTGGCCCAGCTGAGTGAGGAGTAAAGCACAGTGAGTATGGCTGGCGTGGAAAGCCCTTGCAGTGGGTACCTGTCTCCAGATGTCGCATGCAGTATAAAGGCCTCCCCACAACGACCGTTGGTTTCCTGCCGATCTTTCCTCGCTGGTGATGCTCTGAAATTCCACATCCCGTGGTAACTGAGGGGGGCCCTGGTCAGCTTTTTGTGTAGGAGGGCCTATCGCCGTTGGTGCCTTCGTGGATTACAGCCTTCACGAAGCCATCCAGTACTCTGAATAATCGAACTTCAAAGGGACCAGCTCTGATAAGATTGGCCGAGCAGCCTTATTTTGTGAAGTCACCATGCAATCTTAAGCTTCATGGTTTGAAAATTTGTATATAACCACGAGTTTCAGAATACCGTTTAAAATAAACAAGCGTAATGTATCAGGTTTTGTTTCATCATTTACAATTCTAAGTATAGTAGCAAGAGGATGAGTCTGTCTTCAATGTTACGCTTGCATTACACCGGAGAAAGTAATAATTACGGAGAACACTTTATCCTCACAGTATGCCCAGAGGAGGAGTTACAGGAGCAAGATGCGTGAAATGGGTGCCCGCCGAAGTAGTGGCTGCAGCAAAGCACTTCAAGTCATGGGGCAGGAGGAGTGGGGATGGATTTTTTGAACTTCTGATTTAAAAAAAAAAAATAATTTGGTGTGATTCCATCTGCCTGTACAGAATCCTGGTGCTTGGCAAGGCCCATGCGGTTGCAGGACATGCTGTACGCTGTGAAGGAGTTCTTTGGGAAGTGTGGATGGCTGGCCCCTTCGCTACATTGCCAGCAGGTGGCAAGTAGGTTTGGAGGAAACCTGCGTTTTCATTTTCAGAGGCAGGCTTAGCTCTTCCTGGTGTTACTCTAAATACACACTAATGCCTTTTAGCCGCCCAGGCTTTAGCAGTTTCTAGAAGAAACGAATAGTCTCTAGCGGACTCTGGTTCCTTCTGAAATAAACCTTTGCCCTCAACAAGACACACTGAAAATCCTACAGAAAAGGTGCTTTCATTCATGCGTGTTGTGACCAGTAAAAGTATTGATAACTGATTCTGTAATATTTTTCCTCTTTCCTAGTGAATTAAAGGATTTCAGTTTCTATGTACTCCTTACAAACTAAGAATTGTTTGGCTGTCTAAAACTATCTTCTTAATTTTGATAAGATCAAATGTTACAGGAGTGTGAAGACTGGACCATTTTGAATGTAGCACTGGGAATTTGATGATGTCCTGGATATCAACTTTCAGACAAACCTTCCTCCACAGTTTGGAAACTAGTATTTTTCTACATTACAGGATTTTTTTTGTCTGACATCAGATTCACCCACTCAACCAGGGAGCTAACCAAACAGGTTGTGACGTTTGGAGAGGGGTCACAATTGTAGCATGTAGCTGCGGGACTGGATTTTTGTTTTCCTTTCCTCCGTAAAGAAAGGAATCTTCTCAGCAGCAGTCTTGGCTGAAACGGATTTCCAGGTGACACCAAGTTGCTGGTTTGCGTTGGGAACTCCTGAACACCCACAGTTTCCTGCATGTGGGTTTGAAAACAGCAGCTGAGCAGCTCTGTGAGTGTGAAAGACCTACCTGTCTTATGGTGGGCTTTTCCTAGTGCCTTGCAGGCTGCTTTCCATGCCTTCACTTCCAAGTGATGGGGGAAAAACCTAGATTTCCATGCTTTATTGCTTGCTTTGTCTTCTTGCACACTTGAGCAAGAAGTGGAATAGCCACCTGTGATGCTTACAGCTAACATACATCATTGAGATGAAGTGGATGAGTGGACAGTTCAAACCATTAAACTGCATTTTCAGATGATGTGTAGATGTCTACATGTTGCCTGCTTCTTTTTTTGGAAGAGAATCATAGAATGACAGAATGGTTTGGGCTGGAAGGGACCCTATAGACTATCTAGTTCCAACCCCCCTGCCATGGGCAGGGACACCCTCCACTAGACCAGGTTGCTCCAAGCCTCATCCAGCCTGGCCTTAGACACTGCCAGGGATGGGGCACCCACAGCTTCTCTGGGCAACCTGTCCCAGTGCCTCACCACCCTCTCCGGGAAGAATTTCTTCCTGATATCTAACCTAAATCTCCCCACTTTCAATTTAAACCCGTTACCCCTAGTCCTGTCACTGCAGGCCCTGAAGTTTATATTTGGAAATTTGGGTTGTATTTGGAAATTTTCTGTTGAAGCCATAACAAACAGAGGTTCAGCGTTATGAAAGTGAAAACAGGTTCTGGTGCACCCCTGAGTAACACATCCTATACTTGTTTTTAACAGCTTTGGCAAATGCGAGGCTCAATGTTGTCCTGAGCTGGATGTTGTAGGAAAAGGCTGCAGGATTTTTTCTGCAAACTGTGACTTCGGATCAGATCAAAGTTGATGGGAAGCCTAAATAAATTGCTCGTCTCCTGCTTTTGTGACTAGCACATTCGTGGCATCTGGGCTGATGATTTTGCTCAGAATTTTAACTCGATCACAAATTTTATACCCCTTGCATCTTACTGATGTAAGATGTTATTGATGTAAGGTGGCATTCTTGTGGGTTTTTTTCGTTGTGTGCATGGTTTGGGAACTCCTCTGACAGCACTGACTTTCTTTTTTCCCTTAAATTATTTGTCTTTTTAAAAACATGGCAAACCTTACAGTTTTCCCCTAGTTCTCACCGGCAGCTGGTGTATAATTTCAACAGAAAAAAGAGATTATCTCTTGTGCAACTCTACTTTCCACTACATCAGCTATGCCTAGTAGTTAGCATTTTAGACAAGCTGGATTGGGTTTTCTGTCAGTGAAGAAACAGCTGGAAGAAGCACAGGGATATAAACGTGGTCTCTTGTTGGCTGCTTAACAAGCAGGTAACGTAGAGGCACAGTTGTGAAGCGCACGGTAGCTCTGAACTCCAGATGAAAAGTGGTGGGATGGCTTTTCATTACCGCTGCAGCACGCGGCATCTTCAGGCACCTGAAGTCCATTTAGGGCAGAGCTACTAGTGTGCCAGCGGGGCGAAGCGATTCATTGGGACTGACGGGCGCAAATCCTCTGCTGCTGCTGGGGTGAACTGAGGAGTGTCGGGGACCCTACAAGATGTGCCTGTGCTTTCGAGAGCTATGGAAACCATGTCCTTGTAGCGGAGACAGCCTGGAAGGGTCAGCTCTGCTTGTCTTCAGTGGTGGAGAACATCTGTTTACTGTCAGTTGCCTTATATCGAAAGCATGAACCCTTTGGCTGAGAAGCTATCAGTCTGGGCTGTGTTTCTGTAGCATTTATCACAGTCTGACCGCAGTCCCACCTGCCAGGGAGATCTCGTGCAGAGAAGCTCATGTTGGGTAGATAGCGAGTTACTTATACCTTTTTGGTGTCGATATGTAAGAGGGCGGAGGGCTTCAGTTCCCAGAACAGTTGTTGCTGACTCCTATGTTCCTGTAAGGTCAGTTCATGATCACAGTTACTTTGTCCTGCACCCACCAGGGTTAATTCTGTCCAGCCAGCTCTTCCCCATCACAGAGCGTATCAGGGATGCCTTGGGTCTCCGGCTAAGGAGGTATCCTTCTCAGTACATTTACCAGGTCCCCTTTGTGGCAGCTCCTGTTAATCTTCTCTCATAAAGTTCCTTTCATAAAACAGGGTTTCAGTTCCCCTGATCACCCCGAGTCCTTATTTGCATATTCAAATTTCTGTTTCCTGACTCTTGAAGGCCAGACGTGTCTAATACTGTAGATGACGAGTACAACATGTGAAGTCTTCCCTATCTGAACCAGGCATGCATCTCCTGGTGTCTCCCAGAATCACGTCTGTCTGTCAGCCACGTGGTGTCCGATCGTTTTGCTTCATGCCTCTACTCCTTCCATCTATCTTCCCAAAGAATGACTCCCTTTCAGTTTAGAGTGCCCATTTGGATAGCCTCTAGATGTAAGATTGCGTTTGCTCTGTTGAATTGCTGTAAAACCTGAAGGTCACGTGCCTTCTCCTCGTGATACCTGAATCCTCTGCTGACAATACTTGCACAATTTGCAAGGTAGTCAGTACCTTCCCTCCCCAAAAACGTAACGCGGTGCCTAACAGCACCAGAACAGCACTCTTGAATTCATGAAACGATTCCCACAGTACCACAGTGGAGTCATGGCCACTAAGGGTCAGCAGAGCTTTTATTCTCCTGCAGTTTTGTGGTGTCTGGTCAACAGCACAAGTTGGTAACCCAAACGGCATGCCCCCAGGAGCAGTGCTGCAGCTTGAAAATGGGAACAGGTGTAACAAGTTACGCTGGAAAGGACATCTTTGCCATTACTTCGGTGGCGACGTCCAGCAGCCCATTCATGCTCTGTGACAGAGTGTGCAGCTACGATTCCATAAAGGGCGCTGCCAAGGCCATGGAGCTGGAGCTCTGACAAACTGACCATCTCTTCCAGCAGCTGCCCTATCCCAGTGCCAGGTGGCCGCCCTCAGGCGTTGCAGTGTGATGCTGTGCACGCCTGTTTAGGGCTGCTCTGAGCTCACCTATCAGGTTTACTTGGGGTGGCTTCTGTGAGAAGGTGCCAGAAGCTGCCCCCATTTGGGACAGTGCCCATTCCAGCTGACCCCAAGACGGACCTGCTGCTGGCCAAAACTGAGCCCATCAGCTGGCCTCATGGCTGCAGGGAAAGGGCAGGGTGGAGGGTAAAAGGTCGTGACGTGGGCCCATGAGGCATTCTGCATCTGGAAGAGTAAATCTCAGGCTCTTCTGCTCCTCGTCCTGCCTCCCCAATGAGCAGGCTGGGGGTGCACAAGGGGCTGGGAGGGGACACAGCAGGGACATCTGACCCCAACTGACCAAAGGGCTATCCCACAGCATATGACACCATGCTCAGCAATAAAACCAGGGGGGTGGAGGTTGGCAGGGGCTGCCCTTGCTCAGGGACTGACTGGGCATCGGTCCATTGGTGGGTCAGCAATTGCATCACTTGTTTCTCTTGGGCTTGGCTTTTTTTCCCTGTTTCATTTCTTTGTTTTTAATTAAACTGTATCTTAACCCACAAGTTTTTGCACTTTTCCCGCATGCACAAAACACCTGAATGATGGGACACAACCAGCACCCGCTGAGCATCTGCAGATTAGGAGTGCAGCAGCATACAGGATTAGCAAGGGATGTTTAGAAGAAATGTTGAGTATGACAAGCAGCAAACCACCAGTATTAAAAATGGAGAAAGTCAGAAAGATAAAAGGTGTGGCATTTACAAAGACACCACGTGAATCTTCCAATAGCCAGGTTAAATATGACACAACTGAGGTTAACATGAACCCTCTATCCGGACAACTCAGGCACAGAGTTAAGAATTCTTGGGAGAAAACATGCAAGTTTGCCCCTTTTGTCTTGTTTGGGTTGGCAAACTGGATACAGGTGATGTGTCTCCAAGTCTTGTATCTTTCCAAATTCAGATTTCTGTAGCTGTTGCACACACTAGCTATTCTAGAAAAATCTGCAGATCATATTCTATTGCAAGCTGAATGGTACGGGACTGTTGTTTAGTGCCACTTCATGGGTAAGTGTGGCTTTATGTTCAAAATTAAAGCTTTCTTCTTGTTTCTGCTCTGTAGGCCACAGTCTCCTTAGGGGCTGTATCTCTGGGTTTGGGCAGTTTGAATTGCAACTACTGAATTTCTTAGTAAGTCAAGGTTTCTTCTTTTTTTTTTTTTCATGTATGATTGATTAGCTTAATTTAGGGATGGATTAACTGGAATGCAATCACTATTCAAGCAATAAAGCTGGTACTGTGCTGTTTTTTTTTCTCCTTCATTTAATACTTAAAGGGATTATCACCAGGATTTGAAACACCTGAAGATTTTTAAAATTAGGTATTTTCTTTCGGTCAGATGATATAAACACTATCAACAATGAAATAATTCTCTTCCAAAGGACACATTTTACAATACCTAGAAAGAAGCTCTCTTTGCTTTTGGATATCTGGAGGCAGCCTTGGTGTGAGCAAAAGAGGAATCTGAAAACAATAGAAAAACCTGGTTATCAGGCAGGTAGGTAACAACCAGGGTGCAGTATGTTGGGTACGTTATGAATTTTGTGCTACCTATGCAGTTGGACCAGCATGGCAGAAAGCACTTGCAGAAGAAACAGAACAGGATGATTCTAATTAAGGATGGACCATTTTGTCTGGCTTCTTGCCCCAAGAGAGATTGAGTAAGTCTTGACAGACTTGTCAGATCTCTTCTTCAAGACTTCTTGTAATAGTTACTGCATCCGCTCCCCAGGTAATTGGTTGTAGTGGTTCTGAATCTTTTCACTAGCAGGGCTTTCTCTATTCCATGGGGATCATGCTGTCTGCATTTCAAGTTCCTATCAACAAATTATCCTCATCTTTCACGATCTTTTCCCGTATTTGACTGTTACCATGCCTCCCCTTAGCTTTCCCGTGTGTAGACTAAACACCACCATTCCTTCACATCTTTCTGCCTTAGTCTTCGTTCTCAAGATATTTACTCGTTCTTATTGCTGTCCTCTGGACTTTCTCTAAGTCGTCCACATGCTTTTCAAATGTTGTCATGCCCAAACCAGAACAGAAGCCTCCAGCTGGGGCTCACCAAGACTGAGTGGTGCATGTCTGCTACCTAAGCAGCTGTTTCCCATCTTGTCTAACTGTAGAACCCTGAAATTACTGCCTTACATCTTGGGTTTCTTGCAGAATATTTCTTTCATAGAGATTCTTTTCAATTGTATTTTCCATGTTATTCCCAGTTGTTTGCAAAAATACATTTGTAGATCTTGCATCAACCCATTCACTAATGAAAATACTAAGGATAAATGTTCAAGGCAAAGCCCTGCTCTGTCTATCTCTCCGTGCTGAGAGTGAAATATTGGTAACATTTCTAAGAAAAATCAGACCCATGGCTGAACTTTTGTCTTTGAAGCAACATGAAGCTACTTGCTGCCATTTCATCCTCTCCTGTTAATTGTGCTTTTTCTGCCAGTGATTTTTTAAAATAAACATCATGTCGCCATATATAGCATTATGGCAGATGCTTAGATTATCTTTTGTTTATTACTGCGTGACATTAATTATAAATAAAAATTATTACAATGCAGTTAAACATCATAAAGCAAATTAAGATGGCAAAATTAGTTAAGCAAAAAAGTATGAATAGCTACATAAAATCTCAATTCAGCCCTCTGTCCATATGCAGCATAGAATCGCAGAAGGGTTTGGGTTGGAAGGGCCCTTACAGACCATTCAGTTCCAACCCCCCTGCCATGGGCAGGGACACCCTCCACTAGACCAGGTTGCTCAAAGCTTCATCCAGCCTGGCCTTGAGCACTTCCAGGAATGGGGCACCCACAGCTTCTCTGGGCAACCTGTGCCAGTGCCTCACCACCCTCTCCGGGAAGAATTTCTTCCTGATATCCAATCTAAATCTCCCTGCTTTCAATTTAAACCCATTATCCCTTGTCCTGCCACTACAGGCCCTTGTAAAGAGCCCCCCTCCATGACAGACGTTACAAGCTCAAGCACCACTTCTTACAGAGGACTTTATGCATGAAATAGTTACTCATTCAAGAGAGGATGGTCTATTTTCAGTGTATTTTATATGTCTGTGCAGTCTGCTCTCTTTAATTTGCTGTGCAACATCAACATGTAGTACAGAATGGGGACTTGTTCATCTGCTCCTGGGTTCTTGAGAAGCGGTGTCAGATAAGTATCTGGATGCTCTGTAAGTGTAATTTTTTACAACACGAAGACAAGAGTCAAGATTGTCAGCAACCAGCTAACTCAGAGTATCCAGCTAGAAACGTCACAGGACATTTAGCACGTTACACTGTGGGTAGTGTTCCTACTGTGTGCATCTGTGGCGGCTATGAATGGCCAACGCTCCTGCCAAAGGGTGGTGAGTATTTCAAACCGGAGCCCAGCGAGCACACGTCACGCAGCTGTGGGCTGCCAAAATTCACCCAGGGATCATACAGGAGCTGTAGGGCTGAGGCTGCCCTACTGTCTAGCTCTCTGTGTCACCTTTCAGTCACCTTTGTTACAGCCCCATCTTTGCTTCCTTCTCAGTCCTCAGTCTTCTGCTTGACTGACGTGTTCCAAGCTTTCCGTGGCTGAGGGTGGGGTCCTACAGACAGCAGCTTTCCTCCTCCGCAATGCCGGCCAAAGGCAGTGCTCCAAAGTCCCCTCTCTCCGACTGATAAGGAGGCGTGAGTCATAGGGGGAAAATGATATATGATCACAGTGTGTACCACCCCTTTTCCATTATTAAACATAAGTAGGGGATTTAATGAAAAAAATGGGATGAAAAAGCCTCTGAACTGTGTGTCCTGAGTTTGAACTGCTGGCTCTGTCACTCAGCTTTCTTTTAACCCAGTTGACTTTGAACCAGTCTTTTCAGAATGTCTAAACATGCTGGGGGTGGAGGGGGGAAGAAAAATAATTCTGTGGCTTGCCCTACCTCCCCTCCACACACAAATCCTCTCTCCAGCTTGTATCTTTGGATCCCGGGCAAACGTTCAGAGGGATAGCAAAAGCTGAACCAGTGATCGTCTCTGTCAAATCTCAAGGCTCTGAACCGCTCCAGTTCCTCTGCGATTTACAGCAGAGAAGGAAACAAAGAACTGTTTTAACACGAGCTAAAGAAAAAGCATTATTTTACTCCTACCCGTGTTTTCAAACGTTTGCAAGTCCCTTTCTTCCCCACAGGGACAAAATACTTCAGCGCTAACAACAGGTTGTCAGCAACTGAAAAGGAAGTTTCTGCTAAGTGTCAGTGGCCTTTACTGCTGTATTGCCATCGCTGTGACCTACAGTGTGCTACATTCGTTAGCAGGCAGCAGGGAGGTTGGTTTTGAGCTCAGGCTATCGCAGGTTTATGAAAAGCAGTTGAGCATCTGAGATTGGCATAACTAAAGGGAGCATCGTGCAAGTGTAGAGGGGGTGTAAGGCGAAGGGGAGAAACGCCCAGAGGCAGGACCTGGGGCCATACAGAGAAAGAAAGAAAGAGAGGCATAACTGCTGCAAGGGCGCTGTCTCAGAAAGCTGGCAGGAGGACCGCACTGGCCGAGGTTCACGCCAGGCGATGTCTGTCAGTTTGCTGTAGGCAGGGCAGTGCTGCGTGCGAAAAGGTGGGCCTGAAAGTAGTTGAAGCCAGTTCATCTTCTTCAGCAGCTGCCCTAAAGACGTCAGTTCCATTCCTTCTCCCCTATACGGAGCAAGGCAGACATATGTGAGGGGGCGGAAGCGGTAGTGGTTCGGAGGTAGTAATGAGGTCATGTAGTGGATTAAAGCAAGGTGAATTTGTTTAACTGAAACATAGCCTGGAAGAAATTTTTTAGGCAGGGACTGGAGTAAGTGAGGTATGGCTGTTCCAGGAATGCTGGCCAGACCTTCGGAAAAGGTTGTGAAGAATGGATGACGAAGGAGGTTTCTCAAGCAAGGAGAAGATTATCACTAAGTAAATGAATGGTGCCCTGTGTCATCCCATCTGCTGATCCTTCATGTTCATTTGTAGGATCGCTCCATAGAATTTTCTGCCACCATGTAAACTGCCTATAGCAAGGAGCCCATTAGCAGGAGGAGGATGTTCAGTTATCGTCTTTCGTGTGTTGTCAGCCTGTGAATCCCTGGGAAGGAAACTTGCCGTGCTGTTTGGACTCAGCGAACCCAAATACAAGTACACAGCAGAGGAACACAGGTCAATGAGTTCTGTATCTTCCTGAGGAGAATGGGGAGGATGTGCTTTATTAGGCTTCATTTAACTCTGCTGTTATGCTTTATGCTACAAAAGATATTAAAAGCTGAATTCAGCCCTGAACAATCTACTGTCAGACCAAATTTGGGTCTGTAATATTTTTTTTCACTATTTTACTTAAAGCTATGAGAAAGCTTTAGTCAAGCTTTGAGTGTGATTGTTGCTTTATGAGTCCTATTACATGCATCAGTGCTCCGGTATTGTGTGTTCTGAAGGTACTGCATTTAACCTGGGTTTTAACTATAAATGCTATTTGAAAGTGAACAAACAAGAAGTCAAGACAACCTTAGGCGTTTTATTCCCCAAACTGATGAGGTGGAGGCTCACGGCAAAGGTGATGTGGCGCATGACCATATTGTTGACCCTGGTGTCACTTCTGGTAGCAGAATTGGAAATCAACCTTGGCCCTAGGCCTTGGGGCCAAAGTCAGGGCATTGTTTCAGCAGTACCCTCTGAGGAGAAACCTCAGAAAATCGAGGACCACCTTAGAAAACTTTGTGTAACCACAAAGGACTCTTGGGAATGTGGGTGATACAAAACCTCTCCCCAAAAAACAAATTCTAAAATGTCTTTCTGTCACCAGCTCACTGAAAGTCTCTAAAGTGAGTCGTTCTGCTGTAACATCCCTGGTTTTATTAGTGTTGTTGCCTGTTGGGTAATCCAGCTGAAGAATGTAAAGTAACTCCAATTAACCTTTACTAATTCCTACCAGGAAGAAAATAACCTGTCCTACCTTGTTATGCTGAGATTGGTTATTGACGGCTGCGACAATGGTTATTGTTATTTGGGTGGCCAAAGGCGTGTCCCAGTGCTTCTTGAGGAAAACGTGCATAGGTGATCAACCAGGTGAAATTTGGTAACTAAGGGTGGGTGAAAACTGGGATGAAGTTGAGTTTTTCTAACAATAAAATTCTACAGAAAAGATGGGATTTTTTTAAACTGAGGATAGAAGTTTATGAACTTTGTCATTTTAAGTTCATTTTGTATTGCTGAGGGTTGTCAATAAATTAAGTGCCCCCCAAAGTCATTGAAACTGTCTGAGTCCACATTTCAACTTCTAATTTGATAGTTTTACACAGAATTTTAACTTTGGAGATGAATCAGGTATAAGCTCTTGCAATTTAGGTGTGACACAACTCTCCCCAAAGGCCTGAAGTCCCAGCAGTTTATCAGGCTTGCATAGGGGAGAGAGTAACTTGAGAGTGAAAGGGTGGCAGAGGAGGCTTTTCAGCTGGGACCCTGCTTGAAACACGAGCCAGAGGGGAACGCAGCTCACCCATCGTGGTCTAACACCAACTTGCAGCTTTTTGCTACTAAAGCAGAACTGCTCCATTTCTGAAATACAACAGCAGATTTGCGGCTGGTGTTTCCATATTGTTGCTTTTCAAGATTTATTTTAACATATGTTTTGTGGCTTCTGGTATTGCAAATGTCTTGTTGTTACTTCACCATGTGAGCTCTAGCCATAAATCAGCCCTGTGTGATGGAGCCGCTGTGCTCAAGGGAACTAGCAGCACTGGGACAACTATCGTTTGTAAGTGCTCCTAGCAGAAAATACCCAAATTAGTCACCTTGTATCTAATGAATGTCTTAGTTTTGTCTTCAAGAACGTGCAGGTGGTGGAGAGAGCTCTGAGAGAAATGACGGGGACTCCCTGGGTGAAAAAAAGCCACCTTGGGGTACAGGGTGTTGAAGAGGGGTCAGTTAAGGATACAGAGGGTTTTTCCCAGAGAGCTTTTGCAAACATTGATGAAGTTTCAGAGTGTGACCCAAAAAGTGTCTCAACTACTAACTACTGAATCTGCCATTCCAATATATCTCTGATTACAATAATTTATAGGCTATGGATGGAACATTAGCAGGCCACAGCATTAAACATCTCTGTTTGCCTGCTGCAGCAACACAGTTTTAATGGTCAGTAGAGAGAAAAGGCAACATAATAATTGAAAAAAGGGGAGTTTTGTGAGGAAGAACATGGCCTCTGTGGCACCTACCGCTCTATTCGAGCTAAGGAGACAGTTGCAGCTTCTGTCACCTGGTTCCCATTTAACTGAAACTCTTACTTTCTGATGCACAGATCTTGGATCAGTCGTTAGCTGATCACTTCTGAGTATGGAAAGCTTACTGCTTGGGGCAGTACAGCGCAGTTCAATACCCTGGTACACCGAAATCAACCTGCAAAGACCTCTTTTGTTCTGGGCAGCTGCAGGTTTTTTTCTCATTCATCAGAGTAGCAAAATGAATAAAAACGCAATGACTTTAGCTGGCTGAAAACATGTAAGATTTACTTTTCAAAATATTCAGCAAAGCAAGTGGCTGAACACTAATAATCATGATTTTATTAATTCTTGCTCTCCAGATTCCCTGTTTTTTTGCAAACTAAAATGTCAATCGGTATTCATAAGAAATTAAATTGGCTTTATAGATCAACTGAGCTAATGAAAGAAGAATATACTTATCCTAGCTGATGTGCCGTTTCAGTAACCTCCTTATGAAATACTGAGTATTGTCCTAAGCTACTCTTCGTTGCCCTTTTTCCATTGCTTGTATGCATGAAGAAAATGAGAACACCTTAAAAAGTGGATTATGGAAAGTACTATGCAAGATGAGTTTTCTGGACAATGCTTTTGAAGACATGTCTAAATTATGCTTTTCGCTGACAGTTTCATGGCAGTTGAGAAAAAGCATGTCCAAAATTTGGTTTTGCATGGGCCTCTGTGGTTTCTGGCTGGCTAAATGGAATAAACAAAATACTCCAGTTGTTAGGTTGTCAGTTGAAAACGCAAATCAGTGCTGCTCGGCTGCGTGTGTTAACTTTTTTTCCTTTTTTTAAAAAAAGGTTAGACTAATTGCAGTATTTTAGAGAACGAGGATGTTTTACAAGAGTAATAGTCCCCCCCAAAAGGTGTTTTCTTTCCGAACTAGTGAAACCTGAGTTTCAGAAATACAGTCGCTGAACGCAGAGGTCTCTTTCTTCTACACGCAAATCGGCACTATAAACGGTCCTGGAGTCTCACAGGGAAGGAAGATTGGAAGTGTCACAACCTCCAAGCAAAACTGGGAGCTCAGCCTATTTCTGCATAACAATTGCTGTAAGTGATTGAAAGCCGTGAATTTTCCATCACAGGCTGCTGAGTGTCTCCTTTCCTTGGCATTCCTGTTTCTTCCTAGTTTCAGAGCTGGAGAGTTGAATTCTTCACCTTTCAGCTCCTGCTGTATAAACCAGTGGTCAGCATCAGTAGATGTTCCAGCTAGGATGGCACACTCCACAGGCCTGTCTGCACTGCTGGATGAAATATTGGAACTTAAATTATTTCCGTGACTCAGAACTGTTGCAATAATTCTGCTGCATATGAAGTCCTGGGATTTGATAACGTAATGCTGTGGCCAAAGCAGTGGAATTTATTCCCATTAGTCATTCTCTCATCTGTTTGCTTTGTGAGGCTTTGGTTTTTTGACTTCTCTTCAGAATCGTAGGCCCGCTGGAGAGACAACTTACAGCTACGCTCTTCCTTGTTCACGTTCCGAATCACATCTTTAAATGAGGGCTCTGGTTTTTTACTTTCAGCCAGTGCCGATAACACTGACTGGGGGAGACGACTGTTCCACATGGAACAACATATCCATCCTCGGTTTTGATGTTTCACTGCAAGGCAGAAAATGCCCACACCATCCCTATGCTTGTGGAGCTGCTCTAACTGCCTTTCTCCTGATGTCGTAAGTCAGCGAAGCACACCAGGGGAGGCTCGCGGTCAGCCATTTCTGTCTGGGCGAGATACACAGGAGGCTCCATTCCCACCCTACTCAGCTTTCGGCAGGTTGCCTCTCTTGGCCGCTTCTACTTTGTACCTGATGATATCTTTGTTGGCAAGTTGGGAGTAAGGGGGAGATCCAGAGGGAATCTTTCGGTGAAGGGCACCTGCTGTGCACCTGCTCCATCAGCCCAATTGGGTTCCATGTGTTAAAAAAATCAAATGGAGTTCTTTGCTTTACCTCATTTTGGGAAGCAATTGAAAGGAGCTTTTTCTCTTCCTGTGGCATTGTTTTCTTTTATTTTGTCATCCATGAGCAATTGTGAATATATGCAAACTACTGCTGGTAATTGAAGAATAAGCCCATGGGGCCCTGGCCTAACTGCTCCTCTCTGCCACCCCAGGGCTTGATGTTGTAGTGTAGGCAGCAGGTTCCTGTCAGGACGTCTGGTCTGATGTGGCAGCAGTTGTATATGTGCCTCTAAAAGAGGCAGCTGAGCTATGATCCATCCACCTCCTCCCTGTGCTCTAACTGGGGATCAAGTCCTGTTTTGCCAGGTGCTGCACAAATATGAAATAGAAGATAGTCTTTACCAGCAAGAACCTACTTTTACTTCACAAGAGATGACAGCAGGTTGTGCTCTGCAAGCGAAGGGGCAACACTCACGCCTCTGTATGAGCTGGCAAGGACAAAGCAACCATGAAACGGAGAACAGAGAACTGAGTCTTCCGTGCCACGTGGCTTCCCCAAACTCCAAGGTCAAAACCACTGTGACCTATCTGGCTTTGGGCAGTCTTCTGCAGCTTAATGGATGACCAGTTGCCCTCCCTGTTGAAAGGCTGATGTTTTCTAGGTGTTGACACAAAAGAAACATTCTGAATCCCAGCCTATGTCCTTGTTGAGCTGCTCTTTCATCAAACCTGCAAAGAGAGGTGCTACCATGGCATTATAAGAAGTCTGCGCTAAATGCTTTGGCAAAAGCCACGGATGCTCTAAAGTGAAATCTTATTTACTGTGGTGTTATTAAAGCACTAAATAAATAGATAAACTCGGAAAGGCTGGTAGGGTGTGGGCGGGGGAATAAATGAGCTTTGATGGTAATGTCAGTCAATGCTAATTCCTATCCTTTGAAGAAAGCGTGATAAACACAGCTGCCAGCAGTGTGATCTGAAATTGCTCTAATTAAATTAAATTTTCACTGGAATGAAAGCAGCTAAACACCTTGCTTTGTTTCCTTTTCAGCTGGACTAATTCAGAGGATAATGACTTTCCAATTCTTTCATGACCCAGTAGGAGGGTAAGGTTTGTTAAACAGATGTAAGCATCTGAGTGTGCACAAAGCTATTGTATGAAATTCTGTGTTCATATCCCTTTTATTTTATTTGATATTCAGGATTTGTATCTTAACTTGCAATCTAAGATCTTCAAGGGGGATTTATCCATATGGGCTGCTGAACACTTTCTTCATAGAAATATGGGGAGATAAAATAAGTTCCTCATGTTTGTTTCTGCAGTAAGTTTATGTGTTAGTAGTAAAAGACAGACAAGGGTGATTCGATGGCTATGAACTATTTAACTGCTGATCATGGACCGGGGATGAGAAGAAGTCACTGTAACGAAAGACATCAAGGGAGGAAAGAAACCAAAGACAGGTGATCTCTGGATAATCCATTTTTATCTCCTTCTTGTTTCAAAACCTACCTTGCTCCTTTTTGTAGATGGACTGAAAAATCTGTCACTCCAAGATTTGCAATTTTACTATGCAAGTAAAATTTTGATTGGGCTCTGAGCTGGATGGCTACTCCTTTTTGGGAGAGCTGAAAATGAAGCAGGGTGAAAGATTATTTCAGTACTTTCTTTTGGTGTCCAGTATTTTCTGAAGCAATCTAATTAGTTACAGAGAACAGTGTATCCAGAAGTAAATAACTGATATATATATGTGTGTGTGTGTGTGTGTTTGATTTGTGAGTGCTATGGATTTTAATTTAATTAATGTAAGAGAGATCTGTGTCAGAATTTAATGCTATACAATAAAACTATGAATTGACATATTTTTATATTTATATATAGAAATAATTTATGAATTTACAGATACCTTCCATCGATACCATCTCTCAATTTCCAGAATGTCGTCTTATGGCAAAAAAATCTGACAAGGAGAAATTCCGTTACAGCATCTGTTCCAAGAATGAACACTAGATGGCACTGAAAGACTGGCGCTGTGGCAGGGAAACTGGTATTTTAAATTTCTTGAGGCTAGTGTACTTCAGTGGAGGACCACTGAAGCAGAAATGATATCCTGTAGATATCTTTTGTAAGAGAAGAGGAGGTTTCACAGGAATTACAGAAGCTATATTATATGACTCAGTAGTTGCTTGAGGCTATAGAAGAAATCAGCACAATTAGATAGGAAGTGGCAGAATACGATACTAAGCGACCAGGGCTGGAAGCCAAGTCCCTCTGCAGATGGAAAGGCTGCAGCTTTTCCTCTTCCACTTGCTCGTGCTGTTTTACAGAAAAGAAATCTCCTCTAAAATTCACATGCTCTCTCCCATTCACCATTGTACTCGAGTGCAGCGCTAGCGCCAGACTGACAGAGCTCAAACCAACAACTTCCGTGGCCTGTCATGCTCTGATCCTACCCCATCTGACCAAACACAAACTCCTGGGCTGACACAGGAGACATGCCACGGGCGTTTAGGACGATGGCTGTGTCAGAAGTCAAGATTATTACGAGCCTTCAATAAAACCCATGTTGAGTGAACTCCAGAGGAAGAACGAAGAGGAAGGGAAGGAGGGAGCCCATGTCTCTGATGCAGACTGTGAACTCTGACTCTCAAACCATTGACGGCCTGACCCAGGGTGTTTCACATGCTTCAGAGCGACTTTTAGAGAACCAGTTACCCTCACAATGGGATGAAAGTGTAACAGCTTGTCACGTGCAAGGGATCACTGCATATTATCCAGTATCTTATTCTGGTCTTAAAAAAAATGTACTTTTATTCCAACTGCAAAAGCAAGTGCTCAGAGGTTAGCAAATTCTGCCTCTCTGAGTAGCAATCCAACTGTCTTTCAGCCTGTTCTGTGCACTAAATGAGGCAGAGGTCCTTTGGGACAAAATGGTATTCAATCATGTAATTAACAACTAAGGCATATGCTCTAAGGCAGCACACTTAGGGTGGTAGCAAGCTTTGGCTAGCATTTCAGCACTGGGTTTACCTAACTGGATAACATTCTTTTTTATAGGTAATTTTTTACTCAATGTTAACACTTGTTTAAAAGGTAAGGATGGCCCATTGCACACACAGGGACGTGGCAGGCCCCACTGCAGGTGCCAGAGAAGTGGTCTGTGTTACAGCCTGGGATGAAACTGCCCCTGGGCCACCATGGCCTACACTGAGCTCTGTGTGGGCCTGGCTGCTGGAGCCAAGGGCAAGGCTGAGGAGCTTGCCTGGGCCCCTCATCACGCTCCTCTCTTCCATGCTGTTGCAGGCCTTTCCGCCATGATCTCTGTTTCATCATGGTGCCTGACACCCTCTGTGTCCACCTCAGGTTACTGGGTGGCTGCTGAGTGAGCCAGGTTTAGTTTCTTTACTTAATTCCTCCAAAACCAACCGACCAAACAACAGATTTTCCACGGTAGCATTACGCTGGTTTGGGGGGTTTTTTTGGTGTGGGTTATTTTTTTGGGGGTTGGACTTGGACAGGCCCTGCGGCCCCGCCACACTCAAGATGGCGGAAAGCAGGCGGCGAGCCGAGCGCCGCACTCAACATGGCGTCCCTCCCCGCCCCTTTCCGCGCCCACCCCCCCCTCCCGGCGGTGACTTCCGGAGGGAGAGGGCGTCCGTCCCATGGTAACTGCGCCACGGTGGAGACGCCGCCGCCGCTGCGGGGGCCGCTCGCTTCCTGCCGCCACCGGGCTCACAACAACGGGCAGCCGCCTCCGGGGCCCCGCCGCCAGCAGCCGGCCAGGTACGTGCCGCCGGGAGGGGGTGGGGGGGTGGTCAGTGGCTTTCCCCGCCCGCTCCCGCCCGGGAGGTGAGAGGCGGGACGGCTTCCCCCCGCCTCCAGCCCCGCTGCGCCGCCGGGCGCGCTGCGGCCCCTTCGCCCCGCTCCGTGCGGGAGGCGGTCACCTCCCCGCCGCCGCCTGCGCTCGGGAGTCGGCCGGGCCGGTGGCTCGGGGGAGGCGGCGGCCCCCTGCTCCGCCGCCGGCTGTGGTGCGGGATAGCCCGCTCGCCGAGGGGCAGCGCCATCCCGGCCTGTCCTCGGCGGGGTGGGGAGAGCTCCCGGCGGGGCGAGGTGTGCCGGCGGTGCTCCTGCCCTCAGCGATGCATTACGGTGTCACGGTCAATTCCTGGTTTCTGTGTTTTAGGGGGTCCTGGGGCCTTTTTAAAAAAAAAAAAAAGAGGTGGTCAGGCACCCGGCTTTGCCCGTTCGTTGCGGGCTGAGACGTGACCAGATCCGTGTGCTTTTGGTCTTTGTTCACACACGCTCCTGGCCGTTGCCTAGTTTACTTGTTAGGAGCAAAGGCTGAGAACGTAACGTCGACGGGCAGTAGTTTTTGGAGGGTACTTACATGGCATCCTTTGGCTTGGGGAGATTGTGTTTCTCCATTAATTAAGATAAGAAATTAAGTGCGGTAACTTAACTGCACACCCGATGTTCTGATGAGCTGCTCAAGCATTGCTTCTGACGGTGGTGGCAACGCTGGGGAGGTACTGGAGGGACCATTCGAGCCAGGTCTGGCCAGAGAGATGGACATTGAGTAGTGCACGAGCCTCTTCCGTGTCTGGGTTCAAGTAGCCAGTTATCCAGTTACCAGCAGTGGCATCTTACTACCTGTCACGGCACCCCGCGCACAGAGTGGGCTAGGTCCCACGTGAAGGACAGCTCTCCTGGTGGCTTCTTCCCATCCCTCTCCTAGGAGAGGAGATTAGAAGTCTGATTGAAAACACGTCCATGAGGAAGGCACTAGGACGCTCCCTCTGTTTTCTCAGCCTCTGGGCAAGGTTGAGAGTCGTGATTTGCGCAGAACGGTTGATGGTTCATGTTGTACGTCAGCAGGTGAGAGCCGGCCCTTTCGGGAGAGGGATGAAGAGCTGTAGTTACTCCAAGTGTGTCTGCAGCATGTGTGGTTTTTCAAATGAACAAATCTTTCTGATCAGAATTGCAGGTAGCTTGTTGTGGACTAACTGGCTGAGACAAACCTGTGAAATAGTAGCAAACACTTCGGATAGGGCATCCAAATGGTCACTGTGTTTGTTTATAAATGTGCTCAGCTTGAAAAGTGTTGATGGTTGACATGTGGGGGAATAACGGTGCAGGAAAGCATTTGGCACAGATAGGGATGGTGAGGAAGATGAGACTTCTTCACTGGCCAAAGGGAGAAGAGACTGAAGCAAACAGCCTGCAGCGATGGGGGTGGAAGAGATCTAGTGTGAAACAGCCAAGGGGGGTAACAATCTTCTGAAGTGTGGAAAAGTGGATTAGGAAAATATAAATATTTAAACCATCAGCTCTTACAGGCTTTTGTTGCAAATACTGAAGTTTGTAATCACTAAATTGTTGACTTTAACAAATACTGTGAATGTTTATAAGCATAATTGTAATGTTTATAACATTCACAAGTTATGTTTATATATTTACATGGGAGTCTGAATGTAAAACAAATATGACTTGTGCTTCTTTAGTTTTTCAGTAGCTCCCAGAAGCTGCAACTGGTACTGCGATGCTGCTGTGCTGATCCCTGAATGTGCAAGTGAATTGAGATACAAATTGGAGGCAAACAAACATCCGGGGGCTTTTTTTTTAACTAGTTATCTTTAAACATGAAGCTTAAAGTTGAACGAAACACAACCGCCTTTGACACTAGTATTGTGTTTAGGAATAGAATGGTTGAACTACACCATGGTTTTTAGTAAGATATTTTGGAAGTCATTAACAACAAGGAAAATCAAGTTCTGCAGAAAGATTTATTTCCTCCTTTACAGCAAAGTGAGTAATATCCTGTAGTAATGTAACGGCCTAATCTGAGGACGCAGTTATTTTGAGATTAGAAGCTCGAACGTGTACGTCATCTCAAGCAGATGGATGTTGAAACTGGGACCTGATACTATAGTGGTGGAAAACTTGGGAGGCCCTGTAGCACAACTCAGGAGGTTTTGTTTTTTCCCTTTTTGGAGGCATTGTCTGTATGTCGGGAATAAACCGCAAGGACTGGATTTTTCACTTTTTTAAACCTGCTTTATTACTCGTTGCAGTGGAGTTAAGGTGGTTTGTGGGTGCTTTACTGTGATAAATAAGGCTGCAGCGGTGACTTTGCCCGTGTGCATCCTGCGAGGGAGCAGTTGTGGTGGTTGGGCTTCCCTGCGCACAGAGCAACATCTCTGCTTCAGTTTGATTGCCTTCCCGCGCTCAGTAATGCACGGGAGGCGCGACTTCGGGATGAAGCGTGTTCCCCGGTTTTTCGCAGACAGGCTTACAGCATTGCTGAGAAAGAAGGGGTTTTTCCCTTCAAATGACTTTTTTTCTTCCCCTCCTTTCCGAATCTGTTATCACTGCAGATTCACAGCTCTGTTGAAGAATGCCATGCGAAGCTATTTTTGACTGATGAGAGAATTACTGTAGCAGGAACAAAAGACATTGATGGGGGAGAGCCGGTCCCAAGGGGCTTTGAGAAGAAAGAGGTGGAATTCAGATTAGTAGCCTCCAAAAAAATCTTGCCGTAGAAGAGGTGAAAAATAAGACTATAAAAGAACAAAGGTAAAAAGAACATGTGAAAACACTTAGCTCTCATAATGTTACCCTTTCCCATGAGGAGGCTTTTTGAATGGCTTTCATAGTAATGTTTCTCATATGTTGCCCATGGATTTGAGCAGTAAGCTTTACTTTTCCTCTAAGCCTTTAACAGAGATGATTGATTTATTAGCTTTGATAGAAGTATAGAATTACCGTCAGACTTTGAAATACATAATAAGCACCTCAGATAATGAGCAAGCCTACAACTATCTCTCTTTAAAGTGATCAATGGCATTAATTTGGTTTGGTAACCGTGGCTGGTGTTTTTTTTGTTCAGTGGCCATATGGTATTTCTGAATTTAGTGTGAGTTCCTGTGAGCAGTTTTTACAAAGTCAGCTGGGCTTTGGTGTGAAGTGCAGCGAAAATTAAACACTATGGGAAGGTGTGAAAATGTTCTTATATTAAAAATAATCATTTTTTAAAAAGGCAGATTTTTTTCTGCCCTAAAAGCAGGTTTCTTTCACTTTGGTGTGAGTGGATTATGTCCTCTAAATCATACATTCAGTGAGACTGTAATGTGAAAAAATAGTCAAAACTTGTAACTACTGCTTGTTTGACACTAAGGTTTTTAATACAAGTAACAGATCAGTGTTTAGTTGTAAACAAAATACTGGCTTTACTGGGAAGATGAGACGCCTGTTACAGTAACTGACCCTTTTAAGGGGATCCCTTCTTGCAGGGTGATACACTGATGCTGCATGTGTCGAGTTGCTAATAGAACAGCCACATGAAATGTCCACCTGAATTCTGATTTTTTTGAGGCTTGCAGTAAGTCAAGTCTGAAGTTTATCACACAACTTTTGGAATACCAAATACAACGAGTCAGGAGCTTTTGAGAAATGTTATGGGCATCAAGGAGCACAGTCCAGCTGAGTTGGTGAAAGCTCAAATGACAGAGGGGATTCCTTGGATGGGAAGCCCTGAGCTGTGTGTGAAGCAATTTTATTAAGGTGAAATGTGTCTTTTTTTTGTGTGTGTGTGTTTTGGGGGTTTTTTTTTGAGCTGACCTTGACACTCTGCTTATTAATAGCAGTTTGAATGACTCCGTGGGAGATTCTCCAGCATGCAACATTAACAGAATTAAATCTGGCTAGGAGCCTTGTGGGGAAGGAGAGCTGGTGTCAGATGGTGTACCAGGAAGGAAAAGCTCTAAAAGTGGAAGCAATCAGGCTAGGTGAGCGGGGCAGAGAGTAGCAAGGACGGTGTTGGGAAAGCGGAGTGGAGCGAAGCCAGGGGTCACTGGAGTCTAAAGATTACTGGTGGGGATGTAGGGTAGCACAGACCTTGCTAGAATAAAGTTTTCTGGGGAGGGAAGGTGGCATTGAGGAGAGACAGAGGGATGAACTGGTTGGTATATAGGCACTAAAGTGCCACTTAATAAATTAAGTAGAAATACATCTGAAAGGGGTGACGGGCACCAGAAGAAGGTCTAGTGACTGTAAGGTGCACGGTCTCAGCCAGAGTGTGTGGATGGAACTGAGAATAGGGTTATCCTGAGTGCTGAGGTGCAGAACTGGGGGTCTTGTGGTATGGAGACCGCTTAAGGCATGTGGTCCAAAATTAGAGGAGCTGTACAGGTACCCTCATGAGGGACATGGTAGGGTACTATCCTCTCTGTCCTCGGTGGTGTGGAGCCCAGAGTGGTAGTCACTGTGCCCAGCTTACAGAAGTTGTGAATGAAACACTCTTGTTTCCTCCCTTCCATCTTTATCCTCGATGGGAGAGGTGAAAACCTTGCTTTCAGGTGGGTTGATATAGTCAACATATGACTGGAAATAACGTTAACTTTCTGCATTCAAGCCTCTGAAGAAAGGTCTTGCTGTGCATCTTAATCTATAGCGTCCTTGTTTTCGTAGAAACAGACGAACTCAGCATGATAAAAACATTCTTATGCTGTGTATAGCACAACATAACGCTTGTGTTATGTAGCACAAATTAATAAAAATGACTAAATTAAGCCATAACTATTAGCAGATGGATGCTGTGTTTTAGGTTTGTATAGTCTCTCCTTGTTAATGAACTTGACATGCAGATAAACCGGGAAGGAGATAACTGGCTTTAACAGGAGGAAGTGTTTCCCTTGTCATCTGAAAACACTTATGTTCCCAGGTGAAGCGTGCATGCTCAGCAATAGTGCTTTCTTCTGCAGAGCCGCAGCGTTTAGGAATTAAACTGTTGTTATTCCCGGACTGTCAAGAATCACCCTTTCCCCCCTTTTAATCCTTTATGTCCTGTCTTTATGTACCTAAGGTTGGCCAAGGGCTTTCCAGAGCCTTGGTTTAGGTTTCCTGGTATTCCTCTGTGCCGTTGCCATCCTTGCATGTGATCAGACATGCCTGCTGGACCTGTACCAACGAGTGAATCTCAAAGGTGGTGAAGTTTATTGCCACAGCTAATATTGTGCTTGTGGCCTGCTTTTCAGAAGCGTTTGAAGAGAATATTGGTGAGCTTTGTTTCAAGCGTGAATGTTTAAGTACTGCAGCATCATCTTCCTGTGACTTGTACCTGACCAATCAATTAGTATGCTCTAAAACTATTTTAGATATAAAATTACTGACTTGTGCATTGAAAGAATCAATTTATCTCTTTAAGGCTTCTTTACCAATGTCCTAGTTAATTGCATATGTGACATAAGAATTTTTCTGTGTTTTAGCTTAGGGAAGATGCATTTGCCATTGATACGTGTTCAGGCTGCCTTTCGTGAAGTGCTCGGCTGTGATGAAATATTTATACATGGGATAGAGCATCAGTAGAGAGATTGGAGAAGACCCTTTGTTTTAGAAACACAAAATCCATTTTACCTGGAATGTGAGTGGAATGGCACAGCTCAGATTACACTTGTGCTTCAGGGTAGTGCTGGAATTAAAGCTGAGCTTTTCAGGGTTTGCCTTTTGGTTTTTTGCGAGGCCTCATTTGTTGTCTTCTAAGTTTTGCACTTTCCTGTTAGCTGTAAGACGTGGTGGGTGCTTGATACCTACAGACATGGACTGAAGAAGCTTAACTTCCTAAAAGATTTTTTTAGGAATTGTCTCCCCTCTCTGCTGACAGTAGTTGCTGTGCTCAGCAATCCAGCTGATGGGATACGTTTCCAAAGGTAAAAGTGCTTAATATTGCAACACCCTTGTTGGGCGGCAGTTCTTGAAGCTGCATTAAAAACTGGGTGATGTGGAGATATCTTTGGGTGGGAGGGAGGAAGAGGGGGATTTTGAGAACCAAGTAAGCAACTAAAGATTGCCGCAGTTACAATGTTTTGGGCTTAGAAAATTAGAGTACTGTGCCACATAGTTTGAATATGTAAGTTAAAATATTTTCTTTAATACGTAAGCTGTTCAAAATAATTATATAAAGCTGGAGGGAGTTTTTGCCTCTTGGAATAAACTTTACCCTAGTCTTCAACATATGTTCTCACTTATTGTCGATAGTTGCTTTAATACCATAAAACACTCCAGCAGGTATTGCAAGAATTCAGTAACTTAATCTTAACCCTTTGAAGTTAAATCACGTGAAATGTATGTCATGCTGATACCTTTATAAAACCATAATGGAATTAAACCCAAAATCATTATTAAAACTAAAAGTAAGGTCATTAATACAGTTTAAAACTCACTTCTGTGACAGGAAAGTCTACGATCCTGAATAGTCCTAGAAAGTTTTTGGGCCTGAATTAGTCGTCATGTAAAGGCGAAACTTTATAAATGGAAAAAGCAAGTTTTGCATCAAGGATTTTAGAGTATAGCATTTGTAAATGTATCATTGTGTAATAATGTTTATACACTACCACAGCTGAAGAAAGTGTTATGGTTGGCTGTGAACTCTTTTTTTTTTTTTTTTTTTTAATGTGTGACTGCATAACTCTTGCATCGGTAAACTGTTTTTATGTGCTTAATCTGCTGCAAACTCAGTACTTTGGCAACTTGTTCTCTGTTAAAAATGGTAGAGATGGCAGGAGTGGGAAAACAATTACTTGCTTTGTAAGGAGTGCCGTTGGGTTATGACTAAGTATATTGATTTGCCTGGCCAACACAAACTCCAGACAGATTATTTTTTTTCACTATGGCCTTTCCATAAGAGGGTCACATGGCTGTTTGTTATTGCCTTGGGTATGGTTGAGTTCTACAAACCAAACTGCTTTCTGGGGGAATTGAGAGGTTTTTAAAGCTTTCATTTTTTTTTTCCCTTCTAAACAGATTTTGATAACAGATGTGTGATAGGTGGACTGGGGATGCTTGTCCCTCTCAGCTTTTCAAAATCTATTACTTTGCAAAGCTCTAACTTCTCTTTGTCATGGCTTTACCAATAACATATGCAAAAAGAAGCTTTTTGACTTTCAGAAATACATGAATTTCTATTTTTTTTTTTTACTGTCTAGGCAGAAGAAGCTAGCATGTTTGCTTTTGCCAAATGTTTTTGTTTTTTTCTGAAATTGGCATCTTTTCCTCTAACCACCAAAGGCGATTTGAATATGCTGTTCCGAGTTCCTTGCTGCATTTAGAACTTAGGTTGCTAAATCTGTAAAACCCACAAACTGAAGCTGTAATAATGGGATTATGAGACACTGAGGCTTCTTCCTACTTTTGAGGTCCAGCAGTAATTAACGGAGCTCCCTCTTGTCTACTCTACCTTTCAGTGCTGCCCTCGCCGTTACAGGGGAGGGCTCGGTGGTCACTGCCTTAGTGTCAGAGGTTCCAAGTTAAAATTTAGTAAACTGGTAATAGTAGGTCTGAATGGTATCCTGAAATGTTTTTACTGCTTTGCCCTTTAAGGCTTAATGCCAGCTCTTTTGTCAGTCCTATTGGGGGTGTTCTGCGGTACCTTGTTTGCCTTCACTGGAAACTTGTATTCATATCTGTGTCACGAATTTTCCCTGTTGTATTACAGCTCTAAGCAGAACGACTGGGGCAGAGTAGAAAAGTTTGAACCAAGTAAATGCTTTGTTAGTTCTTCATAAGATGTAGTTATCTCTTATGTGTGATCTCTGTCTGGGTAGTCTTCCATGATTTACTGTTTAGTGTAATAAAACATGGGCAAAAGCAAGCACTCGTGGTTATCGCATGGAGAAGGGCAGGTGGGGGTGGTGGGAACTGATGCAGCAATTTGGTTCCACTACTTAAATTTTTCTTTCACACAGTTACCTTCTTTCAGTTAATTTAGACTTGTACAGACTAGCTTCCCGAGTCTACCTGTAATTAACAATATCAAGCAGTTTCAGTAGCAGTTTTAGTTATAGCTGTGGCTGCCACATGCAAGCAGCTGTGCTCTTGCTGTAGGTAATGTTCTAGGTTGGGATGACAGCACTTGTAGGAAGTTCCAATACGTTTTTCCCAACTAGAGCATGCAAGCCCAATAACATGATTTTGCTTTCTGCTTATGTATTCGTGGCATAAGACTGCACAACTTTCTAAGCTGGCAGAAAGCTACTGGCTGAGGTTAGCTTTCTTGTTAGCAAGTTGGATGAGTTCAACACGTGGTCAGATGTACAGCAGCGTGATTGGTACTGGTCAGCCTGAGCAGGAGGCAAGAGATGTTGTTTAGACCTAATGAGGTATGTGGTGATGAGTTAGATTGTTTCGATCTGTAACATAACACTTTAGTTGAATTTGGTAAACTGAGAAAACATAACTTGAATGCGACCTACTGATAGGTGTTTACTAAATTAGGGTGCAGACAACTAATAAGAGCTGAATGGTGAAAATAGCCTAAGAAATTTATTAGAATTGTAGAATTGTTTAGTTGGAAAAGACCATTAAGATCATCAAGTCCAACAGTGCCAAGTCCACCACTGAACCATGTCCCTAAGTGCCACATCTACATGTCTTTTAAATGCCCCCAGGGATGGTGACTCTACCACCTCCCTGGGCAGCCCGTTCCGGTGCCTGACAACCCTTTCAGGGAAGAAATTTTTCATAATATCCAATTTAAACCTCCCCTGGCATAACTTGAGGCCATTTCCACTTGTCACCTGGGAGAAGAGACCAACCCCCCCTCTCTGCACCCTCCTTTCAGGTGGCTGTAGAGAGCGATCAGGTCTCCCTGAGCCTCCCTTTCTCCAGGCTGAACACCCCCAGCTCCCTCAGCCGCTCCTCACAGGGCTTGTGCTCCAGACCCTTCCCCAGCTCCGTTCCCTTCTCTGGACATGCTCCAGCACTTCAGTGTCTTTCTGGGGCCCAGAAATGAACCCAGGATTCACAGTGCAGCCTTACCAGTGCCCAGTACAGGGGGACAATCCCTGCCCTGGTCCTGCTGGCCACACTGTTCCTGCTGCAGGCCAGGATGGCACTGGCCTTCTTGGCCATTGGTTGTGATTGCTTGTAACTTTTTTGGAAAAGGTTTGGATGAACTTTTTTTTCAGAAAAATATTTAAAATTTCTGATTTCATACTTTAATGAAAATAGGAGTTTCTTTCTATGAACGTGGTTAAGAGCACATACTGGCTGAGAGTTCTGACACTGAGACAAAGGTATGCTAAATAAGGAGTAAAAGGTAAATATGGTTAAATAATAGAAAGGTATGTTGCAAAGGCATTATGGTACAACATTTACAGTATGCTATTTACGTTAGTGTGTTACTGTCTAGAGGTTTTTCTACAGGGCCAGCTCTTCCTCAGTATCTGTTCAGGCCTGTTTGATACTGAGGGCATCCTCTTATGCTTTCTGTGGTTAAGACGGTCTCCTTCTTCCTGAAGGGCTTATATGAGGATAACAATAAGGGATTGGTCTGCTACCGTGTAAAGAATTGTAACATGATGCTGAGAAAACTTGTACGTTTAGTGCACTTGTTGCCTCAGATTTATCTTTAGTGCAGGACAAGCTGCAATTATACCTGACCCCAGAAACAGAAGTGTAGGAACTTCCCTTAGATAAGGTAAATAATGCAGAACACTTACAAAAGTGCTAATTTGAAAAGCAGGTGAAATTCAAATGCTGTTGTTTTGTTTCACCTGGTTGCTGGTCTCAGAGCTGTTATCAGTTTCCTCATAAACAAATTTCCTCAAAGAAGGGGAGAAGCTGGGCCAGTATCTTTATCTAAGAGAGGCGGGTGAAAAAGAACCACTGGAAAACTGGAGACGGTTGCAAAAACATTGCAGTAAATATGAACTGCTTGGTAAGCTCTTCAAGGAAAAAGTACAAAGGTGTTAAACAGAAATGTGGATTTTCTCAAAACAAAATTCACAAGCAGTCATATCTCCTTTCATGGCATGGTATCCAGCCTTGTTTGGGAGGAATAAGTATGTTGTTAGTTTCATAAACTACTCCAATGATTTTGTCCATATGAAAAACAAGGAAGTGTTTCTCTAAATACCATAAATTTGGTGAAAAACCTTAAGTAGTTTCATGGATCACTGTCAGACCAGAGGATGTCTAGACTGAATGGTCTCTGCAGGGTTCTGTCACTAATTTTGACTTAAGTGAAATGTTAAGGCTATGCAATATTAGCAGCAGATGGTACCAAGCTAGGAATTGCTGGAAGTGCGTTGGAAAACGTGGTTAGGGTTTGGAATGATTGGAAGAAAGTGGAGAATCAGTCTGGGGAAGGATACGCCTTTGGGCTAAGGACAAGACTCAAGATTCTCCGCTTATTGACCATCTGTACAAGTAGGCAGTGGGAGGATCAAAGGAGTTTTATGCAAAGGATCTGGAGATGCTGCAGTTAAACTGGATGTGATTCTGTTAACGTAGGTGTTGCAAATAAGCTGGATGTATTGTGATACATGAGCAGGATAACTTTCCACAAATCACGTGACTTCATTCCTTCAGTCCTTCGTTGTTGGCTTAGGCCTTTCACCTCGGGAAAAGCTAGAGTACTTTGAGAGAGTACAGAGGAAAGTAAAGAGACCAGAGTCTTGAAAATGTATGCATTTTATTCATAAAGCAAATTTGGAACTGTTTCCCTTGAACAGAAGACTATAGGGAGAAGGAAGAGTTGTCTTTGGCTCAGATGTAAACAAGAAGAGAGGGGAGCATTTTTCACTCTAGCCCCTGACAGCAGAACCACAGGTAATATGCTTAAACTTCAACAAAGAAGGGGTAAATGGACACTAGAAAAAAATGGACACTGGAACAGATTGCTTGGGAAGACTATGGTATTTCCACTTTTAGAGTGCCTTGTAAGGCACAGATTAACTATGTCTAGACCGTGCTTTTTCTCCTCTAGTTCTGAGAGGGTGTATTAGCTGATTTATTGAGCTCCTTTCCAAGCATTATTTTATAGTGTTAGAAAATCCTAGAAGGGTTTCTAGAAAGCAGGGCCATGCAAATTAAAAAGGTATCCAAGTGGTTAATAGCATTGGACCCATGTTAATCACTTTCTCATTTTGTGCTAATGGGTCTTGCTATCAAAATGGCACATCTGTACTCCCTCATTTCCACTCCCCGCTCTTCAAAGACAAGTCATACTGCATGGGGGGAGACGGGGGAAATACTTTTAGAAATCTTCTGGCTCACTTCCATTTCATGACTGTAAATATCTTCCAACTCGTACACTGAGTATATACTGGTGACTACAAAATTCCAAAGAATCGCTCTTTTTCCCTAGCTTCATGTAAAATTTCTTTGGGGGCAAGAGAGAAAGTATTCTTCAAACCCCATGGTACGTTTGATAGCAGATTCTGAGATTTCAGACCTCTTTGCTCATTACTCTGAGTTAGAATAAAGATAGAAAACATTTCCTCATTAGCAGATAGCAGGCTTTATCTTGCATGCCCTTTTCCCTAAAACTGGCAATTAAGATGCATGAATAAGAGGCAGTGAAGTCTGGTAGCAGGAACTTGGGCCTGGGAGACAGAACTGTCAGCATCGTAAGATTAGATATGATGTTGATTTAGGATTTGCTGAAGGGCATGTATAATTCCTGGCGAGGTTTTCCACACAGAATGTAATGCTGCAAGGATTATTTTTTTTTTTTGTCTGTAGTTAGAGATGAACACTGACATGTAGCTCTGCGTTGAAAGTTAGTATGTAAACGCAAGGGTTTCATTCTTGGAGTCTTAGGCGGTGTTTTACTACTTCTGCTACAGTATCTTCAGGTTAAAGAACAACCATTTAAAACTTTGGTAGGTTAGAAATACCTATCACAGTAGAATTTACTGTGGTTATTTTCCCTGCTCTTTGTATATGGAAAATGCAGGCTCTTGTTTTCTTCCTCTGCTTTTTTCCTTGCCCACTACTGTGGAAGGTAGCTCCTTTCTCAAAGACTTCAGATGTATGGTATAGTTGTTGGGCTCCGTTCACCATTTACAAGGGTACAGAAAGCTTGCAGAATTTTTGTTGGAATTCCACTTCAGTTTACTACCTAGCTTTTCTAAGTGAGGAGGCTGCATCAGAATAAACCGATTTGACTTTTCGCATTGCCATAGTAATACAATTATCCTGTGGATTTCTTTCTCCGTAAGAGGCCTGGGGCCATGCTAGGATGATGTCATTCAGGTTAGACAAACCAGCAGTGTTGAAGAGTGAGAGGGTGTGTGGGGTCTTTAGGGCAATGAAATACTTCTTTTAAAACTAGTAGCATCAGACCAAAATCCCTGCAGGCTTCTTCTTGCAGGTGTGGGTTTTAAGCTAGGCCTCCACTGATGTTTACATTTAAATTTATTATTACAGTGTCACCCTACAGGTTTTATAGTTCCTTCAGTGAATTCTTTGTGAAAGAACTGGCATCACTTTTTAAAAGGTTATGTTGAATTCTGGTTTCCACAGCACAAGTTGCCATGGATATGTCAGGTTCATAATGTTTGTTTACAGAGGAATGAGGTACAGGAGGTTCTTGCTAGCTATTTTCAAATGAATGTTCTGTATCCGAATGATGCTGTTCTCACTGGGAGTTACCTGGCCAATGAATGCAAATTTTACTGTCGGCTTCGAAAATGGATAAAGTTCACTTTGGAATGAGTTAATGCAGAAATGTTTGTGTGTACGTCTTTGCCCTAGCTTGTCAGTTGTTCAGGTTCTGTTTTCCCCTCTGCAGTAAAAGAAGCCTGCTGATTTTGTGTGCCAGGCAGCATTTTAGATTCCCGTCAATAAGCATTTTAATAGCCAAGGTACATGCATTATTGCAGTGCCCGGGAACTGCAGTGTTGCTATTGCAAAAATCTGCTGTATTTCATTCATCTTCATGAAGCAAGGAAAGGTCCGAGACTTTCCATAATCTGGGAAAAGAGGATGATGGTGGATCTCGTCTAGCTAAGAGCTGTCGTAACAAGGAAATTAAACCATAAATCTCCTGCATGCATAGATCAAATGCATAGGAGAGACTACTTACCTAACAGAGCACTTGATGTGTGTTTCTGGTCAGTTTGCTTCCTTTGCTCCTTCCTAACTACTCATGTACTTTCCTCCTCTTCCAAAATAAGGATCACAGAGATTAATGTGTTTATGTAACTCCTCAAGTCTTGATTCAGAAATACAGACTGCTGACTTTCAAGCCCATGCAAACTACCTGCATGGCAGACCAGACTCTGCTGGTAAGTAACCACCTCAAAAAGTGTATAGTTGTGGAGGGCTGACCCTGGCTGGAGGGCAGGTGCCCACCAAGCTACTCTATCACTTCCCTCCTCAGCTGGGCAGGGGGGATAATACAGGCTTGACAGTTAAGGGCAGGGAGAGAAAGGTCACCAATTACCATTGACTCAGCTTAGGGAAAAAATTAATTTAACTTACCAATGAAATCGGAGTAAAAAGGTCTTAAAATATCACCTGGAGTACTGAGGCCTCACCTGGAGTGCTGTGTCCAGTTCTGGGCTCCTCAGTTCCAGAAGGACAAGGAGCTACTGGAGAGGGCCCAGCGCAGGGCCACTGAGATGGTGAAGGGCCTGGGGCACCTTCTGTATGAGGAAAGGCTGAGAGAGCTGGGGCTGTTTAGCTTGGAGGAGGCTGAGGGGGGATCTTATCAATACTTCTCAATATCTAAAGGGTGGGTGTCAGGAGGATGGGGCCAGGCTCTTCTCAGTGGTGTCCAGTGACAGGACTAGGGGCAGTGGCCATAAATGGGAAAACAGAAGGTTCAGCCTGAACACGAGGAAACCCTTCTTCCCTGTGAGGGCGACAGAGCACTGAACAGGCTGCCCAGAAAGGGGGGGGGGGGCGGGGGGGGGCGGGGGCGCAGTCTCCTTCCCTGGAAACTTTCCAAAGCTGCCTGGACTTGTTCCTGTGTGATCTGCTCTAGGTGATCCTGCTCTGGCAGGGGGGTTGGACTAGATGCTCTCTAGAGGTCCCTTCCAACCCCTACCACTCTGTGTGAGTCTGTAAAACACCTTTCCCTGCCCCTCCTCCCCGGGCCCAAGTTCATGCCTGCTTTTTTCTACCTCCTCCCCCCTGCCCCTGCTTCTCCACTGACCTTGGTGTCTGCAGAGTTCTCTCTTCTCACATCTTGCCTACTCTGTGTGCTGCAAAATCCCTTCTCTTCTGTGGGTTTCCCTCCTCCCCTTAAACACGCTATCAGAGAGGTGATGTGGCTGCTGCGGATGGGCTTGTCCTTGCCCACCAGGTCTGTCTTGGAGCCGTCTGGCATTGGCTCTAGCAGACTTCTACAGAAGCCACCCCTGTAGCCCCCCTGCTACCAACACCTTGCCATGCAAACCCAGTACAACAGTTAAACCAAGTCAAACAACGACTTGCTCCTTTCCCAGGTCGCTCTGGAAGAGGCACGGGCAGGGATGTTTGAAAGCTGAAGAGAATTAACTCCCTCATAGGAAAGCGACAAGTACGTTGAATCCTGCTCGTGTCATTTTGAGCTGTGCAGCCCTTAAGGACAAGGTGAACAGCTGCTGCAGGACACGTGCTTAGTGTTTTGGTCAAATAAGCCAAAAGTCAAGAGGCACCATAGCAGAAAAAGGTGAAAAGGTAAAGGTACTCATGTGGAAAGTAAAGACTAGTAAGGAAGAAAAACACTTATTAAAGAAGCAGCTCTGTAAAAGATAAGTGACTGCTTTCAATGGGGCAAAAGAAACAATTAGCAGCAGTTGTCTTGGTAAAAATTGTGTATACGCTGAGATAAACTTCACCCTGGAACTCCACAGCCACAATGACTGTTTCCTTCCACTTGATAACCAAAGGCAGGTTTCTAGAGCCAAGGGGAAGCCTGGGCATGATCTTCTGTGAGAACATCTTCTAGCTGAGTAGCGCAGTGCTGCATACTAGTTGTTTCCTTTGCTAGCTAGCTCTTTTGTCAACTTTGAAGTTCTCTCACGTGTCAAAATACCTTTACTGAGATTTACATAATTGTGGTAGTCTTACACCTTGTGTTCCGCAAACCTGAAATGTCTCTACAAAGGCGTGTCTTGTGTATTTGAAAATGTGTAAAGAAAATACCCTCGGTGTGCTAATTTTAGTGCAGTATATCTGAGCTGAGTTTCCAAAAGGAGGTAAGATGACGTTCTGTGGGTTTGGTATCCATAGCAATAGCCAGAGAGGTGGTGTTGTGAAGTGATGGGTGCAGAGATAAATGCATTATAAACTATGCCTGTTTAATGGAAAAACTCTTCCATTGCTTTTATAGATGTAGTGCAAAATATCTGGAGTGATTCATGCAAGATAAATACCACTTAGCAGTCATCACCATTGAACGTCTTCATTTTCCATTCAGAATCTGAAACATTTTCTGTACTTTCTGCACCTGTTTGAAGACAGTTTAGGTGGATCCTGCCTTGTAGCCAAACACCCAGTCACTGGTTAGTGTCATGGAGAGAATCCTTTTCTTGCAGAACTGTGAGGCAAGCTGTAGCCTAGTTTTCTTTGACTCAAGTTCAACTTCCTTGAGAAGGCAGTGGACATAGATTTGAAGAGGCTAGTATCACATGTCTAGGATTAAATGAAGTTGTGTGTATCGTCACTGGATTTGATGAGAAACATGGATTTCTAGCTTCAGGTTTTGAGGCCTGGTAAGGTATGGTTCCCATTGCTGCTGGCTGGAGTATAACCACAAACTTGCAAATTCAGCAGGCTGTTATAACATGGCAGTGCTTGGGGATGAATGCCTTTTGCAGTCTATGCTTATTTCATTGTGTTGGGTGTGTCTTAACACCAAACTGTCTCTCTGCTGGTAATCACCAGTGACCAAATGCTCTTGGGTTAATCTGCTTTTAATGGCGGTTCAAACCTACTTTCCAAGTAGATTTCTAGGTAAAAGCCATCTTGTATTTTTTCCTAATCATCCCATATGTCTGTTTTCCATACATGGAATTTGCTGTAGGCAGAAAAGCCACTTGGGCTAGTGACAGGAGAAGAAAATCCAAAGTGCTATATATACACATCTGCTGGATTACCTCACTTTCCATCAATCCTCTTGGCCTGACCCAACAGCTAGCTTCCAAAGGTGATGTTACCAGCCATCAAGATCCTAAATATTCATAGAGCAATTTCTATTTAATGTTTTCAGATTTAACTCTTAATGCACAATGTGAAAACGCCTCAGATGCAGAGTGTTGGGGGGGCATGGGGTGGGGAAAGGTACTGACTCAGAATGTTGTTCTTATTCCAAAGGGGGTGACTGCTCCTGTGAGTGTGTTGATGTGAAGGAAGCTGGGCAGCCACCTTGTTCTTAAGCTATACTTGCCTCCATACTACTGTTCTGGAACAGCTCATGTGATATGAGGTTATTTTGAACTAAACAACCAAGTAGATGAGGCATTAAAGTGAAATGCTCAATCTGTGGAAAATGTTAGGTTTTGCTTCACTGGGGAAGACTTTATTTATCTGGTTTTTATTCCAAGTGTGTTCACATGAAAGATTCCCCATCTTGTGAGAAATTGAAGCTTGTTCTATGAGCCATAAAAAACTCTTAATATTTTGAATTTGAGACTTAATTCTTCAGTCTTGTTGTTTCTCCATAATCTGCTTTTGATGTGATTATTTTCCTGTGAGAGGAATGAATGTGTGTTAGTGTTCAGTAGATTGACTGTTGAGAAGCTTGTCCCAAACTGTAGGTTAGATTTAAAACTTAAAGTTCCCCATGTGTGCAGATGGGATGAGGGAGTCTCCTGAGAGCTCACGGTTTGCACTCCTGCACTGCTTTGTCCAAACAGTGCTTGATAGCGGGAGCTTCTTTCCAACTGTGTTGTTGCAGAGATTTGCTATTCTTGATCTCTGTGGGTATTGCTAGCTTGATCCACATGTTCTTTATTAATCTTCTGTTCTGAATGCCTGAGATAAATTAAGATAGGTAGGTACACTCAGTTTATTAAAGGCAGGCATTCTTGTGTCTGTTTGAAATTGCAAAAGATGATGTCTTTACTGGCTAGAGCTATGTGTGTGACTGGTCTGTAAGGCTGCCAGGTTTTAAGAAAATTCATACTGAGAAATGGTATTTTTATAGTTTCTTGAAGGGTGTGGTTGAACTCATGCTGCTCAGTCTTTTCTCTTACATAGTTATTTCTCTTATGTGGATAAATGTTACATCTTGATTTTTGAAGTGGTGAAGAGCAGGTGTGTGGATTTACAAAAGAAAGAGGAATAAGAAATTATTTTTTGTTCACATTTAAATAGTTCAGCTATTTAATCATGTTGGCTGTTGCTTTTAGAGGTAGTGTAGCTGAAACTTTGAGAAAGAATTCTATGCTTCTGGTACTCTTGATGTGATGTCCATCATCTATAAAGGCTGGCCAAGGCAGTGACCTGAGGCCTTGGATGTCTTTTATGGTGGTGTGGGGTTTTTTGTGAAATGTTAAATGTAGTAGTCTAAAGTATCCCTTTTTCCTCTGAGATTCCTTTCTCCACCTTTTGAGATTAACCAAAACATCTATCAGCTATTTAGTACTAGAATTTTATCTTCTAATGTCTGTAAAAGGAACCTCTTAAATACATGAAACTGAATTGCTATAAGCATGTGATGTTTTTGTGAAACTGTGAAATAAGCATACAAAATGTTTAATCTTTTTTCAGTGTCTTGACATGCTAAAAAGAAGGATGTCTACGCAGAGAGAGTTCTACGTACTTTTGAAAGCATGGCAAGAATGTCGGTGTTCATAAGTAAACTTTCCACTTTCACATAAAGTTGCAATGTGCTTAGAACTGATGTTATAAACCCTACTTCCTGGACGATCAGTGATCTGTAACCTTTAATTTCTTGCTATATATTAGTTTTGACATATTTTAGGGAATAAACAATTGATTTTTAAATGACTGAATCTCAACTTTTGTTTAGGGTTGGAATTTCTGTGCTTGGTATCGCCTCTCAAGCAGGTTATTTGCTCTGTTTTATACATTCCTGGCTAGAAAGCAGTGATGTACATGTTAGGGATGAGTACTGGAAAGTCTCTGCTAGGGATTTCTTAAGCATGTCCAGCTCTGGAAGTGCACAGACAGCATGCTCGCTCTCCTGTCCTAGGAACAGTTGTTACACATGAACGCTGGCATTCTTGCAGACAAACTTTTAACTTTTGAGTTATAATGTTCTTGAAGAGAATGCTGTGAAATTGGAATATACATTATTAGAGTATTGTATGTATTGCAATGACTCCTACTTAGCAAAAGACTGCCTTGCCTCAGTCCTATGCAGCGGATGTTAAACTTGTATTTATTCGCTGTGATATTTTGGACTTTTTGGCAGCTGTCATTAATCGTGTGGTTCAACAGTTTGAATACTAGTTGGAAACAGGTGGTGCATGCTTTAAATATCTTTATGGATGGCGGTCAATGATGTTGTTGTTGAAAATGTAGATGCTTCTGTCAGTTTATGTTGATTGTGTTTTAGCAGAACTTTGATATTCTTTGCTGTGGAGAAGTAGGTACAAAGCATTATAAAACAAATTGAGGGGTAAAAAGTTGCTGAAGCACCAGTTCACTATAGATTGCGAAACCTGTACAAAAGCAGCATAGAATTTGCTGGCTTAATTGTGGAGGGTATGGATTAAACCAGCAGCAGAATGTCACGACTCTTAGCTGAAAGACAGCTTTGTGTGAGCATTTCGTTTGGCATTCTACGATTCCCACCCAGAACGTCCCTGCGTTGGGTCAGTGTGGCGTGCGTGTTAGCTTAGAGATACGCTCGCATAATACAGTGGAATCTCTTGCAAGCACGCACTTTGGGAAGACTTAAACTTCAGGGTCTGTTATTGTCCACCTTATTTGGGTAGTAAAAGCATCCAGTTTGCGATAGCTTCTCCTGTAGCGTAGCGTTAGTTTTGGGTCTTAAATCTCTTTGCAAATTGAACCTTGTAAACTTGCAGCTAAAAGTGTGTAGTTTCAGGTGTGCTGTAACTGAAGACTTTAGAGAAGAAGAATCAAATTGAGGCAATTAATTGGGCCTCTTTAATTAAATCTGTGGCTGAAACACTCTTAATTAAATCTTTTTAAAGGATTATCCATATCTCTGTACAATGTTGTACTGACTAATCTGTTCGTTTGGGTAAATGAGGGTCGATTCAGACCTTGCTCTTAAGCGAAGTCCCTGGACCATTAAGCTAGCTAAAATAAATTTAGACATTTGGTTTTCATTAGTGTTGTAACTGAAACAAAAACATTTTAATGACTGATCCCAGAGTATTTTGAAGTTTGTGCAACTTTGCTGGGAAGGTATTTAAACTGTAGTATCAGTTGCAAGTTGGCCATAGGCCAGTTTTTCAAAGCTGTTTCAAAGCAAGATGTTGGGTTTCCAGAGTGTTATGAAACAGGAAAACTTTGAGAGGGGAGAAGCAGTGGAAGGTAGTTACAGTAAAATTTGCACTGGTGAAGTGATATTATTTGCTAAAAGTGACAGTATTTGTGCTGTACTACAGTCTGCTGCTTTGTTAAAGAGTAGTTTCAGTTGTTTGAGAAGAGAGTTAATTTTGGGTTGTAATGCTTAGTGAAGAATGAAGATCAGATATCAGGAAGAAGTTCGTCCCAGAGAGGGTGGTGAGGCACTGGCACAGGCTGCCCAGAGAAGCTGTGGGTGCCCCATCCCTGGAAGTGTCCAAGGCCAGGCTGGGTGAGGCTTTGAGCAACCTGGTCTAGTGGAGGGTGTCCCTGCCCATGGCAGGGGGGTGGGACTGGATGGTCTGTAAGGGCCCTTCCAACCCAAACCGTTCTATGATTCTGTGGTGTTTCTATTTGTGTCTTGAACAACAAATGAGAACTTGAATACTGAAGGACTTGATAGTTTGTTTAATTCGGTGTAAGGAAGATACTGTCATTTTGTTATCATGAAATGCTAGAAACTCATTATTGATAGAGGCTGCTTCAGCCAGATTTTTTTAATATCTCTCCCCATTTTAGTAGTCATTAGATGTTTAAAAATATTTTTTAAAGATTAATGATAGAATTTAATTTCTTAAGAATATTTAGTTGAGACTTATTACTGTGTGGTAGCATCATTATCTTGATACTGAAAGTAAATATTAACTTGATGCTGGTACTAACGTGACAAAAACCATCAGATCTACCCTACGGTATGAAAAGCCTTAAGGGGAGAGTTATCCTGTACCCTTTAGCTATACCAGTTTATTCACTAGTTTCTTTTAATACCCTCATAATTTGAGTAGAGGTGAGATAGGGATAGCAGAGGAGTAAGCATTAATCATGGTGAACAGGCTGAAAGAAGTCCTTACCTGAACAAGGCCTGTCAGAATGGCAGGTATGTACGGGATGCTCCTGCAAGCACAGAGGAACAGAATAAGCAGGAAGAAAGTGCACCATTAAAAAGCTGGAGAAAACAAAGTGTAGGAAGAATGAAAAAAGTATATGGGATGTCTGGGGAGAAGAACAGCAGAAAGTAAGATCTGTCCTCAATAGAGAGAGGCACTGAGAGATCATAGAAATGGCTGTGTTGAGGTGACGTAAGCTGGCTGCTCACTATGTGATCTTTGGTGTGAGCTACTGCCAGAAGCTTCTGGGGCTGCGGAAAGTGCTGTGTAGTAGGTAGATGGGAGAATCTGCTGGGGCAGTGTTGGCTTAATAGTTTAGGAGAGAGCTTGTCATGGGTAAGTCTGGCTGTTTAAATGGTTAAGGACCTAGTCAGTGCCAGCCATCCAGGCTTCCTTTAGAATAAATGGAGAGACTCGCCCCTTCAAAAGTGCCATTTTCAAGACAGTATTAAGACAAATGTCTCAGCAAGAGGTTAGATGCTTCCTGTTCTGGGAGTGAAGCTGCACACCACAGCTGAGCCAGTGCGACAGCCTTGTCTCAGCACCAGCTCTGGTGTGCTTCAGGTCCTCGGAGTCAGCTTGGCTTGCCAACCAGGGAGAAATACAACCTAGTGTGAGGGGCCTGGGGGAGAATGGTTTGCTGTGATCTTTGCCTGTAGAAGCAGCTCAGTTCAGGGGCTGAAGAGCACCGGGGCTAGTGGGGCAGGGATGGGGCTGTAATGTTATTGTAAGGAATCTTACTGCTTTTGGGAAGGTGAAGTTACTTGTTATGGTTTCAGCCAGGAACATGAAAAGTTTAACATCTTAAACATCAGACTTCTATTTCTCTCCCAATAGTCCTTCTGTTGGCATTAATAGCATGAGCAGCTAAATGTTCTTGTCAACCGTAAAAATTTGCAGTGCACTAAATCTTGCTGTGTTCCATGTTTAGCATCATGTGGCAGTGAATTCTAAAGGCTGATTGATTTCAAACATGCCCAGGTGCCAAATTTAGGTTTTTATTGAATGTTCTCTTGTTGTGAGCAGACAACTTGCTTTACTTCTGTTGTATTTCTCTCCACTGTTAGGCTGCAACTGGGAACAGTATTCTTTCTAATGAGACTCCTGAGCATGGAGCTCCAGCAAGAGCAACAACATCTGTCTATAATAAGGCTTTGCTGTCTTTCTCCTGCTTTGTGATTTCCACATGCCAAATGCTTGGTGGCTTTGTCCAGCTGCATCTTGCTCACAGGACGTGAGGTGTGGGGAAGAAAATGAAGGTGCTGTATACAAACACGAGATGCAGGCAGCTGAGGGAGAAACAGTGTAAGCTGGGAATACAACATGTGGGCTTCATGAATGTGTGAGATGTCTTAACTCTGAGACAGCGAGCACAGAAATTCTCAATTGGGGTTAACTTCTCTGTGCAGTTATTCTCTATATAGTTTTCAGTGTGGTGCACTCCTCTTTGCAAGGTAAATAATTTCTGGATAAATAACTTGTCTTCTGATACAGATGGGTTTTTCCCCTTGCCTTCTGGGATAGTATTATAATCAGAATGACAAGAGTGTTCTACTGCGGAGAGTTAGGATGGAGGTTAGGTGGAAATTCTGTGGTTGGGATCAGGTTCTTGATGCTGGCAGAGAAGAATAGAATCAGGGGCTTAGAGAAAGGTGCCACACCCTTACCAGAACTTTCCTTTGAGAGAAGGACCTGAGGAATCAATCGAGAACAACAGTGAAGAGGTCTCAGGTGGCAGTTGCACTGAAGATGCATTTTACCAGTACAGTAATTGACTCTCGAAGGGCTAATCAAATGAGCCATTAGTATCTCTAAAGAACTGGAAGCAAGAAAGTTTAATTAGATTTAAAAGGCAATTCAGTACATGAGGATTCTCTTTACTGAATATTTTCATTATTTTGATTATTTTTATTTTAATGATTGTCCTATCTGATTATGTAATGACTCTGTTACGAAGCAGGTTGTACAACTAAATGAGTTAAAATTTAGAGCGAGCATTTAAGTGCACGCTATTGCAGAGGTGAAAACTTAATGAATGTCCTTATACCTTCACAGGTGGGATGAAAATGGGGTAGAAGCTGTGGAGGATGAGGTCCTGCAATAGAGAAGGGCGTGCCTTTAAGATTGTACTGCTGCCTGACTTAAACATTGATCATATCCTTGGAAGCAAAATAATTTCCATGTGATTCATGGATTAGTTCAGCTGGGTTTTTTCCTTCTTGTGTTTGCTTTGTTGCTTGGGTAAGTGATGGAGTGAAGTCTGGAGGTGACTGTAGGAACATTTACTTGAAATTTAGAATTAAACCTTTTTTTCATTTGACGTAAAGAAAAACACAGCTGTCTGGGGGAAGATACTGGCACAGTTTCTCTATAGAAATGGAAAACGTATGGGTTTTTGGTGACAAAACATGAAGTAAAACTTGCACGTATGTGCTTTCCTGCTCCCCGTGTTCATGTTGCCCAATAAACGTCTTTAAAGGGACAATGACTGAATAGCAGACTATAGAAATATTTACCTTCTGCCTTTCCGAGCCAAACAATGCAATAGAAACTACAGATTAGAAATCTTCCCTCACAGGTCTGACAGCTTTGTGTTTGACAGCTCTTTCTGAGAGCAGTTTTCACTTGTAGCTCTCTTGCTGTTTGCATCCCAGTCCCGTGAAAGGACCAGAGGCAACGGGCACTTATTAAAATACAATTCCACTTAAACATAAGAACAAAGACTTCTTTTACTGTGAGGATGATCAGATACTGGAACAGGTTGCCCAGAGAGCCTGGCTGTCTGTACCCATCCGTGTTGATATGCTGTGTGTTCTTTGTGTATGCCATGGCAGTTTTAGTCACTTAATTGCAAAGCAGTGCCTTTATGGGGAAAACTGTGTCCAACACTAACCACTTCTAGAAATTCACCGACTTCATAGTAATGCAAAAATTAAACTTCTTGGAAGTTCAGGATGGCTTGTAAGAGGCATAATTTGCCTGACAATCAGAAAATTTCTCTGTATGGTTGCAGAATTGATGTTTTAGACCCTCTGCCTTATCTGAACCTTATCTTAAAAATATACCATGGTATCCAAATGTGAAACTTACACTCAAACAGTAAAAAAATCCCACTTCATAGCTGCGAGCCTATGGCTGAGATAAATTCTAGCAAGAAAGTTCTCCATGGAATTGTCCATCCTGGGGCAGTCTTACTTTTCTCTGAAGACTCAGATATTTTGTCACTTTTGAAGATGGAGAAATCCACTGTCTTGCAGATTGATTCAGCACAATCATTCCTATATCTTAAACAGAGAAATGTAAATACCTACACTTATATATAGCACAGTGTATAATACTGTAGCTGTTTTCTACAAGACAAGTTATTTCATGAGCTACAAAAAGCAGTAATGCCTTCTTTAATCCATAAATAAGTATGCTTCAGTATCATTGCTAAGGGTTTCTCATAATTTGATAAGTTTTGGAGAGAAGTGTGTAACTTCTGCATCAATTTACATGTAATTTCTCTTACTCTAGGTGCACATCTAAACCCATGCAAACCAAACAAACCTGTCTCTAAAACCCTTGAAAAGGACTTCTGGTTCATCTTCTGGAACGAGGAGGTTCTTAGTTTTTTTTTTTTTCTTGCTGAACATTCACTTTCAGTGGTCCACTATTGCCGTTGATGACATAAAAGACTCCAGAAGCAAAATTTTGACATGATTAACCTGAGACATTTCGCAGAGATTGTTAAAATTTCTTAAGCATTCTTGGTTCATGGAAAAACAGAACAAATCAGGAGACTGTGAAATAGCAATGGGTCTGCCTCAAAGATTTAAGCTGGGAGTGGGAGTGCTGGAATGCCAGATTTCTGCCTCCACCCTGACTTTTCTGTTACTTCTGGAGAGTTTGTACTGCACTTTTTCAAAGAAAGGTCATGAGTAGGAACATAGTCCTCTGCTGTTCCTCAGCCTTCTCTCTGCAAGGGGAGAGTGAGTGGAGTGACAAACTGCTTTCCCTCTTTCCATTACCTCATCATTCCACCTCCTTATTTTATCAGTACAAGCTGGTGTTGCACACTAATTATTTTGCCTACTCTTATAGTGACCTGGTGGGTGAATTGCGTGTTTTAATGGTTTAGTGCAAGAAACCTACTTTTTGTTTGTGCTGTGCACATGAAAATGAATGCGTGCACTTGCAGTTCTTCTGCTTAGCTAATTACAGGAGAAAGTGATATTTGTATTAACCTGTTAATTTCTCAAAGCTCTATGAGTTTCTCTTCGTAGCTTGTTATGGGGCAGGGGGAATGCCACACCACCTCACGGCTTACATTTACTTTCTGCCCCATCCAGCTTTGCTGCAGTCCCCGAGAGCATGTCCTGTTTGAGGAGGAGAGTTTCTCAAATGCATTTCAGCTCTGTGTGATACTCAGTGGCAACAGCTGCTCCCAGCTATGTACATGTGCAGGAAGAGATGTTCAGCTGAAGGGGCGGCATTCTCTTTTTATTGTGGTGTGCATAATGCTAGCATGTGTTCTTAGTTTGCGATCTGCAGAATATGGTGTGTTTTTTCTGAAGCTCACTGAACAAAATATGACTGCGAAAGAGTGTATGTGTATTTTAAAAACAAACAAAACAAAAGAACCCTGCCCTGAATCTCCTTGCAGTAATTTGAAGACATGACCTATTTGGTCATCTACCAAAATTACTTTATGCTGTAAAAGTTATTTTCCTTTCTGTGTATTCCATTCTACAAGTGAAATATTGTTTTCTGTCTAGGTCTGCAGAGAAGGAGCCAGGGTTTTTGGCTTGTACTCCCAGTTCTGACAGCACACCTAGAATCTATTAGCAACTGCCTGACGTCATCTCTGGCAAAGCTTCAGCTCATTGAGCCTGTGCCCCTCCATCCATGACACTTATTTTCTGTGCAAATCTGTCTGTTTGGGCATTGGCATACACTCGACATAAATTCAGAATGGTAGATTTGTTTATAGAAACAAACAACCCACAACCTGAAAACAACAAGCTGAAGAGTAAGAATTCTGTTGTAGGATAAATACGAGTGAATTTCCCTTTCTCCTAAAAAAGAATAATAATGTGGATCTTATATAATAGCTGCAACTCCTTTTGCCAAAATAGTGGTCAGTTGCCCTACTGTTTTGCAGCATCAGCTAACTTGAATCCCAGCAGCCAATTCTCTTCTCTGATACTGTGATTTAAACACTTGGTTCACTTGTGCTTGCAAACTGAAGGGAAGGAATGGTCTAAGTCCAACTTCTGAATTGGAGAAACTGGGTAAGACTAGTATTTTGACAGCATAGTGCTTGTGGAGAGGAGTCATGACTTGGAAATCTTTTTAGGGAGACAGTAAGCATGAAGGAAGAGATTATTAGGAATAATCAATATTTGGGGCAATCCAGGCAATGTAATTACATATGGCACAGAGCAGTGTTTTCTTGTCATTGCCTGCAAAAGCTTGGAGTTTGGAAGTAGAAAATTAGCGGACAGAAGAAAAGCTGAGATGTTGGCACACGTGACATGCCAACAAAAGTAGTATCATGTGTGACGTGAGCTGGAGGAAAGACATTAGACACATGCTTCTGAACGCAAACAGGATGAGTTCAGGTGCAGTACTACCTAAGGACAGCAGAGACAAGACGAGCTGGGTTTGCAGCACCCTGCAGTCTGCGTAGAAGAACTAGGAACCATGACATAACTAATGTTTAAAACCATTCTAATTATGTTAAGGTATTTGGAGCCAACAGCTAAGTTCTGCTGCTTGGAAGGAAATATTTATGTATGGACATAAGAAATGTTAACTGAAAATAATTAAAATCAGGCCTGCTTAAATACTCTCTCAGCCTGTTATGTTTCTCATAGAGTACAGATTTTTTTTTTTAAAAAATCCATATTTTATTCAAATGCTGTTTGAAGTACTGAATTTCCCCTTCTGCAATACTGTGTGTTCCAGTGATCAGTATAGACACGTCCCACTTTGAAGTGGTCTATACTTAATTACCTTATTGAAATTCCAAGCAGAGCTCCACTTAGAAATGAACATTGAGATTCCTTCCTGCCCTCGTGAGGCTAATCAGTTCAGACTGTTTATTTGCAATCCAGGTACAACTATTGCTTTTTAACTCTCTTCCGAACTTTAAGAAAAATTGGATTTGATAGAAAAAACTTAGTGTTAACTGGCATGATACTCTGATACTGATAATAAGAAACTTTGTTCTAATTTCTTTCTGTTAAGCATCCTTTGTAGAGATGTGATCTTGGCAAATGAGCACAAATAGTTTGTAGTAGTTAATTTTCCACCTCAAGTAAAGAACATAATCATGAGATCATTTTCCTGACATAAATCAGGTTTAAAGAGTATTGGAAATGTACTATCAACTTGCACGCAAATATTTTACCTTTTGATTATTTAAATTACACCAATTTGATTACATTTTGAGTACTGAGTAAGGTACTTTATATTCATATAGTAGGCAAGATCAGCATGATGCTTACAGTTCCTCGGATTGATTCATGCAGCTTTCTGCACCCAGTGACCTTGATTGGAATATGCTTGAGAGTCTTCTGCCTTGGTGGTAATCTTCAAGGTGTGCTAAAATAGCTTCAGGCCATTCTTGAAAGCAAGTCTGCTCCCTTCCTATCACTCCTGAGGCTTCTACTGAATAAAAGCTTTTTACTGTGGAGAAATTAGATTTCTGTTTAAAAAAAATAAAGAATCTTGAAGGTTTACTGCAGTGGCAACAGGCTTCTGTGTGCCTAGAAATTCTTGACTCTCAGATCATCAGTTCTCAAATTAAGCTATCCATTCAATTTACATCAGCAATGAGTAAGTGATCTGATAAATATTTTTTTTTTAGTGGGCACTGTCTGAAACTGCTAACAACTAGCATGTTGGAGAACCTCATTTCTTGCTCCTAATCTCTAAGTTGCATAGCTACTTTCTGAACCATTCTGCATGCAGTATCTTTAGTGTTTTGGTATCTCAGGTTATTTTGGTGCTGCTTTCAGGTTAAAAAGCCATTTAGAATTGTGCTTGTTTTTACCAAAGTAGAGCAATTATCAACAAATAGCTATTTAAACATTTATAGTTCTGAGGGTTAATGTCTAAACTTAGGACAGCACCTACTCTGCATTTCTTTCACTTTTTTTAAACTTGAAAATTTTTGCTTGAAGGTACTGTAGGTGAAATAATAAATCCATACCAGTTACCTTTTAGAGAGAACAGGGATGTGATGATATGCCTACTAATTTTGTTATGTAAAAACTGTGTCTTGCTCGAAGTCCCAAGGTAAATATAGTTCTGACAAGAAGTTGTCATCCAGGAAAAGTACAAGTTAGATTTTAGCTGTATTAGACAAATAAAAAGGGAGTGTTACCAGTGAAGCAGCACAAAAGGAAAAAGTCAGTGTCAACCTGTTTTGATAGAGGGGTTTGCAGGAAAGTTTTGGAGTCATAAAAATCTTGGGCTGGTAGTGGATGGGCTCCCTAAATAACAGTAGGGTGAAATTACTTGTAGCTCTGTGGTTGGCTCAAACAACAAAAGAAAACAGAACTTTCCGATTGAAACTCCAGTGATAGGACTGATTTAGGTGAATAATCAGCAAAGTATGTCAAGAGAATGACTGCAACCTCAAACTCTCCTCTGTTCAGCAAAAGGCTATGACATTTCTAGGCATCCAGGTAGTCATTCCTCAAACAATTCAAGGCTACAAAAGCTCTGTAAGAAAGCTAATAGATGGCTCCTTATGCTACCAGCCATAAGGCCTTCAGGAAAGAAAAATGTCCATTTCTGCTGCCTTAGTCTAAGAACCCTTTGTTTTTCAGGGTTGACAGTTGAGGAAATTGTGGAAATTATCCTTGCATGTTATTGCTTGAGGGGATGTTTCCAACAGTGATTTTCTGTAACCTAAACGACTTAGTGATGGCACTAGGGATGAAGCAGTTGGTTCTGTTGCCAGCCAGTGTGCATCTCTCCCGTAAGCTTGGGGATCCAGCCAACATGAAGCAATATCCAGGTATAAGGACGTCTGTGTGGAACAGCAAGTTGGAGGTAGCTGAAGGCAGCAGGCAAACTGTGCTGCTGCCAGCCTGTTCAGATGGCAAGCTCAATTCATGTTACTAATAACAGAGACAGCGTATTACAACAGAGAATAAGTCCAAGAGGAGCTCTTAGGAGTGGGCTGAAATCATCCAAGCCAGGACATTACAGCTATCCTTGCCGGGTGGTGTAGCAGTACAGGGGGAGCAACAGATCTTCCCCTCCCCCCCCCCCCCCCCCCTTTTTTTTTTTTATGTTCCTGGGGATGTAATTTGTAGATAACTGGTAATTTGACGTATCAAAATTATATTTGCCCATGTTTCTGTTTTATTCTGAGAGCTTATTAAAAGCTTTGCTTCCCTTCTCTTTCTCTTTCTCCCCCCCAAGTACAGTGGGTTGTAAGGGGAAGGGGAGGGAATATCTGCCCTGACAAAGGAATTGCTAAAACTCGTCTTGAGCTTTTCCTGTGCATAAAAGCATAATCAATCAAGAGTGGGCAGAAGTTCATGCTAACACAAAGAAGATGCTGAAGTGGGATGCAGGGTGTTGTGTGTGACAGCAGTGTTTTCAACACACGCACGCAAACAGCGAATCGGCAGTGCCTAGATAGCAGACACAAGTGTCATGGCATCTCTTAAAACTGCATGTCATACGGTAAGATCTATGACTTAAGATGTCTCAGTCTTTTAAGGCTATTTCTAGTGTGCAGAAGACACGCACAGGTTTGGTGAAATGGTCAGTACGTTTGCCATGCTAACTCTTCTTCGGACAGGAATTTCCATGGATAGCAGTTGAGACAACCTTGCTCCTTGTTCAGACTTAACCTTTCCATTTCGGAAAATAAGTGGATGCCTATTTGCATGTACCTTTGTGCTACCTCTGTCTCTGGATGTGCTGGATTTGTTCTGCTTGTAACTTGCAAGTAAAACAGCTGTAATTGGCTAAAGACTTAATTTTTCTGCTTGCTTGGAATCAGTCTTGGATTACCTGGGATGTAGGAAGGAAATATTGTACAGTAAGCTCTGACAGTGGATGCCTGATCATCTTAATACTCTCCAATGACTGGACTGATCAGATCAGTAAAATCTTCCCACAAATACTGTGTTTTCTCTCAAATCAATAGGTATATTGTCAACTTGAGACCTGTGACAGGCTGCTCTGGGGATTTTTGCCTCTTTTCAGCCTTTTTTGTTAAAGGCAGGAAGGAAGTTTTTTATTTTTGTTATTCGAAGTTAAAAATGAGGTACTTCTGCACAAACAGTGGCAGTGGTTGGGCTAAACCCATGCAAGTGCCTACATGTAGTGTAGCGAAGACACGACTGTAGTTAAACCCCCATGATTGCTTCCTCAACGAGTCTGTTTGCAGCACAGCCTCTGTTCAGTTCCCTTGATATTTAGGGTCTTTCCTGCATCACAACAGCAGTGCTCAATTCAGCAGTGTAACTCTCATTGTTTGGATTTTTTCAACCTGCCTGAGACATTTATTTGGAATATATTTGTAAAAGGAACACTATCGCACTTTAAGACAATGTTCTGCTTTACTATGTCATGAGTAATTAAGATAATTTGCTTATATTATCAATAATAATATTGGTATACAAGTTTTGACATTCATTTATTCTGTGGCTGATACTGTTTTATGAAGACATTTTAGAGCAGTGTCCTGAAACTGCTAAAAGCTTATCTGCTTCATTTTTTCCTAACACTACTATTGGAAATGCTAAATATGCAGATACCCAAATTGCATTCCAGAGCGACCTACTAGCAGGCAAGAGGATTTCCGTTTCGGTGCTGCAGCTCATTAAAGAGTTGTAAACAGAAATGCTGCAAAAGTGTACCGTGGGCATGTGACGAGAGATTTCTGATAACCTCAAGGCTGGCTCCCAAATGATCTTATTAATTCTGTGAGTAATCCGGGGAAAATCAGTAGGGTTTCTCTGACTTTTGCCCTCCGAGGTTGCAGTTTTTACAGCTTGGAGCAGCTATTAGTAACAATAGCTCTTGAAGTGTAATTTAAAAAACCCCAGGAAATGTGTTCCTGTTTTTCTTTCTGATGCAGTTACAACTGACAACTCTTGTTCCTTTAGCCCCTAATTCAGTGTGCCACTGCTCCTGGAAACCTGTCTGGAATGTTATAATGAAGTTTTTCCCTTGCCTTAAGTACATCAAATGTAGCACTGGATCCCCGTTTCCAGTGGAGACTTCATTCTGGGTGCAGTCAGCTGTTTCTCATGAGTCACGCCATTGGCTGGGTAAGGAAGGGTTGCTTTGTGAAGTTCAGGATTTTAATTCCTCTGTTTTGGGAAGGCTTCTGTTACAGTTTTTGACTTGTTTGTGTTCAAATCAACTAATCCAGGACCAAAAAGTGTCTCCTACTGTTAGTGATAGTTAACACATCAATTAATATTTAGATTGTAAGAAATCTGGACATAAAGTGTCATGTTTTGGTGGTTGTGGATAGAAGAAAAGTGCAATAAGTATTGGCATCTCTTCTTGTGAACAACTTCTCTTTTTTTTTTTTTAAATCTATCTTGGAAGTTTCTTCAGTTTCCCTTTGAAAACTACTTTCAGTGTCATTAAAACAAAGAATTATTTCAAATTACTTTTCTCCTTATGTGGTGCTGTTCAGAGTGGCATCATCCTGCTTAGAACTGGGCTACTTCTTTCCAGGTGCCTCTTCTCCTCCGGTGCCATTTTCCCTCTGCTCTCCCAAGTTGACATCGTAGAGTCTGGGTTGGAGTGGGCAAGGTTCCTGGAAATACCAGACACCAACCGTTTTGAAAGGCTTGTGTCTGTGGCCTGGTGTCTGGATGTTACTTATACACAGACTTGTTAACTACGTATATATAAACATTTCCCATTTTAAGGCTGTTCCGTACTATGTGCATTAACCTTGGCTGTTCTTTAAAACTGCTGCACTCTAAAACTGCCTTTCAGTGTAAGGTAGGCACACTTACCTTGCTGTTCAGTGTTAGCAGCGTGTTTCTTTGCATATCCGCGTAACTGACGCTATTTTAGTTTTCCTGTTTAGCTAGCTGCCTTACCTCTCTGCTTTTAAGTCAGATTTGGTTCAAGCATACCCTTTTAAACCAGATAAATGGGAAAGCACGTAATTTCATACAACAAAGTTCTTTACAAGTTTGATCCAGTCTTCCGCAGTACTTAACCTTTGGCTACTGCAGTTAGGAAATTATGAAAGGTTCAGAATTTTTTTCCAGCTTTTTAAAATTTTCTGATAATTACTAGTTTTGAAGTCAGCGGCTGTCTTACTCAATGCATCAAACAAGTAGATAATATTATTGTGACCAAACTTTGGAAATGTTTGCCGTGGTTTGGTATATGTTATGCTTAATACCAATGTCCCATTATAACGATGAAAAGTCATAATGTTCATTATAGCTAGTTAGTATATTTTAAATTATCAGCTTAGAAAAATCATGAAATCCAGTCATGCTGTTAGGTTTTTCTCCAGACAGTTTTGGTTTTATCTGTCCTTGTTCTTCAGAGACTGAAGGATAACGATACCTTTATTTCTGATTTCAGGCAAAGACAAATCCAAGTTAACCACAAATCCAAGTTAACCAGTGGGTTGTATTTAGGTCCCAGGACCAGGGCATGGGGAATGTACCACTCACTGTATGTGTATATATAGTATGGCTGCTGATGGCATTTAGGCTTATTCTCCTTTCTGCTTCTCACTTTTTCTAGTTAAACACGTTGAACTATGTGAGAAGTATCTGCAGCGTATAGTTAGTGATGTACAACATATCTTGGCTTACCTGCTTTGTAAATTGGATTTGTGAATACTTGCAAGGTTTAGATAATTAGAGAAGATGCAGCATTTTGAGTGTTTCATGTTTATAAGTTGTTTTGAATTCTGGTACTCTGAACTGATCTCAGATCCATTGCAGATGGGGTTGGGTAATGTGCCTTTATCCCTTCAGCAAGTAGTTGATTGGCTGGAACTGAAACTGGTGAAATGTGGCTGTACTGTAACTTACCAGCTGAGTAAGAATATTTTTGAAAACTTTCTGAATTATTTTCTTGGTTGAAGTCTGTAAAAACAAAAATTTTGACAACTTTGAATATTATATTTCTCTCTATCATGAATAAAATTTCTGATTTCATCTTCCAGCTCTTTACCTTAGGAGGGTAAATGGCTTTGAAATAATCTAAGCCTAAATTGGAGAAGTCGAGACATGTCTCACTGGTGAGCTTTACGGTGTCTGACACTTAAGTGTTGCGGAAGGTGCAAATGCAGTGCAGGTCACTGCAGTGATTAAAAGGTGAAACTGGTTAATGGAGTCTGTAGTACCTGTGTGCCCGCAGAAACCTACTGGCTATACGTTAAAACTGTCCCACACATCTAAACTTCTTGCAGCGATAAATAGTGTTTATGCCGATAGGTATTCTATGCAGTAAGATTGCCTACAGGGCAGATGCAGAGATTTCTCTTTTCTTATCTAGACCGCTGCTTCTAGAAATGAATCTTCTGAGTTTCTGGTTCTGCTGATTCAGAAGATTTTGTAATTAGGGAAATTCAGGAACAGAGGAGTTAAATATAAAAATAGAAGCAGGAGATGAGAAAAAGCAAAACTCCATGTAAGAAATGGTGCCGTACCTGGAGCGTAAGGAGGGATGGTTATTGATAGACTGGCAGAGCTGCTCACAATGGGTTTGGTAGTAACAACCATGCCTTTGAAGTGTGTTTTTTCTGGTTTTATAGAAATTGATAATAATTACTTTGCTGCCTTAGACTGAAATGTAGATTGTGGCAGCCTCTGCTTTCCTTACCCTTTCCTGATTTGCCCGTGTGGGGTTCCGAGTTAGATATTGAGAACTTTATCTCACCATTGTGCAGAAAACTGTTTTGAGTTGCATTATATTCCTGTATCAATTACTACATGAATTTGTACAGATTCCTAAGGCATTCTGGAATGCATGGGGATGACGAGTTCATTTGGATTCTTATCCCCCAAGTTTTCAGCAGCCATAAGGGGAGGGGTGGTGGGGGAATCCAACTTTCTCAGTTGGAATACACACACTGAGATGTGTTTGCTGTGATAACAAAGGAAGCTCAGTGCTCAAAAAGATTTTCTGGAAGGATTTCCTTCTACTTAGAGTGCATAATTTGACAACTTTAAAATAAAGAATAATGTATTTGTACCTTTATTCACGGTTTCAGCTGAGATGGCATGATCAATGGCTTTAGCAGGTTTTAATTAGCCTTCTGTCTGTTCTGTTGCAACAGGAGGAATAAATGCCTTGGCAAGAGATTTCTATTAAGCAGGAGATTTTAACTCAGTGTGTGCTTACAAAAAGAAAAGATAACTGCTTTGTCTCGGATTACTCCACGGTATCTTCTATGTTTACATCTCCCTTAGATTTACTGTAGCTTGTTAGACTATGGGCTTGATTTAATAAAAAAATAGGATATGGGGCATTTCTCTTGTAGATCACTTGGCTGAATGCATGTGATGCCAGCCAAGACCAAGCTGGTGTCCCCCTTTGGTAGCAGCTAAGCTGTCCCTGCAGAGACTCCAAAACATTCTCTAGCCATAAAACTGGCACTTGTTTTCCTTCTTCATGTTGTTTAATGCTTGTGCCTTGTTTGTCTTTACTAACGTTTTTTGATTAAGCTTTTACTGAATCCTTATCTGTAAGGACAGTTTAATTTTTTGGAAGATAAATTGAAGTGGCGTATACGGTAAAATAACTTTTCAACAGCTTAGTGCTAAATGTTTCCAGATATAGATGCAATTCAATCACATCGACACTTTATGAAAAATGTAAATCTGCAGTTCTCTAAGGAACGTTTATTAATACCTTTAATGTTTATCATTGTACATGAGGAAAGTATACATGATCCCTCTGTGTTAGAAAGACCCTTCAATTTGAATTTATTAAAGATTACTTTACCCTGTCATGAACAAAGTGTCCCCTAAATCCAGTTCCCTCCCATGAAAGCGTGAGAATTTCCCCACTACTTGGGGTCTGTGCAAATCATCTGCACTACAAAAGAACCCTGGCTCCTTCCATTTTAGGAATCTGGGAAGGGTAAATATTTAGAAGTGCTGGCATAACAATAGCAGAAGTAGAAGGAAATTAAAGTTTGGGATCTAGTGCTGAGACACATTTGGCTTAAGCTGTGGGTGGAAAAAAGAAAAGCTCTTTACTAAAGTGGTGAGACGTTATGATTTTCATGTTTGGAATAAGGAATAAGCAGAACTTTTCTATGTAGAAGGAACTACCCAGTTTCACAGACAAGAAGTCTGTTTTGACAAGGTAGCCTTTTTAGTTCTTTACCTTCTTTTTGCTTTTTCTGTCAGACCAGAGCATATTGTTGTTCAGTTCCTTTCTGACAGGTCGCAGGAACTAGTATTTCAGTGAGCAAAGCCTAGCGCTGTTAAGTGAACAAGCCTTTTAACGGGAGACTACTGCTGGTAGTAGTGAGAACTACTTGAACGGAAATCATAGAGGCTGTAGGTTGAACGAATATATGAAGTAAACCGAAATTAAGACTGTAGCATAGAAATTGATTTCATTGTAGAAACCCTGGTGTTTAGGTTGCAAAGTATTTTGCTCTATAAAAGATCTTTTTGTAGAATGTCTTAAAGAATTTCCAGCATCTGTTCTTTGCAACAGCTGTTAGATATTGAGCAGAAAGATTTGTCTGTCCTCAGAATAGCAAGAAAAATGTATTCTTTATCTTGATAAATTCAGTTCAGGTTGAGTAACTCTTTGGATATTAAAACCAGTTTTCCTGGTGTATTTGACTTATCTTTGGGAAGTTTTTGGCACCATGTTCAAATACCTAAACGTGCATGTTTAAAGACTGAGGTCTGTTTCTGCCAAAATTTGCTGTGTGACTTATGAGCCTATATAAAGGCCATTATGGTAACTTAAGCTGATACTTGGCTTGTGTTTATGCAAGACAACTCCAAAAAATCCTTTAACTTAATTTTGAACAGTGCTGTGTTTTTGAGAAAGGGACCATAGAGAGTTGACTGGAGAAAGGGAACTGTGCTTTTGCGAAGAATTTCAGTGTTTTGAAATTTGATTTTTTTTTTTTCATCCAATTTAAAAGTTAAAGCAAAAATTTTTGGGTTTGTTTGTAGAAGGAAATCGAGTTTGTCTCCAGGGCGTTTATCTCCACAGGTAGGAGACCCTGCTGGGTAGCCTCCTCTGATGCCTCAGGGCTCTTAGCTCTCACTCAGCTTGCTCCAAGTTGTATGGGGCATCAGAAAAGGCAGGTTTCCAGTTAGTTCTGTTGGAAGGTTGTCAAACTTTACCATCACCATCATGCTTTAATAGTATTTTTTTGTTACCCTTCATATAATTTTGATTTTTACGGTTTCCAGATGGTAGATAATTAAGCGCAGCCTGTGATAGTTTATTTGAATTTCGGATCACCTAGTGTCTTGAAGGCTAGCAGAGTCACTCTTTGGATTTAGGTGCCAGTTGCTGCAAGGGGAGCTAGACTCACAGAACTTTGGAACTATAGTGAAATAGATTCGTATTAGTGAAATATGATCTATTTGGAGATAGAGTAATTTACACCACTCTAGGATTTCAGTGCCTCAGTTTTCTTACAAACTTCCCAGTATTTTGGTTATCTACTTATGGAATGTCTTGAAGTTTTGTGGGATGACAAAATACCTCACTATTTAAGTGCCTCACCCCTCTTGGCTGAATCTCACTGAGTGTGCTCTGCAAATACTGCAAAGTGGAACAATTCAAAGAAAATCTTATTCCAGTAAGGTCATTTGGTCAACCTAGATGTCTGAAGAGCTAAACCCTGTGCCCAGGACTTAACAATGTGATTCTCCCTCTGTACCACAGTGGTAGAGAAATTGGCACAGCAGAGAAGAGGTTGTTCGCCTGCTTTGTTCAGAAGCAGATGTTGCCTGCACGAAAGGTAATATTGAATCTCACAGTTGATTAACCAACAATACTTTGCCAGACTTTTGCATCATTGCCTGTTACTGAGTACGTCTAGTTACGGCATGAGTTGTGTTGGTTGTTAAAACCCCATAAAAATATTAAGCAGAAAAAAAGAAACTACAAAAGGAACTGTATTTATAATAAACTGAATTTAGACCATGAAATCTGCGCTCTGGTAGTCTAGTCTCTTAATTGCAAGTTAGTATCAGTCTCCTTCGGATTCAGAGTCTGTATGACAACTGTTGAATTTTGGTCATAGTTCCACGGAGTTTGTGACGAGGCTGAGTGGGATTTGAGTATCTCTGCGTAACAGCCTTTTTCTGGTGAAATAAATCAGATTATGTTTTTAATCCATTTCAGGCTTGTGGAACTGTAAGAACTTTAAGTTCCTGTTCAGTACTAATGAACATGGATTAGTTGGGACAGTGAAGTGACAATCATTTTAGCATGAGATTTACCATGACCGTTTTGTGGGGTGTTGCATTTCTTCCCCAGTATTTCAGCTACCATCTTACCCATCAGTTCCTTATGAACCAGGAGAATTAAAGATGCTTCTTTTACTCTGTTTAAAAATGGGGATTCCAAAATGCTTGTAGCTAGGATGGTGTCATTACTTCTGGAAGTTCTTCTGTCAAAGTGTATCAGAGCTTAGGAGGGACAACCGGGATGAAGGCCCTCATTGCATGGGGATGAGTGGAGAGCTGGGTACCAACAATTGCAATGCTCCAGACCCCTTGCAGTCCAAGCACCATGGTACACAGATGTGTTGTAGGGCAGAGGCTGTGCCCCATGCTCTTTCTGCTGATGCTCCAGTGTGTTCCACTGTGACAGCAATAAATGTCCCTGAATGCCCCACAGTGCACTGGTATAACTGCTGGGCAACTGTGACAACTCCAGGAAAAGATGTGAATTTTCTGCCACAGTCCATCCGAAGGATTTCAAGCTCAAGTTTCTTACCAAGTAGTGAAGTCTTAACTACTCAGCTGCTTACTAGATTGGGATCAAGGGCATCCTTTGTATAACTGGGAATGCAACATTTACAGGATGAGAGTGAAGGGAGAGCACAAGCAAGAGAAACAGGACTTTGTAATCCAGTGATGAGGTCACTTACCTGGGAGGGGGGAAACAGGCTGTACCTCTAGGTTTGTATGTGTGTTCTACATGAAGCAGTACACAGGGTTTATTAGCAGTGTTGGAAACTTAAACAGAACTAAGCATAGCCTATGAAGTGGTGGATTGAACCGCTTCTGTCTAAGGTTCTTTGTCAGTAACTGAGCGAAGCTTTAAAACGGCAGTAATAAATACAGAATGGAAGTAAGATTTTTGTGTGTGTGGTTTCTTGGGTTTTGTTTCCAGATTCTTGATATTTGCAAAATTGATCTATTTCGTAACAGAATTTTGCATGGTGAAAGTGTCTCTTTAATCCTATTTTAAGCCTCTGTTTAATCTTATTTAAAATACACTGATCAAGCTACGGTTTGTGTACTTGCCAGAGAAATTATTCTTGATTTGTGTTATACTTTTAAGAGAAATGAGCATATTGAAAATCAATAGAAATTCTACATGCACATCTGTGGATATAAAATGTTGATGTAATAGTGGTGCATGCCAGCACTCGTGTATTTCTCAGTTTATAACTTCGAAGTGAAGAAAATGCAAATGTATTGTACTTAAGTGCCTGACTAAATAAGGATATTAAAACAGGTTCTTTATTATGTTTAGCTCTAATTTTGATGGTTTAAAAAACTCACTTGTTACTAGCTAAATTTACAATGGCAGTTTTAGGTTTCTAGGAAGCTCTAGTGACCTCTGTAAAGAGGTAATTCAGTGAACCTGTCACTAATAATTTTGTTCTGCAGCTAATAGTAATGGGTTTAATCCAGAAATTATGAGCTGGGCCCCCCTTCCCTGAGGGAAGTATTTCTTTCCATCTTTAAAAGTAAGGGGGGTGAGCATAGTAAATTTAACAGGACCTGGCTGTTCTTTTATTTTTTGAAGTCTATGAGACTTTTGCTAAGTACTATATAGAATTCAGTAATGGGCAGCACAACTTTTCTTGAATTGCCTCCATCTGAAGGCACACGTTTCACCCATGCCATTTTAATGGAATACAGCTTCGTTTGCTGTCACTCACACGTGTACCTGCGGCCTTGCAAAGCTCGCGATGGCTGATATCTTTTAGAAGTGTTCAGTCATGCTTCGGTTGATACTCTGAAGACTACGGATGCTTCTGCTCGGTGTTTACCGTAGCCATGCAAGTAGGATAGTAATGCGGCAGTTGCAAAGAAAGCCGTGGAAGATAATGATGTTGAAATGTTGATTTGTTTAGCTCTGAAAGAAAAAGTGCAGTCATTCAACAAGAAAGCAAGAAACCTAGGAAAATGCCTTCCATGGCTTTACCGATTGTACCTGACTATTTTAGTATTGAATTAGAATGTTAATCACTGAGTTCTTCTCCATCTTGTCCTAATGAAAGAAATTCCTTTATGTAGCAGACTGGAATTTCAGTCTGTAAGCATTTCAAACACAGGCCTTTGTTTCTGCTTTTGTTATTTTGTGATAATTTGAAACTAGTTCAGCAATAACTCGATTTATAGGAAGCTTGCAACCAGAAATGATGCATCATGCTTATCCCTCTGATTTGCAGTTCAACTCTTTAGTGATGTTCTGTGTACTACATGCATTTTCTTGAGCAAAATTTTTTTTGTTTCTATTTTAGTGCTAAGGATCAACTCCAAAGCCTATTGCTTTTACAGTATGTACTACAATATACACATTTTATGCATACATTCTCCTAAGAGGACCTAAATCATCAGTACCACTGAAAGAAGCGCATCTCCCTACTGCTGCTGGTTATTCTCACCTGTTATGGTTGCGGTCCTTACCTGCACAAGCTCATTTGCTGGTGTATGTGGTGACTTGAATTTAGAAAATTTATTGGGATTAAAACTGATCTATGAGGAGGAAGTGTGTGGGTGAGCATCTTTAGTACATATTCACGTGATAGGCACTTGCCTCTTAAAATTATCGCCCAGCTTTGAAATTCCTTGTCCTCTGACCCCCTGACCGAGCATTCCAGGTTCTTTTCTCTCCCTTCTTCCCTGCCCCCTTCCCCTTGAAATGCGCAGCTTCCTCTCACCCTGGCTTATAATATGCCAGTAACCAAGGAGCTGGGGTCCCCTCTTTCCACTCGCCATACACAAATACTGGTGGTCTGGCATGGCATCTCCGCTCGGTTGTACTGGAAAGGTGGAAGGAAGGCTGGCAGATATTAGTATTTTCTAATGCCTAACAATAACTTCGTGTGCATTTGGCGTTGAGTACTACAACTAGATCCATGTGATACCTTTATGTTCACTGAGAGGCAAGATGTGTAGTGGATATGTCATTCAAGCATGAAGAACAAGTCATCCAAAATTGATTGGGATGCTTTTCTCAAGGTTAGATTGTGTATTTCTTATCTTTGTCTCTAAAGCAATCTCTTGGGGAATGATATTTGTTGCTGATAGATGTATTATGTAAGTTGTTTTGGAAGGGTTTATGTAAAGATGAGTATCTTTTGACAAATGGAACAATCTTTTTGCGGCTGGTCTTTAGCTTTAAATAGCTAATTGGGCCCTGAGTCAGTATCATTGCGAAGGTCAGTATCTTATGCATACATTGCTCATATTAAAATAGTATCTGGCTGGTGACTGTTAAGTACTGTAGACTAAACAAGACTGTTCTCTTAAATAAGATTTAAAATTGTAAAAAGAATATTCAGGTTTTAATATCTGAACCCTGCTATAAAGGTTCAATGGCTTGGTAGTAAGCAGCTTGCTTAGCGTTATTAAAATTAGCAGTGCCCTGGAACAGGTACACAGCCCAATTAAGTGAGCTGAAAGGGAGGGAGCTGCAAAGGGACCGAACATTTCCTCTGGCCGTGGAACGGCTGTGCAGCTGCTGCTGCTGCCCCAGGGCTGCCAGAAGTCCTCGGCAGCTGCTGTATCCCTCTCTCTGGGTCTGATATGGAGGTGATTTACTGGTGCTGACTCTGTATGGCTGTGGTACTGCTGGTGTGTACACCCAGTCACTCTACCAGGGTAGGAGAATAGTCACTCCATGAGTGTTCTCTGTAATGACCAAAACTGACTGACTAACATTCATTCTCTCAATTGCCATACCCTGATTTCCCATGCAGAACACTGGTATCGGTCCTGCTGCTTCAGAGTCCTGAAGTGCTTCATAATGCTCAGGTTCTGGGTATGGAAAGAGACTGTACATTTCAGCACTTGATCCTCTTCAGACTCCCTAGTTCTTATGTGAGGAGAGTTAAGCTGATACTACAAGTCCTGTAACCAGAACCAAGTCCCATTCTGATGACTCTCCAAGAAACAGGCATAGTACATATAAAATGGGTAGCCTGTAGTAATTGGAAAAGCAATATTGTCTAACTGAATTGGCAGCATACATCATAGACTGTAGCAGAAGTAACCTATTTGAAGTTTGAGCTTGAATTTGATCTTTAAATAGCTATGCAACTGTACTGATTGAACGTGAATTGCAAGAGGTACCATCAGGTTTGAAAAGCCTTCAAGTACATCCACTTAGACATTTGGTCAATACTGGACATACTCAATATTAAAATTTGGTTTGTTAAATGGACCTCATGCAGAGAAGTAATATATCTGTGTTTGCAATAAAACTGTAATGGAATTTCTGTATACCCTGTGCTTTCCCAAAGGATTTTTTTTTTAATTTGAGAAGTGGACAGGAGTGTATACAGTTCTGTACTGACGGGAGTAGAGCTCAGAACAGTGTGGCCCCAGGGAACCTGTGTGCACTGCAGAAAACCCCAAATCTGTTTTTGAGAAGATACACTTCAGTATCCCTAGGCATAATACAAAAAGAATAGAGAGAGCATTTGAAAAATCCCAAACATGTAGGGGAATGTTACATAGATGTTTCATGGTTTGGACTTGTCTAAAGTCTTGGTTGTCTTGACTGGCTTAGAGTCACAGGTAAAACAGGCACGTATCAAACGAACCTCAGTGAGCGGCTTTGGAAGCGATGTGACTGACAGGTAGGCGGTACTGTGGTTTAGTCTAAACAGTGTGAAATCAGAGGGTCCCAGAGAAATCTGGCGTCTCCGTCTAAAGCTACGGAGGTTGGTGCTCTGAAAGGTCTGGTTCTTGATTTATCTGAATGTATGAGAAATTCCCAGGCTCGCATCTGTTTGCTAAGAGACAGCTAGGGAAGATTGACTTCCCACTGCAGGCGCGGTGTTTGGGTGACCCGCTGGCAGGCAGGCAGCCTGGTGAGCAAACACTGAGTTTGTGCTCAAACAGCTTTTTCTCTTGCCTTGTCTGTCAGGCCTTCGTTAGCGTGTTGGTAAAGCTCACATCACAGAAAAGCTCCTCTGTGAGCTTCAGCAATGCTTGTTTACTCCAGACACTTAGATCTTTCTTTTCTGAAGTTAAATAGAATAAAAGCTCAACTTTGGTGCTTATTTCACTTTCCTAATGAGGAAAGGTGAAGGTGTGATAGGGGTTGTGGCCAAAAGGAGGGGAGCTCTTTCATGCATTATTTGAATGTTTAGGCCATTAATTATTCATTTTTCTCAAGGATTTTCAACATTAAGCTGGTAGGGGTTCTCGTTGCTGTTGCTTTTACTAAGCCAAGCGAACAGCGCGCTGGGTTGAAGGTTGGACTTGCAAAAGGAAGAAGAAATGTTTCAGAATGACAGTTGTCACCTAATTTGCTCTTAAGTGAATAGCGAGAACCTTCTACTTTTATTCAGCTGTAGAAGTGAATAAAATTAACAAGAACATAATTTTCTGATATCTGAAACATGTTTGTTTCGTGCATGTTTGTATTGCACACATTATATGGCAATACCTATGCAGTTGCAATAAATACTGATGTTTACATCTTTAGTTTCCCTGAAATTAAGTGCAAAACAACAGTCGCTACCTTAAAAGCAATTGATATGTTAGTGTTCTAAAATAATCCCATAGGTCTGAAGACTTTGCTCTTTCCTGAGCTAAGAATATGAACCTGAAAAAGTGACTTTTCCTTTTCTCCTCTGTCTGGAATAGAAATAGTGGTAGTTGTGTTTTCTGGACTGTTGCTCTATCAATGCCTCCAAATGCTGGGAGACATGCAGTTCTTTATTTCAGTTAATATGGCAATTATTGTAACAATATCGGTAAAGTGCGTATCTCCTGTCACTTGGAAAAAAATTATACTGCAATGGGCGCTTTCACTGTAACGTCAGGATAGTTGTAACTTAAATACTGTCAGTGTACAAGTGATGGAATTACTGCTTCTTATGTCACTTGTTTGTTTTAGTTCAGATAAAGCATTCTGTTAGTTTTTCCCTCTGGTCAGTCTGGACTATTTTACAAGTGACATTATACATGTGTGCACTTACACAAGATAGACTTAAGTGTAGTTAGTTCATAGTGGAAAAGGTACACCTGTGAGAAAGGAATGTGAATGAGAAAATGTAACTGTGTAAACATGTTTATGCAGCTGCATTTTTTAATGTAACTTATTATTGGAGCGCTCTGTTTAGATAATAAAGCTGTTACAACTGAAGACAAGCTATGAAAAATGCTTTCAAAACATTGAGAGCTGTAGATAAATCTGTACTTCTGATTTTCAATTCTGCTTCCAAACTTATTTCTGCTTTCAACAGATTTTCATCTGTACAGTATCAGAAAACTATTTGAGATGCTAATAAAACTCTTACAAACTTTCCATATTAAAGCATTTTTGCAGAGTATTAAATCTGGGTTTTTTTGTCTGGTTTTCATGAATAATACACAACTTTGTCTTTTATTTTAGTCATGTAAATAATTGCTTCCAGTGTGGGAAATTTTTAAAACTTAATTGCTTTTTGAGACTTGTATGCTGTGGGACTTGAGTTACTGTGGAACCTCAAATACACATTTCTATTCAGAGTACATGTGATTATGAAACCTGCAAAATAAGATTTCTCTATTAGATCTTCACTGAAAAATCATTACATTGATGTTGTTCTGTAAGTAGGTAAGACAAAACAGTCTTACATTTCATAAAACTCAACCTTCACATGACCTGGTTTAAAACCTCAGGATCTCAATGTAAAATGTTAGAGAAATACTGGTGGAGTGTCTTGTTTCAGCTGGAGGAAAAAAAGACTGGAAAATGTCACTAACATACTTTGAGAGCTTTTTAAAAAAATCAATAAAGGAAATAGTTTAGCATCCTGCTGTATTTGTTTGCAGTATCATACTGAACTGACTCGTTAATTACACTGGGGACTGAGAGCGCATTGTTCTAGGCACTTCCCGGACAATGAAAGACCCTCTTTACCCCCAGAAATTTATTTCTGTGCTTTGACTTTCAGTGTTATTTAACATGATGTGACCTTAAATGTCCAGTTTCCAGAATATTAAAAGAATGTGCTGGTATCTGGTTTATTGCATGTAGTGTGGAGAGCTTAAGTTTCCCAATTACAAGCCACAAGTCCTTTGTTTAGATAAAAAACCAAGTAGAGCACGATCAGCAATCACGTATAACATTTCCCTTGTCACTAATGCTGGAGAAGGTGACTTTGCAAGACTAAGATTTTTTCAGCCTCTCTACTCACTTAATTCTCAGCCTTTCTTGAGGGTATCAATTATGAAAGATTTTGTGATGAAGTCTGGATGAGTGGAAACTGGAGAAGGACAGTCAATTTACTTCAGGATGTCTGTTGATCAATGTTTCATCCTCGTGAAAGGAGCAGTCTGAAAATGGAAGGCTCAATACTTAAGGCTTCAGCAATAGGTATATGATGGTACTGAATCAGTTTTGATATATTATGACATATTTATGAAAGTTTCTCTTCCGCCCCCAGGTAAAAAAAACCTGTATAGAAAAATGCCAGTCTAAGAGGATGTGAGTTTTTACATTTAATACCTTGTATTTCATTCACTTGTTTTCTTCTTCCTGTATCTCAAAGAAATAAACCCATGGATCTCAGTACACTTTTCTTCATTGCTGGGTGCTTTTGGTTTTATCTCTGAAGATATTCTCCTTCACCTCTGGAAGGCTGCCACAGGTTGTGCCTGAAGTCCACTCTGTTCAGAGGCTCTAGAATGCCAATATTGAGAGTTTCCCTCTCAGGGGTGATGCCTGGTGAACTCGGCTGTTCTGTTTTCAGGCTCAGTTTAGGTCTAGGAGCAGACAACTTGGGTTTGTGTGGCTGCAGTCTCACATTAGTCAGTTTGTCTTCACCTTGTATTTCTGAACATAAGAGCACTTGGGAGCACCATGCAGGCACTTGGATATCGCTGCAGAATTGTCAAGTGTGGCACAACTGGTGGCGCTCTAGATCTAGAGATTTCGATGGCTCGAACTGAGTCAGTCTGATTAACTTTCTCAACACTGTGCTCCTGGCATGTCCCATCTACTGCTGCAGTCTGGAAGATCCCAATATGTGCCCTGAGATACCAACAGCTACTTTAATTACATAGAATTACCTCAGGTGCTGCATGAAAGCATACTTTAGAATGACAAGTAGTAAATAAACGGTTGGTTCCCTACTGTGTTTCTCCCACTGTGGTGTTTGTTTCAAATGGCATTTGGTCAGTGTCCTACTGCAAGTGCTGTAGCACCTGAAGTGCAACAGAGAATATTTTGTCCAAGACAAAAACACTAGTCAGGAAAGTTTGTAGGTGGATAGGAATCATAATAAAAATTCAGTGTAACTGATTTCCACCTTCCCCCAGTTTTCCTATACCTGCACTCTGGGCGCGGCAGGGGGGAACACTGGGCGATCAAGGCTCTGTGGGGATAGAGCATAGCGTGGGGGAAAGGTTTCTCAACACTCACAGTGCTGAGTTTGCTTTTCAGATACTGTGAAGGCAGTAACGGACTACAGGTCTGTAATTCAAATGTATGATAGAGTATTTAAATCCAATTTGCATAGGAATCATTTTATTAAGCGCAACCTATGAACGTACGTTATACATCCACTTTACTATCGGCCTCGGGAACAAAGTAGCTGCAGTAAGTTGACGTGCTAAGATATAGTAACACTGTTTTGTGCAGTATGTATAATCTAAGAGCTTTAATAGATTGTAATCCTTCAGATTTTTATGGTACTTTTCTTCCTAGATATCAAAGCAGTGAGCAAACATGCGCCTTTTGTCACTCTTGAGGTGGTTAGCAAATACAAGCCATGCAGTATCTGCAGTGATCTGATGATATACAGTAATATTTACATATTTAAATACTTTCAGTAATGGATAAGTTTTTTAAAAATACCTAGAGCTTTGTGACTTTGGAAAAGTAGCTTAGATTATTCTTCGCTTCTGGGCATCTATTATGCTTTTCAAATATTCAGAAAGTGAACACTGTATTGTAGTCCTACTTTCATTCTGAATTATGGTTTAAAGTTACCTGCTTTGTAAGATTGCTGTGTTGTTCAGTAAGGATATCTGAGTTTCTTGTGTAAGGATTGTTAGCCTTGAGTGGCTCTACATTGGACAGAAAGCAAGTTTTCTGTTAGAGAATCCATCAATGTTGGAAAAATGGTGTTCTGGATAGGATGCTGGAGGTATGTGGGATGTGGATGCAGGGCAGCTGAAGCCAGGGAAATTTTCCAGTTGAAGCAGAGTGGGAAAGGCAAGAAACATTGGTTTAAAAACAAACAAAACAACACCAAAAAACAGTTTCCCCTTAGAAGTGGGGAAGCAGCACAGTCTCTCAACACCTGTTAAGACCAGATCTAATGAGCAGGAAGAGCTGCCTTCCATAAACACTCAGGCCAGAGTTAGGTTGCATAACTGTAAGGTCACACTGAGGGAAACGGAGCCTCAGTGTTTCCTTTGGTAAGATTTTTTGCTTTACAAAGAGTGAAGATGCTTGTGGATGAGAAATTCCTTTTGCTACCCTGAAATCAGAACTCCTCTATTTCAGTGGAGGGGAAAGAGAGCTCTTCTACAAAGCCCAGTGGATTGTGCCCTGCATTGGAGTGGCAGGGGACTGGTTTGTAAGACCTGCCCACGCAGGAGCATGCCAGTTCTGTGGTTTGCATCTGAGATACTCAGATCTAGGGCAAAACCAGGAGTCGCCTCCCAAAACAGGAGGCTTGCAAGCATGGTGTGAGGTGCAGTAGTTAGGCTGGGCATACCCTGGTCGAGCAGGTCGAGACCAACTTGTGACATTTCCCATAGGAATAATTTTAAACATTCCTTGTACTACAGCTCTGCAAACGGAGTGCAGTGTTCCCCACCTCTTAATACTGGGCTCTTTCCAAACCTGACCCGGTGCTTTATTTCTGAGGTCCTAGAGTTGAGGGTTTAAATTTGGCCATCTCTGTTTTTTGGGGTTTTTTTCATTTTGAGTTGTGACCAGGCTCTCTTCTCTGCTCCTGGAGTTTGCAGCTTTCTGCATTAACAGCCTGGAATAGCTCAGTTTGCATTTACAAAGCCTTATTAAAAAGTATCTATCTGAGAAGTATGTGGAGATGTTCGCTTTTGGACTACCAGGTCCTCAAGTGCTCAGGTGCGAGGGCAGCTCAACAAAAGGCATTTTAGGTACAAATATCTTAAAATCTGGTGCCGGGGTGGGAAAGCCGTTTTCCCAAGCCTGTTGTTGCAGTGCCAGCAGTTTGTCGCCACGCAGAGATGCTTTGTAAGAAACGCCTGCCAGCCGAGGGCTGAAGTAAGAGCTTGGGACAGGGGCACAAGCCATGCTGCCAGGGCTGAAGCGGGGTTGAAAAACACTCCCCGCGGCACGCCGCCCTCCGCTCGTCCCGTTTCGCAGGGGCCGGTGCCAAGGTGGTGCCCCGAGTACGTTCCGTGTCGGGACGCGCGTGTTGGAGCTGGGACGGGAGCCAGGCGCGGGCAGCCGGACCCGCGGAGCGCGGCTCTAATCTCCCCATCAGCCTTAACCGACCCCCCTCCCTAGATCAAAGCGGGCTGGAGCCAAGGGTGGGAGCGGCCCCGGGGCTCCCGCAGCGGCAGGGAGGAGCCGGCGGGTCGCTGGCAGCTCCCTGACCTGCCGCGGGGAGGGGCGGCCCCAGCCCCGGCGTCTCCCCGCGGCGGCGGATCGGCGCGGCGCTCCCCGCTCGGGGCACGGTGTTGGGGCGAGCGGCGGAGCGGGCCCGGCTCCCGCGGGGCTGCGGGAAGAGAGGGATACCAGGATCGGGAGGGGGCTGCTTTCTCCGGTAAGTGCTGAGATCCGCGTCACGCCGGGTCCGCTCCAGACCTGGCCGTGCGTTCCCGTAGTGTATCTTGGCTTACGGCTGCAGCAGCTCGGGCGTTCAGAAAGCGTTGGGATGTGGGTTTAACTCAGACCATTGTGTGCCTTCGGTTTACTTACGCTGAAACGCTACTTCGCGATGCAAGCAGGCTCCTGGGCTTGTAAAAGGCTACAGCTGGGTGGAAATGCCGGAGAGCTTAGGCAGGACCGTCCTAGCGCTGGAGAGCTGGTGCGAAAGAAAAACATATACCCCCACCCCCCGACCAGGGATCCAGCTATTTCAACAGATGCAGTATTATAAAAGTAGTATATGGGGTTTATCAGTTGGTTTTGAGAGCGCGGCTCAGCAAGCAGGAGACTTAAAAACCACATATGCTTTGGAAATGAGGAGGGAAAAACATCAGTTCCCGCTCCTGCTTTCGAAGAAAGTCCTTGTAGGGCTGCTAGTGTAAACCAGTGCTTTCTGTATTTTCTGTAGCTAAATGGGAAGAATGCGCTGTGTTTATCAAATAGGTGTCATGTGCCTTGGCATTCCCACCGAGTCTTTTGCTTGGTTAATGTTCAGTAGTTGTCAAGTGAGGTTAGTGCTTCTATTGAAATATGAAGAAAAAAATGCTGCTATTAATAACAGGTTCTTCGAAGATGTTCAAATATAGCTTTTAATTTTGGACAGAAAGCAAAAAATCTGTTTCTACACAGATGGTTGAGAGGTTTGTTAACCTCTTACGTAACACTAATATAGTCAGGATGATGGTAGGCATCGTTGGAGCAGTATCCTAGAGAGTATTGCTTCTGTGCCCCTTTACGGCTGCAATAATTCAAATGTTAGTCCCACAGCATGATGAAGTAAAAACCCGTGGAACTTTCAATGCAAGTAACTCTTTTTGCATCCCGAAAGAGACGTATTTTGGTTTCTCCCCCTCTGTTTAAGCAGGATTAGAGCTATTTTGGATCAGAATATTTGCAATTGCAAACTTAAATGTCTTTCATATGGTCATGAAAAGTCAGTAAGTTGTGTAAATAAGATTTGGTGTGATGACAGTGTCGCAGTTGTAAGCAGTGTTCGGGTTTTTTTTTTAACAGCTTTCCATGCTGTTAAACGGTGCTGATGTATACCTGCTTTCCAGTGCTATGCACATTTTTTCTTGAAGTAGCATGTTTTGTTTTAGTAATTTCTGTTTGTAGCTGTCTCTCTTTCCAAAACTCAGACTATTGGAAGCTTTTTCAGACTTTCTTAATGATTTTCTTTTTTTTTCACTTCCCCTACATATATATGCTTAATTATTTATTTTTAATCATGCAAAACTCGTGAAAGAGAATTTTCAGGTCTCGTTGTTGCTTCTATCAATAGTTTAATTACATTTACTGTGAATCCTGACTTTAAAAAGACTTTGTAGTTAAAGCACTGCAATGGATTTCTTCAGCTGAAGCCTTGCAAATGATTTCTGTAAGTGGACTGCTCTTGTTTTTCTGTTTGTGCCAGAAGAAGTAACTTTAGCTTAAAAGCAAAGCAAAATTTGCTTCTGAAATTCTGGAGACATTTCTTCCCACCCTTTTGTGCTGGTTTGGGCAGTCTTTCCCAACCCCTCACCCCACAGCTGTCACTGATGGGTCAGCCCGTGTGCCAGGTTGGCACTGCTGGTTCACTAGAGCCCATTTCTAGCATGTGCTGTGGCAGGGGCACGGTGACATCTGGAAAGTCGCAGTCACAGGAACTGCAGTTCCCCAGCCAGCCTGCGACGCAGGAAATGAGCTCATGGTGTCTCTGGTTCTCAACCCTTCAGGCTGCAGAGAGGGATGGAAGAGCTAGCTGGGCTTTGAAACACTTGCTACAAAAGGGAGGGGGGGGGGGGAAATTTCCCTTCTCCAAATCAATTCTGCTTCATGATTGGCTTCTAACTACTGCTGCATGGTAAAAGTACTTAAATTGCTGAAAATCTGCTCGGTAACAGAGAGACATTATTTGAGAAAACAGGTACTTATAGTCTGTGCAGAAAATAAACTGACTGTAACGGCATTTCTCAAAAATGTGAGCTACATGGTTATCAGTCCTCAGAGTGAAACAGTTGCATTAAAGTCACCTAAACTGCTATGCTGATAAAATAAGAATTAGAGAGTCTTCTTGAAGATTAAATATGTGTATTTAAAATATACTTTAAATACCTGAAAAAGAAGTGGAAAGGACTGGGGAGGCTTGTCCTAGTATGCATCTGTATTTTGTGTGGTGAAAGTTTTTCAGGGCAGACCTGGTGGTTAACAGCTGAAATCGAAAAGCAAGACTCGTGGTATTGAGGGAAACCGAGCACCGCGTATGAATGCATAGGAGTAAGAGCTAGAGAATTTGAAAAATGTCTAGCTGAGAGCCAAAATGGAGATCAACAACCATAAAACATTAAAAAGCTGTTTGACTTGCTAAAGACCATTGCAATGATAGATAACTAGACGTCTCCCATAAAACCCAGTATGAAACACCAGGCACCACCTGTTACTCCTGCGAACACTGAGGAAAAAGCAAAGATGCAAAGAATTTTGGTGATGCGAAGGAGGAGAAAACCCTCCTTAAGAGTGGCTGTGCACTGCCTGGCACAGCAAACGAGGTCTGGAGAGGATTTAACTGAGTTTACAGGTTGAGTCCATGTAACCCATTTGCCACATGGAAAGACATTAGTGTCCTAAGGGACTACAAGGCCATTTCGTCTGGAAGGAGGTTTAATAGGGAACACTGGAATTGTTAAATGTTGCTTATTTCAAGAATGCACTACTTTTCAAATCCAACTGTTTTTAGATGAACTTTTGACATGGAAAGACAGTTTTGTTACTTCAGGCAGCATGTTTGTCTCAGAACCGTGGTGCTTTGTAGCTGACAGGTCTCCAGAAAACTTGGCCTGGTTCAGCTGGCTGAGGATGACTACAGCTGTAAGGCTTTAGGTAACTTTTAAATGGAACTTGAGTTTTGTCCTACCTTAAAATGGTAAAAGTCTTATAACCAGCTTAGTTTTATTTTAGTGCAACGTACAGTTTTGGGGATTTTTTTCTTACATGGTTAAAATAACCCTCAACACGTAGTTGTCGTCTTCTGATCTATAAATTATCGCTACTAATATACTAGGCTATACTAAATTTCCACTACATCATTCCCTCTTGAATTTGCACTTCTATCGTTCTCAATTGCAGGCGTTATGAGGCCAGATGGGATTTGTTGAACCAATGTTTTTTTAAGACTTTTTTTTTTTTTTAAGAAACTTTAAAGCAAAGAAAAATTCTTTCAGTTGCAGCCAGAGGAACAGGTGAACTTAATCCAAGTCTAAAAAGAACACGCTAGTTAGGGAACACCAAATCCTACATAGTTTCAGTGTGGTACAGCATTACTTTATTTCCTGAAGGGCTTGCAATGCAGATGGCAGATGTCTGCTGGGTGAGCCGTGTTCGTTGTTAGCTCCACAAATAATAGAAGGTTTACTCCATAAAACTGTCACTAAGTAACATCGCCTTTACAGACCGTGGTGCTTTCCAGGTATGACACTCTTCCAAGCTGTTGTTCTGAACTGCACTGCTAAAGTGCTTTCTTAGCAGTTACCATCATCAAGTGTGCAGTAATTAAAGATAATTTTAGTTTCCTTTCCTTAGCAATCCAGCTGGCTTAATAGACAAATAGATGTTAATGTTTGAAATATGGTGTGTCCAGCTAGAGAGGTGGTTACCTAAGTGTGATGTATCAGACATGTAGGTTAACACTTTTTCAAATTGCATTTGATCTTCTGTTAAGTAGAGCTGTCTGTATTGAAACCTGTATTATCTACAACCTCACTATTCAGAACAACTGTCCGCTACTTCCAAGTCTTCAGATGTAAACTGGAATAAGGCTGAAAACCCCACTCAGTTGGAGAATGCCAAATCCTAAAGCATTCTGAGGAGTGCAGCAAAAATAAAGCATTGAAAGGATTCAGAATTCTCAAAAACTGCTTTTTCAAAAATTTTTGGTGATTTTTTTTTTTTCTCCTGATGAGCAGGTTTGTTTGATTTCCCACATCCATGTGTTTTAAAAAAAGAAAAGCCACCAAACGCAATGAAAATGCACAGCCCAACTCATTCTAGAGAATTGGTCTGGGTCCCACTTCTTAGCAGTGACTGAATAAAGCACTTAATCAGATGCCTACCTTAAGCGTGCTAGGTAGTCTGTCATACTTTAGTACGGCACTGAAGGAGCTTCAAGGTAGGCAGGTGCTCCCATGGCCTTGCTCAAAGACTGTAGGAAAATGGACAGAACTCAGTAGTTTCTCAAGGCTTGGGAAGAAAGAGAGAATCAGCTTGACCTGTTAAAATTGTTACAGCCTGAAATAGTTCATGAGTAGCCTGTTGAACAGGAGAACAAAGGCAGCGTTACGTGTTGTGGTACTGATGGTGACGGTCGTCGGCTGGTCTTGGAATTTACTCGTTTCTAATGAGTCCTGAAGATTGCATTTAAACTGAAAGACACGCAGGTAGATAGTACATCTCTTGAAAATAAAGCATTTTATCTTTGGCCGTATTAAACGGAGGCTGCTGAGCTGTCTGAAACAAAAGTTGCGATTCCCACGTTGGTGTTCACGAGAGGTGCAGATCCCGTGATGGTCCCACGCGTGTCTGTGCTGGGGCTGCCCAGCTTCTGTCGGTGCGCGTTGGCCCGTGTCTCTGGCTGACACCTGTGTGCCTTGCCCATAAATACGTGCTTCCCATTACAAAGCGATTTGAAACGGCTACTGAAAACTGTGTCGTGTTATCTCAGTTGCTGCATGCTGCAGATGTCCTGGGTTTAAAGCAAAAGAGCGGGGCGCCTGTCTTCTGGAAGGGCTGGTGTTTGTAGTATCTCTGTACCTGAATTTCAGTTGTCACGGGAGTCTGCTGGACTGTAACTTTGACCCGTGTACAGCAGCCTCAAGCTGCGACGTGGATGTGTCTAACTTAGAGATGTAACATCACCGTGCATCTCTCTTAGGTGAGTGAATGTGAAAATAAGCAGCCAGAAATTCCTAAAATCCTGCCAGAGGACTCGAGAGGAGCTTTCTCAGCCTCAGTGTCCAGAGAGAACCCGACTGCTCAAACACAGCGGTATTCCACATAGCCGATACATCACTTCAGAGCAAAGCGAAGCTGAGCCAGCCACTGGAATCTTTACTCCCTACGCTCAGTGGAAAGCCCTCCGTGGGCTTGCCATGCCTGGGCCAGGGAGGGGGTATCCGGCAGGAATGTGTGGAATTGGAGGCTGGAAAAAATACGCTCCTCAAGCAGCGTATTCTCCTGTTCTGAGCGGTTATCTAACTGAAAGTGACTTCCCAGGGCATCTGGCTCTGCACATGATCTAGAACAAATAGCGGAGGATTAATTTGTGTTTCAGAAGTGAAGGATTTAGCTACATCTAGGGGAGATGCTGCGGAGGGCGGTGTGTGTGTAGGGGGTGTGCTGCCCGGGGGTAGCATTCCACTCTGCAAAGCACTTTCTGCTCAGAATTAGCATTCCGGCAATTAAATAGCTCAGCTGGCTGGGCAGGCTTAGCTCTCTGAGCACTCTAGCAGAGGCATGGGGGAAGAAAGTGAGTTAGAAACTTCCTCGTTTATCTGTCTTAATCTGTATGTTGTGTCTTTCTGCAGAGTTCAGTGTCTGTAATGCAAGCCTTGCAATTTGGACTTAGAACGTTGATTGAATTCAGTATTAAAAAGGCAACATTAAGGCAGCTAAAGCAGTTGTAATTAACTGATTCTGGTTTTTTAAGCAGGTGTTGGTTTATTCTTCTGAATAGTGTGTAATTAGTGTTCTTTCTTCCTTGTTCTCCTTTCTGCTTCTCCCCATGTAACTTGTGAAACAAATTCTTATCTAGGTGTGATGTTTGACCTTTGTGTTATTTATCAAAATAATAATTGCCAACTTATTTTTAAAGCTTATTAAAACACAGTTATAGTTAACATAGGGGAAGTTGGCTGCTGTGAGCGCTTCAGACAAGTTTTGATTTTGAGCCAAGGTCCTCCATCACCTTTTCTGTGTTAAGCTTTCAGTTATTTACATTTTACTTGAAAAAGACAGGACTTCAGAAGAAAATCTTTAATATCCTTTATTTACAGCACAGTGCATTTCTTAACTGCCTGTGGAATACATGTCACTCGGAAGCATGAGCTTCTCAATCAGCAGTAATTGAATCCTGGGATTACCTTTTTTAAGCTTGGGGAAAAAACATGGTTGTATTCTGTCTTAGAATCTTTTAGGTTGGAAAAGACTTTTATGATCATCAAGTCCAACCGTTAACCCAGCAGTGCCAAGTCCACCACCAAACCATGTCCCTAAGCACCACATCGGCACATCTTTTTGAATACCTCCATGGTATCTTTTTAGTATTCATAACTTCATTTTGAGCTTCTGCTAAAGACCTAGTCTACCATCCAGAAGTTTTGACAGATGTCTGCTGAAGCGGCTTGATCTATTTAAATAAGGCATTTTAAAAGAATTTCTGCAAAAAGTACAATATGTTTCATTTTCATTAGAAATTGGAGATGGAAAAGGAGGTTACTGAAACGAGCATGTTAATGATTATTAAACAGTCTCTACTAGTGTCCTGTCTCCTGCTGGCTTTCAAAGCACACAGGCAAATTGCAGTGCAAGGTGTGGATGGCTACATAGTTTGTACCGAAATCTGTTTTCATAAATAGTGGATTTTACTTAGCCTTGTGCAAAATGATCTTGTTCCCTCCCATGCATCTCAACCGTTACTTGTTAGTTGTGACCCAGAGACAGCCAGTAGTCTATTCGTTTGACTTATGTTTTGGTTTAATCATAAGTATTTACATAACTTCACTATTTTTGTTGACCAAGTGCAAGTTCTTCAAAACACTCCCGACTGTGTGTGGTTCCTTTCTGTTTCCCTGTGTTGTGAAAGATGAAGATGAGAGTTGTGAAAGATAAAGATGAGAGAGAAACTTTACTCATTTTAATCTAAAGTTATTTCTGAGCACCTGAAAACATTGCAGCTCTGTAAACTTTGCTTTATTTGTCTCTTCAGGAACATCGCCTATCCATCAAGAATTTGGAGCATGGCTATGAGCAACGTCAGTGACTCTGCGGTTCTGAGCAATGGCAGCATCTTGTCAAATGCTACTGGCCCAGGTATCGTTGCAGCTAATGACGGAGACGTCGGGGTCCAACAACTCCCATCCAAGGAAACACCAAGAACGAAAGTGAGTCCAAATGGCTGCCTGCAACTTAATGGTACAATCAAACCATCCTTTCTGCCTTTAGACAACCAAAGAACTCAGCAGATGTTGTCGCAGTGCTGCCACCCTTGTCCATACCATCATTCTTTAAGTAGCCATAATAACAAGCAAGAATGTCATTCGGTGGTTGGCAGCTCAGCACCATCTCCTATGACTTCGTGCTGCATTCAGCCCCATACTGAGTATTCAGCATCTCTTTGCCAAAAACACACTCCTATATATCAGCCTGCCTGCTGTCTTCAGCCCTCCCCGTCCTTCTGCCTTCACCATCAGTGGCCTGACCATTTTCAGCATCAGCCTGTGCAGCAACATGTAGCCCGCATAAGGTAAGCGGAGTGCACTGATTGTTAGTTCGGAGTATGGGTCATCTTTTCCATAACTATTTCTTTTTCTTACAAAAGCAGGCTATCAAAGAGGAAGATGAAACAAATTTCTTCCCCAGTGTTTTTACAGGTTAATCTTGGATGCATTACCAACCTAATTTTTTTCAGAAGCAACCAAGTCAAGAAGCTAGTTTTGTTGTGCTACGTGAATATTCCTGAAATGAATTAGTCCTTTGTGTGGGGCGGGGGAGGGGAAGCTGTTTTTTCTTCCTCTTGGGGTTTTTTTGGAAGTCATGAACGGTTTCACAAGACAAGGTATACAGCTACATTGTGTGAAGCAAACCAATTCAGAGATAGCTAAGCCAACACTGAACTGCTATGTCTGTATCTGTATTTCATCAAAACTCTATTTCCTCAAAAAGATGCATTGAAAAATACTTTCAACAGTTCTGTTCATAAATGCACTGGCTGGTTTTTCTTTATCAGACCAACTGGTTCAGTGAGTTGCCCTTGTGTCTTTCCTTGTATGTGTCTGCTAAACTTCAGAGTTGTGTTAGGACTGAGAAATTTTGGATTGTTCTAGGTTTTAATTCTTTCGACCTTCCATGTGATATGAACTTGCCTTTTTATATCTATTACCTTTGGAGTTCCAGTGACAGTAGTCTCAGCTACATGGAGCAATAATCACACAGGAAATCTACAGCTTGCTGGTCCAGGGCAAAATCAGGTAGACGAAGAGGCAGTTTCTTACAATCAAGTTCCCCATTGCACTACGACACTTGGAAGATTTTATGCAAGCTGGGTTTTGGGTTTTTTTTGGGTTGTGGTGGGTTGGTTGGTTTGTTTGTTTGTTTTTTGAATTGCAATTGAGACAGACTGGATGCATTTTCACTGGGGAAATAAAAGCTACCCTTCTCCCTGTCATCCAACATTTCTGTCTGTGCTCTAAAACTTGGAGCTACAAGTATTTCTCAATCAGTTATAATGATTTGGTCTTGGTGAAATATATGATGAACTGATTTTAAACTTATGAGAATATCAGAGTGGGACAAATATGTAATGTGGAAAAACTCAAAGTGAATAAAGCTTTTTTCCTTATGGTAAAAGCAGATGAAAGTAAGGTTAATAACACAAAGTGCAAATCAGCTTTCCCCTGCCAGTTATTCCTCTTACAAATGGAAAAAATCTTAGTTGTTGCAACTGCTTACAGTCAGACATGTTTTTTCCACCCCATACCTATTTAAATGTTGAGTAAAGATGAAAACTTTTGTATGCAAAGGTAGGTAGGAGGTTGAGCGATGACTGAATCAGTCACACTTTTCAAACTGTTGGAATGGGAGCACTCATTTCGCTGGTTTTCTCCCTGTGGAGCAGGACTGTTAAACTTCATCTGTATTCTGTGGTCTTGAGGAAGGGAACAAATGTGATCTATAGTCTGGGTTTCTGTTCTTACTCGAGGAAAAAGAACAGTGAAAAGTTCTTCCGGATATGGTAAAATAATGTTTTCCACAGCACTTCACAAATACAAAGTCTTTGTTTCAATGGGTCTGATTAGGATCTTGAGCTGAGATGCTTTTTTTCATCTTGCATTTCCTCACCATGGTGTACATTTGTACATAAATATGCATAACTGGAGGTAATGATTTATGGTAGATGTTCATCTTAATGTTAGCACTCAAAGTAAGGATACAATCTGACCTTTAAAGCGTCTGTAGTTATTAACTCGACTACCTTCATTAGCATACTCTAATAGCCCTATCAGTTAATGTTTCATTTCTGGCCTTCTGTCTAGCTACGATCACTGAATTTTCTCATGGAGAAGATACTTGCAATGTGCCTCATAGGTCAGTAAATTGAGTCCATCTTCTAAAGGCCACCTACCTTCTGGTTGCTCTTACCTGTTCACTTAGCTCTAGACATGTGGTAAACAGGACTTGTGTCCCATGTCACTCTGAGGAACCTGGACTTGTATACATCTTAATTCCTGGCTGGCGCTGCATTAATGGACAATACTCATATATAACTGTTATCCCTTGTGTCCTTGGCATGGATCCAAAGACTTCTTTTCCCTCTGAGTAGTCTACAAGGTGTGTCTAATGTTATAGCCTCCTGTTGCATTGTGAATGTAGTTTGTCATACTGTGAGGCCATTGCTAATGAAGACATGCTAGTAGATGGTAAAAACAAGGTGCAACTGGATGCAGGCTCGCAGGTGGATGGTTGCTTCTCCCTGAGCATGTAATCTGGCTCGTTGGTAGCTCCTGTGCAGTGCGAAGTAGATGATAACTGTATGTTCATTCTTGACACGCCAAGATAACTTTCTGTACACAGATGAGTAACACTTTCACATGTGCGATATTTTTATGTGATCTCTCTTCCATACTCTAATTTTATTATATTTTGAGCCCATAATCTGCACAACAGCTTCTTCTTAGGTTTTTTTTTTTTAGGCTAATTGGAAATCATCCAGCTTTATAAATATGCGCATGTTTTAACAGGCTATTAAAAAAGCAGGTTCTCATACGTTAATTACATTCAGTGTGTAGTCAAACTAGCTTTCGTTTTGGTTCTTTGCGTTTTTAAAAATTGCATCCAAATATAGTTTTAAGTTTAAGGGTGGGGGGTGGGGAGAACCTGATTAGATAGAAGGGGACGAACACTCCTTGCAAACGGTATCACTAATGCTCACAGTTCTGGGCAGGTAACCAATTGTTTCAGCACGACAGGTTTTGTCAGGTTGTGAAGCTCAAGGCTTAATGTTTGTCGGTGACCTAATATTAAAGGAATGTGGCTCTGGTATATCATTGCGGCTTGGAGTGTATAAAGAAGACGGATTGAAGTAATGCCACACTTGCCCTATTCTTTTAAAGCTGGCTGAATCTGGAATTGTGTAGTGTATTCAGCTGTGAAGTTTAAACTGAATTACATGGAGATGTCATCTATACAGTATCACTCGCATGTCTGGGCAACTGGTAACTTTTTAGAGTGGTGAAAAAGGCTTGTAGCATAAAAGAAAATATTTTTGGTGGTTTACAATGGGATTGTGACAAAAGATTCTATTGTGAAAGTAGGTAAAATAGGTCAACTGTTGGTCGTAATGATTCTGATGGTTTATAGATATTTTTGAGGTTGGAATATCTTGAGCAAAGATGTTATTCTTTTTTTGTGTGTGTTATTTTGTGCACATACTTACGATGTAATTAATTCAAAGATGTTCGTACCTTCTTTGTTTTTTTAAAGGGCATAATATCTTGACTGCACAAACGCTCCCTGGGAAATTCAGCTGTCTCTCTGTATCAGGATGCAATTATCCAGGGACTTGATTTGCTTTCTGACAAACGGTTTCTAAACTTACCTGTTTGGAGCATGATGTGATTAGTTCTTCTTTTCAGGTACTATTGGAAGATTATTTTTTATTTCCACCCTGCCCCTTAGGAGGGCTCATGTTGGAGTAAACCTTTTAGTCTGAATGCCCTTATGTATCACGGGAAATATCTGGGCTTAGAGCCACTGGAAGGTGGGTAGTTAGTGCCCTTCTTTTGCTACCATCTGCTTCTGTAATCATCACAGCCTTCAGCGAGTAGACAGGAGAAATGGGGAGGAGGAACCAAGCAAGGCTGTGAATCTGAAGAAGTCGGAGAAGCGTGAAGACTGATGTGTGACAGCTGGAAGCACCGAGTTAGGAGTCACTAGGGAAGAGTAAAACTATGCAGCCCAGCAGCATGTTTAGAGGGATGAAAGGAGGATAAAATAAATAATGAAGGGTTGCATGTTCTAGCAGAGCTAAACACTGCCATGAAGAAATGGAAAACCAGAAAACTCTTAAAATTGTTTCTGGTATTTTTCAAAATCTGTTCTTTATATAGGAAGGTATGCATGTAAAATAGCAGAGGAGGAAGAATGTGCAGAGACCATTCAGTGTGGTGTCTCAGATTCATGGGAAGCATGGGGTAGCAGTGTTGTGTGTGGCTGTTGCCTCTGCTACAAAATTGAATAGCTTCTCTCAGACTTGTATGTGAACCTTTTAATGGGAAAACACCAGTTAAAAACTACCTGTATCCTCACTAATCCTGATGCCAACTCTTTTGGAATATCTCTTTTGTGATACGGTTTAGAAAACTTAGGTCTGCGGACTCAGAGACAAAAGGTAGGGGAGAAGAGGGCGGGGAGCTGCAAAAGAACCGATGATAATGCTGGTAAGAAAGCTGCTCCAAACTGCCAGTGCATGTAGTACTGTCAGTTCTGCAGTATTGGACCGATTATTGTTATTAGTGGACTGATCCTGGATTGCTTGGAGTAGACCTGCTCTGTATCACCTACCAGTATTTACATTTCAGGACTATACCCTTAATGCTTTAGGCTAAAGCAGATAAGTAGAGAGAACTGTTCTGAAAAGCATCTGAATTATCTCTGGTAAAAAAAAAAAGGGGGGGGATAAAAGGACATGTGGTATGATCCCTCCATGATCGTGCAGTCATCTCAAGCTAGGTTGTGAAAGTAAAATCAGTTTCAAGATTCACAGAATCATTAATTTGGCTAAGATTTAAGACTTTGGAGTGTATGTAAACCGCTCCTCATCGCCCACTAGCCTAGTTTGAAGGTTTTAGCTCCCAAAGCTTAGTTTGGATTGCTAGATTCAAAGTTTTCACGTGCTAGACCAATTTATATTCTAAGCAAGGTAAAAACCATAGTACTTCAGAGTCAGGAAACTGGTAAAGCATTAATATCTTCAGACTTACTGTACATCTTCCTTTCATTTAGATTTAAGCCTTCTTTTGAACTGTTTTGGCATTGCCGATTTATGTGACCGTTCTGGGATTCTGCGTTCTGCTGTATCTCAGAGTTCTGTGCCACGCAGTTTAAACAGTATTGCAGACATACTTAAATACGTACACGTTAATGAATACTTTAAAAAAGAGATCTGTACAAATGGAAAAGATGTGAAGTGAGGATAGAGCATTATAGCTGCCTCTTCCTGTTTTTATATTTTCCTTCTAGTTACTTGGCATAAAGATTAGAACCAGAAAGAAATAAAAAGCTCTTGTTTTTTCAAAAAGCAAGAGTATGTTTGCCAAATACCAATCTTAATAACAAGACTTTGTTATGAAACAGCTCCCTGCTTGATTCCAGGAATAGGATAATTGTTATCTAGTACATTCTGCCTGGCTTGCAGAGCTGGTTATACGTATATGTGTGTATAAAATATTTTCAAATGTTCTCATTTCAGCAACATTAACTGTTCACAAGAACTACTACTTGGATTTTTTTAAACAAAGTATTTTCCACCTATCTAAATATTTTCTATTTTGAAAATTGTTAGCTTCTGTGATATTTGACGCATTAAAGGATACTTTTCACTTTTTCTATGAAACATGTACTAATGTCCTTCTTTACAAAATGTGTATGTATATACTGTGTTATAGATTAATAAAAGAGGCTTACTCCTTTCCCCTAGGAAGATTAAAAATAGATATCTTAAAAAAAAAAAAATCCTTTAGGTCAGATTTTTGAAGGTAGTTTCTGAAACTTTCAATTAACCTTTAGCAGCTAAAAGGCAAAAGGTGTTACCGTCGTTTCATTCAGTGCTGAGGATGTTGCAAATACCTTGATTCATGCTGCAGATGAGGAGTTCCTGGGTCTTGGTAATTTGTATGGAAACAATACGAATTTCTGGCTCTGTTCTCATTGAAGCCATTTGTTCCGTGCTAAAATAGGAGTCCAGTGGTTTCCCAGCATGAAGAGGCCGGAGGCACATGGGAACCACAAACTAGATGCTCCCTTTCATGTCGCAGCATTAACAGGCTGGTGGCATGCTTGGGGATTTTCTTGTAGCTGAGGAAAGGAAAGGGAATGTGTAGCAGTCTCATGCATCCTTCTGAATTGGAGTCCAAATGTGGGATTCTCTGTTGTGCATGTGTGGAGGAAGAGCTCTCCTGGTGACCAAACAGATGAACTAGTTCTTTTTCTTGGAGGTAATTTGTCATGGCAGTGAATAATTTGAGCTGTGCTCTCATTTTTGCTCATTTACTCATTTTTTACTACTAGTCTTACGTTATCCCTGAGCATGGCACCTTAAGAGTTTTATTCTGGTTTTATTTATTAATTTACTATTCCTGTGATAATTATTGTGCATTGTCAGCCACACAAACAACATGCTGCACTTTCTGTTAGTCTTGCACAGAGCTGAAAGCAAAGGAATGACACACAGAGACTGGAATACAAATAAAGAACACTTTATAATTCAGTGGCTGACTAAATTAAAAAAGCATGCAGAGGAAAAAAAATTAAGTGCACTTAAAATAAAAATCTCATTCATTAGGCAGTCCAAGGCTTGTAATTGTCCTAATTAAGCATTAGTGTTTGTCTAGACTTCAGATTGCTTTGAAGCCAGCATTTCTGTGATAGCAAAAGAGGATTCTGAAGGTTCCTGCTCTGGTCTGAGTGCAGTGGAGTACCAGCCTGGCCGAATTTTGACCTTTAGTCTCTGCCACCTACAAACTCCAGGTGCTGGGTGCTTGAAGATGAATTTCCCCTGCCCTGTATCCCTCACCTTTCTTTGAACACCTGAAGATCTGGTACTTTGCTAGTCATCTGCTGGGCCTCTGAACTGCTGAGACAAAGCTGATGATGTGAGGGAAGTGGTAAAAAACATGGGTCTTTTCTTTTGTGCTCTGTTGACTGGAAAACCAGCATCAGCTGTGTTCCTTCTTGAACAGGATTAAGTGGTGTGGGTTTTGAGATGACTTAAAACTGAGAATTTACATATGCCTATTAAAAAAACCAAACGTGGCAGAACAGGCAAAATGATGGCAGTTTGTTGGAATGCTTTGCCTGCGTATGGTTGTTCTCATCCAATGTTAATTTAATGGCAGGTTGCGATAAGGTTCAGATGTGAAACAAGGCAGCACGAGACAACAAAGATCAAAAGTCTAAACTGAACGTGGCCAGGTGTCTGATTTTCAGCCCTCTTAGAGATGAGATGTGGAAGATCTGAGTCTTTCTGCTTCTTACGATGGAAGGGGGGAAAGTGCAGAATGAGGAACATGGGCTTTGGAAAGCTCTTTGTAAGTTGCAGTGATTGTCTGTGTCTTCCAAAATCACTTGTCCTTCCTCTCTGATGTTTCAATGTTGTCTTCATCTCCTAGTAAGTAATAATTGATGTGCATGCTTTTAAGTACTCAGTGGTGCTGCAAGAGTAAAACAAAACCAAACCACCCAGCCACAGTGTGTGAGAGAAATACACAGGGTGCCTGAGCCACTTGGCATTAATTTTGCTACGCTAAGATTGCTGTGAGATTTTTGCCCAGGATATGTGCTGGATAAAGAACTCTCTTAAAGCCTTGACTGTCAGTGCAAAATAGAAATGAGATGGTACCACTGACAGATGAGTACAGGTGAGGGGAGTTGCAGGTAGAAAGCCTAAGTTGTCAGGACCGGTCATATTTCAGAAAGCCTGACCTCTCTGTTTGGAAGTTAGGATTTTTTTTAATAAAATCATAAATAAAAGAATTTACTGGACTATAAAAGCTTACATGCATCACTTCTCCAGTATTTTCTGTGATGCTAGTAGGATACTTCTCTACAAAATTCTTGCATTACATTTCCAGTTTGTAGGATGTTTAGTTTGTTCAGGCAAGTGGGTGAACTTTTGCTAACTTTTTGCTGAACAGCTTTGATTATATTAAATCTGGTTTATAGTCTGTTTAATCTTGCAGTGCTTTTTTTGGGTCTTGGTTACAATACTGAAAACCTTTAAATGTTGGGTAAATATTCCCTTTTTTCCTTGCTTCTTACGGAGCAAACAAACCAGAGTTAATCTAGGGAGGCACAGGAGGTTATGTTGCATTATATATGTACAGTTTTGTCATCTATGTCAGCATAAGCAAAAAAGCCTTCTTTGTGTAACTACTTAGTAAATACTTTTAAATCTTTTGTGTTGAATATACACTTATATAATTTAAAAATTCTGATAGTCTAAGTGACTAAATTCACAGACATTGGAACAGCAGCTCAACACCAAAATCTATGAAAGGAAATGCTTTGCTAAATTTAGGACAAAGTTGGTTAAGTAACAGTATTTTCATTTGCTGCAAGAGAGTATGCAGAAAGGTGAAAACTAGCATTTATCCCCGTAGTCTAATAATTTGTAGAAACTGTAAGGGCTTGTAGGCTATTGTCAGGAAAGCTCTCTGGTCAAAGGAGGTTTTCTGAGAGCAAAGCTGAACCCCCGCGACTTACATTCACAAATTTTTACATCTGCCCAGGAAGGAAGACTGAAGCATGTACCAGTTGAAGCGTGATATATGACAGTCTGAAGTCTTCCTACCCCAGAGTAAACTTACATACGCTTAATGTCAGTTGTTAATGCCTATAAGAACATGGATTTCAGCCTTTGTGGAGAAATACCTTGATAAAAATAGGTGTTCTTGTACATATCTTTCATTCTCTTTGGTATCATGGGATGGAGTTTTTCTTGTGTGTATGTTGTGATTTCTTGGGTAATGTTAATTTCCTGTCTGTCAGAGAAATACAAGATGTGACCATGACCTTGTGTTGCTCCATTAAACTGGGAAGTGTAATAAAACCAGCTTTGAAATAAAATATTTCTAAGGAAGGAACTTTTTGCCAGTAAAAATGCTGAAAACTACTCTAGTCATCATTTAAATCCCAGAACATATCTATTAATTTCACTGTAATTACAGAGAAAAGCAAAAAGACTAATGGTTTTAGACTTGTGAAGGATCTTGAAATAATATTAGTCTGCTCCAAATTAGCTGTTGGCTTGTTTTCAAATAATGATTCATGGTGGTATTTTACTAAGCCTTTTTTATTGTCTTGAATAAAGTTCAGAACTTTTGTTTAACTTGCCAAGCAGTACTATATGTGGTCCTGCCCTTAGTGCTTCAGAAGTTAAAGGAATATATATATATATATATCTATCTTCAATTAAACCTTTTGAAGAACACACTCTAAATTATGTATAAACTTTGCCATTTAAAGCTGGGACAATCCAGTTAAGTATGTTTGATGGCAGTTTTCTTATTGACAGTTTGAGAACTGTGTTTAAAAATGGCTACACTCATTGAACGAAAGTTTAGGGAAAGAAGAATGCAAGAAAAATATTTGCAGGGTGTATATGATTTGGCTCCTTCATACACCATCAGATTTTCCAACACAGAAGATGATTTAATTCCTGTTTGAGACAAGTGAACCGGGGAGATGCTGCTAAGGAAAAGAGCCAGCTTTCCTAGTCAGGTGATAATATTTAGTCAGTTGTTGAAGATGTAAGAAAGAGGGATGGCATTAGAAGTCAGTATTGCAAAAATGAGGTTCTAAGTTTCTTAAACTGAAAACTTTAGGAGTAAATCCTGGGGTGGTGTGTGTATAATATACCATCCTTGTGGAGCAGTGAGGAAAAGGGTGCGGAGGGGAGAACAAACCCCCAACCTTGGAGACATTTATAGGAGCGTTTCAAGTCATCTGTGTGATGTAAATTTATGGAAGTTTTAGTTTTAGCATATAATGAATTTTATTGGGATGCTAAACTTATCAAAATAACTTCCAAATGAAAGTACGTACATGTAGGATGTCAATATGATTGCACTGACCTTTTCCCATTTCTGTTCACTTGATGGAAACGTATTTTCCTCTTGTAAGTTGGCATGAGCCCTAAGTTTGTGATTGGTAGATGGTGAAACTACCTGTTATTTTTTCAAAGTACGTAGTTTAATATTGATTTCATAGCAGAAAGGAAGGGAGCAAAACCTTGGCTTAGTTAAGTATATAGGGTTTGTCACTGACGTTCAGGGATGTGGACGGTGGGATTGAGTGCACCCTCAGCAAGTTTGCTGATGACACCAAGCTGTGTGGTGTGGTCGACACGCTGGAGGGAAGGGATGCCATCCAGAGGGACCCGGACAGAGAGAGGTGGGCCTGTGCCAACCTCGTGGAGTTCAACAAGGCCAAGTGCAAGGTCCTGCACCTGGGTCGGGGCAATCCCAAGCACAAGCACAGGGTGGGTGGAGAATGGATCAAGAGCAGCCCTGAGGAGAAGGACTTGGGGGTCCTGGTGGATGAAAAACTGGACATGAGCCGGCAGTGTGTGCTGGCAGCCCAGAAAGCCAACTGTATCCTGGGCTGTATGCAGAGAAGTGTGGCCAGCAGATTGACGGAGGGGATTCTCCCTCTCTACTCTGCTGGCGTGAGACCCCACCTGGAGTACTGCATCCAGCTGTGGAGCCCTCAGCATAAGAAGGATATCGACCAGTTGGAGTGAGTCCAGAGGAGGCCATCTCTGCTATGGGGACAGGCTGAGAGAGTTGGACATGTTCAGCCTGGAGAAGAGAAGGCTCCGGGGAGACCTTATGGCACCTTCCGGTACCTGAAGGGGCTGACAAGAAAGCTGAGGGGGTCTTTTTACAAGGGTCTGTAGTGGCCGGACTAGGGGTAATGGGTTTAAATTGAAAGCGGGGAGATTTAGATTGGATATCAGGAAGAAATTCTTCCCAGAGAGGGTGGTGAGGCACTGGCACAGGTTGCCCAGAGAAGCTGTGGGTGTCCCATCCCTGGAAGTGTCCAAGGCCAGGCTGGGTGTAGGCTTTGAGCAACCTGGTCTAGTGGAGGGTGTCCCTGCCCATGGCAGGGGGGTTGGAACTATATGGTCTTTAATGTCCTTTCCAGCCCAAACCCTTCTGTCATTCTGTGAATCTGGTTTTACCCCATGTGCATGCTGTAGGTCAGTAAAGCATACACTTATATGCTAAATTTAAATCAGAGCAAGAATCACTCAGACAATGATTTTACTGTTGTTAACACCTTCCTCACAGTGGCCTTCCTTGCAGAAAGGCAATGTTACTTAGTCATACTTGTGTGAACATGGAGCAGATGCTCAGTTGGAAGTGAAGAGGTAGGTAAGAATACAAAAAGAGCAGACAAGAACCTTTATAAACATTTATAAAGCTTGGTATATAAACTATAAAAATGTGAATTGGCATCTGTGATATAGTTGCCAAATAGCATATTGATTTTGGGCCTTTGTACTACAAAGACTTTAATTTTGCTCAATTTTATGCATAAGAACAGTCTTGTTAGAAAAAAAATCATAAATATAAGGTTAAGCGAAGCTGCAACATTGAGATTTCACACTTTTTAATGGGATAAAATAGCAGTTAGTTTCACATCATTTCACCTTGGTAATCTAGAGATAAAAACCATAAAATCCTTTTTGATTGTTTCTTGACATTTTATGGGGGAGAGAACAAGAAAATTCTTTGCATTTTTCTTGCTTTTGATAAAACTTTAAAGAAAGCAGCTTATCAGAAAACTGAATTCTCTGTCATCGTTACAACGTCCTTCCGCTGTGGGTTGTCCTAGTCTGCCTTTGTAGATGTAAATAAGTAAAGCTAAGTGCAGACAAATGTGATAAATGCTATATATTTAAAAACATCTAGAGAAAGTTCATGATTGAAATAGTGATAACACTATATATTATAGCAAAAAAGTTAAGTTGGGAGGCACATGAAAAGTTTTTTGGCAACTTAATCTATTGGATTTATTGTCTGAGTGATTGTAGTGGTTGTTAAAATGATAAAGCATGTAGGTGTTATACCTGATAGAGCAGCAAAAGCTAGCTTGATATTAAGAGCAATTCAGATCATTCTCATGGGTCAAAAACGTTCTGAAAACACAAGGGTTTTCTAACTCTGGTGGGATTTAGTTTGTATTGTATGTTCTAATGGAAGGTGTACAATATGATGCATATCTCATTCTGTCCTGCAGGGATTTAACTTATCTTTGAGTGTAATAATGACAAAAAGCTATGTTTTATCGCTTCTTGTAACCAGATCTACCAACAAGGGAATAGCTTCCCTTTGGCAAAGTAAAGCATTGAGGTTAAACACCTTGTAATCCTTGGACAGGGGAGGCTTTATATTGATTTTTTTTTTTTCCCTAGTAAGTACAGCTATTTATTGTAACTTAACATTTTTCACTCAAGTGAATCTTTAAGTGAAAGACAAGAGTGCAAAATTAGTTTTTCTGCTGTTGGCTTTTTAATGATGAGTTTCTTGATATCGCTCTGTTTAGACACCTGTGGTATACAAGTTGCTTCGGAAAGAAGATACAGTTTGTGTCCTAAAGAGTACTTTATATCACAAATATGCTACGTGTTTTTATGGATGGGATTTTATTTGTACCAAGAGAAATAATACACCCCTGTTATGAACACCTGCACGAGGAAAGTAGAATTAAGACTAGGTGAAACGGTTGGTGTTTGTCCATACTGCCAGAAACTGAAGGTGTTACAGATCTACCGCAGTGTCTGCAGTTTTCATTTGTTCTGGATCCCGTTCTGCTGGAGCAGTTGTCAGGGTTGCTTCTGCTGCTGTGTTGTCTGCAGTACTGTTAGTGGTCACAGCCCTGCAACAATTACTTTGTGATCAATAGCTGTAAACCATAAATTCAGTTTCAAAATTTTGTGCAGCTCAGTGCCACAGTGCAGGAGACCAGCCACCTGACCAGTTCATTTTCTCTGAATGATTGTTTGGAAAATTGGGGGTTGAGGGGAAAAAGCCCTTCTGCATCTGAGCGCCGGTCTCTACATCTGTACACTGTGAAATAGAAAGTTATTTCATCCAAGTGTCATGAAATAATTTAAAAGTCAGATGTTCAGCCAGGGAAATATGAAGCATCATAATAGGAATTCAAAACGCTTTTGGAAGGTACTGTTTGATAAGTTGATACAGAAGTATGTTTGGGGATTTATTGACCCTTTTTAACTGATTTAAAAAAAAGTTACTATCAGTATAGGCAGGAATGTTGATGTTCAAAATCCTATTAGTATGTTTTTCAACCTTTTAGGTTATTCATTGCCGCTAACACTTTTTTTAGAATGTGGCTTGCTCCACAACAAGTAGAAAACTCTCCTCAAAATATGCTTCAAAGCACAGCCTGTTTGCCCAGTTTTCTATTTCATGTCTACCTCCTGCAGGGTTTCTTGCACCCGCTCAGGAAGCAGCTAGCATTGATTCCTTGTGGTGCGAAGCAAAGGCGGTTACTCAAATTTATACCTTTCTCACAACTGAGGTTTGCAAAGACTGCAGAATATCTTGGAATATCTAGGTTCTTTTATTGTTCTCTGACATGTTCAGGTTTGTATTCCCCTGAAATGCATTAGGTTAATGAAACAAATGCAGTGCAAACCCACTAAACCATCCATAATTTTATTATGAAGTGTTAAATTCATTTGGAACTGTCTCATGCTGAGGAACATGCTTGTGAAACATTGCTTTGTGCCGTGTAAAGTCCAGGTAACATGGGTTTAGAACTAGTGTTAGATTGAATAACATTTACGATTTCCAAAAGCTTGCTTTTCATTGTGGTTCTTGAAATTAGGACCAAACTCCCCTCTCTGTTATACCCATGCCAATCTAATAACTTTGAGAAAACTCATTCAGTGCTGTCAATGAAGCTGTGGCTTCATTGAGAACCTGAAGGCGGGATGTGGCCGAGTGGCACTGGCGTGTTCCCCTTCAGGCGACTAGAGCACTCATTGTCACCTTTTCAGACTGAAAAAGTATGTAAAGCAGTAGTATTTTTTTTACACAAAGGCACAAATGATTTCTGTTACCTCAGTGTTCAAAATATTGGTAGAAATGCTGAGGTTGAGTGCTTATTTACACGGGAGAGGTGAATGTTAGAGCTGTAGTAATCCAGTCCAAACTGGTGTTCAGTCTAAACTCGCCATTAGGAAAGGGCAGGATGAAGCAAAGCATCTGTTGGGTATGGGCTGAGACTTGCACTAAGTGGTGGTAGAACAGAGCCTGTCCTTTTCTTCCCCCTCTCCCCCCGCCGTGCATAGTATGTGTTAGATTTTAATCGGTGACGGTAATTTTTGTAATAACTCGGTTGTGCTGGTTCCGTCACAAACAACTGTTGATTGTCACTTTCCGCCATCAGACGTGTGAGAACTAAGTACAGAGGTAATTTAATACACAGATCGGCTTGGCTTTTGTCCCAGCACAATTATGGAATTCACCATTTCTTTCTCATGAAAACTGATGAGGATTTCTTTTTTTTTTCCTGTGTCTAGACTTCTTTTTTTAGAGGTTAGTGCCGTTATTTAATCTGGCTAAATGGAAGTATAATACTTCAAAAATTAGACACAGCAGTGTTAATTAAGTGGGAAAGATCTGGTTTTGCCATGCATTTCTGTATTTTAGAGCATAACTAAAGAATTTTTTGGGCATAGTTTTCAGGGATAACTTTTCCTATTGACCAATATAATAGAGTCATCACAACAGCTGCAAGGGATTGGTTACACTGCTGGAATTCACCCGGGTGTACGCAGATTTTTTTTAATGCTTGCTTTTCGAAACAAAACAGTTTGATAGCAGGTGTGACCTTTAACCCTCTAACTTTGAAGAACTTAATCATCATCATTTGCTCAGCACTGAATATATTTTGCAGGTGGAGGAGACAGAGGGAAATGTAGTTTGGTTTTGATGGAAAAGGAGGAGGATGAGGAAGGGTTTTGTTGGTATTTTTACTTCTTTTGTGTAAACCAAATTAGCCTCAGTTAGTTTTTGAAAGTTCTATCTAAACAAATTTTAGGTTCTCTTAAGAAAATACGTTTTGACATAATGGTTACAGAGACATAAAGAAAAGACAAGGTAAAGCTTGAGGAGAGATTTTAACAGTGCATATCTACTAAAATTTTAAATGCAGAAGGGGCTGGGAGAGCTGTGCAAAGGACGAATGTACAAGAAGATAAATTGAGAAGGTGCCTCCGTCGTCCCCAGAACAGTATCAATTTACACATCAGTCCTTCCCAGCAAATGTTTGTCTTACCAGCTTTTTGAGGGCCTCAGATGATTCTGTGATGTGCAGTTATATTTCTGTCTAATCTGTAAACCCAAGAGTGAATGCTGCAATTATAAAAATGTGTTACCTGACTCTCTAGCTTTGTCCCTTTTTTCATACAGGCCCAGGAGCACACATTCTCTTCGCGCCCTGCGTTGGTGCAGAATTAGTCCGTGTAAGGGCTTGTCTGTTCAAGCATTTATCTTCATACAGAGTCCTCTTATTCCTAACTTCAGATTCAAGTTTAGTGAGTTCTGTCTTCAGTACCTAATTTCTTATCCAGTCTAGGCTTAAGTTGAGTTGAGAATAATTGGTTTTGTGGTTGAGGCTGTAGGTAGGATGGTGAGACGTCTCCTGAGCCTGCCGCAACCTCTTTTCAGCCTCAGGCAACTTACTGCTGCAGAATCATTTCAGAAGTTGGTTTATTTGGGTTTCTGTAGTTTTTAGCAGCTGACAAGTCGGTTGTTCTTGTGGTTGTATCAGCAGTTTTTGACATCAGTTGTGAAAATGAGTATGATCACTACCTCAGTGTCAGATTTGTGCGTTTTGGGGTACAGTCTGAAGGTTGGTGCCTTTTCATAAATTTAATCATAATTTTTGTGGCTGGATTTAGCAGAAAATCCTTGTCTGTACTTTTTCTTAATCCTTGAGTTACTGTAACTACAGATTGGTTACTCTGCTTTTCTTTTTCTGAACCTTCCTCGTGGCTGCTAGGAGCAATTTTTACTATTACTACTACCTACAGGCATGTCCCAGTTAGCAGGGTTGTAGTAAGCAGTAAGCTACTTCGTTGAGGTGGAGCATTTCTGGACAGCAGTGAATTACAGTTGATAGAAATTTGTTTTTATACGGTTCTTATATCTTATAACAGTTAAATTGAAATGGATTTGTATTTCTTGAGAAATAAATAGATTAGCTTTGTTTTTTGATGGAATATTCCATCATAGTTATATGTATGTGCTGTATTGTCTGAGACACACCATGAATGAAGAGTAAAAGTGGGCTTAGCATCAGTGTTTTGCTTTGCTAGTTTAATTTGTTCTTCCATCCCTCCTGCTGAGGAAAGGGATCATAGGAATGGTCTCATTTATATTACTTCACACTGTCAATTACAATTTCATGACCCTTTTGCTATCATGTTAGTTAACAGTGCTTTTACTGCATGTCTGAAGCGTCCTGTTGCTGCATTAAGAACTGGTTTGCATTAGATTGTACTTTTTGTCTGATGTAACAGGGCGTTATGTTTTGGAGGCTCACTTTTATACAGGCCATTTTACCTTTACAGTTGCTCAGAGTTAGATGGAGTCTCAGCAGAACTGGCACCTCATGTGGGCATGGCTGCAGCTACCTTGAGATGATGATGCCAGGACATTTTGGTTCCCCTGGACTAGAATTTCAACCCGTTATGTTGAACCTTACTCTTTGAATGACAGCAGATCTCATTTTTGAGCACTGAATGAAGCTTTAAACTTTTGGGAAAATCTCTTTGGGGTCCGAAGTTTGAGCTGTTAAGCTGGTGGTGTGAATGTATGCAAATCTTTACTCTGTTGGAGACCTTAATGTAGAAATACTAAGTGATCTATTTTATGCAGGGAGCTGTTTCTTAATTCATCGTTTTCTGTACTTAAAAAAAAAAAAAAAAAAGTAGTATTAAATATGTCCTTGACAATAAAACAAGTCCATAACTAAACTAAAGCCATGATACGGTTACATCTTTGGAGTGATTGTATGTCACATACATAGGCAGGCAATTCTTGAGAAGACTTGCAGATTCTTCATGGGAATTATTTTTAAGTGAAATTTATGTGAATCTTACTGATCTGATAGCAAACAACAGGAAGTGTTCCGTGAACAGCGGCAGATATGAATAATTTGCCTGTGGTTTTGCAGTCTCCTTATCAAAGTAATGTTGTTTATATTACGTTTTTAATAAATTACAAAAACTTGCAGAGAAAAGCTCTTTTATATACGTACCTTTTGTCATTCTATTTCCTGTATTATGGGAAGACAATTTATGGCCAAACTGATTTTTTTGTAATGGATTTGCAAAGAACAATTCCAAAGGTTTGTGAATGACAGTGTCCGAACATGGTATTTTGGTTGTCTGTTTCCATCATATGCAAGCTTGTCATGATTTTCAGTGGTACTGAATTTTATTGTGGTAGTTTATTTAGTGTCTTGTTGAAAACAGGAGAAGCCTCTCAAATAGTAATCCCAAATATCAGCTGCATAAAATTCCACTTTTGAAAACCGAGCTGTCTTTGTGGCTGTGATTACTCTCTGAATTACTTGTTTGCAAAGACTCAACTGAATATGATTGTATGGCTTTTAAAATAATGCATATTCTAAAATATCTGATTTTTATAATTTTATTTGCTTATCCACGTATGGGAAGAATTAAATAAATTGGTGTGTGCGTGTATATTTCATATATTTTCAATTACTCTCTTTTTTCCTCCTTCCAGGCCAGCCAGACCATTCAAGTTACCAAAAAGGTAAGGTCTAATACTGCCACATGTGAGATTTGCAGAACCATAAAAGCAGTAGATAAGGTGATGGCAAAGCTGGTACGCCACACGCAGTGTAAGACTAAAGGATGTTTGAAGAAAAGAGTAGGGAATCACATTAAAATAAATCTTTTTTTAAAGTATTTTATTTACGGGTTGGGTAGTGAATTTCTGAAACTGCCGTGGGAGATTGCGGAGGCAGATAGCATCAGCAAGTTCAGACAACGTTTGGAAGAACTGATCTACAGTGGGTCCCTAAATAAACAGTGAAAGAAGGAGCCAGGGAGACGCTCTTTAACATCCCTGATCACACAGTTGTGAATCCTGGAGGAGCAGGAAGGGCATAGACCACAGAGGGTGGCAAAAGTCTCTCCATAAATACTGGGCCAGAATTAAAAATTCTATGCAGATTTCAATATAAGTAGGAAACTCTGTATTTTTTACTTTTGAAGAAAGCATTTGAGATCTTAGATCACCTTGGGGCAAATTGCTTGAACCCAGACCTTTAGTGGTACTAAATGAGTGAGATAAATATAGATTGAATTACTGTATCTCCTAAGCATTTTAATTATTTAAAACTTGGGGAAAAATACCCAAACCTCTTTCAGGTGTGTGAGAAAGATGAGGAGGAAATAAGTTAATGAAAACTGTATGCATTTTAATGGTACAAGGCAGTTTCAAGCAGTGTTACCATTCTAACAGCTTGATTGAAAGCAGGGGGTAAAATGACATTAAAAAAAGAGATTTCGGTGTCATAGGTATTGAGAATTCATCATTCAGTGCTCAAATAGTTTGGAGGAAAAAAATAACGTATTAGTGTATCTCTATGTCCAGCACACTTCACAAGCATAGTTTTAATTAGGTATCAAAGAAGCAGGAGGTGTTACCTGGTTTAGAAAAGCACTAATGGATGTGCTTAACGCTAAGGATGTCCTTTCCAAATGTGATTCCTTGACTGAGGAATTGATTTAAACGTTTTTCTCTTGTACTCAGACATTTTCAGGCAAGTGGTCATTTATGTGGAATCTAAGTCAGGGCAGAGACTTTTCACAGAGAATAAAAAGTAACTAAGCTCGCTTTATGGCTTTGTAACGGGTGAAAAATAAAATAACTGCCGTCTGTTCAGCCACTTACAGTGGGTTGGGATGGAGGCTGGTTGGAGGCGTCTTGGTTGGAGCCAGAGCCCTCAGCAGCACCGAATGCTGCTCAGACAAATATAATACAGCATGGTTAGTCCTTTTTGATGTTCCAGCCCAGGTCGACTTTGCTTATCTGAATTTCAGTATGTGATACAAGAAACAGGACAAATTTGCAGTTGTAAACAAGCACTTACTGTTTTCTCTATGTGGCTGATTAACATGTTAAATGCTTCGCCTAGGGTTTAGTTTACAGCTAGAGGCTGAAGAATTTAACCAATTTAAGAGCTGCTCAGCTGAGAATGGGAGTGTATAGACAACATGTCAAAGCGGTAAATCTGGCACTAGCAATGAATAGGAAAATAAATCTGTTGAGTATAATTTTTATGGCTTCAGAGCAAATGTCTGTAATAACTAGTCAATCTAGCCTGGTGTTTATGAAAACATTTAGTCCTATAAATAGGAAAATTCTATTAGGTCATTCACTTCCTTTCACTTATACTTTATACAATTGCTCATTTGGCAAGCTGCCCCTTAGTGATTCACTTTAATAAAAACTTACACTTCAGATTGCTTTTCAAGCTTTTGCTAATTAACCTCTTGTGTGAGAATGTAAGAATTATTCCACATTTACCTAATGGGAAATTGAGATACACCCAGTGCTTGAGACTTCTGTGCTCCTTAAAGCTGTACTTAGACCCCCAGGCCATACCTGTTTCCACATGCTATGGAAAGTCTGCAAGAAGCTTGGTCACTGTTGTTGATTTTGCACTTAGAAAACTGGGAAGCTGTTGCTGGAGTAAGGAGCTGGGCATTACCTCCCTTCTTAGCAGTGGGACGGAAAATTTCTCTAGAGCTGACAACTGAATTGTGATTAGATAGTGAGTTGCTCTGAAACAGAAAAATAACCATAATCTTTTAAGATAGTAAAAATAAGTAAAAAGGGTGTTCTGCTATAAACTTTCATGTTAGGTTGCGTGTACGTTGAGGAGGAAACAGTAGTATGGATCTTCTTGGTCGATATTTAGTGTGTACAGAAATTAGCGGTGTAGAATGATTCATAACCTATAATTCTTTTTCTAATGCCTTTTAAACTTTACGGCACTTTCTGTACTCTCTGTGCTCTCAAGATTAGATGATATTGCCATGGAAACATAAACTCTATGAATTCAAGTCTTTACTGTAAGAAAAATTACCAAGAAATTTAGATTTCTGGGTGTCATTTTATTTTCTCATACTTTTCTGACAATTTAACAAAAATAAAAATATTTTGTGAAAGTGATGAAAATTAGGCTTGCATATAAAAATTCTTGCACTCTTAAAATTTGGAATGAACTGGGAGGTAAAGTGCAAGGGTATGTGTTATACTAGAAGACTGAACAATTAATGCTGATTAGTTTATGTATCATGTTGCAACTCCCTCGCATCTTTGACTTTACAGCAGACTTTATGGATCATTAGTCTATAGGGCTTGAGTACGTTTTTAATGATCCTTTTAAATATTGAGGAAATGTTTTCTTTTGGATTCGACTTTAAAATTGATTTTTGCTCTTTGATATTTTTCTTTAAAAAGGTTAAGCTTTCAAAGAAGAAACTGTGATGTTTTCTGTCATTACGTTTTTAACAAAGCATCTATTTTCTGGTTGACCCCACCATGGGTAGTATCCATGCCAAATGTTAAGGAAAAAGTATATGTGAAAAAATGTTTCATTTTAAACAGCAGTTTTCACTTCACATGTGCTTCTTTGCTTTTTTGATGTGAAAGGATTTAATGTAAATTATTGCTGTAGCAATTTCAGATACTGAACGTGTACTAAACAACGGAAATAGCTATTTCAGTAGCCCATAGTTGATCACCTCTGTAGCAGCGCAAAGAAAATCTAACACGAAGCCTGTATTTTTGTCAGAATTTGGGGGGGTGGGAAATAATAGTCTGATATGAAAAGCTTTTCTATATAGGAAAAGAAAGTTTCAGTAGAGAGATCTGATAGGAAGTGGGGTTATTTTTTGTTTTCTTACTTCTAAACAAAGGTGTAGGAATAAATTGTTTCCACATGGTTTCCATCCAAGTGTGATATCTAGCTTAATTCCATGTAAGTAAAACAAAGAGAAGAGGTCAAAGCAACACACTTCTTTCAAGAAGTATGGACTAAGTGTGTGTCTCACTTTTATTTCTGTAACATTTTTCTCTCTCCTCTCCCTGTAGCTATGCTGCGCTCATAGCCGACTGGCCCGTGGTGGTCCTGGGCATGTGTACTGTGTTAATAGTGGTGTGTGCGCTGGTTGGAATATTAGTTCCAGATCTTCCCGATTTCTCTGATCCGTTGCTGGTAGGTAACTATTAATCAATTGTACTGTCAAAGAAGTATTTTTGGTTTGCTGTTTTTTCAGCAATACCAGTAAACAGCAGATGCAAGTACAGCAGTTGATACATTCCTCTTAAATGGAGATCTGCCCAGAGGAAAAACCTGATTCTTAATGTGCCTGAAAAGGTTCCCTGCACTCTGAATCTGTTTGGGAATCCGTTTACAGAGAGATTCAATTGGTAGTAAACTTGCAGAAACAAGTTCTGTCTAGTGAATCCACAAAAGAAATGGGGCAGTAAAGAGCCTTGTAATTCCTCTGATTAAAAAAAAAAAATTAAATCTTGGCATTGGAGCAGCTAACGGTGATACAGAGATGGAATTGTCATCAGTGTTATCCACTTGTTTAAATTCCTTCTGCAAGCTCATGTGTCCGTCAGCAGAAATGCTGTACATTGAAAAATGTAAATTCATCCCAGTTTTAGATGTACAGCAGAGTACAACACAGACCATACATTCTAAATCAGGTTTCAAAGAGTGGGGGCCAGGATCTGTTAAAGCGAAGGGCGTTCTGAGTGCCTTCTGGGATGAAATGATACCCATATTGAAAGACTGAAAGTAATTTTTATCAGATTCTATTAAATACTGCACTCATTTCTTACTTTTTGTGAGCTGTCTTACCCATGAGTGATTTTCAGGACTTCTGTTGAAAGTATTGTATTTAATTATGATTATCAAATAAAAATATACTATTCCTCTAAGTTATTGTTATTTATGTTACAGTAGTGTATCTCAGTATATATCCACATGTAATAGATATTTTTGGAAAGCAGCCAACTTATTAAAATGGTCTCAAAGTCACTTTCAAAATTATTTTAAAAATTGCCTTATTCATGGAGAAATAAGATATAATTGGACATTTATTATATGTAGTCGGTAAAGAGTCGTATCTGAGGTACAGAAAAGGACTTTGTAGAACACCTTTGCTCTGAAAACTGTGCTGAATGTTTGATAGACTAAATCATCATCACTTCTCACGGAGAGAAGTACGTGCAAGAATTCTTAATCCCTTGTCACTCTGTGCAGTTGGTCTTTATTTTGTCTGACCTGTCATAAAGCATTTTACCTTTAAAAGTAGATGCCTGGAGAAATGCTACTTCATAATGAAAACTATCCATCACTTTGATCATGTTTCCACTTCCCTGTTTGAGCTAAAGAATGAAAAGTATTAATGGAATTTTGTACTGTTCTGTCTCAGGGTTTTGAACCAAGAGGGACGGCCATAGGGCAGAGATTGGTCACCTGGAACAATATGGTGAAAAACACTGGGTACAAGGCAACGCTTGCTAATTACCCTTTCAAATACGCAGATGAGCAAGCTAAAAGGTAGGTATTAAAAATGTGTTTTATTTTATTGGGTGTCTTTCGGTGTGTGTACTTAGCACTTGCTCTAACACGCTGTGAAGTTAATGTATATGCTGCCACTGATTTAATATAAATATTGAATCTGGTCTTCTACAGTTATGAAGACCTTTGACATAGAACTAGGTATTTCCCATCACAAGCTCTTTAAAAGAATGTGTAATTCTGGTTATCTCTTTGAATTAGGGATGTTTTCAGTACTGGTCTCAACGGAGTTTCCTTTGAAGTCTATAATAACAAAAAATCAATAGATGCTTCAGATTTTGAATAGCAAAGTCACATAGCTCTCGTATGAAAAAACATTTTTAATACGTGTGGTTTGTTTGGATACGTCTTTTAACAGCCTCTTTGCTAAGGTGAGGTAAAACTGTTTACTGTGTTTTAGTCATCAAGATGACAGATGGTCAGATGATCACTACGAAAGAGAGAAGAGGCAAGCAGACTGGAACTTCCACAAGGATACCTTTTTCTGCGATATTCCAAGTAAGTGGAGAAATGATGTAAGGAAGGCTTAAGACTTCTGCCAGTTGACTGATTTCTGAGCTCTTCTGTATGTTGTATGCCTTATTAGGGAAATATTTTTTGCTTAGTATGTTCATAATAAAGACTTTCTTTCTGTATGCAGAAGTCTGTGAAGAAATGGGGTTGAAATGCTGTGTCCTGTTGCTTCTTCCTAGGAAGCAACTGTATTTATTTAAAGTGCTTCCTTTAAGTGGTTCCGTTTCCTGTAAAGGTTTTTATTAGTTATTGTTAATGCTGACCATTGTAAAAAGCATGTATGACTATAGGGGTAGCACTTCATTCACGCTACGGAAGAAGTTGGGTTTTAGGTGTGCCGTTAACTTAATTCTAAAAAACCCTAAATTAGAATACTTCACCTGTGTGTGTCCTAAAAAACACCCACAGGTCATATCTTGTCCAGAATTTTGGGGTTTATCTGGGGAGGGTGGGTAACAACCACACCACAAAAAACCTACACACAGACACAAAAACCTTGAACAAAACACCCCCCCGTAAAGAAACAAAAATAATAAAAATCCCCACCCCACCTTAAAGTACTGAAGGCTTCTGAAATTGACTGAGTTTGAACTAGAGGACAGAAAAGACAAGTCTTTATTGACTTTTTACAGGGCATACTGCAAAACTTTGATAAGTCCTGTTCTGGCAGAGAGCGTGCATTAGCAGATGTAGATCTTGCCTTTATTCATGGAACGACCTGGACTCTTTTGCAGCTACTTCAGTATGTGAGGACTGGTAACAGCACAAAAAACATATAATTGTGAAATTACTTGTTTATGTTACTTGATCTGAGAGAGCAGCGACCAGTAAAAAACAGGGTGAAAATCAGATCATGATTTTTCGATTACAGGATGGTCTTGTATCTTATTAAGAGCATATGAGCAAGGTCGTCATTTCTGCTCCTGTGAGCAGAACCAAATTAGACTGAGCAGATCTGGCCTAAGGAAGGGGAAATGTACTTGAAACTCTGCTGAGCATTAACTACAGCTTGGAGCAGAACAAACTCCTCTTCTCCTGCCCACTGTTTCTGCACAGTCTCACGCTCATTCTTTTCACTACCGTTTCTGCGTAGTCTCAGCTGTGGCAGTCATGAAGGAATTGTGCTTCTATGGGAAAGTTTGCCAGTCCGTTTCGTAAAGAAAACACTTGATTTCCTCTTGACCCATATTCGTCATTCCTGGTATCTTTCTTTGTCTGCCCCAGCATCAGCAGATTGCAGTTTCCTTGATCCCAAGGCACAGTCAGAGATCTCAAAGCACTACCCCTGCGTCTTTTCATTGCAGTCTTGTGAAAGGCAAAAACCCTGCACCATCACAGCAGCGGGGAAAATTCAAAAACCTTTTGGTTTTTGGAATATTGTAATGAATGTGATAATTATGTTTCTTAACCCAAAGTACCATATTGCGTTACGCAGTACCGTGTATTTGTGCTTGTACGTATGCTTCCCTTGTTAGCTATGCATAAAGATCTCGCTGCCTCTAAGTAATCATTTCTTTCCTAAAAGCTGTCTTCTAAGAAATGCGATTTAATTTGTAATTCAAGCTGTATGTGTCTAAACTGTAGAATTCTGAAAAATGGCCTCAAGGATATCACAACAATTTCCACTGCAGTCATTTGCTTCTAAAGCAAAAACATTCTTGTAGAAGCAGCTTTATAATTATTATTTATATTCCCAAATGACTTACTAAATCAGCCTTTGATTACTATTATCTGTGCACTGCCATTATGCTGTGCCAAGAATTTCATAGTTTGCTGATTAGATCTCTTGATTTTTATTTGTTTGTCATATTTCAGAAGATAGTTTGCTTGAATAGAAGTCTGTAGAGCTTCTAAGTGGTATATAATATTGAAGATGCCATATTTACTATAAGCACTTTAAGGAAACTGAAACTTTAATGTGGACTGAGTCTTACAGATAAACAGCTCCTCTTGAAAAGGAGGTGGATTCCCATGACCTGACAAAGATTTCATCTGCATCATTAGAGTGGTTGGATTTTGTCTCAGGCTTTGATACCAGACACACCCAAATAATCCGTAAACTCCCCTGCTGTAATTTCAGGTGATCGCTATTCACGAGTGGTGTTTACATCAACAGAAGGAGAGAATTTATGGAATTTGAATGCAATTAAGTCAATGTGCAATGTAGATAACTTGAGGGTAAGTAAAGATGGCTTGTAATTTGTTTAACTTGCAGATATGAAACATATATTTAAAACTTGGTTTTGCTGCTTATTCCAGCAAGTAACGTATGAGAGGACTTCACATTGTTCGCACCCTTTTCAAATGGTCACTCAGCATGCAGGTGAAGTTAAAACAGCTTGCAGTTTGTACAATCGGTTTATAGAGGGGAATTTGGTTTGCTACTAATACCATCCAGAATTGGGTGGAGGAGGGTTGCTTCAGCAGTTTCTTCGCAGAAAGGACTATCTTAACTTTTGCGGTTTTCCTCTTAGGTTATTATTCCATGGATTTTATTCTTGTTTCCCAGCAAATAATTCCATTTTTCTTGCATTTTCACCTTGAGGTGAACTGGCTGCATCCTCATAGTATGTGCAGTTTTCTCTGACAGCTGGTGTGTCACCCAGATTTTTATTTTTGAAATCATAAGATTGGTTGGCAAATGGACATCAAAGGAACATAGACACAGTAGCTAGAATTACAGCCCAGGTAATTAGATGTGGGTAGTGATACTTTCAGAGTAATGTTAATTTTCTCTTTAAAACAGAAAACGAAAGAAGACATTTTGGCCGTGTCTATCTGGCTCTGTTGTAATTTTTCTCGGCATTCCTTCTACTCAGTACCTTGTGTAGTCAAAATAACCATTGTAATAGCCAGCTTCAGAGGCTGCCACAACTGCTTTTACATGTGGTAGAAGAGAATTGATTGAAATCAGTGTCTGCTTTCAGCTGATGGAAGTTAACTGACAAAGGCTAAAATAAAATAAGCATTCAGGTGGTACATTTGTAAAATATAACCTTGTCACTTGCTGGAAATTAGTACATTTTTTCGTTGAACTGCTGAGTAACCCTACATATTTGTGCACTGGTGACTTGGTAAGGAAACAAAGCAGTATGTTTTTCTTCTATTAATAATGATCTGTTTGTTTCCAAATTTTTCTCCTCCAAACCAAAAGTAATCACAATTAACTTTGTTACGCCACATTTATTTCATGAGGAATATTTTCATTATTAGATTTTTTTTTTATCATTGCCTTTTAGACCACTCCGTTAATTTAGCAGATTCCCAAACTGTTTTCCCTAACAGCTGGCATCTGCTTGCTTAAAACGTTGAGCTGTAGTGCAGCGCTGTATAATGAATCTCCCTTGGCAGGCTGCTGACACGCAGTTTGTCCTGGTTGACTTCTGTTGGTGTAAGCGGTTTTTGTCTTTGCGTGCTCACGAAACGTTCTTTATTTCCCTGTCAGAGATGATTGCACCGTCAGGATGGCTCATGTGATTACCCGTTATCTCTTTCAGTCAGAATGAGCCAGGTGAGCGGAGTACAGTACTTGGCCTAACCCAGCTCAGTTAGGAGCAACCAGCTAGGGAGGAATCGTATCGCCAGCTCAATCAGGAGATGCAGTGGGGAATAACCTTTTACAAGGGCAAAAACTGAGAGGTAGGGAGGAGACGCCAATCTGTGCATTTAACTTTAGTCACATAGCCAGCTGATGCAGGTAAATCCAGGATGCTGACTTGCACCACAGCTATCGAAGTGGATGACTTCAGTGACCTTCTGGTCTTAGGGACTCTCTTCTGGCTGTAGTTATTCTTCTTGATGATGTGTAGGGCCCCGGTTCTGTTGAAATAAGTAGCAAAGCTTTCTGTATTCAAAGACAGGAAAACCGGTCACTATTTTCTGGAAATGCAAACCTCAGAATTTATGTGTTTTTCTGATGATAAGCAGGATTTCGGCACCAACTAGTATTTGCTTTAGTATGAGCTAACAATATATCCCCTTCGTGTTAATTTCTTCCCATCTGCTTGTAACTGCTTTAACTGTATGTTTTACTGACACTTAGGGGCTCCATCCTGCAGCTGCTCAGCATATGGTAGTCCTATAACCTTCATGGAAACATTATATACAAAATAGCTGTAGGAGGTGTTCTAATTTTTTACTGCTTAGATAAGAGGAGCCCTTTCTTTCACCTGTTAACTGCAGAGTGTTTCCCCTACAAACGGTTATTTTATAAACTTCAAAGATCGTAAATGATCTCCTCGGACTGCTTCCCCGAAGCTGCGTGTTTGTGATTCTCTGTCACTGCGTAGGATCCACACGGGCAGATCTGCCCACGGATACGGCACGTGCGGAGGTTGCACAGCCTAGTTGCCTTACGTGTTCCAAAGTAAATGAAAATGTTGCCAGGGGCAGGCCAAGTCTGGCAACAGCAAGATGGCCTTTTGAGTGCCTTTGGATCACCAACAAAGCCCGGTGCTACAATATATTAACATTTTAGTATTATTTTAATGAGCTATCCGGAGCTAAATTTTGTATTTTAATTTCTAATTTCCAGCTGCCAGCTCATGTTACTTTAGCTTTGGCAACAGTTACTGTACTAGTGAATGTTTATGGCCTGCAGCAAGCATTGAAGAACGGCATATAAACGTCATTGTCCCATCTTGAACTTGAATACATGGAGAAGACAATACAATCCTTTCCTCCCAGTTTGCCTATTATATCCTCATAGGATTAACCTGGAGATGTGCCATGAAAAATACAGATATGCTATTCCAGTGCTTCCTTTTATTTAGTAGGTTGTTCAGTTTTTCCTGAGTTTGCATGTGTGAGTGTTTTTATCTGGAAACAATCAAATGTGAATTATCCTGGGTTTTTTGGAAGGCCAGTTTGTTATTGTTCACAAACTGGTAGACAAAATTAAGTCCCTGTTAAAGCTTTTATAACCGCCGTGAAAATCCTCAAGTGCAGGTTTTCTTGTCTGCAATATAAAGGATTGCTAATAATAAACCGCTGCAATTTTGCTTAAAAAAAACCCAAACAAAAGCAAAGTGATATATTTCAGATCACCTAAATCTAAGACACGCTCAGATAGTGGTTTCAAGGCCCAATCCTGTAAACCCTTAAGCACGTAGATTTGTTAATGTGACTGTATTGATAGGTGTTCATTCTATGTAACTTAAGACTGAAATTTTACATAGATCTAAATATTTGAAGGATGGATTCTTATTTGTCATGTATAACAAGCCGGAAGGTCTGGCTTTAAGACTTATTATTCCCTGTGCTCTATCAAGGTTGAGTTTTCCCAGCTTGAGAAAACTTTTGTTATCCAAGCTCGATACTTAAGAGTTTCACTTCTGTTCTATAGATACGTTCAGTTTTGCCTATGGTGACGATGGCAATTTAGCGAAGCCGTGCTCTTACTGGCTTCAGCTAAATCCAGAACATTCCTGAAGCGAAAGAAGAGTATCCACATAAGGCATTAACACTCATTTAGCCAAGAAGATTTCTAAACCAAAATGTTAGAATGGCTATCATGTTTGTAAAGCTCAGGTAGGAGTTCCTAGGCTGTGGCAACTCTCAGCTCAGTTCCTTGAGCTGACAGCAGCAGCCCACCCCGCCGTGACCCAGCGCTGTGCCCTGTCTGCACTTGCTACCGGTGCCTGTGCGTCCCTGCCACTTCTCTGGCCTTGCTGCTGCTGCATCTTCCTCCACTCCGCTCCTCAGTCAGCTCTTGGGACTTTGTCCCACGGTGGGCGCAGCATTCAGAGGTATGACCGCTGTGCGGCAGTGCTGAGTTTGGGGTGCTTCCTGCCACAGGGGAATTATCTTGTGCCTTGGAAGTCCTGCGTGACTCAGGGACACGCAGTGCCTGGGTGGCTGGGGGAGATGTCTGTCACCTGTACGAGAGCTAAAAAAGACTCATAAAGTGAGGGTAGTAGAAGAGCAGTCAGACGATGGAAGTTGTTGTAAAGCTGTCGCATCCTCTTTTCCTGGATGGTAAGTCCCTGCCTCTCCCAAAAAGTTCAGTACGTTGGTTCCAAGCAGAATGAAACTCATTGATGTATGGCTGATTGTCTATTTTCAGGAGTATGGCATGAGATAGTAGAAGGGAGTTAACAGTCCTCAGCCTGGGGGGGCGGAAAATGCCTCAGTGAATCTTCAAACAATAGAATTACAGTATTTTTAACGTTGCTGCCAAGGTTATGCCGCTGTGACGAGTCAGTATACTGAGTTGCTGCTGGTTTGGTCTGGTCCCTGTAAGAGGATGGTGATCAAAACCAACGTACCCAGAAATAAGGATTTAGAATGTTAACACAAAAAGACAGTAAGCTGAATTTTCATCGCTTTGAGGATTTTTTTGTGGGTGAGTGTTTCTAATTCAGACTATTAGTTTAAACTGGATTTTTTTTTCCCGTGCTTGTCTTTATACAGATCAGATCCCATTCCCAGTTTGGCGATCTCTGCCAGAGAGCCACTGCTGCTTCGTGCTGTCCCAGCTGGACACTGGGCAACTATATTGCTATTCTAAACAACAGGTCATCGTGTCAAAAAATCGTGGAACGGGATGTCTCTCACACCCTAAAGCTGCTTCGCACATGTGCCAAATACTACTACAACGGGACCCTGGGGCCAGACTGCTGGGATATGAATGCCAAAAGGAAGGACCAACTCAAGTGTACAAACGTGCCTCGCAAATGTACCAAGTACAACGCTGTTTACCAGATCCTTCACTATCTAGTGGACAAGGATTTTCTAAGCCCAAAGACAGCTGACTATGTCTTACCAGCTTTAAAATACAGCATGCTCTTCGCTCCCACTGAGAAAGGGGAAAGCATGATGAGCATTTACCTAGATAACTTTGAAAACTGGAACGCTTCTGACGGTGTGACAACGGTCACAGGGATTGAGTTTGGAATAAAACATAGACTGTTTCAAGATTACCTGTTGATGGATACTGTGTATCCTGCCATAGCCATTGTGATCGTTCTCTTAGTTATGTGTGTATACACGAAGTCCATGTTTATCACGCTGATGACCATGTTTGCAATAATTAGTTCCTTGATTATTTCTTATTTTCTCTACCGGGTAGTGTTTAATTTTGAGTTCTTTCCATTCATGAATCTCACTGCGTTGATTATTCTTGTTGGGATCGGAGCAGATGACGCTTTTGTTTTATGCGACGTTTGGAACTACACGAAATTCGATAAACCTCACGCTGGAACCTCTGAGACAGTGAGCATCACGTTGCAGCACGCTGCTCTTTCCATGTTTGTCACGAGTTTTACTACCGCCGCTGCCTTCTACGCTAATTACGTCAGCAATATCACAGCAATCAGGTGTTTCGGTGTTTATGCTGGCACTGCCATTTTGGTGAATTACGTTTTAATGGTTACGTGGCTACCTGCCGTAGTTGTACTACACGAACGCTATCTTCTCAATATCTTCAGTTGCTTTAAGAAACCTCAGCAGAGGGTGTACAACAACAAAAACTGCTGGACAGTGTTGTGCCAAATGTTCCACAAGATTATTTTTGCAGTCTCGGAAGCATCCAGGATATTTTTTGAAAAAGTTTTGCCATGCATTGTTATCAAATTTCGGTATATTTGGCTTTTCTGGTTCCTTGCCTTAACAATTGGTGGAGCATATATTGTGTGTGTCAATCCAAAGATGAAATTGCCGTCCTTGGAGCTCTCTGAGTTTCAGGTATTTAGGTCTTCTCACCCATTTGAGCGATATGATGCAGAATACAAAAAGCTTTTTATGTTTGAACGTGTTCACCATGGAGAGGAGCTCCACATGCCCATCACAGTCATCTGGGGTGTCACACCCGAGGATAATGGTGACCCTTTAAACCCTAAAAGTAAAGGAAAGCTGCAACTAGATAGCAGTTTCAATATCGCTAGCCCAGCTTCACAGGTTTGGATTTTACGTTTCTGTCAGAAGTTAAGAAATCAGACATTTTATCATCAGACTGAAGAACAAGACTTCACGAGCTGCTTTATTGAGACGTTTAAGCAGTGGATGGAAAATCAAGACTGCGATGAGCCATCTCTCTACCCCTGCTGCAGCCACTGGAGCTTTCCCTACAAACAAGAAGTTTTTGAATTATGTATCAAGAGAGCTATAATGGAGCTAGAAAGAAGCACAGGGTACCATTTAGATAGTAAAACCCCAGGGCCTCGCTTTGACCTAAACGACACCATCAGGGCAGTGGTGTTGGAGTTCCAAAGCACCTACCTCTTCACGCTGGCTTATGAGAAAATGCATCAGTTCTACAAAGAGGTGGACTCGTGGATTTCGAGTGAGCTTAGTTCTGCTCCTGAAGGCCTTAGCAATGGTTGGTTTGTGAGTAACCTTGAATTTTATGATCTTCAGGACAGTCTTTCTGATGGGACTCTAATTGCCATGGGTCTTTCAGTTGCTGTTGCGTTTAGCGTAATGCTTCTCACAACCTGGAATATAATTATAAGCCTTTATGCAATAGTTTCAATAGCTGGAACTATTTTCGTCACTGTAGGCTCTCTGGTTCTTCTTGGATGGGAGCTGAACGTGTTAGAATCCGTCACTATTTCGGTGGCTGTTGGCTTATCTGTAGACTTTGCTGTTCATTATGGGGTGGCTTATCGCTTAGCCCCTGACCCTGACCGAGAGGGAAAGGTCATTTTTTCTTTAAGCCGTATGGGTTCTGCTATTGCAATGGCTGCGCTGACTACCTTTGTAGCTGGAGCCATGATGATGCCCTCTACGGTGTTGGCGTACACGCAGCTTGGCACTTTCATGATGCTTATAATGTGCATTAGTTGGGCTTTTGCAACGTTCTTCTTCCAGTGCATGTGCCGCTGCCTTGGACCCCAGGGCACCTGCGGCCAGATCCCACTACCAAAAAAACTGCAGTGTAATGCCTTCTCTCAGACCTTTTCAGGAGCCCAAGGAGGCAGAGGTCAAAGCAAATCACATCCTGTTAGCAAGTATCAGCTGGACTCCAGAAGTCCAAAACCAGAAACGGAGCACGAGCACTATGAGCTCGAGCCTCTGGCGTCACAAACCGGCATCTGTAACCCGGCGGAGAAAGTGGCGTACGAAGAAACTCATATCTGCTCGGAGCTCTTCAGCAGCAGGCCCCAAACCACATGCCTGCCTGTGCATTCAGCCTACAATAGCGATGTGAATAAAAGCATAAAAAGCCTTGCTAGTTCAGCTGTGCTACAGACGTCTCTTGACCAACACACCATCTGCCCCCTTTTCCCTCAGAACAGGCAGTGTAGCTGTCCCGATGCGTATAAGCAAGTGGCAGTGAAGTGGAGCCCGCACTCGTGTCAGCAGTTAAGCGATACCTTCTGTTACCAGTGTTCTCCTTCACCCGGAACTGTACAGATCCAAAGCTCTGTGGGTCCCATAAACACTTTACAGCAAGCCGCCGAAGGTTACGTGCACCCGGTCCAGCATGTCCTCCACTGCACTTGCCTTCAGGGAAGGCTCAAAAGAACGATGACGCAGAACTCGCTGCCTAAAAATTTTTTCCTCCAGTCAGTGCAACAGTTCCAGGCACATCAGAGAATAAACAGGACAGATCCACACCTTCATCAAAACCCAGAGGAAAACGTAAGAACTGTTCCAAAGGTGATGAGCTCCTCACAGTTTCTCTGCCGAAACGCTGGACCTCTAATAGTGCGTTGCTCGGAGTGCGAGAACAGCCTGTCGAATAACCAAAAGGGATTCTGTCAGCAGACGGACAAGTGTGATGAAAAGGGTGGTACAGAAGTGAACGGCGTTGAAAGCAAGAAAGCCTCTCTGTCAAAGCAGAAAAAGAAAGCCGAGGGCGAGGTGGATGAGTGTTCTTTGCAGAACGACCGGGTTTTGAAGGCTGACCAGAGTGATAAAAGCCATCTGCTGAACAGGTCAGGGAGCGAGGCTCGCTACGAGGGTTGCCGTGAAAATTTACGCTGTTGTAGCAAGGCTATCGCAGTGAAGTGCAATTCTGTTGACTGTCAAATGCCAAACATCGAAGCCAATGTGCCTCCTATGTTAATGCGCCCAGAACTTTCCAATGAAAGTTTGTTAATAAAAACACTATAATAGATCTTTAATTTGGCAATCCTGTGTCTTTCTTTTAAAAGTAAGTTTAAAAAGCTAAAAAGGAAAGTCCTGCATTAAATATGAATTATAATTTGCATTTTGGAATGAAAAATGTATTTTATAGAACAGTAACGTTTATACATTTCATAAAGCCATTACATGTAGTAAAACCTGACGTTGTCCAGAATGTTTTTTTGCTGCAACTCGTAAGACGAATTATGCTTTGTTTAGGTTTTTGTCCCAGGGCGTTAGGATTTGAATTCTCCTTACAAACTATCTCAAGAAATAAAGCGTTACGAAGAAACTCTGCCTTTCCTGAAGCCAGGGCTTGTGAGATCGGTAACGTTTGGTGTGGGCTGAGTACATCATTTACCTTTCTGCTGCTGCTGCCTTGGCAGCTTCTGCGTACCTCGGAACAGCGGCAGGACTGTAACTGTGGTTGCTCAGGGTCGTCTGAACGACCAGCTTGGTAGGGTAGCCTGTTTTGAGAACAATTTTAACTCTCTCCTAACAAAATGTAAAGGAAAGCTCTTGGGGGTCAGCAGCACTTGCTCCGCCGTTGTTTTCTCTCTGCGTATATGGTGCAGTAAAACATTTCTAGTGCCCTTTCTGGCAGTTACTGTGTACACTTGCCACTAAACACCAGAGAATACAGGTGGAACCAATAGTAGGTGAACATTACTTCTCAGTGATGACCAGAAGAGTATAATTCATGTGTATGACTTATGCACATATGTAAAATCAGGAGTTATAAAGTTGGGCATGAAGTGCCTTGCGATACAGAACTCCCTCCCACAAAGTATGGAAGTTAGAAGTAAATCTACTGTGGAGAAGGGCATAGTTCATGCACATGTTCTACGCTTCCTGTCGATAGTCTCAGATTAAGTCAATTCAAAAGGCTCAAATATGTAAATTAAGATATTCTGCTCAGAGCTTTCTTACCTGGGGAAGTTCCACGATGCAGTTATTGGCCTAAACCACATAACCAAGACGTTGGATTTCAGACGTCGGATTTGTCTAACTGCGGGGTTTAGTCAAATGGCAGCTCTGGTTTGGTCATGGGAATACTTGCTGCTCTCATCATTCAGGGAGGGTGGATTTGAGAGCTGGAACTGTGTAGTATATCGTAATTGGTATGCACCTCAATGACAAATCTCTTCGTGTAATCGTTTGGTTACGCTGGTGATGTTGATTTACTTCACCCGGATAACAGAAGATAGATTTCATGGGCTGATGTCGTGTCATGTACTTGGTGTGTTAGGAATCACTGGAGGAAGAGCCTGGCTTTTTGTGTTGTAACGTTCGTGTTGCAAGGACGTAGAAGATGAGTATCGGATGGCAAACGGCTTTGGTTTGTCTGGGAGTAGTGATGGTAGTGCTTGTGTATCCCAGTGTCTGGAACAGAGTAAGAGGTTGAACTCTGCAGAGGAAGCTGAAATGGCTTTATGTGCTTTCAGAAGAGTAGCATTGTTTCTTAGATATAAAACAAAATTCCTTTTAGTTCTTTTAAGACTCAGTTTGGAGCCAGATTCTTCCTGAATGTTTGTAATGAGAGCAATTCAAGGATTTTCTGTGCGCCATAGAGGCCATTCATTATAAAGACCGAAGACTTGCAGTGCTAGGAGTCTAAGGAAATCAAAAAGGATAAGAAATAAACTGGGCTGTTGCTGTTGTCCAACTTTCTCCTGCACCTGCTTGAGTGCTCTTTCTCTGAGGGGTGTGTGTAAGGCGCTAAGTATTTTGTGCCTGAAATAAGCCCAAATGTTACGATAGTCGAACTGACCTGCAGTCAGCCCTTGCCAAAGCAGCGTGTAACGCTTGTGTAAGTGCCTGTCGCGTCAGCTGTCATTCACAGCTGTGCCTGGGAGACATGGGCCGCAGGGGAGGTCCTCAGCTAGCCCATCTACAGAACATAGGACATTTTGAGCTGGTGGGCTCAAAATTGAGGGTTTTTTCTAAGCCTGGCTTTCCACGACTGTTCTGTGTAAGGAAGCCCCGTCCAACTGCTTATATTAGTGACTGCTTTTATGCTGGTGAGCTAAGTGATAAAGATTAATGTTGTATTTTCATTAAGATTTATATGTGCTTAAAGGCTGATACAGTAAAAAAACCTAATGGGGCAGCTAAGGAGCTGTGATGTAATGTGCTGTTAGAAAAGATGAAAATGAACTGATGTACTTGGCTAGCGAACAGTGTCACTGTGGTATTTGCCTTTTGTGACTTTGCCACTGCCTCCCTGCTACCCTCTGTATCCTTTCCACATCACTTAGCTGGACATTGAGCCATCACTGCAACAGGTAAGTGTAGCGTGTGTGCACGTGGCGGGCTGCGTGCGTGCAGCACCGGGGTCAGTTCACGCGGAGGCTCTGAAATCCAAGCCAGTACAACCGCAGAGGGGGAGAGCGGAGTTGGTTCTGGGGACAGTTGAAGGCTGATGAGGTTATACGTTACCCTGTCCCCTGAAAACTCTGTAGAGAAAGAAATATTAATAATTAAGTTTTTACAGGCTACTAGGAGCAGGCGAGGAGGGGTGGGATCCTGTTCCACTCCAGGAAATCTTAACAAGGACCATTACGTCCTACTGGGACATCTCGCTAAGCATTGCCAATGGTTGCCATGTCCCAAGGGAAGCTGGTGAGTCCAGAATACTCTGATTTCCATTAACTGATTTGCTGTCACTGAGGTCCTCTCTCGCACTGGGATTGCGTAGTGGCTCTGGATGTGTGCACGCCACGCCGGCTCAGTGTGGTGCTTCTCTCGTGGGCTGCCCGCGTGGGGTAAAGGCCCTACCACAGGCACCGGATAGCGCTTCCTCCGCCAGTGACGTGGTCCTGGCTTTAGAAGGGGTAGAGCTTTTTCTATGGCTGCTCATGACAGACGAGCTTTCTGCCTTTTCAAAGTCTAGGAGAGACACTAACTTGTACGTGCAGTGAGTCTTTAAAGGGACATCTCTTCGATTATCCGAGGGAGGAAAGAGAGATTTTATGTGGGAAGACAGTGATCTGTTTGTGATGCTGAAGTTGCTAGCGTGTGTTCTTCAGGAGTAAAGAACACAACCCAAAGTCTCCCAGGGAATGGGACTTGCATCTGAGACCAACTCTCTCAAATTCACCTCAACCAGGGGAAAAAAATGGGATTCAGCATAGTAGATACCTTAGTTGTCTGCGTTATCCTTAGGGTCTGTGTTTTTCAGATTACAATCGCATTTATAGTGTGGGTAATACGGTGATTAGTTTAACAAAAACTGCTAGAACAATTTACAGTAAGTCCTTTAAAATATTACACCCGGCGCAATATAGTCACTCCAAATGCAGCGACCTCGCACAAAGCATCTGTAGATGGGTACGTAGCTGGTATAGTAATGTAAAGAGGTTATTTTTAAGTTTGTATTTCATTGTTTCTGTTTCTTAAAGAAATTAAAATCCACCTTTTTACAATCATCTGCAAACACTTTAGTTCGACCTTTTTGAACTAATGTGGGAGAATTGCTTTGAAATGCTTTGGATTAGGAACACCTCTAATTTTTCCAGATGCAGCCCTGGCAGTCAGTCCAAGAGAACTCTAAAAATACAGGTTGACAAATGACAAAAATTTTAGCACTGTAAGAAATGTCAAAAGCGATCAAAATGGAATACATTTTATTTATATAGAGAATGTTACATTACTTAATATAGGTAGCAGATGGGTGATTCAGGCCAAAATCACACTGACTTCATTGAATAGGACCTTAAATTTTTTCCACATGCTGGCAAGCTATATTAAAGTTTACTTCTGCCAATAATATCTGAAGTGCCTATACAGCTAGCATTTGATTTACAATGGCAAATTGGGGCGCCGAACGACTGTGTGTTGCGTATTCCCACAGTGTGAAACGACACTTGCCTTGGCAAAAAAAGCTCAGCCTATACAAGTATGAGAGACTGCAAGAAAGGCAATAGCTTCTGCGAGTTCGTAACAGATCTCCACAGACTCCTGAATTTGCTTCCAGTGTTAATATCGCAGAACCACCCTCCCTTTAATGTTGTTATCCTTTGACTGCTTATTCTGTACGTTCTGTCTCTATAGCTCACTGGCTGGCTCACTTTATCAGAATAAGGTCCCCAAGGTATGGAGAGCCTGTAAAATAGATTGTGCGCAGCTTAGGAAGGCTGCAGGTTTTAGGTTCTGCTGTGCTATAACTGAGCACTAAATAGTCTTACACACTTGGCTGTTTCCCTTTTCTTGGCAGCTTGTATTCAGTGTTTTTCTAAGGTCTCCACTTTAGAAAGTTGCACAGACTTGGGTACCTCCTAGAGACATAATTTTCAGGTGATTCCTAAAATGTCTTAAAGGAATGAATATGTCCAGCTTGGGTTTGGACTCAGTTTTTTAGGTTTTGATAAATTCACTTTACCTGCAAACAGATAGACATATTCCAGAGAATAGAATCACCGAGTGGTTTGGGCTGGAAGGGCCCTTACAGACCATCCAGTTCCAACCCCCCTGCCATGGGCAGGGACACCCTCCACTAGACCAGGTTGCTCCAAGCCTCATCCAGCCTGGCCTTGGACACTGCCAGGGATGGGGCACCCACAGCTTCTCTGGGCAACCTGTGCCAGTGCCTCACCACCCTCTCTGGGAAGAACTTCTTCCTGATATCCAATCTAAATCTCCCCGCTTTCAGTTTAAACCCGTTACCCCTTGTCCTGTCACTACAAGCCCTTGCAAAAAGTCCCTCTCCAAGCAGCTGGTGGTTGCTTTTATTTAAATTCTGTTAGTTAAAAATGTATGTTGAGTCTGGTTCCCAAACCGTTAAAATTAATTCAGACTGGTGCTGATTTGTCTTCTTAGCAGCAGCAGGGATAACACTTGTTCTCCTGCTGTGGGCTGACCACGATGATGGGGGTGTTAGAAGCAGCTCTTCCAGCAGTGAGTCTTTAGAGCAGATGGATGGCTTTGGTTTGAAGCCTCAACAAGCTTTCTTCAACCTTGGCAAAGCCATAACCAAAACTGTCCCCAGAGTTGTAATCTGCGTGATGATCTAGACAAGTGGTCCGTGCGTGGGTGGGGAGCTGGCTCCTTTCCAAACCAGCAGCCTGTCACGAGTGGGGTCCCCCAGGGATCGATATTGGGCCCGGCGCTGTTTAAGATCTTCACAAGTGATCTGGATGAAGGGATCAAGTGTACTCTGAAGTTTGCCGATGATACCAAACTGCGTGGGGAAATGGATGCTTCAGAAGGGAGAGTCACCCTGCAGGAAGACCTGGGTAGGCTGGAAGGGTGGGCTGACAAGAACCTTAAGAAGTTCAGCAAAGACAGATGTAAGGTCTTGCACCTGGGCAGACACAGCCCAGGAGCGCAGCAGAGGCTGGGATCTACCCGCTGGGGAGCAGCTCTGCGGGAAGGGACCTGGGGGTCCCGGTGGACAAGCAGCTCGGTATGAGTGAGCAATATGCTGCTGTGGCAAAGAAAGCCAATGGGATTCCGGGCTGCATCCCCAGCTGAGATAAAGAAGTCATTATCCCACTCTACCCAGTGATGGCCAGGGCTCACCTGGAATGCTGTGTTCAGTTGTGGTCCCTGGTGTGCAAAGAAGATGTGGACAGGCTGGAGAGGGTCCAGAGAAGGGCACAAAGATGTCCAAAGGACCGGGAAGCTGGCCACATGGGGAAGGGCTGAGAGAACTGAGTTTGGTCAGCCTTGAGAAAAGAAGGCTTAGGGGAGACCTTATCACCGTGTTCCAGTATTTAAAGGGTGGCTACAAAGAAGATGGAGACTCCCTTTTTACAAGAGTCACATGGAAAAGATGAGGGGTAACGGGTACAAGTTACTCTTGTGGCGACTCTGATTGGATACAAGAGGAAAATTTTTCACGATGGGAACAGTCAGACATTGGAATAACCTCCCCAGGGAAGTGGTGGATTCCCCGACACTGGAGACCTTCAAGACTTGGCTGGCCAGGGCGCTGGGCCATCTTGTCTAGACTGTGCTTTTTGCCAAGAAAGGTTGGACCAGATGCTCCTTGAGGTCTCTTCCAACCTGGTGTTCTGTGATTCTGTGATTATCTTAATAGCAATTCTAGCACATTTCTCCGTGGCTTGGAAAAGGAGCCGTTTATTCATAACTGGCGCTTAGTAATGCTGACTACCTCACAGTGCCCTGATCCTCAGGAAGCAGTATGACTAAATACAAACGGAATAACGTCAGACCCTTAAAAATTTGACCTAAGCCACGTCTTCTGCGTATAATAATATTCCATAATAGCAAATGTCATAGTTTAAATCTTAAGATGGATAATGTACTAAGATTATTACTGAGTTTACATATATTTGAAGTAATTTTCAGGGCAAATGAATGACAAGTGGCGACAGCTTGGCTTGGGATGACTAATGAGGTCGCCCCTCTGGCTGTCTGCCCTCACTCAACGCTAGCAGCAGGTTGCCTGAAATCACCTTGCTGTAACGGCAGCATTCGGGGCAATAACTGCATCAGCCACCTCTTCCTCCCTTCTCTCACCGGTGAAGTTCTTCATTTTGGAATCAGAAACCCCGTGTGGTTGCAAGCTGGGAGGATAATTCAACTCTCACTCTAAAGGTATCAATCAGAAGTAAGTTAAATGGAGTTACTGGGTCTGTGTTGGTGTAAGGAAGGGAGGTGGCACAACTGCTGAGCTCTTGGCTCTCGTAAAAATTCCTACTATGCTTTAGTGTTTGGCCTTAAATCCATTTTCTTAGAGAGATGTTTATGTGCAAAAGCAGAACCCGTGGATGTCCTTAGAGTCCAGGTAAAAGTGAACAGAAATAGGCAACTGAAGGCACGCAAACTCCATACTGAAAAGATTCACAGCACAGAAAGATGGGTTCAGCAGTGCTGCGAGTGGAGAGTTCTGTCGGTGCTGTCCTGCAGTACACGGTCAGATACCCTCCTTCGCTTTTTCTTACAGAAATAGTCTGCTTATATATGTTTTAATCTATGTTTTTAAAAATAATTATTTATTTTTATAATATATGATAGTATTGTCCCAAATATTTTCCAAGTGATGTGATATGGCATGGGTGAACATCAAACCCGTTTTCCTAATAGATGCTGTTTCCAATCTGGCAAAACTGGAGCTCATGGCTGGCATAGCAGCAAAACTGGCCAAGACCCTTGTTCACCCTTTCTTCTGTGCTCTGTTCTTAGTTGGGGTTCTGTCTCATCTGACTCTAAACTTTTGGGCTTTTCTTAGATGCCCCAATAGCTTGATTTTCTTCCCTACACATTACTGAATCTGCTGAGTGCCAAGTGTAGCTCACTTTGACATTAATATACACTAAAGGCAACCGATTTTCCCTGTATTTCGTGTATTCATTAAACTGCATGGAGCAGGCCTTCCTTTCCTTTTGTTGCTTCCCATTTTTCCCGAGTTTCTGAAACACAGCTTGTGTAGTTGTGTAGCATAATTTCTTTGATCCTTCCCTATTCGAGAGGCTTTATCTACATTTGAGGACTATAATATGTCAGCTTTTTAACAGTTCACAGCAGTATTGCACTACTAAACAGGGCACAACTGAAGAGTTCTGTGTTACCCTGACACTAGTTTGAATACTTCTAGCAGCAGGTAGTTACATGATTTGGAGGTGGTTTATTTGGCAGAGCTCTGAAAGGGTATAATCTTCACGGAGACGGGCATTATGAATTGTGTAACGTAAATGACAGATAATGACTTACTCGTCTTCTTTTGTGTAGCATTAGCTTCACACACACAAACTGAAGTGATTCAGGAAGCATTAAGCAAAACAACATGAAATTGTAAAATGCTGGGATTACAGTGGCTGGCCAGGAGGTAAGCTCTGCTCATTTCCCAGTTCTGTAAGGACTTTTTAAACCACTTAGCTTAATACGTCCCCGGTGAACAACATGCTGTTGTCGAATGAGAATCCAAGGAACTGTTCTCTAACATCTCTAAACGGTATCACTTTCCAGGGAAGTGTGACTGTGTGAAATAACAGCGCTGGGGAAAGATGCCTTCCCAAAATCAGGTGTCGTAATGAAAACTGTCATTCAGGTGTTACTCGATCTGGCATTTTCATCGTTTGCAGCTGAGGAGCAGTATGGGACTTGAGCTAATATATTTTAGCTGCAGGATACTCGAGCCCGTATGCAAGAATTTGAGACAGCTCAGTAGGTGCCCTGGATCGCTTAGGTATATAACCTTCAATTAGGCCATTTAATGCGGGGCGGGAGAGGTACCCCAAATCCTTCTTTGCATTGAAATACTCTTGTGTACGATACATGGAGAATAAACATCTTGAAAAGGTGTGCAGGCCACAATACTTGAGACCGCAATAACTTTTATGATCTCAGAGTAATAAGCATTAAACAGAGTTGCAAACAATAGCGTGTAAAAGGTGACTGATGTTTAGTTAGGGAATTGTAAACTTCTGCGTATCTAAAATCAGGGGTATTTAAGAAGCACACCTTCCATGAACCTGCAATAAACGTTGGTACTTGTTCTAGGTGACCGGTAACTTAGCACTAAGAACTATTTGGATGTACTATAAGTTCCATACGCTCCGCTTGGCATCTGTTACACAGGCTCACAGGCACATCAGTGCTGTCACCAGTCCGGATTTTGGATGGAGCCTAAACTGCCCCCTCAGTGAGCACCTCTGTAAAAGCAGAACGTGAGTAGGCCTGGTGGCTTTTCCCAGATACTGGCTTGTTATGGGCGGTGGAGGAGGAAGGTTGAGATCTGCACTTCTGATTGTCCCTTGAATACAGAATCTGATAACTCTGAGCAGCAGAGATGTTGGAAAATTCAAAAGGCAAACGTAGTCCTTGCAACGCTGTGTACATCTAGCTGAAACTGCGCATGTGTGCTTGGATTCTTCCCTGTTCCAAATCATGGATTTTTGTAGCTAAGAAGTTACATTCAAACTGATTGTTTAATTTTTCACTTTGCCCTTGTTAAGTGTAAAAAGTGGCCTGATCTGTTTCTGTTTTGGAGCTCTGAAAGAAATACTATTCTCTTAGGTTTAAATTCATATTTACTTGAAATACATAAAACCTAGAATAATATGCCCCAGTCTTAAACTCCTGTTATTATAAACTGATGTTTAATGGTATCATTACTTCAGTATTTTTATAAATGGTCCAGCACTGTAGGGACATATAAACCCTGTTTTCATTTACCGTTTTTAGTACTTCATGATTATATTTCATGATGCCTTTAAAACAGTAAATTCAGAATGCTAGGCCTGGATGTGTAGATGATTCAAAATACCTACAGCTAGCTTTAGAACTGCTTGAAACAACTTGGGGATGGGGGGGAAGACAAAACACTTGACCTATAACAGTAAAACAAAAGCCCAACGTACTCCATCACTAGCAAGCCTGCACGAACCCACCTCACGTCTAGCTGTCCCTCTTCACAACCCTCCTCCCAAGACTGTCTCCACCTCCGTTCTGTCTTCAGGTTCTCCTTCCCAGCTCAGCTCTGGTCTCCTTGCTGTGTCTGAACACGAATCCTGAAGGGCGAGAGCTGGTTTTCATCCTGCGAGGGGCCAACCCCTTCGGAGGGGCTGCAGTTACGCCGTCACGTGCTTGCTCTTTAAGCACGTTCCCACACAGATCTTGAGTAAGGCCGGCTATTATATCTCACCCAGTCCCCTGCCCACGAGGGAGCGATTGATCTCCTGCAGGCGGATGGCCTGTGCAGTGGGGGCCATGCAACCCCCAGGGATCAGTCTCCAGGCGTAAGAACTACCAGCAATTTATCTTTCTGATACTAGGTCTCAATTTGCCTTTTGTCCATTGCGATTGCGCTACTGTGCAAGTTATTCCCCCTCCTCTGGGCAACCGAATGCGGCTCCCTGCCAGGGCCTGTGTTCCTCAAACCCTTGGGGTAGTGGCCACTTGTGAAGAGGCCCTGCTGAGGAAGGAGGCCCTCCTGCTTCTGTACAGCCTTGTCGGAGGCCCTTGTCAGTGCTGGGGAGCTGGCGGGGTTCATTTATTTAAGTGGCCTTGCCCCAGAGAGAGCTGTTGTTGGTATTGTAGACACCTGGGAACGGGGCAGCGTGAGCTGCTGAGGTAGACACTAAATCTGAGGGCCGTGGATATAAACCTGATTTGTCTTCTGCCTATGCATGAGCTCAGAAATCATCCTGACATCTAACGTTTGCTGTCTCACTCCAGTTTTTTGATACACTTCAGCCTGAAAAGCCTGATACATCATAGAATCACAGAATGGTTGGAGTTCGGACCTTACAGACCATCTAGTTCCAACCCCCTGCCCTGGGCAGGGACACCCTCCACTAGACCAGGTTGCTCCAAGCCTCATCCAGCCTGGCCTTGAACACTTCCAGGGATGGGGCACCCACAGCTTCTCTGGGCAACCTGTCCCAGTGCCTCACCACCCTCTCCGGGAAGAATTTCTTCCTGATACCTGATCTAAATCTGCCCTCTTTCAATTTAATCTCGTTACCCCTTGTCCTATCACTACAGGCCCTTGTAAAAAGTCCCCCCCAGCTTCCTTGTTGGCCCCTTCAGGTACTGGAAAGCTGCTATGTGAAACCCTGCTGGAGTCTTCAGCTTTCACATATGCTCTGGTTTCACATTGTTGTATTTTAAGATTAGGAGAGCGAAGATTCATACCAGATGTTGTTGTGCTAGTGTCTTCCCCCTTCCCTCCACCGACGTCGGTGCTGTCTGGAAACGGGTCCACCCTTCCTTAGGAAACCCAGGCAGCAAGGAAGCCACAGCCTCTTCTGTTTTTACATTTAGGTGTGCCTGAGGGAATGTAGATTTACTCAAAGCTGTCACAGCTCTCAGATGGTTTTGGTTTTACTTCAGAGGATCTGTGCATCGCACTAGATGCAACTCTTGTTTGTAACCTCTCCTACAGTGGGAGGTGAAATGGGGAAGAGAAGACAAACTGGAACTGTGTTGAAGGACTCAGTCTCTTCCACCCCTTCTCTATAGGACAGTGGCTGATCTGTAATTGATGATCAGAAGTGAGAATTTGGCTCCCAGCTACCATGTTTTGCCATATACTGAATTAGTTCAGTAAAGTGAGATCTGGGCGCTCCAGCCTGCCTGGATATGGATGTAGCAGGCAGTAAGTATCCCAGCACCTAGAGCTGACTGCTGCCACTAAGAAAAAGCACAGGTATCCTGGGCTGTGGTGTCCTGTCTGAAATCCCTCTGTTCTCCCTGCAGAAAACCTCCAAATTAAATGTAGGACAGGAAACTACTGACTGCGAAATACCAGTCTGAGATGTACTCCCAGTGTCTTCTGCAGACATCTGGTCCAGGTGCAACCTCTGGAAGCACCTGTGTCTCTTCCCAGGGACCATCCAGAGAGCCCAAGATCCTAATTTAGGAGCAGTGAGTTGTACCTAACTTGGAAGATCACCCTCTGAAGGTTTCTAGAGGGTGTGATGTCTTTTTGGCTAACAACGCAGTATGGTCTCTTTCTTTCCCATTAACTAACGTACAAGTGGTTTGAAACCTAAAACTGGAATAACAAAGGAAAGCTGGACAAGCACAGGAACAGGTGAAATACTTCTTTCCTCTTTGAGGTAAGAAGTTTTCCCCTTGGCAAAGGGGCTGCGTAGCTTCCATGACTCTATTTGACCAGGCAAGAGGAAGTGTTGACAGCCTTCCCTGAGGTTCTTACCCTGCTTCCCTTAGCCACCAAAGGAACTGAGCTGGGACAACACAAGCTCTCCCCTGCCTTACTTACTCCGCCTTCAGCACTCAAGCTACCACACGTATCACTGTGCTGTGGTGTGCAATAGGAAATTAAGCCATAAGTCAGTGTTGACTCCTGTTGGAAGTCATCCTATACAATAATCTTTAGTAACTGCCTTTTAGGGACAGAGCACCTCCTTTTCTGGGTAACTGGTTACCTATTTGAGGACTACAACCAGTGGTTGCGGTACTCCCTGGGCCCAGTGCTCTGAGCCCAGCTCTTGTCTCTTGCCTTCCCCATGCTGATGTTTTAAATCCAGTTCATCTTCTTGCTAACAGTCAGCCATCAGCTGTGTGCTGGCTTGGGAAAGTTTAATTTAGTTGACTATTGTTCCCATTTGTTTGTTTGTGTAGGTTTTAAGAGGCGTGGGTTTCAGTCTGGCAGCAGACAGCACTCACCCAGGACACCTGGTAATACTTCTTTGTGTGCAGTATGCGTGTTAATCAAAAGGTTATGAATGTTGAGTGCATTTTGTAAACTAAAATACTGGATTCCAGTTCCGAGTCTTCCAGTATGTAAATAGAGAGGCTGGGAAATAGGGATGATCTGCTGTTGTTCTTACAGATCAGCAGTTTTCTCGCACACCTCTGAACTTACACATAGGAGCCATCATCTGAATTCGGTTCTGAACAAACCCTCTCTGACCCTGGAATTTACAGTCATCCTTTCTTGTAAGAAGAAATGAAGTGGGTAACTGCCAGCGGGAAACAGTTTTTCTGGTAAAGTTCTAGCATCATGTGTGTATCTGTAAGTGTGTGTATAAAATATAAAATAAATAAGTAGGCATAAGCCCAGATTTCTTTAAAGGTTACATCTGTTCATAAAGGTTAAGTCTGTTAAAAATAATGTTGTTCTTAACGCTATTTCATTTTGGCGTTCAGGGCAGCTGAAGCTTTGAGGCACATCAGCACGCTTTACTTGAGGAAGCTCAGGTTTACATTAGTTTCGAAAAATGTCATCTTTCACTTCCAGCTTTCTAAGTTTGGCCTTTCTTCCCTTCCACAGAACCTGGCCACATTATGCCAATTCATCCATCACCTCCAGCCTCTGTTAGTGGGATCTGTTGTATCTAAAGCTGGGTTTGGAGATGATGCAGAGATTTCAGTGGGGACGGCATGTGATTGCCTGCCTGCTGTCTCTGTGCTTCGGACTACAGTGAGCATCTAAAGCCTGCTCTCTGCTACTTCTCATTTAGCTTCAATACCAATCTGAGGCACTGATTTAGTTCTCAAATCAACAAAGGGATCAAGCTTCAGCCACAGTAGAAGCTGAATATTAATCTCTGTATGACTGTGGCTGCTGCGTTCCTGTAGGACCACGCCAGACACACAGCCCAGCCATACCCATTCTCTTGACAACTGACAAGGGAAAACCTCTCAAAGGCTATCAGGTGAATCTAGAGTCAGAACTCTCTGAGGATACAATTAAGAGCTTCCTTAGAAAGCCTCCTTATACTTGGGTACTTCAATTGTGAACTTCATTGTTGTAGCTCTAAATCCTCTTCAGTGCCCTTTCTCTACTAAAATACTTGCCCCAGTGAATGTTGACCTTTGGGAGGGAAGGCTGCCAGGCACTACATGGTATCTGCCGTATTTCTGCGATATTACAGTGAAAAAAAATGCCAAAGCAAGGCAGATAGTTTGGTTGCCCAGCATTTTGAGTTCTGTATTGCTTCTGCAGCCTTTTGTGGATGTTCCAGGACTTACAGATAAATACAAGGTCAGGTGTGGCAGGCAAGGATATTACTGGGAAGAATAGATACAAGAAGTAGGGGGAGATGGGATTTTAATAGACATACTGCCTACTCCTGGTTCAGAATTTGCACAGCCCCAGGAGAAGGCACCGTCTCATAAACTGCATCACCACTGTGATTGCATGATTATTCTTATTAAAAAAGATGGATGAAATAAAAAGACAAGCCTGAGCCTAATTCTCAGATTATGGGTGGAATCTACAGCACTGGCAGACAGATAAATCTTTCTTCTGCCAGGTAAATACAGCAGAGGCAGAACTGGCTACTCAGAGGAGCATTTGGTACTGGCTGGGCAAGGAATAAAAGGGACATATGTGGAGACAGATTAGCTGAGCCCGAGTTGCACATGTGGCTCTGGGAGTGCGTATTACCGTCTTGTTGAGCAGTGGACTTCAATGCGACAGAGTTAGGCAGAACTGCCAGACGTAGCGGAGGCAGTTTGACCTCGCGGGACGAGTGATGAGAACAACTGGAGTCACACAGCGTGTGCAGCGCTGTGACGTGGGCCCTGGGTGGATGTGCAGGCAATACGCTGTGAGGTAACTGCGGTACCTCAACAGGCGCTCGTTAATGTGCTGGCGTGGATTGCAGCAAACAGCCATATGTGGCTCATCTGCCAGCATTTCAAGAGGAAAGCCAGAATTCCTTTATTACCTTGATCTGGATTGCTACCCTGTCTGGTTTTTGTCCTGCTATAGGAATTTTTGAGGCGAGTGAATTGTCTGGACAAGTGTTTTCTTTCCAGTGCTTCCAGTTGTGGCTGCTTCAAAAAAGGTTCAGACGCTCATTGTGTTCCCTTTGTAATGACACTGAAGTGCTGTGCGGGTGAGGGTGGGGAAGCTATTTTTTCTTGACCTCAGCTGGCGATCAGTTTATCCCCTTGAAGCATGACGGTTGATATCTTTGGACATTTCTCATTAGCTAGCGTGATATTAGATGCTATTCTTATTCGTACAAATGTCTAATCCAGCTTTTGTTCCCTGAGTTGGCTCTGCCAGAGGATATCCGAGCTGAGGAGAGCTGGAGAACAAGGAAGACAGTGTACTGATGGGGTGTGACTGATGTTACAGGGAATGCGTAACAGTAATTGCTGGTTTTTCCTGCCCTAGTTTCCTCTTCCTGTTGGTACTGAAGTTAATGAGGATTTGAAATAATTGTTCAATATTATGTTTGCATAACAATTATTGATATTATGAACAATGAAGGCTTTAAACATGCAACGTACTCACATGCCATCAGGAAATTTTAAGTGTTGTTGCTGTGGGTGGTGGGGGGTTGTCACACAAAATACAGTGCAAACAGTATTTGTTCAAGCGAGGCAGAAAGTCAAAACCTTCCCCGAGCGTTTATAGGTCAAGAACTTGTTCTAAATTTTGCCAAGAAAGCAACTTGCCTGAGAAAGCAGTTTCTGGAGTAAATCAAAGTCCTGGTTGCCCTTAGGGCCTCACTGAGATGCTCTTCTCAGATATCAGCTGCACGAGAGATGAAAATAAGTGTCTTTCTGACTGGTTGCTGCTCTACCTTGTCTTTCCAGCAGCCTGGAGAGAATGAACAGAATCACAGTCCTGGAATGAGTGCGGGATTGTCAGAAATCTCAGTATTTGCGAGGCCCGAACTTTAAGTGAAAGCCTCAGAACACGGATGAACTAGAAAACTCTTTAGGAAAACACAAATACAAGAAATTTAGCCATTTAAAGAAAGAAACCCTGTTTTTCAGCCCTGGAAATTGCTGTCTTCAGCTGTGTCTGGCCATGGATTGGCAGTAGCAAGTGCTGGTTTTGGTTTGCTTGCCATTCAGCACAGGGCAGCAGGCAGGAGTAAGAAACAGTGAGCCCTGCACTCCTGTAAACGTTGTCTTTAAAAAGAGAAGCTGGAGAGAGAATAAGGAACAGCCATAGTTACGCACTTTTGCACATTGATGCTGAGTGATACCTGAATCCAGAGACTCAGACCTCCAGGATTAGTGTTTGTTTAAACTGTTGTTACTACGATTTTATTCGAGTGCAGCTGGGAAAATCTTTAAATGTCAGAAATGCTTCGTAAACTCGGAGTGTTATTTTAGGGCTTGTGCAGTAACAATGGTAGAAAAACAGTATTTTAAAATGTTTTCATTTGGAAGCCCTTTGCATACAGCATAAACACCTTATTAATTCAAAGTATTTCACCAGCATTTGTACAGAGATGTCCAGGTTTCTTTGTGGCTACTTGACATTTTCTCTTTTCCTGACTCTGGATCTTTTTATTTTGTCCCTGAAAAAGTGGAAGAAGCGGAAAAGTGCTGAAGGAAATCAACCAAACCAAAAAGACAAGAAAACTGAAGCTTCTTTAATCCAGGCTTTCAGCTTTTTAGCAAGATGATTCTGACAACAACATTTTTGCTGGAAATTAATATTTTAGATGTTTCCTGAAATGAAAAGAAGCCTCAATCTGATAAAGACAGCTTGTTCAGTTTAAGAACTTTGATCTCTTGCCTGCCCCTGGCCTGTGTGCAGCTTTGTCTCCCCTTTCTATAAATCACAGGCTGGTCTTTTCACTCCAATTTGGGAAGAATGTCAGGTATGCCTGTGTCAAATTGCCCATGTAACCTTCACTGCTTTAAGGCACGCTCTGACATCGAGTTGTCTCTGTGTGACACTGTCTGAGGTATCTGGCTTAGCTCTGTCACCGCAAGGTGAAGTCACCTTCTACACTGACTTTTTCAGGTAACTCGACTAAAATCAGTATGTGCCCAGACTTCCCAGCTCTGCCGTGTGTGCCCAACGGCGTGGCAACACGAGTCCCCGCAAACAGAGACCCCAGATGAAATCCAGCTCCAGGGGAATTCCAGTTAATTTTAGCACTGTAGGATTTGAAGAAAGATGCCCTTCTTTTTCCCATACTGATGAACGTTCTGTGCGGAGATGCCTGGATCTCCAGAATCCTTCACCTTCTTTCCTTCTTTTCCCTTAGGAGAAGTTACACCTTCTTTCAAGTGCTGGCACCCCCACAGCCTATCAGTGCTTAAAAATAAGCAGAGATCACTCTGGTTTCAGTGGGGTTATTTGGGCGGGTTTGATTCTTGTCAAGATGTTCGTACAGTGTTGTGCCAATTCCCTGCCGTCTGCCTTAATTTCTGTTTGCAATTTCCTTCTCTTCTAATCTCAAATTAGTCTATCCCAGTAATACTTAGTTCTGCCTCTTTGCTTATTTCCACATTTCATACAAAACCTGTGTATGATATTTTGCTTAGCGAAGGTACTTGGAACCATAACTCTGCAATGTAATGACTTTTTTTAAATCTAAACAGATTTTAAATCTAAACCAAACCTCCCTCCCTATGAAGCAAAAGCTTTTTCAAGTCGAAGAGAGGCAGGTCATCAAGCCCGTACGGTGAAACTGCAATCACAGAAAATTGCCTGTATTCCCCACTGAGGTGTTCGGTGTGTCCGCCCAGTCCTTGGGCAAAACCTGAGTTCAGTGACTAAGTTGAGCAAAAATGAGGTTATTTGATTATTCTTTCAAAAGATGTTGGATGGTCCATGAGGTGGTTAAAGCAAGAAACAAGGACTGGGAATCTGGCCCAGATCCCGGCTTTTCCAATGACTTGTACTGTTTAGTTTCTCTACGCTCTCAGAGTGGGGAGGGTAATGCTGACAATTCAGAGAAGTGAGGCAAGTTTACAAAGTACTCTAAAACTGCAGACTGCTGGTAGAGCACAAATTATCAACAGTTCACCCAGACATTCCTAATCTGCTCCTGAAAGGGACTACCTAGCTACCAAAAATCCCAGACTGAAAAATCTCATCGTCTCCTAGCACAGGTGGGATGATACGGCCATGAACAAACGGAGAGGAAATGTGCGGAGATGGGAGCAGAACTTCATCTTCTTGTTGCGCAGTTCTGGTTCCAGAGCCAGCAGGACTGAGATTGGGTCTTGGCTGCATCTTGGGATTCGTCTTCTGTTGGAGCATAGATTCAAACCCATGCCATGAGTTTTGGAGTGTTTTGTTTGGTTTGGGTTTTTTTCCCCTCTATGAATTCCTTAATGATTCCCCAAAATTCTGTAGCTGATTCCGTTTCATACCTTGTAGCTCTTCAATATCTCCATCCAGTGTTGTCTTCCTTGGAGATACATGTTAGCTTAGATCCATCCCAAATGTCAGATATTGCTTGGAAATGAGATAGGAACCACTGGGCTGGACTGTGACTTCTTCCATATGATACTAATGCTATAGTAAAAGAAATTATAGGTGCTGAAAAGCCTCCATGGTCTCCCAAAGTACCGACACGTAACCATCCTGTGAATCCACTTTTTCCTAGGTCGGTTGTATATGTATGTGCTTAGCTTTTGGAAATAGTTTGGTTTGTAGCATGTGTAAATGGAGTGGAAGTCACAGAAGCCACTCCTGTATAATCCAAAGCCAAACATGGCACTCAAAACCCAAGGAATTTTGCCTTTAAAGTGTCCTTGATGGATCACCCAGTTCTTCCTGTTCCAGTAATAGCTTCTCTGGTTCTTTCTCTGAAAAATGAAATCACATTATGAAAGTGCATTAGTGTGCATTGAGTGAGTACCAGTTATCTGATCTCACATTTTATATATTGATTGAAACACCGAGAGACAAGAAAGTCGTGATTGGTAACACAGAATCATAGAATCACAGGATGGTTTGGGTTGGAAGGGCCCTTACAGAACATCTAGTTCCAGCTCCCCTGCCATGGGCAGGGACACCCTCCACTAGACCAGGTTGCTCCAAGCCTCATCCAGCCTGGCCTGGAACACTCCCAGGGATGGGGCACCCACAGCTTCTCTGGGCAACCTGTGCCAGTGCCTCACCACCCTCTCCAGGAAGAATTTCTTCCTGATGTCCAATCTACATCTCCCTGCTTTCAATTTAAACCCGTTACCCCTTGTCTTGTCACTACAGGCCCTTGTAAAAAGTCCCCCCCAGCTTTCCTGTCCACCCCTTCAGGCACTGGAAGGTGCTGTAAGGTCTCCCTGGAGCCTTCTCTTCTCCAGGCTGAACAAGCCCAACTCTCTCAGCACAGTGAAAAACTGAGAAACAGATGAGGTAAGGTCACAGACAGGAACAGTAAATGGGAGCTGAGCGCACCGTGCTCCTGCCAAGCGTGAGCCTGATGGGGCTGCTCCGTGATGGGTAGGAAGGGTATGAGGGTGTTCTTGTTCCCCCTCTAGCTGTTCTTTTTTTCTATATAGTCTTACCAACCTATATGGAACAAAAACTACCAATAGTAAGAATATATAGTGCTATCTAATCCAGAACTACTTATTTATAGGTCTCAAAAATACTTCAGAAAGGTAAAGCAACAGAGACACCCCAAGGTAACTACCTAGCAGGTCGGTGGGGGAGCCAGGACAGCCTCCAGCACTCATGATTCCCAGTCCTGAAGTCTGTCTTTTTGGCTGAATTGCCTTTAATCAGGAGGGCAAGGAAGGGTGATGTCAGGTTTGTGTTGTCCACAGTTCGAAACAGCCGGGCAAGTTACATTTCACTTGAACTGGTTTGTGTGGCACGTCTGGCTTTGTAAACCTGCCAGCCTTCCCCACTGGGGATGAGCACACAGTATCTTTTAGGGGAGGGTTTTTTAACCTTTTTACCCAAGACTTTTTGGGTTTAATTGCTATTTACATGTTCCACCCTTTGCCCTTTTTCAGCTGCAGGGAGATCTTGTTCTATTTTAAAAGCTAGGGCAGGAACTTGAGGCTAGAGACTGCAGCCAAATCAAACAGGAATCTCACCAACCTAATAGAGGGTTGGCTGATAACAGGGGCTATCTTCCCAAGCCTTTAAAGCTCTATTCTTCCAAAGACACTCCCTTATCTGAAGCCTCTGGCTTCCCATGAGAGGGTATAAACATCTCCCTATGCAGCACCGTACCCTTTGACATTAAGAGGAAAGTACAACTCGAGATAAGTTGAAGAGGCTTTTATGTCTAATCTCAGTGAGCATTCAGAGGCTGTGAATGTCTTTTTATCCTGAGTTGTTGGGGTTTGTTTTGGTTTTTTGGCCGGGAACACATTTCGCTTGGAGTTTTATTACATCCCTCATGGCTTGCTTTTTTTATTTTCCAGCTGAGCTGTCAGTGCAGTACTTGTTTGGTCAAGACTCGTGTGTTTACTTGGCATCTTCAGTGTATAAAACTAGCGCTGTTCGCATGGCTTCCATGCAGCCAATTCTCCTAATATTTTGAGGCTCTGACTAACGTGGCGTGAGGGTGAACGTTTTCTGACTTCAACATTGTACCTTGCTCACAGGAGCAGGTTTTGATGGCTTTTTTTCACTGGCAGAAGTTTCAGTTTTCTCAATTCACTGCTATTCCTTGTTAGAGGGTGGGGTTTTTTTTAAGAGGTGGCAAAGTTTTAGTTGTTTTTTCATAGGTGTTGGGATCCCGTCAGTGAACGGCTCATAGAAAGCCCAGCTTGCTTTCATACAAGTGCTTTAGTATATCCGTGTGGTTGCTGAAGGCAACACCCCTACACGCCCCCATAGTCATAATCTCCTCTTCCAGGCATGCTGGGCCCCGATGCGCTCTCTGGGATGTGTTCACTGATCCTTGTTTCACATCCCTTCCCAGCCCTCGTGTCCCAACCGCCCTTCTCCCACCGGACGCAGGGCAAACGGGATCTCACTCAGAGCCTGGCGTTAAGTGACCCTCCTGTCATCCCTCAGGACCGATGCTGGAGCGTGTGAAGTGTTTGTGCCAGCCCAGGGCCGTACGCTTTTCTTCTGCTGGGATGATGCTGGAATCAACCTTCCCCTCCTAGCAGCAGTGCCTGAGGCCCCCCTGTTCTGCCCGCTGGGAGCCCATTCGAGGGCAAGCAAAGACGTTTCAGCACAAGGTTTACCCCTGTGGCTTAGCAGCAGTGCTGAGCATCAGCAGAGGCTTTACTCAAAGGCTGGCTTGCACCTCCTCCTTCCACCCCAGGAGTGAAGACCGGGAGTCCCTCATGCTCCTGGTAACCACCACAGACCCTTCAACTACCTTCATGTCTTCCAAAAGGAAAACACCCCTTCAGGCTCACGATGCAAGCTTGGTTTTAGGTAAAGCACGTGTGTTCAACCACCCTCATTAACCTCTGTTTTCAGCTCAGCTCCCTGCAGGCTAGTTTTTCTGTTGGCGATGCGCAGATGCTCTGTCGGGGTACTTTACCTATTCATTAAGTTTGATTAGATAGCATTTGCTCTCTGCCATCGAAGCCTGCGCCGCTTTCTGATATAATTAGCGTTCCTCCAATTAGGATAAATGGCTGTTTCATTACTTTTAAGTGGGTCATTAAAGTGCCGTTCCCATCTCATGCCTCTAGAGCTGACAAGGGTACCTGCACGCTCCTTCTCCCGAAGTCAAGTCTGATTTCAGGAGGCTAATGGAGAAGGTGATGTAGCAGGGCAGACGTTGCTCGCGACTCCTGCTGAGAGCCGGTCCTGGGTAGTTGATTCTCCCATGTGCTTTGTGTGCCGATTTGCTGACGGAACAGAAGTGCCTGTTTGATAAGGCACCTTTTGAAGTTCCAGGAGGCATCAAAAGCGGGGAATTATTTCAAACACGTATTGATAAAGTTCTGGTAGCGTATGAATTCCTGATATGACTGTGGAAGTGTGTGGTTGTCACAGGGGAAACACGGACTGTGCCTCACCAAGAGCAATCCGTGCATCTTTGTTTCCTCCTCCCCACGGATGTCTTCTCTCCAGGGGTCATGCTATTTGCTTATAACCTGGGTGTAGCAGCCCTTTCTGTTTCTTGATGAGGCCTTGCAATTCCTGATTCATTAGATACTGCAGTGCTATAAACACTGTTTTCTGAGAATTGGAGGGCAGATTTCTGGCCCACATCAGAAGGTTGTGACTCATATTTTGGGAAGGGATAGACACATCATTTTTGCAAGGGAGATTTGAGAGCAGTGAGTCACCACGGTGGTCCCTTTCTGTAGCTTCTCCCTTTTAGATGTGGAATTCATCGACAGCTGCATATTTTAAAAATGCTTAAGGCCACATCTGCAGGAGAACAACCTTGGTCATTTTGGATGCTGTAAATCGGAAGCTGGTCCAGGGCTGAGATCATCTGATTCTCCCCATCAAGATCTAATACTGTTCAAAAAATGTCTCAGGAATGGCTAAGATTTTGGAAAACAAAGATTATACTCCTTGCTGTGGGATTAATCTACTTAAGATGTAGTAAAAATGCACTTTTTTTAACGAAAGGATTTCTCGAACTCCCTGGTTATCTTTCTATTGATGAAACTGTGTCAGATCTTAGATTGCTTAAAATGTAAAAAGCCCATTTGTTTTTCTCTGCATTTTTTTGTTGTTTTCTAGTTTTCTCTGACTGTCAAGCCCTTTTGTTTGCTTCTGCCTTACAGTCTCCTTTTACCACCACGTAATTGTGTAAGGCTTCTCCTCCCCAGTTGATCCAGCTTACAACCATCCAGATATTTCTCAGGCTCTCATGTCAGATGACTCAACAAAGCCAAACCACCCATTAATCAGTCACCGTCTTACTGATTAGGTTTCCTGCTAGAAAGTGTATTAGTACCGAAGGAAAAATCGTTCAGAGATGTTTTTTCCCATCCTCCTCAAAGTCAGTGGATATAGGGCGGGCGGGCTGCAACCATTATCCCCTTCAACCACTTCTCAGCGGGTAGATCGAAACATGCAGAGTCGTCACAAAGGCAAGTGGGAGCTAGGCAGGAGGGATTAGGTCTTGAGGAATTTTATTTAATTAACCTCCCCGCTAAAGCAATCACGTCTCACTTCTCAGACTCTTACCCTCCCGGGTCATGTTTTGTCTGTCAAACCGTGAAGAAACACGCACAATTATATAGCCTTCTTGGTATCTTCGATTTAAAAAAATCTAAAGAATTCTGAAGTGACATGAAAGTATACATAGATGGAGTATGACAATATGTACTACTGTTAAAGTTATCAGTCTGTCAAAAATCTGTGCAGCTGCTGGATCTCTGTGGGAGGCAGACCCGAGTCTTGCACCTTGAGCCACGTGTGACAAAGGTTTGCCTTGATCCCAGGGGCTGCTTTGAAAACCGAGGGTCGATACCTCTCCAGCCTTTGCAGGAATTCAGAATAAATCCAACAGCTTCTGTCAGAAATCCCTGCTGGTTTTGCTGTGGATGGTGCTTCGGTGGCGTAGCAGCTTCAGCGAAGATTCTGGCTTCAGGTACACATCCCCGGAGATGAGTGATGTTTTGCAAAGCCTGATTTTGGTGACTGAGGCATCAAGCACATCGCGATAGCTCACCAGGCATTACTGATGCACGTGTCCTGGAGCTCCAAAGAGGAGGGTCTGGCCAAAGGGTCACAGGTTCAGGCAGGATGTGCTGCTTTGTCATGCCAATGAAATACTGTCAACAGGATACGGGGAGAACTCCAACCTGAGTGTGAGGGCTACCAAAGGGTCACTGACAGAAAAGCTGCCGCTTCTATATGTGAAGTACAAGCTGCATCCCTCCAGAGCATCTCCTGCTACGCTTCCTTAGAGGGGTAAAGCCGAGGTCAGAGAGTAGTAAGTTAAGTTTAAAACTCTGTATTCTGCGGTCATCTGAAAAGCAGCAGAATCTATGGCATGGCAGAGGGAAGGGCGAGGCTTTGCCGAGAAGAGTTGCTGTTGTACTTCTTCGAGATGTAGGTCTGGTCAGTGGATTTTGTCACCCATTTCTCATGTATGTGAAGTATGGGCCAGCTTCTCGATAACAGCCTGCTGCTGTGGGAGAACAGACCGTGAGAAATACCACCTTCCTCTGAAAATTGAGAAGGCTCAGTCACAATGGTTACCTGCAGCAAGCTACTTTGTGAGGTATTTTTGTGCAGATACTCCTGAGAGGTCCCTAAGTTGGAGTGTCAGGCCTCTCTCCAAAGGGCTTGCAAATACTGAGTACATGCAAACCTGAGGTGAGTCATGGGATCCTTCCTAAACCTCCGGCCCTGCAAGGAGCCTGTGGAGAGTGACTGTCAGCGCAAAGCGAGTGGTTGCAACTCAAAGAACACCCAGGGGGAGTGGGTTCCCACTTTCTGGGTTTGAAGAGCACTCAGGCCATTGAATGTTCCTGGCCACTCCCATCTCACCGTGAACACTTTGCGTACTTCCTCCGGTGAGATGCTGCATCTCAGGGATTCTATGTCATCCAGGATAATATACCAGCTAGTTTCCCTCTAGCTATGTAAACCAGCCTATGGAATCATAAGAATTGCCCTTTTTTCTTAGCGCTCTTCTTCATCCACTCTTTAGGTGGTTCCAAAGAGGAACATTTGTGAGTCATTTCAAGCTTTCGTCCTTGGCTTGCTTTCAACTCGCTGGACTTCTTGAACAGGCATGCGTAAGTCTTAAGCAGCCTTATCAACCGGGGTTGATGGATGTTCCTTTCCTTCAATCATCTTTTCATAAAACCTTCAAAGAATGGGTAATTTATCAGATGTTAACCATTCAGAAATTACTCTTCAATAGTGGGATCACAGTCCCCCTTCTTTACTCGATCCAGTGCCAACTCGATCCAATTTCTGCCAATAATGGCAGAAATCACTGTTTACTAAGAACAGCGTGTGGAGCTGTGTAGAAAACTGCAGCATCTTATTAGTTCTTCTTCCCCAGGCTTGGTAGGACTGGGCAGCCCTTTTATCCTCTGGCCACTTTAGGACCGTAACACGTGTGCTGGCTAGTGGAGCTGTGCAGAGGAAGTGTCAGGCGTTGTAGCTACGTGCTTTATAGCGCTGTAACACGCGTAAGGTATTGAGTTCTGCCCCTTCAGCTAACACCAAACCATGTTACAACCCATCCTCAGACAGGCTAACGTTTTCTGTATACGCCGGCCTGTCCTCCTCGCAGGGCGCAGCGCGGGTGGCGGAGCAGCGGATGGGTCCCCAGCGTGTGCATTGCGGTCGGCCAGCGGCAGCCTGGCTTGTCTCTCTCTTCAGGGCTGGGCTGTTGGCCGACGGGGCTGGTCTTCCCCAGATTATTTCCTACAGCTACCCTCAAGCATTTTATAGGCCTTCCTCTTTATCTCTTAGCTTCCAGGTAGCTTATTCCTCTCTCACGAGGCTTACAGTATGCGTTCTGACGGCACACGTGTCCTGGTGTGGAAACAGTCACGGTGCCAAATCCTCTAAATATTGTAAAATTCCAAGACCCAGTCCGAGCCTCCTAAAATAGCACGTCTGAGCAAACTTCCTGGGGCTTTTTAAACAGCCTTCTGATGTGTGTGCTGGGCTATGAATGGAACCGTGGATTTCTGAAGTGCCAAGGGGGCGAATGTGTGTAGAGCCAAACGAGAATATTATGAATGAGTCTCTTCAGAGAAGAACACTGATGAAAAGGACACTGTTAGCAAAAAACCGACCACAGAAGTATGAGCAAATACTCGAAAGGAAGAACACCCAGGGGGAGTGGGTTCCCACTTTCTAGTGAACTACATTATTTTCAGAAGTCATGCTAAATAGGAAAATATTTCCAGTTTTAGCAAAAAAACCCTGAAATAACGTCTGTCCTCAGTGAAAGTTCTTTTGGGTGTGAAGATAAGTGCCGGCGTACTTCCGTGGCCATAGGACAAGTCTATGGATCGCTCTCTTAGGAGTCAGTGAAAACCAGTTAAGCCCTTATCTCCCTTCTGTGTTTACGCTGCTCCCTCAAGCATGGCATTTAAATGTCTCTCAATTTTATTGTGTTTACAGCTACAGCACCCTTAGGACAGAGGGCTCGTGCTAGTCTTCCCATGAAGAAGATGAAGTAGTGAGGCATGAAGAGGGTGATTCACGCAAGATATTTTAGAAGCTGAATTTGCCTCCTTTATTTCAGGCTATTTGCCTCTCGTACTACTCTTTACCTTTCATTTAGCCCTTGCACCTTCGCTGTGAAGAGGTGGTGAGTTGGCAGGGACAGTGCTCTCGGTAGTCACGCAGCTCCTCTTTCTTCACACTGCCAGCTTCTGCTCGCTTCAGATAGGGTTTTCTTGCAGCCGTCGTTGTAGTTCGCTTCTCTGGGTTCTTCAGCTCTGTCAAATCAGACTACAGATCTTTTGCAACCTGTTTTTTCTTCCACAAAGTGATTTGTTTCCATCTTCGGCCACAGCCTAGGCTAGGAGAACTGCACAAAAATGGAAAACAGGGCAGAAAAATAAATGGACTTTTCCAAAGTCTGTCTCAAGCTTTAGGAACAAAAAGGAAGAAATTGCTTCATTATTTAAACTAACCAAGCTCTGTCTCTCCCAGCGTGAGTCTGTTCTCCATCACGTCACATTCCAAATTACTCCTGATAAAGAACGGTAACGACAGAACTGAGCAAAATGCCACTGGTGTTAACCGACACCTACATTCTCCTCTGGCTGGACGTGTGGAGTATCAAGGGAGGTTTGTAAAGGTGCTGTCTGCTCTGGATTTCTCTGTTCCACACGGGCTTGTGTTTCCCCTTGTGCTGCGAGCTCTGGCAGCGGCAGCACTGGCTGCTACAGCTGAAGGCTAAGCTGGCATCTTCTTAAAAAGTCATGTCTCTGGCAGGAAGAGTGCAGTCCGGACTTCAGAGCCATGAGGAAGGGCTGTGATTAGTCCGTGAGTTTTCTCAGAGACCTGGGAAGTGAGTATGGTGGACAAGCCTAGGTAAAGGGTTTGCAGATCGCTCCTGGCTTGTGTTCAATTGCACGCACCTTCCTGCCATGCAGCGTACGGGTCAGCTCTTGTCAGTCCTCGCTCCCAGCGCAAGACGGTCCTCTCCTGGGCGGATGCAAATCCGTTCGCACCAAAAGATGGTCCAGGGATGCCTGACAATGTGGAACTAGGGAGGTTACAGAGAGGAGTTACAGAGCAGGTAAAATTTGAAATTAAAGAAGCTGACACTGGGAACTGCAAGATGCTTCCAACAGGAGCAGTTGGAACACACTCACTTTGCAGCTTGGAGGCAGTTCTCCCTAGGAAGAGTGAGCAACTCACGGCCTGCTTTTCAGGAGTGTAGAATGTTTGCTGGGAGGTCTGCAGATGCTAACGCTCTAGTAACAAAAAGTGATTCACCCTGGCAGTTCTCACCATCCCAAAGAGAAGACTGGATACACGGGCCTGGGGTTTGGCTTCCTGATGAGCAGTTGTGGGAGTGAATTCCAGAACATCAGATCTTTGGAAAAAAGAGGTTATAGCTGGCATATGTTTGTTCATTTCTCATACTTCTTACCATTAATTGTCTTGCCTCTTTTTTTTAAATTTTTGTTATTCACATTAAATCCTTAGACTTTGTTGTTTTGGAGCGACGTATCCAAATGGCTCATTCCAAAGCTTTTTCCTGATCACTGATGAAATTTTAGTATCTTAAGAGTTCTCAAAAGAGAGTTCGTGTTTAAAAATGCTTTGCCTTCTCCCTACTCTGTCGCTGGCATTCCTGCAGGTGCATCTTCACCTGGACTAGGCCATATAGAATCATAGGCCTGGAATCATTAAGGCTGGAAGGGCCCTTACAGACCATCCAGTGCCAACCCCCCTGCCATGGGCAGGGACACCCTCCACTAGACCAGGTTGCTCCAAGCCTCATCCAGCCTGGCCTTGGACACCCCCAGGGATGGGGCACCCACAGCTTCTCTGGGCAACCTGTGCCAGGGCCTCACCACCCTCTCTGGGAAGAATTTCATCCTGATATCCAATCTAAATCTCCCCTCTTTCAATTTAATCTCGTTACCCCTTGTCCTGTCACTACAGGCCCCTGTAAAATGACAGGGGATATGTCCTCCACTGTTTTCCCTATTGTTCTTAATTTGCAAGCCCTCATCAGAAATACCAGCCCATGTGGCTGCCTGAAAAGTGTGAGCAACTCCCAGTGAAATGCCCAGCGAATTCTTGCTCCTATCCTGAATAGGCTCAGATCATCCCAAAATCACTGGCACTCAAGTTGGCAACTCAGTGAATCTTCAGCTACCTTCTCCTCCCCGTAAAACTGGTTCTGCCCCACACGGGCAAACGTGGCACGTTCAGTGGTGACCGTGCACTGTTAATTAGTTCTGCAGATAAATAGAGTTTAGTTTCCAAGGTAATAAAAATGCGTGTTGTAAACCTCCTACAAAACAGAGACAGCAGACCTTTGCCTGTATCCTTTGTCAAACCTGAGTTGTCTTCCCCGTGCTGCCCCTGACAAAAGGTACGTAACTTCATTCCCTCTGCCCCAGTCTTTAAAGAGAAGAAAATAAAATGCACTTATCTTTATAGAGCACTTCTAGTTTCACTATCACAAGGTACCGCGTGCACCAAATATCTGCGTTCTGATATTTCATCTAATCACAGTGCTGAAATGACGTTACCAATTCCGTGTTTAGGAACAGCGTCAGCGGCCTTCCTGGCTTGAAGTACTTAGCTTTGGGTGGGAACGTGAAAAGGTTAAACAGCCTGACGTGTGTAATCCTGGCTCAGAAAAACCCCTGCCATGTCAAACTGTTGTTGTGTATGAGGAGCCTCTGCTCCACTCCTCTCCATTGCTGCCCTCCATGCGGGGGTAATGCTGTTCTTGTACTGCGGAAGCTTGCACACAGGTGATCAACCCGGTGCGATGGCTGCTCCTAAATCCGTTTTTGCAAGAGGCTGGTGAACTGGTAAAGATACTCGGAACAGCAGCGTAGCATTTGGGACACACTGAATAAAGAGTGAAGCCTTCTTTGATACTTACCGATGTTTACATACCATGTAATTATTATTATCATTGAAAATCCCGACTTCCTTTCTTTGAACATAGTGTCTAAACAGGAAAAAGCTAACCTTCCTGTTTGGAAAACTGTTAGTTTCAGAAGAAATATATTATTCTCTCTACCTTGCAGTTTTCAAATATTTTATTTTTACTACAAATGGAAAAGACAAACAATGGGCTATCTGAAAGGAAGGAAAACCGCATGTCTGAAACAAACGGACTCTGCTATGAATAGATAGTCTTTGCGCTGTGAAATAACTCATGTCATACCTATATACTGGCTTTTGCATATTGGGAAAGGAAATGTAGACTTATTTTTGGCACCTGCTACACTGTGTACACAGAAGGCAAAGTTAAGGTTAGAAAGGGCAGAGAAGCTCCTGTCAGCCTGTACAAACAGCCAGAAGGAGTCGTGCAGGAGTTGGACTGGCCCAGCAATAATGTCTAGATGTGATGCAAGGTTGACCAACGAGGCTGAATTCAAAATTTCTGGTACCGGCTTGGCACCCAGCATTCCCTGTGGTTCAAGCTGGTACTCACAGTGGCCTTCTGGGTAAATCTCAGCTTCCAAACTTTGCTTTTGCAGCTTTTGTTTGGTTGAAGGAAATACGGGTGGGCAGCATGTGCGGTTCTGTCCCAGGCGTAAGGATTCTCTGATGGCTGCCAGGAGCAGCACGACACTGACGACCAAGATGCTCAGCTCAGCTTTGTGAGGAACACAACAGAAAACAGGTAACTAAAAGCTATGTAGAAAAAAGTGCTTGTACCCAAAAGGAGAACAAGCTGTTTGGCATCCCAAAGGCGTTTGATACCTTCTCAGAGACTGACAAGCAGCCAAATGGAATAACCACTGGGAGAGGCCTTGTAAGGACATCTTCAAGGATGTCTTCAGGCATGGATGTCTTCAAGGCCAGGCTGGATGAGGCTTGGAGCAACCTGGTCTAGTGGAGGGTGTCCCTGCCCATGGCAGGGGGGTTGGCACTGGATGGTCTGTAAGGGCCCTTCCAACCCAAACCCTTCTGAGATTCTATGACTGCTGATGTGAATTTGTCTGTATGGGAACCCTTTGTATTGTCACTTCCCCTTCAGGTTATTTCATTGCAGTCAAGGCTGTAATTTTGTTGATCCCATTTATCAGCAACATCAAAAAATCTTGTGGGAATGAAAGGAAAGAGGATATATGTGATGTGAGACCACTGCCTAGGGCGGGCTGGGAAGCTGGAAAGGCCAGCCTGCCTTTTCCTCACCATCTTCCTAAAGCTCTTCCTTATTCAAGGCCTGACTAATTTTGGTTACTTCACGGTTAAGCAGAAGTCCTGAAATACTTGGACTATTTCTTAAAGCCTTGTCTCTTGTATTCATGGGCTGCATGAATATCCACCTTCTCATGATCACAGAGAAGGTGTAAGAATGTGGTCTTACAGGGCCAAGTACCAGACATTTATAAATGTTTTCTAGTATTTTGGGGTTTTTACACCAGTCTTCTCATTTTGGAAGTCTTATTTTACAGAACTGCATGCTTGCTGTTGGAAGTACTGTACAGTACAAAGAAACCTTGCAAATATTTGCTAATGCTAGTCCTGTTGTAAGTTAAATCTGCTACTGTACTAGTGCGTGACATTGGTCACGTTTGTAGAGTCAGACCCTAAGGATGTACCTCGTTCCTTCTCTCTCTTTCCTCGCTTCAAGTTTCCACTTCCCATGGAACCCCAGTCCCCTTTCAAAGGCAAGATGCTTAGACCACCATGCGTCCCCCTCGCTGTTTCCCAGAGATTTGCATGTGCTGCTTCTGCTCCATTTGCAGCGTCTTCCCCGCTCGCTCCCGCCACTCAGTTGTGTAGTGCGCCCTGTCCCTAAGTACTTTACCAGGCACGGGCCTTGCTCTGTGATTTGGCTGGACTGCTGCTCTTCACGGTCCCAGCAAGAAGGGAGCATGTTAAAGCCATTGTGAAATAATCAGCGCCACGTGAAACTGAGAAGGTGGGATCCAACAATCTGAAACCCAGACGGTCTCTGGCAGTGAGAGGTAGGAGAGCTGTCCTGCTGAAAAAGACCCAGAAGTCCGCAAATGAGCTGAGTTAATGATGTGACACAAGCAAACGAAAGGCAAGAGGGATTCTGAGCAACCTCTCTGTAGGCTTACCTGTGCTAGTGTTCTGCACACAGGTAGTGCAGGGACTGGGGCGGGAGCGATGATGGATGCTAACTGTAAACTAGCAAGGTGATCGATCTACCCGCACGCTGAACAGTCTCGCCGAGGAGGGATTAGCGACTGGGATCAGCAAATACGATTTGACGACACTTTGCTGAGACCAGTATGTGTGTCAGGTGGGAGGGGGAGGGGAAGCCTGACTTCACTGTACGTGAAATAATAATGATGTCAGATGGGAAACAATATGTGGGTATACAACTGTTGGCTTGTGTTACCCTCCATAGCTCAGAGAGCCGTGGTCAAGGGGGCAGAGTCTAGTTGGAGGCCTGTGGCTAGTGGCATCCCCCAGGGGTCAGTGCTGGGTCCAGCACTATTCAAGGCATTCTAGCCCAGACGAAGTGCTAGAATGTCCTCTCAGCAAGTTTGCTGACGATACCAAACTGGGAGGAGTGGCTGCCATGCCAGAAGGCCGTGCTGCCATCCAGCGTGACCTGGACAGGCTGGAGAGCTGGGCAGGGAGAAATCTAATGCAGTTCAATAAGGGCAAGTGTGAAGTGCTGCAGCTGGGGAAGAACAACCCCATGTTCCAGTACAGGTTGGGGGCTGTTCTCTTGGAGGGCAGCTCTGGGGAAAAGGACCCTGGGAGTCCTGGTGAACAACAGGATGACCATGAGCCAACAGTGTGTGCCCTCACGGCCAAGGTGGCCAATAGCATCCTGGGGTGCATTAAGAAGAGCATGGCCAGCAGGTCGAGGGAAGTTGTCCTCCCCCTCTACTCTGCGCTGGTGAGGCCTCCCCTGGAGTGCTGTGTCCAGTTCTGGGCTCCCCAGTTCCAGAAGGACAAGGAGCTACTGGAGAGAGTCCAGCGCAGGGCCGCTATGATGATGAAGGGCCTGGAGCACCTTCCGTGTGAGGAAAGGCTGAGAGAGCTGAGGCTGTTTAGCTTGGAGAAGGGGAGGCTGAGGGGGGGGTCTTATCAATGCTTCTAAGTATCCAAAGGGTGGGTGTCAGGAGGATGGGGCCAGGCTCTTCTCAGTGGTGTCCAGTGACAGGACTAGGGGCAATGGCCATCAACTGGAAAACAGAAGGTTCAGCCTGAACACGAGGAAACACTTCTTCCCTGTGAGGGTGACAGAGCACTGAACAGGCTGCCCAGAGAGGGGTGGAGTCTGCTTCCCTGGAGACTTTCCAAAGCCGCCTGGATTTGTTCCTGTGTGATCTGCTCTGGGTGATCCTGCTCTGGCAGGGGGGTTGGACTAGATGATCTCTAGAGGTCCCTTCCAACCCCTACCACTCTGTGAATCTATGAATCCATAGGAATATGTTTGAGGAACCTGGGTTCTGGGCCCGAGTGCCTTGACTTTGAGGGCCGCCCATGCAATCTTTGGGCTGGTTTAGCTGTTGCCGTTGAACAACACTGCCTGCTTGACCAGATAAATGTTTATAATACATGTTGTTGCAGTGGTGGGGGTAGACTTTTGCTCACCAGTATCTGAGCTGATACCATGTGGCACTGAGTCACTGTCCTTTGAATATTCCTTGTGCTGCTCCTGCAAATAAATTCACACGCTTCCGTCTTAATAGCTTGCTTTAGAGCCAGTGTCGCACTTCACACCCTACGCTGGACACTCTCCAACAAGTTAATGTCTTTCACTGAGGAAGGTGAATAAAACTGATGAGGGTATCCTTAACTGAGGAGCCATAAAATTCTAATAGAGCAGTAATGTTCCCAGCAAGCGTGAAGGAAATCTGATCAATAGTTATGAGGTTGAGGCTCAGTTTATGGCCCTAATTCATCAAGCATAGTCACTCTCCATTTTCGTACAGGATGCTTGTACGGTTCCTGCTGAGCAGAGGAGTGTAAAGTCTGCACAAGCCCTTTCTTGACAGTTCCCCGCCCCCCCCCCCCCCCCCCCCCGGCTTTGTCATTTAAGAATAGGTGACTCTACGGAGGTGGTGATCAGGGCCCTATCCTCTGTCTGAAGCCAGTTTTTCACTGTATATGATGGGCTGTACCAGCTGCATTGCTGCCGACAGTCTGGGGCTTGGGCTGCTTCCACAGTGAGTAAAAGTTACTTTGAATTGCTAAAATTTGACACTGCCGTTATTGATGTGCCTGCAAACCACTCTGCAGTCAGGAATGGTTCAGCAGCATGTTCTCCAAAAATCCTTTTACTGCCTTCTGTAGATCTCTTGCAGTAGGATTTTCGGGGGCAGATGGGGACTGGGCTCCTTCGGTGTTTCTAAGATGCCTTTGTGGGCAGGGAGTTTTCCCAGCTGCTTCTCACTCAGGTTTTCTCTCTTTAAGTTTCCCAAACGGTATATGAGCACGGAGGCAGACAATGAAATTTCATCCCAAGGTTTTATTAAAACCTTTATGTAAAAAAGTCAGACCTCTCCGAAGGCTGCAGTAAAGGTACGCTTTATGCAGCCGCCTCCCAGAAGTGGCGTAAGCAGAGGCATTGGAAACGCAGTGGAAAAGCCTTGGGTAAGCCCCCCTGGTAACCTCTGTCTGCCATACGTGGGTAAGCACAGGTTGGTTTTAAGTATCGAAGTGATAGGAGTGTCTTAGGGTGTCACTGGAGCTGGCTCTCAGTTCACACCTGAGCCAAAATGGTTTGTGGCACTCATTCAAATACAGTTTCTGAGGCGTGCTTTCAAAATTCCTGTCTCCTATGCCATGCACAGATCCGTAGGCTAACAGCCCAGCCCTGCACGCGATCCTCACTGTACCCAGCCACTGGACTTTACAGGACGCCTACCGCTATGTGCAGCGGGGGAAAAGGAAGGAAGAAGGTTGGCTGTTTTCAGGGAAATGTTAAGAAACGCAGGGAGCTGGCGTGCAGATGATGGCTTTTCTGACAGCCCGGGGGGGCTCTGGGGAGCCAGGGGAGCTGGGTGTCTCTCTGATCTCCCCACTGCAGCAGCGTTTTGGCAAGGGGCTGCAGCGCAGGGGATGCAGGCAGGAGCTGGAAGCCCCAGCCGTTCCCCGAGCCAACAGCGACACCCAGGGCTTATCAGCACAGGCAATCCCTTCGTTAAGGTCCGGCCCTTTTCTGTTCCTGCAGGACTACACCGATGGGTAAGGAAGCGGTATTTTACTGTAGTAAATAGAAATCCTCTCTCCTGGTGCACCGAGGGTAAATCACATCAGCCCCGGGCACAGCTGTGCTCAAACTACTGCATTCACACCAAGTGGATTGCGCTTTTCATCTCTATCCAAACAGTTAATCTGGCATGATTTATTAGCAGGTAAGGCCAGGACAGACAGCTCTTAAACCCTCCCATTCCCGCGTCCTCACTGCAGCGAAAAACTCAGAGGGCATCCTGAAACTGTTTTGGTAAGCCTCTGCTGAAGGAACGTATAAACGGAGATGAGCAGGACCTCCAAGGAGTGTGTCGCCATGGCAATAACAGATGCAGGTTCTGCAGCAGCGAACACCCAGTCAGACTTTTATTAAAATGACCCTGAAGACACATACCTGAACAGACAGTGGTAAAACGATTAGAGAGGCCAGAGAGTACCAGGCACTAATGGCTCTAGAAAAACGTCAGTAGAAGCAGCAAACCACCTCAAGAGCTCATCAGGACACGAGACATACAGTGAACGGCCCGAACTGCACCCCAGCTGCCTGCACTTTCCACTCCCAGAACGCGAAAGCTGCCTGGTGGTCACGGGGCTGTCGGCCGTGTCGCCGGCACAACGCCTGCACGGCTGCTGAGGTAGCATCCTGTTGGCTTTTCTAGGTCCAGGCTTGCTTCAGATCCAAAGGGGAAACCTGTTCCTCTCGGCAGGGCAGGAGGCAGCTCGACTGGAAAAGCACCGGGCTGGAAGAGCAGCGAAGGAAGGAGACCCATGGCCGTAGTTACACCACCAAGCAGAGAAGCTGGGAAGGGGAAGGGGATAAACGAAGTTCAATTCAAGCTGTCTCCATGCTGATATACCCTGAAATTGTCACCTTTCTACCTGCTTTTTCAAGGAAAGATGAAGCAAACCTCTGTTTATTGCTGCCGTGGCACGGCTGGAAATGGGCTACATAGAAAGCCAGCAACCTGCACGCCATCAGCGCGAGAGTGTTGCTACAGTCTGCAGCTCCATATTGCTGGCTTTCCTTCGCACTTTTTTTCCTTCCGAATTTGGCAGGAAAGGTTATTTAAGAACCAGTCTACATCCTGATAATCTTCAGGCCACCGCAAATACCGACTCCTTTGTAAAAAGTTCCGAATTGGTTTGTGTTTCATCAGTTGATATTGAGAAAGTGACCCCACCACTACCATAATGAGGACATCTTTCAGATCACAAAAGTACCTGCTCTGGGCAAAATTAAAGGCTTCCACACACCACCCATCTTTGAGAAACTGCCTGGTCACAATGCAGATTGTTTTCCTGCTGTTCCAAATGGCATCGCGAATATTGTTGATATGTTCTTCCCCAGGCAAGAAGTCTCTTTCCTCAAAGCACAAGGTAAATCGGTTTTTATCAAAATACTGTGAATCCAGGCGCTTTAGCAGAGAATTCTGGACCCATTCAAAGTCATTTTTGCTGTAGCACAAATACGCATCGTATCTGTATTCGCTTTTATCTGCTCCTCGCGGATGGCTGTCTATCATTTTTTGGGCGATAGTTTTATACCAGACAAAACAAATCCCCCGACAGCGAGTAAAAACGATGACTGCCGTCAGAAACGTTACGAGAGTGATGGAGGTGAAGATGAATAATGAGAACCTGAGTGTCTGGTGGAGTTCATCTTCACTGAAACAGTCGTAAGTGACAGAGGACAGCGGTGCCCCCGCGAGTGCGGGTGGGTATACACAATACCTGTCAGACTGTGAGCCAGCTAGGGTTACGTTGGTTTCGTTTAGCCACGCCAGCAGGCTCTTCAAAGTACAATCACAGACATACTTATTATGTGTTATATCCAGAATACTCAAAGTCATAAAGACTTCAGGCTCGGGGGAAAAAAGCTGGTTTCCAGATAAGTTGAGGTTTGCGAGGCTTTGTGGAAAAAGCCCAGGAGAAAGATGAGACAACAGGTTGGAAGCTAGGTTAAGTCTTTTTAGAGAAGTGAGCCCCCTAAAAATCTCCCGTGGAAGAGCACTAAGGTAGTTGTTATTCAGATGTAGAACCTGAAGCTTGGAGAGTGCCCTGAACACATCCAAACATAAACCTCTCTCCCACACAAGCTGTAACATATTCTCGCCCAGATCCATATAGATTAACTGATTGTTTTCTATAACGTTATCGCTTTTCTCACAGTAAGACAAGCGATTCTGTTTTAGGAAGATATACTGCACATCTGGAACTTGGAAAAGAATATACAGGTCACCCAGGTTGGCCAACCAGTTTCTTTCTAATTCAAGGTATGTTGCTACTATTGCCGTGCCAACTGCAGACATCAGCTTATTGTCACCTAAAAAGGCGGAGGTCAGATGCGGAAAGGAGGGGATTTTTTTAATGGCGTTGTCTCGGAGATCAATTATTTTCAGACTTACTAAGTTACTGAATGATTTTCCGCTGATTATCCCGATATGATTTTGCTGTAAATCAATATACATTACGCTGTCTAGACCCTCAAAACTATAATCGTACAACTCACCTAAAAGATTACTTGAGAGATTAAGAGTTTTTAGGTTTCCCAACCCAAAAAAGGCTTGCCTGTGGATTTGATTTATCTTGTTTTTGAAAAGGTTCAGCACTTCCAGGCTACCGAGGCTTTGAAAGATTAAAGAATTGAGAGAGAAAATGTAACCACTTGAAATATCAAGCCAACGAAGATCGCTTCTTGCTAGTCCTGCAAACGTATCTTTATCTGGATTTTTTAAGTTAGTAAAGCCAAATGACGAACCCATTGTGTGAGACCTAAATGTCAAAGAACCGATCTGAGTCCCCTGAATGGCTGTACAGAAATACTGGACTTTCTCTGTGCTCCAGCCATTCTCACTGAGGTCTAGGGAGTTGAACGTAATATTTCTGAACGGATTTGGGCATTGGGCCCAGGCCGTTTCATCTGTCTTGTACAAATAATTAGAGCTGAGGCTAAACAATAAGAAGTGTTTTCCTCGGAAGCTGGTAAGATTGCTTTCACACAGGTTGGGGATCTTGTTGAATTTCAGGTTCACGGTTTTCAAGGCTGTTAGATTATAAAATAAGGGATGAGGCTGAAGCTTTGTGATTTGGTTCCCTGAAAGATCCAATTCTTCTAATGATCTCAAATCTTGAAAGTAACGATCCTCCAGGATGGAATTTCCAAGGTAGTTCTGAAACAGACGGAGTACAGTCAGAGTTGACAAGCCCACAAAAGCATCGAGATCCAGCTGAAGAATGTTATTGAATCCCAAGTCTAAGACGCGAAGGTTGGGCAGGTTCCTGAAAGCTCCTTTTCCTATGGTAACAGGATAGACACGCTGCAGTCCAAATTCCAACACCAGCAAGTGCTCCAGCAGTGGAAATGAAGCTGCAGTCACTTCTCTGATATAGTTGAAGGTTAGAAAAAGCTTCACTGTGTCCTTTGGCACATGTGGAATATCTGTGAGGTTGCAGAAATAATACATGGAGACTTGGGCTTCTGAATAACAGCTTCTGAATGCGCTTACACCACTGGCTAGTGATATTCCAAAGACAAGTACGAGCTGTTGATGTAACATCACGAAGCTATGTAGGGAAAAAAAGTGAAAACAGTAAGCATTAATTCTGTAGTTGGCTACCTAGGCAGTAAGTTGTACAGCACCTTTTTAACAGCTGTAGGGTAAAAGGCTAATGTCTCACTAAAAATCACTAGTGATTTGGGATTTACCCTTTCTCTGAAGTCTTAACAGGCATCATCTGAGAGGCTGGCTGGTCAGGAAAGGGGCCCCCAAAGAGATGCGAGCACCTCCTATGACCTGAAGTGAAACCCTCCTTTATGTACCTTAGGGGCGGCACCAAAACCCTACTCAGTAAGCGTGACAATCTTGGCCTAGCTATTAAATTTGTGTCACGGAACTGATAACGCTGGTGTAAGAGCTTAATTCCTTCATCAGCTATCCAAACAGGTTTAAACATTTGGATTGCCAAAGTAAAGTGCAGTCATCCAGTCATCTCGGGAGGGCAGGCCGGCGCTGCTCTTTCCCTGAGCACTCGCCTGCTGAGGGCAGCCACGCTGTCAGGAATTCAGATTGCTGACACACGGGAGTGCCTGACTGCCATGAATTTCTAAAAGGGGGACCGACCTCTTTTGCGGCTCCTTGAGCTCAAAATTTTTAGAGTGGAAGAATTAGAAAATGTTGTTGTTTTAAAATATAAAAATGTATTTTTATTATTAGAAAATAAGAAAAGGGTGCAATATTTCTAGCCACCTTTGCTTCTACACTTACCTGCTTTTCCATGTTCTTGTAAGTTCAAGAAGTCTCTAACGATCTCGTAACAGCTGTTTCGCTCCACCTCCACTGTGGTTTGGGGACAAGGAAGATGGTTTGGGGACAAGGAAGATGTCATTTGTAAACCCTTTGCTCCCTCAATTTTTTCTGCCTATGTTACTATCTTTTCCCCCAAATCTTGGCTTTCCATGAGCAGGAGGAAATCATGGCTCTTAGTGCTCTCCTGAGGACAGCAAACATTTTTAATTTAACAGAATCCCTCCGTGTAGTATTTTATACAACCCTTCCCCACTGTATATCAGCACCTAAAACCTTTTGGGAAGAATATCCTTCCCACAAAATGATGAACATCCCATTCAGTTACGTGGCCGTGTGTGGACACGGAGGTGAAGGGATGTGTAAATGCTTTACTTGTTACTGAAAACTGCAGCAATGAAGCTTAAAGAACCAGAGCTCAGCATGGGAGAGTCTGTTTCCTTGTACCGTGTTGATGTCAGAAGGGTTGAGTGGTAAAGGGGAGGAAAAGTAGGAGGGGGAGGGAAAAGGCAGCTAATGCGTTTGGGATGGAAAGTCCTAAGTGGGTTGTGTTTGTGAGCAATGGCAAGAACTCTCACAACGCAGGGTGGGTGTTCTACCTAGATCTAAAGGCAGCAAGCGAGTGCACGCAGAATGCAAACACCCTGGCTCTGGTCTCAGCCTCCGCAGGAAGCGTGCGTCTGGATTAGGGAAGGCCGATGCAGACGCTTTGAGTTGTCTGGAACCGACCTACGCTACAGCGGTAGCTTTTTTTTAAAATTCAGTCTTGTTAACTTGGTTTTAAATCACCCACAGACCTTCACTAGCACAGCAAAAAAGGAAGGGAACTGACAGTACCTGAGAGCGGGTGTTGTAGTAGTGCCTGTCCATCTCGGCGCCGCTGCGTGCACCTTAGGACATCCACGCAGGCTGTCAGCCAGCAGGGCCTGAAGTAGAGGTGGCGAGGGGGACTATGACTGTCTCCTTTTGATGTACATGAAACGGGAAAGAAGTCAGAGTAACAGCCCTCTACGGAGAGTTAGAAAGCACTTGCCACTCCCCTTTCCACACCCCCAACAAAAATGCACTGGAGTCCACGTAAACTAGGAACAGGTTACATACCTTGGTTTTGTCCTTGCTGATGGCACAGCGTTCGCTTGCTTTCTGAGAGCGATCTGAAAGGAAAATCGTGGTCTGAGGAGTGGTTCTGTGCAGCATTCACTATCATGCCTACTCACTTCAGCAGCCTCCCGTGATTCTGCCACACGACGCAAGGTCACGTATGAACCCCCACACGCTGATGGCAGCAAACGGATGCGCACCCCATGGAAGTGAGCAGCACGCCCAAACGGCCGCCCGCCGTCAGCCGCAGGCTGTGGGGAACCGGGTGGGCTCTAGAAAAGACCAGTCTGACACAAGCAGCAGTAAGATTTAAGGAGTTTAAAAACCTTTTCAATACCTTATTGCAGTGACCCTGACATCCTCCTAAGGAGACTTTTCCCAGGTGATGCCTCAGTCAGCCAGAGGAATTGTGTGCCCACCACCAGCACAGACTGCTTGACATAATTCCCCAGAGATGAAGTCCTGTGAGAAGGAATACCGGTCATTCGGGTGTTTGGGATTTGGTCGGTGGATAAAAAGGTAAAGACAGAGGTAAAGCTGGTAAATTTTTCATTATCTGCACCCAAACAGTAAGTAAATTTTTTGCTCGTGCTAAGTGTCACCAAAACATCCAGGCCTTTTTCTGTAGGTCACTGAATCACAGATGAGTAGGGCATCTGTAATAAAAGTAGCAGTATTCTTTGACTCTGTGAGAATCTCATCTCTAATTGCTGCTATCCTGCTTTAGGATTAAGGATTAAGGGATAAACATTAATCCTACTGGCAAGTTGGAAGGCTTTTTTTCCGTTTAGCTCCGTAGCTAAGGGTCTTGCCATTTGGACAGCAAGATGCGAGAGCTCACCCGGAGCCGGCATGAGTGCTGCCGCTACCCTGACGTAGCGCTCATTGCCACAGGTAGCACAAAAGCTCCCGGGAGAAAGGGAAGAAAGAAAGGTAGGATTAAACAGCTTCAGGGGGTATTTCTTGCCTGTAAAACCAATGCAAAGGAGACAGTCCTCTTTTCTCCTCTCTACACCCAAAACCATTGAGCACTGAGGAGACAAAGACTATCTTAATCGTTCCTTATTAATTGTTTTCTATAGTGAGATGGGTTTGTGTATAGAATTACACTGATTTAACTTAAAATTTGATATGCACACTGCTATCGTCAGCAGTGTACAGCCTTTCTTGTGAATGTTCTGGAAATACATTTAAGCCAACTTCTGTATGTGTATGTCCAGAGTCCTTCCGGGATAAGGCATTAAGTGATTCCTAGAAGAGTTAGTTAACCCCAGACCAAGTGCAGCACTCACAGTTATTAATGAAGAAATCAGCTGCAGGTACAAAGCATGTGGGCATGAAGTTGCTACTGGGAAAGGGAAATAATGAACAGGAGGGTGGAACCTTTGGGTAAGTGAGGGCACTTTTGCTTAGTTTCAGGTTCAGCGTGACTCAGTACAGATAAACTCAGCTAGGAGGACTCTGAGATTTCAAAGAGCTCTTGATTTAGTCTCCGAATGAAGACTAGAAAGCATGCACAAACCCAGTGCAGCCCACGCACAGTTATGTGCCCTACCCCAGAACATGGCTGGTGCAGCTATCCTATTTGGATAGCACGGACCCTTTGGTGGAAACACCCAAACAGAATGAAGGAGACTTGGAAACACACACCTCCACCCCAGAAAAATAGGAGAATAACAAGCAAACCCATGGCAAACGATGGAAACTTGTCTCTGTTGTTTATATGTCCCAGGGCTGAGAAATCTTCTGAAGTATCTGTAACAGCTGGGATATTTACCTGTGAATATCATCTTCTGAGAATGGGTCAAGGCTATTGAGGCTAGAGGCTGTAACTGTGGAAACTGGTACCTCACAGTGGAAGGAGATGCTGAAAGAACCGAGGAGTTAACTGCAGTCCTCCAGTACTGCAAAACAAGGGAAATAATGGATGCAACATCGTGCCAGAGGCACGTACTGACAAAGGGAAGTAGAGGCCAGTAACATCAGTTGCTAATTCTGTACTCAACACCGAGCTCTTAAGATGAAGTCTGGCTACAGATTTTAGCTAAACTAGTGGTTTGGATTAAACAACCAAAATCAAGCAAGCAGTATTCTATTCTGACTTAATTCAAGAGTTTATTTTCCAACCCCTGCTCAGCTAAAAAGCCTCGCAGCTCCTGCATCCATGTTTGCACAGCCGAGCGTCTGCAGGAGAGATGTAAGGTACTGTCACCGAACATGCTGACACGCTTATGGCCTCACGGCTACAGCCTGAGTGAGAACCAGAGTGAAGCTTCTCAGACTGAGTCGTCTTCCACCTCCTTTAGTGGTTCTACCTGGGTGACAGTGTCAGAGACAACTCCTTTCCTTGGCTAAGAAAACATCCGTGGCTAGTATGCCCTGTGCTTGACCCAAGGCAGCAGCTGTGCCAGAAGTGCTCCGTGCTGGCTCCCCAAGGAGGCCTGTTTGGGGCCGTGTTCTTCATACTGATCTGCCCAACACCCAGGCAAGGCTCCGCACCCTGGGGTGCTCCTGTGCGATGGCTGACACGGACCGGGAGCAGCAGCAGAGATGGCGGTGCCATGTGGGTTTATGACTGAAGGGAGGGCCTTCTGGACCAGACTTTGGGGACTTGGCAGCCTAAAATCTACTGAAATTCACCTGAGCAGACACATCTGTCTTAATCTCATTCTTCAATCCTTGGGTCCCTTCCTGCCATCCCAGTGTCTCCCTGTTCAGTTTTCCCATGTCACAATTCTGTAAGGAAGTGAGAGTCATTCCTACTTCTTGGAGAAAGTCCAGAACAAGTGAAATATCCTCACCTAATACCCTAATATCTTTAGCCTTTTCTTTGCTCATGGCAGCAATTCTGGGCACCTTTCCCAGAGGCTGGTGGCACACACGGACTGTGAAGGTCTGTTTGTGTTTGGTGCTTGGTAGAATTTCTCAGAAAAAAACCCCTAAAGACCTTCCAAGAGCACCCTTTTGCATTTAATCTAACCAAAAGCCTACTGACACGGAGCTTGTAATACTTCTCTAGGCCATAAAAAAAGACCTGGAAAGACAGATCACAAACAGTAAGCCTTTGTTCCTAGGCTGGCCAGACCAAAGGCCAACTGCTGTTGTGAAAATCTGTATTGCTGCTGTTATCTGATTAGGTCAAATCTACTTACAGAAACAAAAAGAAAGCTCTGAGCTTTTGCCCAGGCTCTAAGCCATCGTAATGTATGCGTTTGTGCTCATAAAAAGCTGCGCAGTGTAAACACACTTTTCTTCACAGGGCCCCTCTAGCCAATTACAATCAAAAAAAGAAACTATTTCATTCATCGGATTATTAACGAACGTGCCCCTTCCCACCCCCTCAGCTTCTCCCTTAAGTTGCTAGGATGCTTAACTCAAATACAGCGTTTTCCAACTTAAAAATCGGGAAGCATGTTATAAGGCGAGTACGGTGACAGTTCCTATCGCTGATGGGGAAAACCTAAGACAATGAGGCATTTAGCGACCTGACAGAGCAGAAGGACCATAAGAAACAGCCAGTGGTTTGGGTGATCAGAAGCTACCTATGGGATGTCATGATCTGGTTCCTGTTCATCATCTAGATTATTTGTTTGGGTTTATTTATTTGTTTTGATATCCTCTCAGATTACACGATGAGATGCGGGCAGAGAAAGACACCGTGATTCCTCTAACAGTTCTTTAAAGGAAAGCAGTCTCCAGGAGGTTCGGAAGATGAAGGCACAGGTTAAAACATGCTCCAGGCTGTTTCTCTAGGGATGGGGGTAAACTGGGTAGGCACAGGGAGGGTGCTGTAGCCCAGGCTCCTCTGCCCCCACGTCTGACAGGGAGGATGAAGGCAGAAAGCCTCAGCTAGGCTTGAGGAGAGGGCCGACAAGGTTTCTTGGGCTTTTCCAAGTCCTAAGAAAATGAACTTCTCAAGGCTTCAGCGAGGACAGTGAAGATTCCTGGAGGTTTTTTTCAGTGCTCGCTGTCTCCCAGCAGAGATGCTCATTCAAAGCTTCACAAACCACATGGGGATGGTCTGAGTCACCACTGAGGTAATCTTGCCCCACACCTGGAATCCATGCTGACTTACTTTTTCTTTGAAAACTGTCACGTGATAACTGCCTGGCAGAGTCTAGAAGCCACTCTGGGGAAGTAGCGTTTCCCTTCCCTCTTAGCTATCATTTTGGTCTGTGTTTTTGACAAAGTGGATTTAGCCCAGGAACAAAATGTTCTTTGTGCTGGCAGGATAATTAGAATCAGCCAGGATTAAAACCCTCACCTGGAAAAGGTCAAAGTGATCATAGGAAAGGACTCTCAGCAATGACAGCCAAGGTTTTGACTAATGGGAGGTGAGCTTTCACAGACGGGACAGAAATTCTCGAGGAAGCAGCAGTAAGTGGAGAAGCAGCACTGTGACTGACTCCTAGAGTCACAAGCAGAGCTCTGTACAGCCCTACCTGCAAGCTAACTGTTCCATAAAGCTCCTCAGCACTGTCGTGGCTGTGAAGTAGCATAAAACAGCAGTAATGGTTCAGTAGCTGCAGTCAGCAGCGATGACTAAATGGCTAACCCGAGGAGAAATGGCACGGTTGCCACACCTGCAGTCCCAGGACCCAGCCCGGGCACATTATTTGTTAAGGAGTTATTGTAAGAGTATGGAGACAGGTGTCTAAATATGCGGAGGCAAACGGAACAACCGATAACAAAGAGATGTTTGCTTTTGCAAGTATGTTTTTTGCACGCAAGTTTTACAAAAGCAATCAAAAGATATCAAGCTGCACATGTCCAGTGACACAAGGACCATAAATACGGTGTGAAAGAGAGATAGCCAGCCAACCTGCCCAGCATTTAAGTGCAGTTGGAAACCTGCTCCACTCTTCCCTGGCATGGAGAGGTTGCAAGGATACCTTCTGAATTTCTTCAAAATAGCCTTTAGATCAAAATAAACTTGAATTCCTCCACTGCAAAGTTAAGAGCTAACAAGCCATGAAAATTACACGCATTGGTATACCCCACAGAACTTTGTGCTGTGCAAAGGAGACCTAACAAGTGAAGGAGGCAGACAGGTAGCTTGTAGCCTTTGTGAAACAGCTCCTGTGTGAGGCTGTTAGCAAGTCAGCTATTCCACTGCCTGGCAGTACGGTAGCAGAGCCCCAGTGCCCACCTGCATACACATCCCACCCAGGCTCAGGGCTCACCTACTGAATACCCTTACACAGGATGGTCCCAACCCAGCCACGACTAGCTGTCACACCTGCACGAAAGGGATTTAGAGTGGAAGCAGGAGACCGAACGATACGCTCCACGCAGTGCATGTAGAAAGATACGCACCTGATTTCTGAGCCCATAAAAGACCTCACACCTAAGGACTGCCAAAACAGAAATCCCCACGCAGGTTGCATTTTAAATTCTGCCCCTACCCAGCTCTTTCTGGAGAGAAAACTAGCAGTGTCTTCATTTAGCACAATTAATCTGTCACGTGCAACACGATACCAAACCCTTCCATCTTGCCAACACCCGTTAACTGTGGGAGCGTTGGCTGTGTTGGATCAGAGGCCCTCTCCTCCTCGCGTGTTACAGCTCTGCCAACGGGGCGAGTTCAGGATTCACTCAATCAGAGATGTTTCCGCCCAGTGAGGGCTTGGGGGATGCTCTGTGCGGGGCCAAGACAGGGATCTGACCTGGGCAGTTTCCATATTCTGACCACGCACGTCTTCAGCCCAGAAACCCTCCTCAGGGAACAGCTCCGAGGCCCTTCTTGCCCTCCCCTCTAGTTCCTGCCTCTTACCACCTCAGTCGCCTTCTAGCAGTTCTTGCACAACGACACGGCTTCCAAAGGAAGCTGAAGGGCGCCAAAGAGCCCACCGCAAAGTAGGAAGCCGCCGTGTCTCGCTTGCCCTCCGGCAGACGGCGGAAGGGAACGAACCCTCCGGTGCCCGGGGCGGACGCTCCTAGCCAGGAGCTGAAGGCGCGCGGTCGGAAACCAGGCACCAGCCACCGCTGCCCTTCGCGCCGGGGCTGCGCTAGCAGCGTGCCTGCCTCAGCGCACCCGTGCAAAGCGGCTGGAGCGGGGGCGGGCAGCCCTGCCAGGCTGAGCCGGTCCTGGGGGTCCGCCGAGACAACTGCTCTGTGCCGGGAGGCTGAGGTGAGGGCTGGGAAACGCCGCTGACACCCCCAAGGTGGGCTGGAGGTGAGGCTGCGCCTCAAGTCCTACCTGGGACGCCTTCCTGCATTTTAGGCACTTCACACCCAACGCAGCTATTTTTTCCCTTAAAATGGAACAATCCCCGTCCGCCCTGGTAGAAAAAGGAATGGCAAGCAAGCCCGTCGCGCCGTTCCCCCGCGGTCTGCCCCCGCCCGCCCAGCCCGCTCTCCCGGCGACGCCCCGCGGGACCCGCCGCAGCGCAGCTCCCCAAGCCGGAGGCCGGTACCGCCTCACACCGCCCGAGCTCACCTCCGCCGGCCCGGCCCGGCCCGGCCCGCACCGCCGCCTCAGCGCCGGCCCTTGGGGCTGCCCCACCCCGCCCCGGGGCGGAGCGGCCACCAACGGAAACCGGGAGGGCCCGGGGCCGCGACCACACCGACTCGCCTCAGAGCCGCGGGCCATGTGTTAAGGTTCGCCTGTTGCGTGCAGCGAGGCCCCCCCATTGGGGTGACACACCTCAACCTCTTCTGGAGTCAAACGCCTACGGCAGCTCTTGCTCACGACTCCCAGCGTGTTGCGGCACCCCTGCATTCCGTCCCTGATGTACCCTGACATCCCACCAGGCCATGAGGATATATATCGAGGTGCGAAATTCCTGCTCTTTCCTGCCTAGGCTGCTCTGCTTTGTCTGGCATCGACTGGGACCGAAGTGCCTCTCCATGCCGATGTGGGTTATGCCCCTCTGACTACTGACCCGTCCCTTCTGCATGAAGTGACTGCAAACACCTGTATTTTGACGGCATTAATGCACCTCTCCGGTCCCCTGTGATAGAGTCTACTTGGGTTAAATCAGGTGAGAGATTACAACCCACTCAGGTACCGAAAGGGTAGTTCTAAGGCCACGGAAAACCAGTCTGGGGAAAAGTAATTTTGCTGAATTTGGAATGCTGTGTTTAAAAGAAACACAGGGAATCGAACAAAGCCAAATAAACCAGTTTAGGAAAAATCCTACCAGTTCTGCCGGCTCACATGGTGTATCGGAGAAGCGAAGCGCCCGCTGTTGGTGCAAATCTGCAGTGTGAGGACGTGGTTGTGATACGCTCAAATACATAGTATTTTCCGTTTGGTTCTGCTTCTCTTACTTACAGTTGAATAGATGGAACTGGATACCTTAAGTTCCGAGTATTTTCAGGATTACTCTGAGCTGTCATTATCTGGAAAGACAATAGGTCTCGTTTCTACTCAGCCTGCCACCACAGCACCCCTTTACGGGTGGAGACTGTCAACCAGCATCAGGATGCAGACGTGTTTGCCCCCAGTTCACACAGGTCTCAACGTCTGTCAAACATGGATACGTCACTTACAATCCTGCTGTAGCTTGCTGAGCAGGTGGGAGCACGGAGGTTTTCGTGTATCCTGTCAGGCCTTTCTTTGTCCATACACGTAAAAGGCTGAGATATTTAATGTTGAAGTTACTGTGGCGAGGCCTAGAACGCAGCGGCAGTTCAGCCGAACCAGATTCAGATGTGACTAAGAACTTCACAAGTGGCTGAAGCAGCAGGTGGGCAGCGCTGCTGTCCTTCCGTGGCTGTAGCCTTCGAGCATCCTTTTAGTTAGTGCACGGTGTGCATTTCAGCGTGGACGCTTCTCTCACAGTGGTAAGGTGTTCACTGCTGCTTGTTGTACCGACAGCTCCTGCTAGCAAATTTATGGGTTTTGCAAAAGCTTTTGCTGAGTTACGGCTGAAAATCCAACTAGGAACTTTACTTGGGCGCACTGACTTTGATTTATCACTGAACAATGCTCACACTATTATTGCAACTGCAGACTTTTTGATTGAATCTTTTTTGATCCAACCTTTTTGATCCAGTTACGAAAAACCTCCAAGTTTAAATTGCGTAATAAAAATAAAATATGCCAATATATTCAGGTACTGTGCTTGTGTAACTCGGAGAGAAAAGAAACCGCGTGGTTGTCTGTTAATGCAGCCGTGTTTTCTGCAGGGCTGGGCTGGTATTTTTCAAAGCCTTCTTGCACGGTGGAAGTGATGTAATTCCAAATGATGCAGATGAGCATGTTATATTTTGATGACAAAAGGCACAGCTACACAACCATCTCATGTTGTTCCGTCACTTCCAAGAAAGGATAGACAACTTCTGTTTTAGTGTCCTTCTGCCACGGCGTCTGCGTTAAGCAGAGATGTGTTTCTTTCTCCTCCGTTGTCTTATTCAAGCCACGTGCACGCAGCGAGCTAGACACCTAGCAGGCACCCTGAGGGATTAGGAGAGGGAAAAAGAAAAGACGTCCTCTCCACTGTACACATGAAAACATCAAAAACTAGGAACAATTACTTACAGAATTTTACTGTATCCTACATCTATGCAGCTTCTTGAAATTAAGCACTGAGATACCTTATTTTAAGCGTATTAATGATTTTCAGAACATACCATATATGAAGGTTCATTTATAAAAGGTCAGTAAATGCTTTAACAGATTTTGTAACAAGTAGGCATTTGTCTCATATTTTGATAAAGACTGCAACAGGTTAATAGGCTGTTTATTGCCATGGTTTATGTGATGTCTTCTACTGATGTGCTTGTAACATTTCCAGTGTATCCCACGCCGTTTCCAACATGCTAGTAAAATACATTAATAACGTGCAATCTTTATAAGCCCCCTTAAAATGCAACCAGGATATAATCTTTATTGAAATAAGACCCAAACAGGTGCTCTCTCTTGCATTTAATGGAGTGGATTTAATACTGAAAAAATGTGCTTCCAGCCAAAGAACAGGACCCTGTGTGTGCTGGTTGTGCAAGCGACATTTGCCAGTTGCAAAGAACTCAGACTATGAAATTCAAATAGCCACTGAAGGTTATCTGTGGTGAATGACTAACACCACCTAAATTAGGGTCTGTAATTGCACTCTAGTGATTAATGCATTAAATTACTGATTTCTTATATGTAAGACACTTCGCAAGTGCGTATCTCATTGTACCTCTGGGCTCGCTTGTAATGTACAACAGGCAGGTGAAATACGTGATCATTTCCCAGAGGCTGTTTCTAAGGCAGGCTGCCACCCACACAAGATCAACGCTGTAATAAGGTTATTATTTCTGGAGACACGCATTTTCATATCTCGCATAGGTAATGACATCAAGGTCTTTTACCTTATGAGTCTCCGGTAGAATTATCATATTAAATACCAAGAATTACTTGATTTTTTTTTTCCCCACCTGGATTTCAGAACAAACATAGGAAAACCTGTGTTGTTCTTAATAAAAATCCAGCTTGAAAACAAAAAAACCAGTGTGGGTTGTGTTGAGTATTTGGGGAATTATTAAAGTGTTGTTCAAAGCTTTTATCAAAGTAAGGAACTCAACAGTCTGTCTGCAGAACGGATAGAGTAAGAAAAGATAAATTTCTACATGTACAAAGATAATTACTCTCCCTTTATGCATTATAGAAGGATCCAAAATGAACCCCGACAAGTGAATTTTTTCCTGGCTTAGGCAGCATCGATTTTGATCTGAGTGTGCTGCTGTGAGCTTCATTCTTTGTGAGACTGAAGACTTTGGAGAGGCAGGGTTTTGCATTTATACACCTTCATAGCCTTGGCTACCACTGAGTTCAATTACAAATATGACTGTATTAATTTGAGCAGAGAAAAGCAAGATCAGTAAAATGTAACTGAGCGAAATTTGATCAATTGCTCAAAGCGTTCCACCAGTCTCGACAGACGGGTAATTCACCATATTGCACTTTAGCTTGAAAATGCCGGTACTTTCATTTTAACACACGTTGAAACCACAGTTTTGTCTTTTGAAATCATCTTGGTCAGATGTTGGTAAAAAAGCTCAAGAGTTGCGCTTACCCTGCTTTGGATTCTGAAAAACACGGCAAAAACAGGCGAAGGGGCCGTGTCTGAGGAACCCATTCAGCCAGCTTTGCTTCTCTCCAAGGCTGTAGGAGAAGAATGTACTCCCATATTTAAAAAATACATATATATATATGTATATATATAAAAATACAGTCCCGGATTGTCTGACCTCCACAGCTGCACAGGGCAAATCCCTATTTCGGGCCCGGCTGCCAGGCCAGCCAGACGCAGGAGCAGCTTCCCCCGAGGCCACTCCGAGCAGAAGGAGACCTTTGTTCAGGTAGCGCCTGACGGCCAGGCAGCTGTTCCCCATCTTCTGCAAGGAAAAAAGCTGACCGGAGCCGAAACCTGGTTTTATACTAACCTAAATGGAACATCGGGACTGTAGTAAATGGGCCTGGGACAGCTTTCACGTTACAGCCTTGTCCGGCACCTGCACGTGAGTGTACGTACGCACGCACTCGTGCAAGCTGAGGTCTCTGCCCCCAGAAACCCCCCGGGAATCACGCAGCACACGCAGGATCAGGTGAGACAGGAGAGCGAGCTAAGAAATAATTACTGCAGCGTTAACAAAAAGGGAAGATGAAGGTAAAACGAAACCCGCTGGTAACACCGAAAGAAATGTCCCGTGAAATTGGAAACTGTACTTGCTGACAGTACGCCAAGGTTCCGCATGCAACTGGGGTTTAGAAGTCAGCGCTGCCACGACAGCCCCGCCACGACAGCCCTGTGACTCCTGTTGCGCTGGAGACGCCTGTCCGTTAACAACGGCGTGCTCAGCTGGGATGGCCGGATCGCTCCTTTCCGACCGCCTCTGCAGGCGGGAAAATGACAGATGAATTGCAACATGTCACATTCTGCCGCTCAAAACCACAGAGGGTGAGGAGAGCGCAAAACCAGCATATCACTTCTTTCACTCCCAGGAACATGACCTTTTAAGGATCCCCAGAGTGGTTTATTAGCTAAGTGTGCATTATCCTAGAGAAAAACGTCCTTAACGATTGTTTCACGTGGAAAGATGCCTGCAGGCATCACAAGAATGATCTGAAGTCTCGATACGAGATCACACTTTTACCAAGCACCGGGAGGTAGCGATGATCTGCCCAGGCTCGAGAGAGAGGACTGCTGGGCAGCCGCACGACTTCCCAAGCTGGCCGGCCATCCTGCTGCTGCCGCTGGCACCTACACCCAGGGTGGGAGAAGCCAGAGCGGCCATGGAGCTGTACCAGAGCCTGTGCTTCCTGGCAGCACCCAGCCACTGCAGCCCTCTCCGGAGGGGTGACCTGCCACTCCTGCCCCACAGCAGGTAATCGCATCGACTGGTGGCTCACCTGCCAGGATAGAAACATACAGCAGTAGTGCCGCACCTCACTCCATGCCCAGTTTAGCCGCACTCCAAGCAGTGCTGCTTGCGCTCCTGCTTTTACACTGACAGCAGGCTGCCAGCCAGGAGTAACTGGAGAAAGCGCCTGGAGAGGGATGTCACATCGCTTCTGGCTTCACCCACACCTGAGAGCCCAACCTTTCTGACATGAAATGTGTTTCACTTTTGTATGGCCTCTTCCCGCATTTCTCCTACCTGTTTTGACCTGACAGCAGTTTCTGCTCATTTTGTGCTGTCAGCGCAAGCCCTAAACCACTGCTCTTACCTACGCCTGTTCCTGCCATGGGAAGTGCTGCCCAAGGAAAAGAGAGATGCTGCAGAGGCCGAGCCGGGACTCACTGCCTGTGAAGGCAATGTGCCTGGCCACTGCCTCACAAATCACGTTTGCCTGAACACAGCATGCTTGCCATTGCCACTAACCCCACAGGTTGTTGGTATTTTCTGTTTACTTTGTACTTCCGTGAGAATTTTGTGCGTAGTCACCTTTGCTGCTGGTTTTCCTGGCCGCTGCACCAGTATTTGTACTGACGGAGCCGCGTGGGTCAAGGCCCGGTTCAGATGGGCTAAAGCAGCATAAACTGGTGTGTCTTGCACTAGCGTACATGGTGCAAATCCAGGAACAGCCTTCCGCAGTGAACGACGGTTGTTTTTGAGAGAGCAGACTCAATTCTCTATGACCGTGCCAAGGGGTAAAGCAGTTGCTCAAGTAGACCCATTTCCCAGTTATCACAAATTTGGGCTTTTGATTTTTGTTTTGCATTTCCTACCTTCTTCGAATGATGTAGAAACAGCTGCGTTTGGCATCTGCACATGTGAGTCCGTCTACATTTGGAATTTAGACTCCATCGCGATCTGCTTGGCATCAGTTTCCCCGTAAGCTTTCAGCATGTACTTACTGCTCTCCACAGTCCTCCTTCATTTCTTTCTCTGTGGCCCCACTAATCAAAGCCTTAGCTCATTTTCCTTTTAAGGTCCAAACTCTTCTTCACTCTGTAAGAGAGAAAACCACTAATCAAATGTCAGAGGTCTTCAAGCTGCCGGATTTGCGTTGCAGCCTGTGGTGATTACAGGGGGCTCTCTGACCGGCAGCCTGGGGTGTACGCACTTCTCACTCAGTAAACAAATCTTTTCCACAGAGCTTAAATATGTACTTCCACGGCAGCGGCTGTTTCTTTCCAGCAAAAGCACTTACCTCAAGCTTTGAGATTTCAGTGCAATCATGGGCTAATATTTTTCTGGTTTACATGCTGTTTTTCCTTCCAGGATCCTAATTCAGAACATGAGAGTTGGCTGCCCTGTTGTGAACCTCCTATTCTTCAAGCACATGACTAATCTGAACAGCAAAATGAACCCACAGGGACAACACAACATCGAGGCTACTCCTAAACTTGGGGGTTTTTGTTTAAGGTTTTTAAAGTTTGTTTAGTTTTCAGTGGCACTCGCTTTGTGGCTGGTGTGAGCTGAAAGTACTCACCTCCTTGTACAGCCGGGCCTGAAGAACACGCCGATAGAATGATCTGATGGTGGTGTGTGCGGCTGATGCAAAAACCTAAGAGAAATCAAGGAAATGAAATGACAATGCACTGCCGACGGGGGGGAGGCCTGTTCTGCCACAGGCTGTGAATATACCAGGTTCAGTGAGGGCTGCAGTGCCCAGCGTACCCGAGCGAGCAGGAGCGGCAACGTGGGCAGCAAAAAGCAGCCCGGGACGTGGAGCGCCGCCCTCTTCCCCACTGCATGCAAAGACATCCCGTTCTTGTGTCATCTGCAGATGTGGCCACAGGATGTGCAGATATTGTGTGCTGCAAGGGTGGGTGCTGGGGGAGACCCAAGGCCCCCTGTCACTTCTTGATGATTATTTGGGAAAAAAAGTCCCTTTCCTACTTACTGTGTCTTCAGTCTTGGACCACAGAAGTACATAGGGTTCAGTCTCCTTTTGGGCTAATTAGATTATTATTCAATTTCTTCAGAAACAATACCCACAGCCTTTCCTTCTGAAGAAACCCCAAATCTAAATTTATCCTGGGCGGTTGGTCTTTTTTTATAAATTATTCACAGTTTTAAAATTATTTAATGAAAAAAGGCGCTTTTCGCAGATGAGACAGAGTGGCAGGCTGTTGCTTTTGCCAGCGCCGCAAACAAACCGAGGCAATGCCCCTTGTGCTGGAAACCGACAGGCAGACCTGCAAGGATGAAATCACGTTTTAAAACTGAATTTGGAAGGTAGAAAATTCTCTCAAGAAAATGGGTCTGCATTAACGGATGTAATTGCCTCCATTGTTAGATATTCTGGAGCAGACAGATACTTGATTCACATCTGCTGTCTCCTAGTGACATAAAATATGGTTTGGTGACACAGTCTCAATGAAGAAACTGAAGGTCAGGAAACAATTAATCACCTTCTTGCTCATAATTTAATACAAAGATATTTAGGCATATTTAGGATACTTAGGCATCCGAAGATGAAGACAGCACTGTGCAGGGTTTAGAAAGTGTCTAAGAAGGGAACCATCTTGCTTTCACGTCCTTGTCAGTGCCCAGAGCAGCCAGAGGCTATCGATGACCCTGCGCTGCACAGCTCTGTGTTGTGAAGGCTTAAAGAGAGTACCAAAACGTCAGCCTCAATTCACTGCAAATGGTGTAAGGCAAGTAAGATCAGAGCGCTGGCTGGAGTTTCCACAGTCCAGTTTTGCTGTAAAGGAGTGTAATGCTAAAACCTACCTCCCCTTGGATGGGAACACGTGGCCTTTCTTCTGCTTCTGGGAATCAGGAGATGAGGACCCCTGACTGCACGGTCAGAAAAAACTCGTTGGTGAAAGGGGTGGTTTCCAGTGGTCCCAGTTTTCATCCATTTCACTGGAAGCCGAGGGCAGTGCATATATCCAGAGCATCCTGTCTGTAACAGCTCCTAGATCCAGAATTTCAGGGAGCAGGAGACTGCCAGACCAGAGAAAACTGCCTGGACAGGCTTCATTACCTTTACTGATGCTGCTGCTTGACAGTTCTTCCCCCACTTTTTCCATAAAACAGGGAGAACAGTCACCCAAGTCTTGCTGTAGATACGCCTGTCTCCACTAAGATGCATCTGTGGCCGATCAGCCCAGCGCCATAAGCCTAATTGCAATGCTGGACTCCTGACAGCTGCTGTGATATCCTGTTGAATGGCGGGTTTCAGCGCTCCCGCAGCGGTATCTGAGCTGCACACCGCTGCAGCGTGAACGGACACCAAAGCGAACCTGGGAAGTCATCGCGGGCGGCACTTCTCCTCCCAAGTGGTTGCCCAAAACCCAGTGGAAACCCAGGCAGTGGGTGTGCAAGCAGCCAGCTCACTTTGCAACTTGGAATAACCCTCATTTTTGCTGCCGCCCTTCAGGAAAAGCCAGTTACACCGAACTCCAGTAACATCTATATCAGTGATAGACTGCAGACATTTGAAGTCTTCATCAATGAACAGGCTATGCAAAGCTAAATTGTTCTGCTAAACTTTTTAGGAAGTAATTAACCCTGAATTATCAACAACAGGCAGCCATGATAATGGTTATGGAAGAAGTAGCAGCCCGTTGCACAGTTATTAAGATGAGAGCCCTGAGCAAGGCAGACGAACAGCATGTGCTGCCATAGAATTAATACAAGGGACAAGGGTGGCCAAGTGTGATCTCCCGCCGGGTGGTGGAGTTCCAGGGGGCTGAGGCTGCTGCTGGAAGACACTTGCTTTGGCAAGAGCAGCGTGTACTCAGCAGTAGATGGATGGAAGTCAGAAGCGGTCGGTGATAAGGAGCGTTAAAAATAAATCCAGCCTAATTAGGTTACCAAAAAAAAAAAAGGATGTGAACCTGACAGCTCAGCAACTGGCAACTGTTTAGTTCCAGCAGTTATCTAGGGGACAAGAAATTCATACTGGAGCACCAGGCAGCAGACAGATGAGGTGACCTGCCGTGCACCCTGTGCTCCCTAACTGGACCGTATCAGTGCCCGTTTTCTGAAGCTGTGAGCTCACCAGTTTCAGAAAGGAGGGTGTCTTTAAAATGTCTTACCTTGAAACACCCTAAAATACTATCTAATTCTTAAAAACCTTGGCTGCTGTGTTTGCAGAGGAGCATTCACAAGTGCACCCTTGAATTCTGAGCCTGTGGAAGCTCATGAGCTGGCAGGCTGGGGGCCAAGGCACGTAGACACACCACGCATGTGGCAGTGTGGGCTCCCCTCAGTGTCCCTCTCTAACCGTTTCCATGGACCATTTGTCAGCAGAGTGAGGAGCTCCATGTCCCTTCTCGTCCCCTCTGCTGAGAACCACAATGAGGAAGGCAGATGACAGCAACCTCTTACGTGGGAGAGGTCATGTCCTGCTGGGTACAGCCCTGCAATTAAGCAACTTGTTTTGCTTCCCAGCATGACTGAGGTAGCAGGATGAAACTGGAACAACAATATTAGTTAGGGAAAAAAAAAAAAAAAAAAAAAAAAGAGACAGGAGAAGGATAAGCAGAGGGGAAACAGAAGGCAAACACAGTAAAATGGAAAAGGTGGATCCAAATCAAAACCAAGGCCCTTACTGCAAGCTGAACCAGTCTGACCACTGAAATGCAGTGCTAATGGAAAAGAGCTGCTGGACCCCAAAACGGGAAGCTTGTCTTCCATCCCTGCCTCTTGACTTTCTTTTGAAGCGGCTGTATTAAGAAAACAGCTCCCTCTGTTCCTACTGGAGACCATGGGGAACTTATCCATGGCTCCTGGAATTTATTAAGTGTCTTTTCTTCCTTCTCCAAGTTCCTACTTCATATATTTTATTGGATAAATCTAGTTTTCCTCAGTTAGAAAATGTCCACACGTAGCAGCTCCCTCTGTCCCGCAGGGCAGTCCCTTTGCCTTGCTGAGGACAGCTGCCTCAGGAATCCCAGTCAGCCTTACCCTTCCCATTTCTGTAAGGGGACTATGTGAATTATTAAAAGTCTGCTCTGACACCTGGACAGCAAACAATTTAGTCTCAAGCTAACGCCCATTCTGTTACTGTTAAATAGCATACCTTACTGTCCTGGAAAAGGTAGGGCTGGCAGAATGGGCTGCACGCAGCTATATAATGGAAGTGACAATAGGAATCTATAATGCATGAAAGAAGTTATATACATTATTCTGGGGGAGGAGAATGTCTGTTCTGGCTGCACCCTCTGGCCTGGGAGAGCACTAGGCAAAGTAGGGCCTGCCTCCCTCCCACCCCCGTAGTGCAATTCCTTTAGGAACCATGTCAAAGGGACTGGACATGCCCTTGAGAATGGGAGATGCTCCTGGGTTTGGGGCAGATGTTTCCTTTCTAGTTCTTCCTGTCCCCAAGTCCTCCCTGGGAATCCATGGGAGGTCACCAAGAGGAGCCTGAGATGTGCTTCTGGCAGGGGTGCTACCCCTCCTCTGACAGCTGATGTGGTTGAGCTCTGCCACCACCCGCAGCACGGCACAGAGGGGCACAGACAGTTTTTGGGGCATGGGAGGCAAGCTTTGCACAAACGTGACAATGGTTTCTGCATGCCAGTGCCTGGGCTGCTGTTTTTCCGTGAACTCAATAGGTGTCTTCAGATAATTGCCGAGAGAGGATTTACTTCACCTAATGCCTGGGGGAGCATTAGAAGGGCTGCACTCATTTAACTGCCTAAGACAGACATGAAGACCAGAAAATCCCAAATTTGGATTTGTGGCAGAACAAAATTCTGAAACCAATGTCACTTTAATGCAACAGGGTTTAATTCGCAGGATTTTACTGGAGTTCAGCCCACGCTACATGAAAAGCTTCTACTGGTGGAACAGAGAGTATTTCTGGCTGTGATTTTGTCGACTGCTGACCAGTTTGCCCAGTCCCATCAGTTTGGATTTAGTCTGTATGGGGAAAACTGTGCGTCAGCCAAGTTTAGTTCTCACAAGCTGGGAACCTCATAGAAACAGCATGAGAAGCTCACGTAGTGCATCCCGCCTCAGTGTTTTCCTGGCCCCTATTTATTCAAAATCACTCATAACAGAGCTTTTTGACACCCTCCTCAGACCATCTCTCCCTGCTTGTAACCACCCCTGTGGCTAGAAGGTTTTTCCTAGTATCAAACCTAATTCTCTCAAGCTGCAATTAAGCCTATTATTCCTGTCCTACTTATAGGGATAATTCTGTTTTTCTTTTCAAAATACGCTTCCTACATAAAACCAAATTTATGTGTCCCCTTTGGTCTCCTGTTTTTCACACAGAACACTACATGATCTCTAATGTGACCTGTGAGGCTCTTCCAAACCTCTAATAATTCTTGATTCTCTCTGCTTGGCTTCCCTCCAGCTACTTCACATTTCCCTTGAAGAGGAAAAAACTTGCTCAGCATTTGACACACTGCTCTAGCTGGGGCCTTGCTAGTGCTGAGCAGAGCTGAAGGATTGCTTCGTGCATTTTGTAAGTTACAGTTCTGTGTAAATATCCTTGTATTGACATTTAACATTTTCGTATCAGCCAGGTCCTGTTGACTCATGCTCAGGTTGTGATTCACTCCCCGCAGAGCTCCTGCGAGACCTTGGATCCCCACCCTTCCCCCTGCACGGTGCAGGTCAAGCCCTTGTTCATAAGTTAGTGTTGAAGGCTGACATGGTGCTCATTTCTCCTCCTCCTTTTGCATTTTTAGAAATACTGCCAGAGTGAAGCCAGTTCTTGTTTTTCTTTCCTGGAGTTCTCAGTACGGACTCCTTCCTACCTCTGCGGAAGGCACACAGGTTGTCTGTTTTCACTAACATGCTGCTTCTCCCCTCACCAACCAGGGTTTTCCTGGGTTTGTTTTTATTCCCATCCAGTTAGCTCAAGCGAAAACAGCTCATGATCTGCATGACATGCTCATCCTCCCATCTGGTTTCATTTGCACGGCAAACATAGTCATGACCTTACCTGCTCTCTAGTCTCTCTGGGCTCTAAGAGCATCCTCTCTCCCGAAGGTTTGGCTGCCTGGGGCTCAGGGAGCGCTTGAGGTTGACCTGAGGTCTTAGGCCAGGGAGCTGTGGGGTTGTCTGGGTTGTCCAGGGAGCTGGACAGGCTGGGGGGCACCTGGGGACAGCCCTCAGCCCAGAGCATCGGCTTGTGGGTCAGGGCACAGGTGCAGATCCGGAGGCAGCCAGACCTCTCATAAGAATTCAAGCTCCATGTTGAAAAAAAAAAAAAAGCAGCAGAAACAGTCTTGTCTTTCCCGTCAAATATTCAAGATGCAAACCCCCCAAACTCAACAACACAAGTCATCCCCACAAACCATCCTTTCAGGAAGGAAAGAATGGTAACAACCTCTTTTCCCTTTGCAAATTCTATTTAGTGCAGTGCTACCAAAGGACTTAAAGCAATATTAATACATCAACATTTTCTAGTGTATTTGCAGTTCTGCACTTTAAAAAATAAAAATGGTCTAATAAGCCATAAATGTACATTTCTTAAGTTACCCTGTCTGGCCCCCTTAACAAAAAGACAATACATACAGCAGTGTAAATCTGTAAAACCATGGAGCTCCGAGTATTAATCAGAAGCTTTCATAACAGAAATTAATAAATGGAAATCCAGAAATTTAATAAGGAATGAAATTTCACAAGCTGTTAAAAGACCAGCAAAGACAGGTTTCATAATATTTTATGGGGCACCTAAAGCCAGTTCAGTATTTTCCAGTGACATTATGAAACAAAAATCACTTCACTGACCGTAGGCTCGAGACGTGCTTCCGTTCAAGGCTGGTGTAACCACGCTCTTGGCTCGTCCGCTGGGGTGACAGTGCTGAACTCCAGTTGGTAGTGCAAACACCTCTGGAAAGCATGGCACCTAAAAGGGAAGGGCTGGCAAAGAAAGTACTAATACCTGACAGACACAGCTCTGGGATAAACCTGAAGATACGACTGCAATTGAGATAATTTCAGCAGAAAAAATGCAAATCTTATGTAAGGAAGAATGGAGGATAATGTGGAATAACTTTCAACACCATTTCTTAACTTTCAGTACCAATCACTACATTCTCATCAATGCTACCGTAGAATAATTGAGATTATTGCAAGAATTGCCTCTCCATTACACAGTTTTTGTCTCCATTTGCTTCTTGCTGTCATACACAGTTGCTGACAGGATGCTAATAAATACTTTCTTGAATGGTTGCAGCACAATCTATCATTCTACTAGCCTGACTCGTGCGTGGGGCCACCAGATGCAACCACGATACAAATGAACAATCATGAAAAAATAACAGAGTGATACTCTACTTAGGGCAATAGAGATATTATTCGGTTACTTTGTACGGAAGTTCAGAACTCACTCTCATTTTTCCCTTTGCTTTGGATTAGCCCACACGATGGCACTCCCTGTCATTAACATAGGGTGAGTTCTTCGTTCCAGCACTGCCAGTTTAATGTACGTTTCCTTTGCGCTATACCAAAAATAAGACGAGAAAATCTGCTTGGCTTTCAGTAAGTGTATTAAACAGTCAGGAATCTCCCCGACAAATAACCAATAGCCTGCGACACCACAAAGGCGAACCGCTCATAACAGACTTCAGCACAATGCTCTGGCGTAGCCTGCAGAGGACAGAAAAGCCTCTGTGGCAGTGGTGTGGCATCTACGGAAGCTGCACCCCCGCTGCACCCCTCTCGTGGGCTCTGCTTAACCAAAACCACTCTGGCCCAGGTTTTCTGCTGCCATCGCCGCCTTCAGGCTGGGGCTGGTGAAAGAAGTGAGGAAAGGAAAAAAAGGCCAACTAGACACGGTCAGATAAGTCAAAAGAACTGAAACTGAACTTTATTTCTGTCTTAAAAAGTATTCTACAATAATGGCTCAGAATACCACCACAACGTACAGGGGCAAGGCAGTGCTCTGGGCTATGACTGTAGATTACTCAGTATATATATCTATTTGTAAGAGCTTAAGAAAGGTTGAAGCAGGGCAGTTCAACGTTTCTTAAGCACGTATGTCATAATTTTAGTGTTTTCTAGATCTCTCATATTACAGCAGGATTTATCAAATGCAATGTAGTCACAGAAGTCTTGCATAAATACAAATATCAATACTTTACTTTGAATATTGTATATGATATAAATTCTGCCTTACCTTTAAAAAAATCTCCAGATCATTATGTGACCTGGAGTCTTTCCTTTTCTTTCTCTTTAAGAGTTTTTAAATATATATATATATTTATATATATTTGCTATCTTACATTAAAGTATATATGAATCCCATCATTTCTGTCCTATTTTCTGCAGACATGGTCTGAAACAAAATCACCAACAACCAAATCAAAAGCTTCCTGGTTAACATAGGAAAGCCAAAGAGGATCTTTCCTCTTTTTTTTGCATTTCAGTACTAGTATTTTTTTTAACTTGTAAGGATTCTTCATAAACTAGATCATTTAAAGCAGTCTTTATAAGCAAATGTACATACTTCGACATGCTTTTGTGAGGCAGTTAGTATCAAAATCCAACAGTATTTCTTACAGAACCATATGACTTTCTGCGATGCAGATACACATTTCTAAAAAGCCACAGTTCTTTTTCTACATCTGCTCTCATCAAATCCCCAGGATTCATTCATAAAACCGCTGCTGTTCCAAATGCTGATGCTGTTATCTCCGCTGTGGATTAAGATGTACACCCAACCTGGTGACATCATCACGCAGAAGATTGATAAGTAGGAAAACACCCTCCCCAAATCCACAGATAGTCTTGTCTATCTCTAAATCCTCATGATTCATGTCACCCAACAGCGCAATGCGATGAAGACACGGCTCTGTGCAGGCTAAGGGTCCTCTTCCATCAAAGGAATCTCTAGGGGGAAAAAGAAATGGCATTGATTGCTGATTGTAACTTCCCTTTTGCAGAGTATCAGTATTAGCAATTCTGCAAAAATAGAAATGGACATTGCAAAACCCTGAATGCCACATACAGTGTCTCCAGTTCTAGACCCACTTATGCTCTAACACCTCTGTGAACATTAACCTGTTAAAACTACACAGATCTTTTAAAAACCATTTAGGCCCATAAAAACCTAAATGCAAACATCCTTTCTACTACATTAATTACTGAATCAGCATTCAGAGTAAGCAGAGACTTTCACTGGCATTGTCATAATTTCTCCTTCCTCCCTCGAGCTATCCTCTTGCCCTCGTGATGTCATTACGAGTTAGCTTCCCTCTGAAGCAGGAAGACTTCCTCCACCCCCACTAACTTTAGGACACTGGGCTTCCGCTCTGCTACTGATCAATCACAGAGATGGCTTTGCCCAGTGACTCTCAGTGACTAGGGAGAGCAGGACCAGAGCCACTCCTTTCCATGTCTCCAAGGAAAGCTGTCTGGTTTCCTCAGCACACTGAGCAGCACACCGTACAGCTCCATCAGAACTCAACGAAATGGTATCAGTGCATGCTCAAGTTCCGTTTAGATGCAGACCATAATACATGGCCATTTCCCTTCTCATACATGGTCCTGTGGGCACTTTCCCGTTATGCTGCAACCCCTATGTCCGTGGCTTAATGCGTACGTGCTTTAGACTGAACAGTTTGCTTTACGTGCAGACAGGATGAGCTGGTTAATAAAGGCTGCTAATTCTGGCTCAGTATGAAAACATGATTTGCTTTCCATTTTAAGGAGAAAATCCTGTTCTTTGCTGTGAAAGCCACGGCATGTGATGGAGTTGTGAGTGTAGGAGTTGAGGAGCAGATGCACAGATCAATACAGGCAAGATGATGGTTGGCTTTGCTGTCGTACACAGATGCCTGCTGACATCCCCGTGGATAAGGCTGCCGTTACAGGGTCTGCACAGGAACCTTCTGGCCTGGGATTCAAATCCCTTCCACCACGGCCAGCAAGGCTGTATTGCAGACACAAAGCTCTATGACCACGGAGTAGGGTGGTTCCAAAGATGTCCAAATTAAGATGTGGACAAAACCAGGGAGAAAGTAGGAGCAGGTCAGCTGGGTTTATTCCCGCTCTGAGAGTACAAACAAATGATGGCTCCTGTTCACAGACTCACCTACTACACCTGTGCAAAGACTCACCATCTGCAATATCGATCCGCGGGCTCGTGGACGCAGCCTCCCCGGCAGCACTACGGGGCACGTCAGTTCGATCTGGACCAGGAAGCGCTGCCGCTTGGCACGCTGGGGATGGATACAAACTTTGGAGCGGTTCAGAGGAGCCCGACCTACTGTCACAGGTCTCAAATTCGCTAGGCAGTGTGTCTGTAATCCTGGGGCCGGGGTACGCGGGAGGATTCTGATCTTCCGTCTGCAAAATCTGCCCCTGGTCTGTGGACGCTGAGTATCCGGGTGCCAGAGCATTCAAGCCGCTGCTTACAGCTTCATCGTAGGAAGGCAGCATGACAGGAACGCCATCCACCACCACAAAGTCGGGGTCACCCATGGAGCCCTCCTGGTTGCCTCTATGTCAAACACAGACGAGTTACCACATGGAGCAGGAGCATGTCAGAAGCACCTCAGAGCAACCACTGATCTTGAGGACACACAGCACTTTCTGACCAGGCAAAATGAAGCTACAGGGTCATTAACGTTCACAGAAACGCTTGCTTCACAGGTCTGCAACTGGTCAGGTGGAATCTGTTTCAACTGGAAAAATGAAACTAGTAATACGGAGAACAATTGCGAGAAGGGAAGGAAAACACGTGCTTGGAAGAGATAAGGAGTACCATTTACTGTGCCACGCACAGCAGCATCGTGGATATAAGATCACAGATGTAGTTCACCAGTGAAAAGTGTCTGAACCCCTGGAAGCATGAGTGCTAGAGCACAAAGTGTTTACAGCCCATGTAAACAGGCACTGAGGAGACTGCTGGCTGACAGGGCTTTGGCGGCCAGATCTGTGGCCTCCTTTAGGTCTTGTTTTCAAAGGATGAAGGCTTCCTTAACCAGTATTAAGCTGGTTTCTTTTTTAAACAAAACATTTGTATTAATTGGGAAGGTGAGTTGAACCCTAAAAGATCTATTTATTAGCCAATTAAATAACAGTAGTGTCCTAGCAGGAGGGAATTGGTCCCAGGTACCTTTAGGATGTGAAAACAGCTAAAAAGAAGAGGACAGAAAGCTATTTCAGCAAACTAGATGAGTATGGCCTATAAAGCTATCCATGGTGCAACCCATTACTCTAAAGATCTTCCTAGTCATACACGTATGTGTATACTATGTCCCTTATACTCTATACATGCACATATAAATGTATATAAATTTACACTTTACTTATATAATCTGTATACTTCCATGTACACGTTTCTTTAACATTAAGATCACCAAGTCCTTTCTGCTGCAAATATTTATTGACATACAGCTTTTTCATCTGGGTTTTCTGCACATGCTAGAATAAAGGCATGGGAAAAAGCAATTGCAGGAGAGGAGGAGTCAGACAGTCAAGGTCCATAGCAAACTGAGCAGATGGAAAACTAGAAACAAGTTTAAAACCCAATACAGGACTAGCTTTGCCTAAAACTCGGCATGCCTGCCTTTCTTTTTCCTGTTGTAAGACAATAAAACTAGTAGCAGTAGTAGTAGTAGCAGCAGTAGTAGTAGTAGCAGCAGTAGTAGTAGTAGTAATAATAATAATAATAATAATAATAATAATAATAATAATAATAATAATAATATATTAATACCCACCTACCTGTCTCATGAGGAGTACTGTGAGAATCAATGACAAATGCTCATAGCTGCATGGTATTTTATGGAAATAAAGGATGATGTAGGAGATGTTTATGAATCATGATGAAAATAACACTCATGAAGGGAAAGCAAATTTTTAATATGAATTTGACCATTGAGAAGAAAGAAATTCTTTCTTAAAACTTACATTACTAAGTCTACAGTAGTTAAAAAATTAATTCCCCCAGCACCTGAAAATGAGTATTTAAAAATACTGTCAGCTATTTTTACATGCAGAAGCAGCAATCCTCAGTAGTAGAGCTTTAATTACTCCCAAAGTGAATCTGGCAAACTTTGCCTTTTATCTTAGCCGCAGAAAGGACTAGTGCAGGTTTCTGGGGTTGCCCTTCCACACCGGTGGTTCAGAGACTTCTGCTCGGAGCAGAGGAAGGTACCTGCAAAGCTCGTGAACCGCTGTCTCCTCAGTGAGGAGTGCTGAACATAAAAACTAAATCAAGGTCCTCAGTCTCAAAAAAAAAGAAAAAAAAGAAAGAAAACAGTACAAACCTTGGCAGGAAATGTGTCTTAAATTTGGTCTGGAACATCCTGGCTAAAATAACCAGTAGCAGTACTAATAAAACGCTGGTAGCAGTAAATGCCACTATTTTCCATGTAGTCAGGAGAGTCTCCTGTGTATTTGGCCAGGTTTGTTCTGTAACAAAAAGGCAATATAAGAGTTGTGCTTATTTATTACCATTGGTTTTTTGTATTAATACTTCAACAGTACTCTGCAGTGCCTGGTAGGAGAAGAGACTTTTTATAAGTAAGCTGTATAAATACACAAGCCCAATGCCATACACCGAAAGCAACCCTAACTGTAAGCTGCCACAGGGGCTGGACCTTGCTTCCTTTTTTAATACATACAACCATGGCTTTAGCTTAAGTACATCTAAAACAGACGTTACAAAATATATTTGAAGAGATAACTATTGAAATGGTTTAGGATCATTCAGGATCTGGGAAATAAAAACATACTGTATTTAACAGCATCTTACAATCAATGTTCATCACTTAACCGTGAAACAGGCGAAGTTTACCAGGCGTGACAGACCTAGAGATTTGCTCTAATAAAGGGGGACTGTAAGAGGACAGAAGGAATGCTGCTGCTGCCTCCTTACCTGTTTTGACACAGTACACTTGGTAGGAGGGGAACCACTCTCCGTACTGGCAGGTGATGTACTTGTAGTCGTTGGTGAGGGTGTAGCCAGGGTCACAGTAGAACTCCACCACTGTCCCGTGGTTGTAACGCTCGCAAGGCCGCGGGTGGCAGATGTAGTCTCCATGGCTCACCATTGGAGGTAGCGGACAAACTTGGGCAAACAGAGAGAAAACGACGTTACTGCCAGCAACGCGCTGCTGCTTCTGTGTGCCCCATAATACACCGGGCATGCTTCAAGCTCCCGCTGAGGCTCCCTGCAGCTTTGGGGTTATCTCGGTAGTACTAGATGGCTGCTGTTGGTGGGCCAAGCCCATCTGCACCAGCACACGCCTCCCACACGGCAACATGTGCCGGGGGGTCGCTTTCAGCTCTCACCGACACCAGCACGCTTTGCTGCCGCCTGCTTGCTTCAAGGCCTGGGAGATGGGATCTAGCGAGCTTCCCATCCTCTGGGGGAAGGGGAGGGCGGGAGGAAAACAAGAGGGGACACATACGCCTATAAGATGGCTGTATGGGGATGGAGAGGGCAGTGAAAATAAGGGCAATCCCCCTCCTTACGCAGCATCTCAAATTCAGCTGTAAAATCCTATTTTTTGTTTCATTAGCATAATCAAATGATTACATGCACTAATTAAATTCCTAACTATTCACTTTTAAAAATAAGTTTGCCATCCGCTGTGCAGCAAGAGGTGCACAGCACTACTGCTTAACACTTACAGTCTGTACCACGGTAATAGTAAGCTGGGCTCAGACTCTCCTGGTGTTATTTATGTTATCTCTGAGCAGCCCTACTGATCGCAGTGGGATTGCTGGTGGAGTGAGGGCTTAGGAGTATAATGAAGGCTGAGCTGTGTTAATTACGTACAGTAGTTTACATAAGGTCAGGTAAATAAGCCAGAATTGCAATATAAACACGTGCCATTTTTATTGTAGAACCTGAAACTAAATGAAATGACCCCTCTCGTGGCTGGGCAGAGGAGCTCAATGGAGAGCCATGGGAGCACTCTCTAGGAAACAGCAGCAGGGAAAGCAGCTCGCAAGCAGTATTTTTGTAAGAGAGGAGACTTTTCCACTGAGTAAGTGTTAGCTGATTACTATTTTCTTAAGTGCTCCTAACACAGAGGAAAAAAAAAACCCTGCAAAGTGTAATGATGTCTCAAATGGCTACATACTGACCCAAAAAGGGCTTCAGTTAGCTGGATGGGTTGTTTTTATTTCCCCTCAGAGACAGTAACTCACTGGCTCTGTGCCCCATCTACAGGCTGTTCCCTTCCCTTCAGGCCTCCCTCCTGCAGGCAAGACCTACTGCACTGATTTAAATAATGAAAATGCCATCTCTCGGAAGAAGAATCTTCCCAGAAATTACAATTCAGCTGCTTCTCTCTGTGAATCTCGTTACATGAATAATGCATTTCATAAAAAAAAAAATACACAAGATATTAAATGAATCTTCAGGAGAGGCTGATTACAATGTGCAGCAACGTCTATTCCCCATCCCCTGGAGACATGGTTTTGTTTGCATTTTCACTGGCAAGGCTTAATAATAACTTGAAATCAGCACAAGTAATTCACATAAAAATTCACATTCTCAAGATTCTGCATACTTTCCAAAGTCTCTGGGCCTACAAAAAAAAGAGGAAGTCAACTCAAGATTTAAAACAATTTTCTTAAGACTAGGGCAAAGGTGTCAGGCTGAAATAGTAGGAAAGCACCTTTTCTCCATATTAGGGATCATTCTTCTATTAACTAGAGAATGATCAGTGAAAGCAACGATTCTGGCCAGCCATAAGGAAACTTGGTATATTATTATCTATGTTTAGAGCATGACAGCAATGGAAGACAGCAGTTTAAGCTTCTTTGCAACTGAGTTTTGCCAAGCTACGTGGCTGTGAGAGATGTGTAGATGCCCCGTACCTTTCCAGCAACCAGCACATAGAGCACACCTTATCACAAAGGGCAACACTCAGAGCAACAAATCGTCCTCTCCAGCAACGTACCTGCTGCCGCATCCCTCACCTCTTAATGTCATTAAGAGCCAAAGCAGCCTGCTGAATTTAAAAAAGCCCCAAAGCTGGTGTCCCAGCAATGTGTATTATCTCAGGAATTACACATTTCCAGGCAGATTAAAAACTATACGCTGTGGGGACAACCCAGACACGGAGTGGTCAGTCTACAAATGGAGATGTATTTTGTAAAACCTGAAGACAACAGCATCACTCTTTGGGTAGGATATGTCCCCAGTGCTAGAAAAGGGTGCCACCCCTTTCCACTGACACCCTCCGTATTTCAAGGGAAATGCTCATGTATTGCTACCTGGGATTTCTCGGCTGCAAACATTCCTTGAACGTACTGCCGAGCATTAGTCAGGATTTAAGCGGTTGTACCTGCCAACAGCTCTGGCACTGAACGCTCTTACAGCCAGCAGAGGCAGTGGGTTTGAAAATGAGGGTGTTTAGATCAACTGAAACAATCTTCCATCCATTCTTTATTCTTCCATCAACTTCAGGGCTTCTCACTCACTCGGGGCATCCCTCACCACCTGCTGGAAACCTCATATTCACCCTGTTTCAGGATCCTTCAACATCTGCATGGGCAAACTGGCCCCCATGTACAGTCAGTAACGCTCGGGTTCCGAGCCTCTTTTTCCAGCTTAAGTCACATGAGATACATCACAACCAACCAAAAATGAACTTGCATTGAGCTCTGGGCAGGTAGTCATACCACCCAGTCCCTTTCTCGACTCGCTCCATTCCCCATGGTCATCCTGGCCCAAGATCCTTTAAAGTCAGTGGAAGCTCAGCCACGAAGTGGACTTAGTTTTGATCACAGAAAAGCAGGATTATGAAAGTTTGGAGGGCTGCTGAACACTCCTGGCTCCCAAAGGCTTTTAGTGCAGTCTTACAGAGTCAGATCCCTTACTTACGCCGGCTACCAGCGTATGATACTGGTTACACAGAGTAAAGGAATGTGCCGAATCAAGTATGTAGGAAAACTCAGGTGGCAAACCTAAGCCCGCTGAAGTTCTCCAGGAAAGGTAAGATTCTAGCATTCCCAGTGGTCAACCCTAATTGTATTTGGAAACTGCAGGCCATGAACTTCAGGCAAATGCATCAAACTCACAGAATGAAAACAGTCACAAACTGGTTAAACTAAAAGCATGTTGTGTCAGTACATTTTCACTGTCAAAGCCGACAGCAGTATGAACAATAATCACAGAAAGAAGTGAATTCTACTTCAGGAAGTACCGAAGACTTCAAAAAAGCCCCAGGTGCTGTTCCTAAATATGACACCAAATCTTCACTACCAATAGCTTTCAACATCTTCACTTTATAAGGCTTTCGAGGCTTCAGTGCGCTCATTACAACATCCAGCATGGATAATCCAGTAATGCCTTCTGCCGACCAACTTTAAAAGACCACATGCATGTGTCCTTAGCTCTGGAGCTGGTCAGAGGGATGGGCATCATTCAGGCAGTGTCTGCCGGTGTTTCTGCCGCACGTGAACCTGCGTCTCTGGATCTGTCTTCGTAGAGCAATTGGCCGCAGACTGTCACAGACGGTCTTACGGGAACTTTACAGCTCAGCATTCCCAGCTGAAAAGCTGAATCGTTCATCAAAAAGAAAGAACAAGTGTGTTTATATGGCAAACAAATCCCTTCTGGGATGCTCAAGACGCCTGTTACTCAAGGAAGTTGAAGGGAGTAATTCCTGATTTTATTTCGTGGCCTTCCCTGCCTGCTCTTTGGAGCTGCTGGAGCTGAGGGCTCTCCCCCGAGAAAAGCGACGGGCTTTCTGCTCTGATTGATTTGAACGAAAGATTAGCGTGCTCAGGAAGATGCAGGCTGCGGGCGCCTATTGCCCAGACACTGGAAGAATAAATGGGGTTCACCCAGTAATTTTTCCTACCTATTATGGTCAAGAAGCTATTTAAACTCTGCCCAGAGGATGCTGCAGTAATTCTGCACTGTTGACGCTGGAACTGTAGGAGGGAGGGAAGGTTTTCTGGCATTAGCATATTCTCAATTAATATTGATGGCACAGAATAAAGATAGCACGTCACTTTTTAAAAGCCAGTTTTAGAGAGGTAACAGCGGAGTTACAGATACTGTGCTCGAAACCTTTACAGTCAATCTGTTCAATAGCTAGTTGGTTTAGTCTTTGGTCAAAGTAGGTGGGAGGTAAATTATTCAGCTTTTGCCCAGCTTTTGTACGTGAGCCAAAAAATAAAAGCATGTCTTGAAATACATGGCGCTTACTTAGTAAAAAGGGATAGGAGTAAGCAAGAAGCTTATTTCCCCCCTTTGATTTTTTGCATCGTATGGTTTTTTTCTCTAGCTACTAGTCTGCCTTCCAGGGAGGACACCAGCTGCTCGGTTACTGGGTTAGCCGAAAAACCCAGTGTAAGGCCAGCTATTTCCTGTTCGACCAGGGATGGACAGGGTTAGTAACATTTCCACCTAATGAAAAATAACGCTTCTTGCAAACAATGCTGGCTTATTATGCAAAGAGTGAGAAAAGATGAAGATGAAACTTCATGATGAGAAAGACACAGATGAAAAACTGCCAGTTCCAATGTGCGGGGAAAATGCTGGGGTTATCGTGCGAGATGGCAATCAGAGAGGTGGACACACCGTCTGGTTTGTGCACAAACTGGAAGAGAACAAGAGCTTGTGCTGACCCTCACTTGTCGTTCTTGTACATATCAGGACACTAATTCACACCAGAAATCTGGTGTGACACACGTCACCTGGCTCCTGCATTCCGACCGGTGTTTAATCTGAGCTGTGGTTTACCCCACGAGACTGCGGCAGTACACGTCCCAGCAGCTCTGACTCGTCCCACCTAGGGTGGCTTGGTCCCCACCCGAGGCTTTACTGGCTGGCTCCTAGGGCCTCTGCAAGGGTCCTTTTCCATATATTGCCTTCGGACAAACACATGCTGGGGTATGTAGGCTCTGAAAATTATTTGTTTTACAGGAACACAGAGGATGAAGTCCTTTTCCTGCTTCTTTATGAATACTCTGCTAATAAAACTTGGTTCCTGCGTTACTTCACTGCCATCACCCTTCAGACCTTCCAAATAAAGTAACTACTCAACCAAGAAGCCTTTCTCTCATATACCTCAACAATTCCTGACCAGTTCACCTGACAGACCTGGCCATTTACACAGGTATTACCAGCCCATGAATCACACTTGCACTGCACAGCACAGAGCCCTCGTCCCCTCACATACACGTACTAAGACAATATGGAGGGGAATGTAATACCTATAGCCTATATTTGGTTGATGGAACACAGGTATTAACATCTTTCACAAAGGAAAATGTTTCTTAATAGTTATGAGTTTGTAAAAAAAAAACAAGCAAAAAATACAATTAATTAGTGGTGTTCAAAAAAAAGCAGCTGTTAACTGTGGATTTTAAAACTCTAAAGACGCTATATTGTTTAGCGAATTTACTGATTTATTTCTTAGCCAAAACGATCTCAAGACAAAAGCTGGTAGACAAAAATCGGTATTTCTAGTGCAGTATCAAATAGGGAAATGTATGGGGGAAAGGGGAGTGGATGTCCAACAGGAAGAAGTGTCAGAAAAGGAAATTACTTCTGCACTTTAAATATTTAAAAAAGGATTTTTCTATTCTATGCATAGATTTGAATTTCTAATATTGGTACAACAACAACAAAAAAAAAAGAAGTATTTTAATTCTAAAATTGCAAAACAAAAATTCCCATTAAATTGTCCAGTACTGTAAGTAGGATGGAAGAAAAACTGTTGGACTCAACCACTCACATCCAGCTGAGAGCCTGAAGAACAAATTAAGAGGTTTGTTAAAGGAAGGAAGTAGCAAACCCAGCTGCTTTAAAATAACCCCTGTCAAAACATCTCAGTCTAGAACAGTTGCTTAACGAGAATTTATTTTTAATGACACTCTTCAGAAACGTAAGCAGAACAGGAAGCATTACTAGAGTAACTTCTCGTTTATCGTGAACATCAGCTTAACAGTATCCTAACGATACATTCCTAGAACAAATTGTGCTGCCATTGGGAAGGGAGACAGTACATATTATAGCCGTACTGGAATGAGTGAGAAAAACTCTGAGGCCACTGAATTTGTGTTTTGAAAGTGAAGAACTGCTTTAAGGAACTTCTCTGATTAGTCATTCCCACAGCAAAACCAACAGCATCAACAGTAACACCAGAAGTTTAGTGGGAACAACTAAGTGAGCACTAACGTATAAAGAAACTCCTATTAAGCCTGACAGTAGACATGGCTTAAAGGAATGAAGATACAAGATGCGTATTTTGAATTCTGAAGTTGCCAGCAAATTTATTAAATTATTTAAAAAGCTGTATTCTTAGCCAATAATTTCCAAATTCTTTTCAATCTTAACCTTTCTCAATTACTCAGGCTTTGCAATGCCACTTACATGTTTGCTTCTGGAAAGACACCTCACAGTTAAGCAACTTCTTCTTGACTGTTCAGCCAGTCAGTGTTCAAGCAGCTAGGAACATACGCCAGGCCTCACGGCTCCAAGCTGCTTGCTCTGCCCCTGGACAATCACCCCTGGGTACCTGTACCTGCTACAACAGCGAGATGAGCCTTTCAGTGTGCACCCAGTGCACCTTCTGCAAAGAGTGAAATGAATTGAGTAATTAGGTTTTTAAAGAAAAACTGCTTCTCTGGTCTAGCTTTGACAAACACCATCTTGCTGAAAACTGTTACCACTGACACCAGCTGTATCAGCCTAAATGAAACAGTATAAAACCAGTTTCAAGCCTATTTTAATAATGGTCTAGCATTAGCTGATTCCTAAATGGAAACAGAAAGTGATTTACAATCACTTTTCATACACGAAGCTTCCTTGTTACTGGACTTAGAAATTACGGAGCCCGTTTTGCAGTTCCAGTCAGCTGAGCTCCCATGGGAGCATCACGCCAAATTCACACACGTCCTCAACAATCCCGCCTTTCCCAGCACAGCAACCTGTGAAACGTTGATCTTCATGCCAGCGTCTTTAGTTTTGAATGCATTTCACAACAGATATGGGATGAAACACACCCCGAGTGATCTTTCCCCTATAAATTCTAAGTTAAAAAGTGCAATTTTCATTTAAACTACAAAAAATTGATGACGAGTTTGCAGCAACAGACAGCCAGTTCTTTTAGCAAGAGGCCCATAAGTATCTTTAAGGAAATATTTATCCTCATTATTCACACGGGAGTGCTTGGAGCACTGCGGTCTCATTTACAGCAGATTGTTTTAGCTTTCTCCATCACTTGCTTCTAATTTTGTTTCTTCCCTTTCTCATGAGTGGTTGACTTTATGATCAGTAAAAGATTTTGGGAAGCAGATGCTGGGGGCTGCACAGACACCTAACAGGAAGGAATCCGAGAGATACAAAATAAGTCAAGGCTTGGGTATTGGACAGGTGTCACAGGATAGCCCCAGACCTGGAAAAGGTCAAAGTGCGTATGGAGGTGGAGGAGGAAGAGAGAGGTGTTGGGAAGCTGGCTAAGAAAACCAGCCAGGTAAAAGCACCTGACCGGGATGCCTGAAGAAGCCAGTGCTTACTGTGAGCTGGACATACCAGTGTTTTTATGCTAGTTTAATCCCTCTTTCTTTAATATCTTTTCCCTCTTTGTTTATAAGCAAGAACCCCTTGAGCCTACACCAGTCCTCAGGGATTGACAGAGAGAAGGAATGCTGGAACAGACAAGCTGCATCCCAGGGCTTAGCTGAAGGCGGAGGAAATCAAGCTATACCACCTGGGAGAAGGAAAAGCCCAAGGTCCCATTCCCAGTAGAGTGCTACTAGGAAAAATAAAGGAGGAGGGAAACCAGCAGGTGATCTTAGCACTGTAATACCACAAACTAGCTCAGGAAGGCGTGGGGGAGTATCGGTTTCTGTTATTTATGGTTAGTTATCAAGTGCCTGCCTACACTGAGTGGTGAAACTGGGCATTGAAACCCAACTGCTGGGGTTTATCTCTGGAAGCGAACAAACCCACACAGCAAATAGACTTCCTACTGCGCGGAGTCCGTAGCTACAGTTTCCGCCGTTTCTGGAAGGTGTTCTGTGATTGCACTGTGTAGCCAAATGCAGTGAACGTGTCCATAAAGCACACAGATACTTGATTTCAAGGCAGACAATGTAGTGTGCTTTCCCTTCCTGAGGAGCCCTGCCAGATACAGTTCAAGTTTAACATTATAAAACAGCCCTCAGGGAGGAATTTTGTCCTCTTTCCTCCAGCTCATCCTCAGCATATTTAAAGCACCACAGATAAAACACTAGATGCGTCTGGCAGCTAACGTGGAACTTCAGGGCAGAAATTATGGCTCCATAAAAGAGTTGGGATGTCTGGCTGATCCTGGAAATGCTGAGGAGTTTCTGAAAGGTACACAGGTAACAGAGCAGGTGTAAAACAATGATTTACTGTGACAGCCCTGTGCATCAAGCAGAAACAGAAGACATAAAAGAAACAGATTACAAGTTGTCATTCTGTTGCTTTCTTGAAAAACTAGGAACAGCGGAGAAGGCACCTATTTCAGTCACAGCCAGGATCAAAGAAGATCTCTGAAATGCAAAAAAGCAGCAGTCGCTTAGAAATATAATGGTATTTATCATCTTCAGACAATGTCTTCAGCATGGAGCCTGTTCTCTAAAACCTCCACCCCTCATAGCAAGAGCTGTAAAAAGCCCAATTTTGTGTATCACTGTCTCGAAATGTGCTCTGGTTTTCTTCCTGTTTGACTCTGCAATACACCTGCTGGAGGTAAGAGACTGGATGATTATTAAGCAGCATGTCCACAGAAGAACGTGATTTGTCTGCTTAGTATTTGCTGTCGCTGTGCTCCTTCTGAGTTCCTTTCCACACCTCCTCAGCTGTGGGTAAAGGTGCACAGATGAAAGTCAGCACTCTTCAACTGCACAAAAATCCAGATATTCCAAGTCACTGTAAGCAGCTCCTTAAAGTGTTCAACTTCTGCGCTCGCGCAGGTTGGCCGGCTGCGTACCACTTCTGCGATCCTGGGTGATGAATGCATACAGTGCAGAAACACGCAGAATTACTGAATGACTCACTTTTACAGAAAACTAACCTTTTAAACTTCTTCATCACACTTGCTTTCTGTGACTTAATCACCCCCAGGGTGAGACACTATCAACCTATTTCATCCTTTGGCCAACAGGCTAAAGGTGTCACTGATGTAAAAGGTGTTGTTGCCCAACAACAACAGGTATTGGTGCTTACAAATATTGTTGGCTGCTGCTATTGGAGCATTTACTGCTGGTCGTCGTTCCTGAGTTGCAAAGAAGTATTGCTCTAAGGAGTGGATGTATTCTGAAACGCCACTCTAGTCTGAGCTATTAAAACAAGGCTGTTGATGTGTCTTATGTTAACATTAACTTGGTTAACTTGGATGACCTCTTTGGCAGTTGAGCAATATTTAATTTATTCTCCCTCCCACCTGCAAGCTCAGTGGGTGTACACAGAACAGAATGCTGGTATCTACCTCTGTTAATGGCTTAACAGCACAGTGTTTCACAACCTGCTTGTATTCCTGCCCTCTGCTCCCTCTACGGGATTTTTATCTGCTGGAGATGTGCTGCATCAGCATCAGCTTCCCTAAGGACACGCAATAGTCTGTCATGTTGGAATTTATCTAAAACTTTCTCAAAGTCAACAAAGAAACACACAGGGAAATCCATTCCTACCAACGTACTGTATCACAGGCTTAGGATTCCGTATTTTACTCTGACTCCTGAACACGACCTGATTACAGGCTGACTTGTATCTTTTTCCTCAGTGTGTTGCTGTATGCTCCATCAAGAATTTAAAATATTTCAAGGATATAGTTTATCAAACGTATTGCTCATTGTCAATCCCTGTTTATGCCACTATTAATCGTTATATAAGAAGGAAGATTTTTTTTTTTAAAGTATCCTGTGTGTAATTGTTTAGAAAGTTTAAGCTACTTTGATTTGAAACATTAAGCTGCTGTGGCATTTCACCTGCAATATCACCCTCCTCAGTGCTCTTTCATGCTTTTCACTTTCTATGTCTGAATCATCAGCCCCTCTCTTTGAGTGCCTGTCCTCAGGTTGATGAGAATAATAATTTTAAAGCTCTGTCCTGTATTCTTGCTCCAGAATATTTTTTACTTGTGGCATACTTCGCTGGGTTTTTTCATATGACTAACCCCCTTCTATTCTTCAGGAATTGCCTGGTGCTCCAGGTAGGTTTCCTGAGTTTCATTACACTTATTCTGGCTTCTGAAATGCCTTTGGTTTTCTCCTATGTTTTTCCTCTCCTCTACTCATCAAAACTCCCCTTTGAAGGCTAATCCTCATGTTTGTTTCATTTTAATTTTGAAGCTACCTTCCAAAAATTTCAAATATTTTCTATTTTACATACTTTCAAGCTTACCCTCAGCCAATCTGTTGATCGTAGCGTGGAGAATGAAGTTTTGCTATTGCAATATATCTGATTTCCTGCACGACTGGCTTTTCTGTTCAGCTGGGATGATGCTGAAACCAGACATTCCAGATAATAGGATCATGTTTGTTTGCAAATCCAATCAACCTGTTTTACCCTTAACTCCTAAATACAAAGCTGGGAATTCCCAATCACACCATCCATACAACTGCCTTATATTCTAGCATTAGCACTATAATCACATTCTTCCAGTCTTGCCTCTCTTTGCCTGCTTCCCCCCTCCCCCCCCAGTTCTTTATAAGAACTATTCCTTAAATCTTCTTGGAAGTCTTCCAAAGGGCATGAAAGATTAAAATACAGAGTCCAGATGGCAAGGTGTGTAATCATATGCAGATCACATTCCCAAAGTACTAATGGCCAGGCTCTTTTGTTCTTTTTTTTTTTTTCTTAATTTCTCTAAATCCTGTGTAACGTCTTTATTCACCTTAACGTATCATATCATGAACATTTCCTAGTTCTATATGTTTCATTTCGCAGAGTTCCATACTGATATGTTTTCAAGTGTTTGCTCTCCTCCAGTGCTTTTGAAGCCACCTGATTTTACTATTAATGCTTATACTCCATGTGGTAATCTTCAATTTAGGGGTTTTGCCACCCATTTTTTGCATATCTGATTTTACAGCAAGCAATCACTAACTCACTTTCATCCATTTCTACAGATGGATGATTAACCCCAAGTCAGTAATTTAAAAGTAATATGAATTAAAAAAATAACAATTTCCTTAGATTTTCATATATCCTTGGAACTGTCTAGCAAGTTTCAATACAAAAGAAAGTTTAAACATTTTCTGCATAATTATGGAATTCCACTAGAAAAAAAGGATATTAAGAAAGTTAAAGATGTAAATCAAGGACTTAAAGGAGAAGAAAATTCAGTGCTGAGACGCTTCATCTTACCCACTAAATGACTGTAAAATTCTGTAGCACTGGTAAACCAACACCATACTGTCATTCTCAGATACAGCCGAACCATTTCAACTGAAGCTTCCCAAATGATTCAGCTTGAGGCAGACACTCAAAAAATCAATCCAAATGCTTTAAATTTGGCAAAGGTACAAGCATTTAAGAAGAGGATCTCACACCAGTAAATACTTGGCAGTCTGAGCTAGCAGCATCCTTACTTGCCTGAGCTGTAACAGCTTCCCTGATGAGATGCAAGCAGCTGTTTCTGAGAAGCCGCTGCAGAACTCTGCAGCGTTGGCTGCACTTCAGGACCAGGTAACACAGTTTTTATGTGCTGCCGTGACTAAAGCAACAGCGATTTTAATTATCAGAAAAATCTTCTTCCCTAACAGCAAAAATTAGTCTCTCGCCAGAGCTGGTGGAAGCTCTGCACTGGGCAATAAGAGGATAAGACTGGACTGAGCGTGCTGTACGATGGGAGCTGAGTGGTCCCCGGTGTAGCTGTTTATTTAAACGGAGCTACAAACCCTTCATTCAGAATTTATTTGGGCTAACAAAGAGGGAAAATTCATGAGATTGACATATAGGATGCGTGATTACACACACGTTTAAGAAATTCCTTCTGTGAAGGTTTCAAGAAGAACATGTATCAAAATGAGAAAGCTGTAAGCAGCATGGTTTATAGCAGAATAAAAGCTCTGAAATGGTTTACTATAGCTTCCTAACAACCGTTTGCTTTTAATCATTACCCCATTAAAATACTGAGCTGGAATGTCATTCGAAGAAATTTTGACTTGATCATGGAAATAAATAAATGGAATTAATATGTTATTTGCAGATTTCCTCTGCGAAAAATACTGCTTGGCGAGCTTATACCTCACTTAAAAGGAATGCTGGAAAATGAGCTTGACATCGGTATTCAAGGTGCAGAACAAAAAATGTGCAGGGAGGGAGTTTTGTCTGCTAATTAGGAGTAGTGGATTGTAACAAGATTCCTGGGGACTGGCACTCCTTGCATAAATCACTGGAACAAACCCTTTCAAACAAGGGCATCTCAAGTTGATTTACCCTGTCTGATCCCCTGTATCACAGATCATCACGGCTGACTGGGGATGGTAACTTCTGACACGTTATGTAAAAGATGGAACTTTCAGGGCAGCAGTCCTTATTTTAAATTACCCAAGAAATAAGAGCCTCTCCATGACTTTATAATACAAGCAATAAACAATCAGCACATGAGTTTTCCCAGGTATTTCAATAGGACCTGGAATGCTCACCTGTGTTAAGTGAGGTTAAGACACAACTTCTTCTGTTTCATAGACTTGAATTTCTGTATTTTAACACTCTTATCTTCAAAACAGTTATGCTGCTTGGATTAAGCCTAATAGGGCCTGTCTGATTTTTTAAATCCATTTTCCATGTTATAAACAACAACAAAGAAACCTTCCAAAAATGGCTTATACAGAGCTGATTTGGAATTATACTTCAACGGTGTGCTAAACAAAAAAAAAACCCAAATCATTTTGTTATGTCATTCCAAAATTGCAAAGGCATTTTTTGAATTTTGGAACTTGAATTGCCAGTTAAAAAAAAGAATAATTTTATTATTTTTCTGCCGTATATCACTTTGTTGATGCTGTTGTCAAATTTTTGCACTTCCAGAATGCTTAGCGTTTAGCTCAGTGACATAAGCATGACATATGAGTTCCTTTAAATGCTTGTCGCTAAATTCTACCTATAGATACCTTCCTTCCAGGCTTGAAATAGGGCAGAAATGTAGTCCTGTTAGGGGAATGAAATGCAGAGGATGTATCTGGATTCTGATGACTTCCTAGGATGATTTATTCAACACGCAGTATGAAGATGGAGGAGGGTAGTTCACAAGGTTTTGCCACCGTGTGGAGCAATCCACTCGGTATCTTTGTTTTAAATGCATGGGATGCAAATTCACTACAATATCCCCCACTCCAGCACTGCAGCTATAGTCACAGATTATTCCTGTTGCCTCAGTAAGATTTACCTCTGTTGCACACCGAGTGGCCATAGCTTTTATGTTCCTAATCAGTAAACTAGCTGAGTCACTTTGGTTGCAAATCCTTCTTTAAGGTTAACTACTATGAGACAACAAGTATTAAAGCAGGCACTATTGTGTAGTACTGAATGATGTCTGCAGCTGGCACAGCCCATAAGAGTTTTTATGGCGTATTTTTTAGTTTATCATGGAAATCTGTTCATATCTATAGAAACTCAGACCACCTACAGACATGAAATGTGAGTTCCATAGCTTCCTCAGTATTTTCATTAGAACAGCTGCAAAGAATTTACACTTTAAGGGCAAAGCAATCATCATTAGGAGCTTCCCCTCTTGCACCTCGGACACCCAGAGAGCAAACATTTGGGAACCCCAAGAGCTAGAACCACAATAAATTGCACGCAACAAAACCCAGATACACTCTGCATGGCCTGCAGAAACACTACATACAGCATAACCATGGTTATAGCCCTGAGTTAAAATCATCCAGAGCATGCTGATTTTGCAAAATTGAAAGATAAACAAACAATAAGACATTTACCTTCCACATCAAGGCACCTAGGTGGGCTATCTGACCAGATAAGGTTATACATGCACCCAAGGAGCTCTGCCCCTTCTAGTTTATATCCAGGAAAGCATTGATAATACACCACTGTTCCTACGGGGAAGGAGGACTCGAACTCAGATATGTTAATGTAACTATGAGGAAGAACCAATGGCCTCAGGCAACCTGCAAATCAAGAAGAGGGAGGTATCTTTCATTATAAGGTGCTTATCTCAGTCATCTTCACACATCTTGGTTATAATTCCTAAATTTAGGAGTGCGATTATTTTTCATCTCTCTACTATGAATGGCATGCCTGCATGATCTCCCTCAGACACATATGCCTCATTATCCTGTTTCGAACCCTTTCACTGCTTAGCCCACATGCTCTGCTAGCGTGGGATTCACACTCAGCAAATCCAGGAAAGGTTTGCTGAAAATGACAGCATTTTGTTTCACAAACACTCACTACTTTAGCAGATGGCAATTTCTTTTTGAGGTAGACTCTTTAATAAATAAAGATTGTCATTTATATAAACCAAGAGTTTTATTCCTCCTCTTAAAACTGACAGGCATCTAAACCATCTTTAATATGAAAACTGCTCCGTGACAAAGCACACACAACTGTAAAAAAGATTGCAGACAGAATTAACAATTTTGGAATTCCAGTCTGAGAAAGTCGAAAGGAACATAACTTAGTACGAGTGGCCCCACGATAAACACTGGATGAGGGCTCAGATTAGGTTATCAAAAAGTTAAGGTAGCTGTTATCACTGGAAATTGTAAATATAGTCAGAGACAATGTTCTACTTCTGGAATTACTTCTGAGGGATTTATACCATGGATGGTACTGAGCTGTGACAGTTAAATGGTCGCCAAGCATATTTGGTACGAGAAAGAGCAGTGAATTTAACAGCTGACCTGACTTTATAACATATATTCAAAGTCTGATTTGAGCTGATATTTGGATAAGAGTTTGTACTAGAGAAAAAAAATTCCTCATGGCCTTAGAAATGACCCTCTGGGTAATACCTAATACTGTTGATTTTTTAATTTGCAGTAATGTGGAGGGAAGCTGATTAGTAGTCAGGGAATGAAAAATAACATTATAAAGTTATGAGACTAACAGGAGCTGCTATAAATTTGTGAAGGATGTTCATAGGACTCTCATAATTTTAAGCCTAAAGGGAAACTAAAATCACTCTGAGAACTTCTGGTAAGATACTGGCACCTCAAAGAGAAAGAAAAGTGGCAGCACTTCCAGTGGATATTTCCTTGTAATGGTCTTTTGAGGGGGAGGGACAAAAGCAGAAGACAACAACAGAAAAAGCTTGAAAGCTTTTTACAGCATGTTGTACTACTAGAGCAATGGTTCTGATGGCTGTTTTACTAGCTGGTGGTCTCTCTGCTCAAATAAAGCTTCGAGCATCCTATCTAGGGCTAATGCTCGTACCCCTCATCAAATAGGCCTAACACCTAACACAGCGCTTTCTGCAGACTAAGCAGCCCACTGAGCAGGACAGTATAAGCAGTCTCCAGTGGGACAGTGGGACAGAGAGTGCAGACTGCCTGAGCAAGACTGAGGTTAATCTCCTCTGAACTGGGAAATATTTGGCAGGAGCCCAGCAGGGAAAATTTTGTCTTGCCGGCTCAGAATTTTAATGCTCACTGGGAGCAGGACAGAGATTTACTTGAATTTGTATAAGAAACAAGTGTTTGGCAAAACCCCTAGGTTTCCAAATACCTCAAGCTGCTTGAAAACTTCATTTTGACCTTTTTTTGCTAAGTAATTCACATCATTCCAGATAGGCAATTATCATTATTATCTCATGGCAAGAATAGTTTGAGGTTGGATTCTTATACATTCTACAATCCTTTCCCACTGCTCTGCCAGAAAAAAGAGACATCTTCGTGTCATGAAACTCCCCTGCTGTAATCAGGGCCGTAGAAATGCAGACAGCCTGCTTAATGCAAGTAGGCAAGTGCCTTTGATATGATCAGTGCTTGACACAGCAAAAAGAAAATTCTGGAGTCAGTCTTGGAACAGGTTTATAGAATTTGGCAGAATATGGCAGGTACTGGAACCCGCATTGCCTATTCTCTACCTGTCCGGGAGTTACAGCACTTCGGGCTTGTGCGATTGATTTGATAACTTTTACTAGCACTGCTTTAATTTGTAAAAGCACTTTTACAAATAACTAAATAACTAATAGGTAATAACTAATAACCCTAACACTTTTAATTGTAAAAGCAGTTGATATCGAATATTGATTAGCAGCAATTGATTGTCTTTCATAGTATAAATACAGCAACAGAAGAAAGTAACAAGCCAAGGGGTACTTGGGGTACTTTTGCTTACTCAGTTAATACTGGCTCTCACAAAATTTCCACCTGGCTCTTTAGCTATAGAGTACCTACAAATTAATCTTATGAGTATTCATCTCACCTAACAGCAAGAGTCTTAAACTCCCTGAATTAGATGTGAGGTGCACCCACTCCCCAGAATGGGCTGTGTACATATACTGCCACGCACCATGCCATTGCTGATAAGATACCCCAAAACTAGTGCCCACTTTTTTAGGGGGTTGTGAAAACTCCCCCTTCAGACACACTGGGCTAGCCCTGTAATGTGCCTAAACCTGTACATGCCAGTACCACGGTCTACAACAAGACCCTGAGACACAGTTTGACGTGCCCCAAACCAAGGGTCCCGGCCGTGGAGGCCTATACAAAGTAAGCTGCGGTAACTTCAGACTCTGGTGCCCATCAGTCTCATCACTTTACAGCAGGAACACCAGGCCTTGACTGCCGTGTCTCACCCTGCCACCGTCATTCCCGAGAGATGTCCCAGCTCCACTGCCTGCTCGCCCCGACTCTGCAAACTGATGTGATGGCGTAAGTGCCTACAGAGAGCTGTCAGCTTTAGGGGGTGACAGACGGGTTTGAGGGAAGTTAATACCAACCCAGTCTTCTCCTTAGCACAGACAGTTAAAAGTTTTTGATGCTGTTCAGCTGGTCAAGCGTGTACCAAGATGTGAATTGGTTAAAACCAAGTCAATGGTACTAACACGTGCACGTTAGAAAGGTAACAGCAGCCCAGGGTTACCGAATTTCCATTCACTAAAGCTGGCTTACCCCAGCCATTTCTCACAGTCTAAGCAAAGCTGGGATCCCATGCTACTAATACTACTAGTTCTATGGTTAATGGCTTTTCTGGATAAAATCGTTCCTGGGCACGCCCTGAATTTTCAGTCAATACCTATGGGTTTAATGGACTGTGCGCATGATCGACAACTCTGCTGAAAACTGACAGAAGAACAGGTTCCAGTTTCTCTGCTCTACCCCTGCCCGCTGCACAAGGCAAAGAAAGGTAAATTGCAGCTAGAAGCGTAAATTCTTCCAGAAATTAATTGCTGCAAAAATGTCAGTTGCCCATCAGATCTTCTGCTGAACTTCTGGCTGACTTAACCCTGATTTTTTTATTTAAATGCAATGTATCTATGACAGATTTTAGTCTAGTGTCTAAATATTTAGTATTTAAAGCAGTATTTTAAGCATGGGTATGTTCAGAAAGGGGCATGTTCCTTCCTGAAGTGAGCAACGGGGAGGAGAAGCCAAAAAAAACCCTTAGTAGCAGCAGCACTATTCAAATACTGTACAGCGGGGCTTATCAGATCACTGACATCCTTACAACTGTAGCAAAAAATATTGGCAAACTATCACAAGGTGCACGAGCTATAAAACAGGATGTGCTGGTGTACTAAACCTTGACAAATGGGCAGATTATCCCATGTTCCATCGTCTTGACATATTGAAACCATGTTGTCTAAGTCAGGGTAACGGATCTGGAATCCTTCATGACAGCTGATTATTAACTTATCGCCCGTCCTGTATGTCTTGTTATGAACCTCTGCATCTTCAACATGTGGAACAAGGCAATCTGTGACTTTATGAAAAAAAAAATAGTAGCTTAATTAAAAAAACATGGGTAGCTATTCAATATTCAAGCTTTTAAGCAAAAGACATCAGTTAGTTTAAGTGCTCTGCTTAAACCATTTAGAAAATACATGCATTTTGGTAAATACGTCCTTTCCCTAGTTAACCATCGGTTACAAAGTCTACAGCACTGTAGTAGAAGCTGCCATGCTACAATAATGGATCATTCCCCCAGACTTTTTTAAACAAACAAAATTAAGAGCATTTAGGAAGACAGTTTTTAATTTTGTCCTTTTAGTTGTCACGTGCACACATTACACTGCACAGTCTGACTCTCCCGAAGTCCCATGCGAAGGCAGACTCTTTGACAGCACTAAGGACAGGACAAAAGAAAAGATAAAATACAGATATGGCATGAGGAACACAGGAAAACTGCAGTTTTAGCAGCGAGACAGATGAAAATCAGGTACATTTACAAGGGTTTATCCAGCCCCATTCCACAGGGTTCGTTATGAGAATGTCTTCACTTGAATCTCATTGATTCTGTTTCAAATCAGGTAATTTCGTGTGCCTGAATTCATATGCCTTTAGATGGCGTGATTTTTAAGGCCCTGAGCAGCATCTCGAGTGCTTGCAGAAGCCTCTCAGCAAGGGAAAGGACTGCCAACCTCCAGTGATGTACAGGCATGGGCTCGATTACCTGTCTGTGATACAGGTACCAGAAAGTCATACAGCTCACTGCATACACCAGGGCCAAAGGCACCAAAACACAAACACCAGAAGACTGAAAAATGAAAGATGCTGTAGAAAGTGGAAGGAAGGGGTGAGGCAGGTTAAAAACCCCTCTGCTGATACTGAGTAATTAAGAAGCGAGCCAAGAGGCTATGAAGAAATAGTCCAGGTGACTCTAAGTTCATTTTCCTCATGCATGCAAAATGAGATTAAACAGTAGAGAGGAAAAGATTAAATATTGGGAAAATATAAGCAAAATGATCTGTTTGTCTGCCAGCAGGCAATTAATGACAGAGATGGTGATAAAAGTTTCCAGGCATCAAAACCCACAAAGTATTTCAAATAAAAGCGAGACAGTAAAAATATTATAAGCCTGCTTTATGCTGGTTTTTTTCAAACACTTCTACCACAAGAGACAATTATCCTCATTTAGGAATGCAACATTTATAAAAAAAAAAAAAGTAGTTTCAGAATTCCCTTGAGACTTGCATAAAAGAGAAAGTTTCTGCCATTTTCATGGGTAATTCTTGCTGAAGAGGAAGAGGCAACTCTAAATTTGTATTTAGCAATTAATTGTGAGCATGCACACAGTAAAGCGATAGCAACAGCTTGCTTGTTTGCTTAGAGACACAACTAGAAAGAAGATAAACTGTCATTTAGCATAGCACACACTAAGAGCAAATGTGTTTAATTATTTCAGCAAACCAGGGGATCTATTATTCTCAGACTCCATCACTAAATTTGACTAACATGAAGTGGAAGAGTCTTGCTTCCCCAGTTAAAACATATTTTCCTTTGTACATTACATGGATGTTTTCTAAACTACACTGCACTTAGCTAACTCCGAGTCTGGGGCCTGGACATATTATTAGTCAAAAATTCACCCATTTCTCTTGTTACTTTTAGCTGCCTGGCTGGTGCTGCAGGTACCTCCTGCCTCCTGTAGCAGGAAGGGCTGGCAGCCTGCCAGGCAGCCTGCAAACCTGCAGCAAGGAGCGTTATTAGAACGTTTTCATTTCTAAATTCCCAAGTCTGGGAGGATGCGTACCCTAACAGAAGGTTATAAAATGCACCGGGCTGAGGATGCAGACATCACCTCCAAAGACTGAACAATTATCTCTCTCTCTGGCAACTTAATCGGCAGAGGAGACAGCAGAGGATGCCCCATAAGAAATGCCTGACGCTAAGCCTTGATTGCTGTCACAAAGAGGCTGCCCCAGGCACCCCAAGGATGGAATGAGATAGGTGGGGATCCTGCTCCATGGCCGTACAGGAGGAGGTCGGAGATGGATGCCAGAAGAGAACGTCAATGAATAGCTCACTCTCTTGGCATAACAGCTTTCTGTTGCTATACAAATAAAAGAGGTGTGTATACATACACCGCAGGAAAAGACAAGATTTCACTTTCAAAGCAGGGAAATTGATTCTGTAACAATGATCTATTACAGCGACTTCATCCCCATTATTCCAAATAACAGCTATAGATCGAATCATTTTAACCGGCTAGATGTTGGCAGAGAACAGTGATAAGTTGGTCACTGTAGCATCCTTCCCCTGTGAGATCCTGGCTGACTTTGATAACAGGCCTATTACAATCCCCAGCTAAACCAATGGGCCACAGTATTACAGCTCTTTTTCCTGATGCCTTGCGAGCAAGGGCTTTCCCACTGGCTGAATATGTAGTGTTTAGCACTCAGTCAGGCGTACATTGCAGTAGCTGCCTCCCCGCAAACAACTGGATTAGCTGGCACAAATTCTGCTTGGAAAAGCTGAGAGTAAGTGACTGGATTTTAAAATGTCCTGTCCTAGAAAATAAAGTGCTTTATTCTAAGTACTTTTCAGCAAATCCGTGGAAGCTGCTAAACTGTTTAAGGGAATACATGGTCTTTAACCATCATCAAACAGCAATGGCTATGACTTACATGCCTTTCTGGCAGTTTTACATGACCTGCTTAGATCTACCCTGTCAATATTAAAACAGGGCAGCCCGAAGAATGTCCTAGGTAGGAACACATTTCTTATCTTGCAGAGGCACAAAGAGGTGAGGTGCGGCCGGCAGGCCCGACAGCCTGACCTAACTTTCATGCAGAGGCAGCTTTGCACATCAATTCTTGGCTTTAACAAACCAAGTGTATCCCCCATCACAGGAAGAGTAAAATCTGTTGAAGACTATAGTTGTAGTGCTTTAGTTTATGTGCAAACCGTGCATCATCTCTCAGAAGTGTTTCTTCCAGCCCACAGAGAAGGAGGATCACCCTTCCTCTGCCCAAGAGCACCTGGACCCTACAGGCAACTCAGAAGGAAGGCATGACCTGGACACTATGGAGATAGCCACACCATCTATGGGTACCAGCTGGCTCAGCATGGCTTGTCTCTGTGGCAGGTGAACTATTACCCCCCAAAAAATTGTCACTGGTCCCTGCTAATCCAGAAGGTGCTTGTAGGAATTGCTTGGGGAGTACTACTTGACATTGGCCAAGACCATGCCAGGGACCTTTCCAACACTGTCACATGCAATTGAAGAACAGTGTGCCCTGTCCCGTGCTCTGGCACTGTTTTTTTACTGGTCCGTATGTAAAGTCAAAGACAGAGGTCCAGTGCTGCTAAGTATCTCACTGTGGAGTGGTGTCTGAATTAGCCTTGACTACATCTAGCCACAATGCTGACAGGCTGCAACAGAGAGGAACAGGGAGAAAGGATGAAAGGAACGTCATGAAGAATGAGTTGAATGCAGGGACAGCTTATCTGGACCCTGTGCTCTTAAAAGTAAACATTTGAGATTGATAGTGTCTCTTGTTTTTCAGTAGTGTTAAACCCACAGTACTGGGTTAGTAGGACAGTTCCATGGCAAACACAGTATGTCAGTGCATATTAAGTAACACTTTATTGTCTTTGCTTGTATTACAACAGTGCACAGAGACTTCACTTAAGATCTGTGGCCATTGTGCTAAGCACAGGTTACGAACGCCATATAATGCTTGGAACCAGGTTTAAGGATCGACAGACACTGGGCAAGACAGATAAGAGATGGAGAAATAAAAATATTGCAGTCACCTCACAGATCCAGGGACAAAGGCAGAGAGAAATGAGTGCTAAATGTCATACAGAAAAGGTGTATTCAAACCATGTACGAGTGCACTACTTTTACTGCAGGTTTATCATCCCTGTCACTGGGAGAATGAGGCACTGAGGACAGCTCGGAGGCGCCTGCCTGCAGAGGCACTGGGAGAGAAGGGGACAGCTCTTCGCTTGGTTGCCATTCCTCCCGTACACTGTCAATTTAGATTCAATCGCATAGGAAAGAGGCAGCATTTGTTCCAAGTAGGGCAACAGTCTCAGCAGCCACATTATCACAGTGGGAGAAGATTAGATTAAAGTGTGAACAACATGACATATTGCTCTTAAACAGTAAATACAAAATTCCTACCTTTGAGCTTTGGTTTTTATGTGCATAACCGTATTAGAATTGATGGAAGTTACAGTCACAACATGCTGTAGATCAACACAAGAACATAACTCTAAGCACACAGATTTTTGACAGGGCATTTATCGGGCACCTAGTCATGCAATTTCATTCTCATACTGACACTTAACATCTCCTGCCTCCTAACGAGAAATGACAGACCTATAAAATCAAATTGATTGGATGAAGAGCTCCAGGCGAATGTATTAGTTTTAAAATCAATTACATTCTGAAATGGGTTGCTTTGCTTCCTTTGGTAATTAACAATCATTTGTGATTAGAGATTGTTCTAGTAAACACGCAATGACAATTAAATGTACATAACATACAGACATAAAATTGTACGTAACCATCCTCAGTTTACTCCAAACTTCTGAGATTAACTTAAAATGAACTGCAGTATTGAGTGGTTTAGCGTTCAAGCTCAGCTGGCAGTATCTGACATTTATATACACTGGGATGAGAAGCATCTATAGCATACGAGAGCAAACACGGCAATCAGCCCCTGCCTGAAGTGGGTAAATGCAATATAAAGTTCATTTTGCCTTCTGATAGCTAATGATGAATGGTAAAACGTTAACTTCTTACTTCCCCAGTAGTTGCTACAAATTTCAAATTTCTTCTTATATATCATTATGGGATTTCTGCAACGAGGACTTTTATGTATGTCATTAGCCAGCTGAGAATTACAAACCCTGTTATAATTCCTCCTTAACTGCTCTCCAGATGTGCACATTCCTACACCGCCCATCTCCCTGTCGTGCTCCTCTCTCACGATTCTGCTCCCAGTACACAAAAGGATCACTTTGTAAAGCACTTAAGGAAATGCTTAGGTCTCATCGATCACCACTGAACCTTTGCTTAGTATTTCTTCTGAATCCTTGGTTGTATTGTGCACCAGAATGAAAAATTTATTGTCATCTAATTTTTTTTTTCAACTGCTAAACCCTAGGGTTGTTCTAGTAATACCTGAGGTATGGTTAATCAGGAAAGTACTGAAGCACTCGCTTCACTAACTCCTAAATCAGGGCCCTACTCTTCAGTCTAAATAACAAAAAGCATTTTTGCGTATGCCTGATTCTGAGCACAGAACTTTAACAAGACTAATCACATAATTACCGTTATGCTCAAACTTAAGTGCTTTGCTTGATCAGAGCATTGGCTTGCAATCCTTTTTAAGTGTTCCGTGCTGCAAAGTAATGATTATCTCTTAAGCAACTGTTGTCACATCATCCATCACATTCTCATCTTCCAGTTTCTTTGCATTTAAAAAACACCCAGCTGGAGTGCTGATCACACTGGCATCCGCGGCAGTTTTGCGGTTGATGGCATTGTGATCAGAACCTTCCTCCACAGATTTCCACTGGACTGGGGGGGTCTGGGAAGAGGTCTGAATATTCAATAAAACATGTTAATGCTTATTTTAACAACTGCAGTGGATGATACAGGTACTATTTCAAAGACGCACACCAAAATTCCTAGAAGCTACCTGCAGTGGTTAAGAAAACAGATTTTCTAGGCATGATAGCTTTTACTGGTAGTTCGAATACGCAGTTTAGACATACGCTGCTGTCGCTCTACGTGTATTTTTTTCTTAAATAACCATGAGATGAGACAAGGGCATTTATGAAAGGTGGCTGTAACAGGAGAGGGTGTGAATTTCATACATTATTTTTAAAGGCATCAGGTTGTTTCTTTGAAGCTGCCCCACGCCATCATTATGGCCAGGTGTTATTGGCCCCCACTGCCTTGACACGTCAGCTGTCGCCGCAGCGCACACCCCGAGACAGCTCACGACCGTGCCCCTCACGACCTCACATACATCCAGGAGTCTATATTTTACCGAGACCTTTCCTGCCAACAGGGCAGCTACCCGAAAGGCCATGGACTACTTAGCAGCTGCCTCTGGCTACTCGCCCCAGCATCTCCTGCACCACTTTCACACAGCCCTCTGTTTAGGGTTGTCTATCTCCTGAGCACGGTCCTCCCAGACCTGGCTTGCTCCTGTTGGGGCACATCCCTTCATGCACCCCTGTCCCAGCACAGGATTCTCATACCCCACCCCCAGCCGCGTAAACAAGTACTTGCGGTTTGTAGACACGCTGAGTGACGCATGGTCCTATGGGGTAGGTGTGTTTATGAGACATGTCAAGTCTCTGCCTACTTTTGAATGTCCATATATTTATCTGATTTTAAATGACCGAAGGCATCCTGAAATCGAATTAATCTTGCTCCACCTTGAAGGGACCGAGGCAGGGGCTAATGACTTCCGTTCAGAAGTCACAGTATTAAAATGTACACACTTGATTTAACTAATGCTATTCCTGTCTCTTGATTTTAATAGCTCTTTTGACCAAAAATAAATAAATAAAAAGAACAAGTTATAGCTTTAATATACTTGGTGAAATAAATTGGGTTTTGCTGCTTGGATGTATTTTTGGCCAAAATTTACATTTATGATGTTCAAATTAATCCTGCCTCTATCTAACTCCTACAAGAAGAAAGTAATATTAATGTCCTAATTATTTAAAACAAAATACAATTTCAAAAATGCAATACCATAAAAATAAATTGTTTTCTGCCATAATAGCCTGAATTATCTCAAAGTAAACTTCTACTGTGACTTTAAACTTCTGCAGTCCAGGCATATTTGATTTTCCTACTCGAATCATGCACATGTAAAATACAATTGTTTAAAACTTGTGATTAGCAGCAGTACAAGCACTGGAAATTCATTACATTTTCCTAGTAAGGAGTATTAGGTGGACAGCTTCAATAAGTAGTTACAAACACTTTACTGATAGTGGAGGTTGTTTCTCCTCCCTGCATCAATTTGTAACTAGGTAAAAGGAGAAATGCATTATCTGTTTTCCTTCAGATTTCTTTATGTCCCTTTCAACACATGCGCACACGCACAGCCTCTCACGGTATAAATTTAACTGACAAATGGGGATGATGGATGGGATGGATGGGAAACGAAAGGATTTATCAAAATAAGATGCAGTGAAATTGACGCCAGTTTTTTGTGTTTTGTGCTGAGACACAGGAACATGGTACACGCACAAGTGAGAAGAACTGACAGTGGTGAAATGCTTTAAGAAAACTGACTTACCTTCTTGTAGGCACACAGGTTTATCACTGGGTTTCCAGCTCAGGGAGCCATTAAAGTGTCTCACACAAAGTTTTTTGGAAGTACCATTAAGCCTGTATCCTTCTTGGCAATGAAACCGGACTACCACGCTTTCAAAGAAAACACCTGCACTGGGTGTCTTGTATCCATGTTCAGGAGCTCCAGGATCAGCACAAGCATGTAGGTCATCAAACCCTATGTCAGACAAAGATACAATCAGACTGTGTTCATTTACTCCCCACGCAGCCGCAGTCGTGCTTTTTCTAGGTTTTTTTCCATTTGACATTTAATTTTCATGGGGGCCTCCCATCGTCCATCAATGACCACCAGCAACCCTACGTGGGTACCGGGCGCTCCGGAGAGGACCAGCCTCCTCTTGTTGTGCAGCCACTGAGGAAGCCAAGTCAACCACACTCCTCAGTAGCTGACCCGTAAAAAATGAAGCACTTGACCCAACCTACCTGTGGGGATTGCACAGTAATGTATCTGTAATTATGTGTGAGGACTATGGGATTTTGGAGGTCTGGTGCAGCCACTGGAAAGAATAACAATGTGTCAGAAACCGAGAGGAAGAGGAAATAGAGAAAAGGGCGTGAAGCCTAACTGCCATCCGAAGACATAGTAACCCAAACAGAAGATGAGCTGCGCAGGGAGATTATGAGCAGGGAGGGAGCTCTGTCACAGGGAAAAGGGACACGGGATGTGCCGTTTTGGATGTATACAATCCCCTTATCACGCTGGCTTGGCAGCCCCATCAGATTTTAGAACGCTGTTGCAGGAGCGCTGTATTACTGCCTTGACGCCAGAAGGGAGGCTGTAAAGCCCTTTACGTCCACAAAATTAACTGTAAAAATAACAAACAAAACCCCAACAGTTGCAATCATAAAATGTGGCTGTTTATCACTTTATCAAACTCATTTCAATGTCATTTGCATAAAATGAAGCTTTTCTATTACTGCGGAGCAACAAAGGTTTAGCGCAGCGCTGCACGAGCACCGCATACTGAAAGAGCAAATAGCTTTGCAACAGGAACAGCAAGAGGGCAATTAATGCCAGTGGGAGGGATCCCTGGAAAATTTGAAAATCACCACACTGTAGCTTTGATGTTTTGAGTTTAAACGAACAGTATCAGAGAGCCTCTGCTACATCCTGCGCGGTAAGCAAGATGTGTGTCCGCAGTACAGTCAGAGAGAAGGAAGACATCACAGCAGAAGACTTTTCACCATAAACCTCCCTTTCCCGAGGCCAATTCATTCCCTTCACAGAAGGGCTCGGTGTGACGTCGCGCCAGCCAAGTGGAGAGCGCTGAAGGTGGTAAAGGGCTCTTGCCTTGCAACGCTGAGTTTCTCCCGTCGGTCCCCTGGCTGCAGGCTGCCAGGGGGGCACAGAAGCAGCACACACCGAGCCACACGGTTGTATGCCCAATTCCCTGTCCCTACTAGCAGAGGCCGGGCACACCGTGGGGTCACCGGAGAGGACTAAATTTCCCTCATTCTGTACATGTCTGATTTTATGGGAGCCCAGGTCACTGCGCTGAACTCCTCCACCAACCTACAATTTCCCGAAGGTGACCTGATGGCCAGAACCCAGCCCAAATAACTACGTGCCATCACCTACACCCAGCCTCTGCCCCTCTCCAGTGCTCCGCTCTCTGGGGCGCTTCACTTAATAGTGTCCCCTCTCTTTGCGCTGCTGAGGCAGCACACGAGCAGCGGAGCATCTGCTCTCATCCAGTTTTACTCCTCTATCCAGTGACTGAAGGGTCAGTGCAGCAGCCAAGCCCAACAAATCTCTGAACCTCACGCCCGCGCATCTGCCGTGTGCCTGAAGACCCCCGGTGCAAATTGCTCCAGACACTCTGTCATCTGCTAACACAACAAAGGAGGAGAAATACAGTCATTATGTTCATGGGATTACACACTGTGGGCAATACTTAATAACAGAGAAGGGCTGTCCATTTTTACTGCAGATTAAGAAGAAGCTTCTTACGCTTCAGGCAGCAACCCCACATCCTTCAATAAAGTCAGTGATCATCTTAATTATTTTCCATTAAACCAAGGGATAACATGACATTTAGCTCAATTTTGTTACTTCAGTAATCTCAGAATTTGCAGTCAGGCAAGGAATATTATAACCCACGTTGAAATACGTGTCCTTTCCTACTAACTGCATCAGGGAAAAGTACACAACCGCCTACTGCTACACCTCTGCAACAACAGAAAAAAAGCAAGGTGCTGAGGTCACGTACAATTTGCCTGGAAAAAAAAATGAGCCAAGCTCATTTCTCAGTTTTCATTAAGACAAATATGCAAAGTTAGAGATTTTGGGACCATCAGCACAAAACCCAACACAGAAGGCAAGAATGTCATTTTCCCTTGGTGCAGCCTAATTCTGCAACCCTACTGCCACTTTTCTGGTGACCTTTCACAAGCAAAAGTTTTCATTCCTCCTAGGATCGTTCGGCAGTAAGCTGGTCTCTCAGGTTCTTTTTCTCGAGAGCAGTTTGTGAGCAGACAAATCTATCCCCAAGGGCAATTCCCAACAAGGAACTGGAACACGAATGGAAAAATTGAATTATGTACCCTCCAGTTTCTACAAAGCCGGTAGCCAGCTGTTATGCTGCTACTGAGTAAGAGATGACACATGGAATCAGCACAGGATCACTGCTTCCATGCAGCATTTCCACTGCTTGTTCCTGAAGCAAGAAAGAAGGAAAAAGCCCCAGGGAATAGAAGTTAGATTACGCATGCAATACAGTAACTTCTCATGGTAAGAATGTAAAGTCAAAGCAAATAAAATCTCACTCCATGTTTTTTCCATAGATATCAACAGTAGACTTGGCCCAAATCGCAGTTCTACTAAAACCAGTGCAAGTCACTTGTACGGCAAGCTTCTTTTTGAAGGGGTATATGATCCAGGCACAAAGCGGTGAAGCCAACGCTTGCCACCTCCTCCTGTGCTTTGGCTGAGGAGGAGGCAAGGACATGTGTGAGGAAGGTATAGCAAGGCTGGCCACTGGGCTGAGATTCTCCCAGCGCACAGAGGGCACTGCAGGTGATCTGAAGAGGCCACTGCAACCTAGAGAAGCTTGGAACTGCTCTGATTTTCACCAGGGTTGCTCCTCTCTTGCACAAGAGGTATGCTGAAATACTTTTCAACAGCTTATTTAGCTGAGATCCATCAGTCTTTTCCAATTTAAGCATGAAACTTCTGGTACAACATTCAAGAACAACAATGCTGAAAGACCCCTGAGAATTTCCATCTTCCAGTTGTCCTTAATAATACCAGACTTGGGCCCTTTACATAATCATCCTTTTCACATAATCTCAGCTAGTTAAGCTTCACCCTATCAAAAATGAGTACACGCATGTCTTCAATGAAATACAGCTTGGTAACTTAAGTCTTTTTTCCTCATGATCTTTAGTTTCTTTCCTTTTTCAAAGCTATGCATTGAAAATCAGCTACTCAAAGTTGTGATATAGTATTTTTATAATCTCACGTTACAGACGGGACATCTTTTGCTTTGGTCCCTTTAGAACCTTATGGAACCAGCTAAACCAGTTTTCAGCCAGAGCCACAAGGTAATTCTTTGGAAAGAACCATAAAAGTTACATAAATGGGAAAACCAATCTTTTGGTTATAATAGAAAGACATTTTCCTGCAGGAAAGAGTGTGTCAAATAAGATAAAATATTACTTAGAACTACAATGGATTCTCTTTCTTTATAAATCCTTCAATGAGTCTTTGGAGAAAAGAATGAAATTTTCCTTTGACTACTAGACTTTTTCTCATGGTTACAGAGAGGCAAGGGGGAATCACCAGCACCTACTAGTAAAAACTGTACAAGACCGATGTCAAATAAAGCAGTTTCATGTTTAGTAAGGTCAGTAATCATCATCGCAATCCACAGTCATCATCACAATCAACACTGCTTCACTAGCAACAACTTTATGGGATGCTATTGTGTGACTTTAAATCCCTAAAGTTAGGACTACACAATTACTGCTGGAACTGGCGATTTCAGTAAGCAAACCAGCTTAATATTTAGTCTAAGCTGCAGACCTTCTGCATCACGGCACCTTTAAGGGATGTTGTGTGAAACATAACGAACAATAATACCTTCTAATAAGTTCAATGTGTACGTAAGGTCATCACCACCAGTGAAACACACAGTTGATACAGAATATATTTTTGTTGTCGTATTTACCGTATTTCTGCTGTTGGACCAAGAGGAGGTCATCACAAAATAGCAGTGCTCTTGACCTGGATAAACGACAAGCAGTATATATGGGTTCCTGTCTTACATAAGTTACTTGCTATTGTCGGACAGATAAAAATGACGTCAAATTAATGTGCAGACCGAAAAATAAGCAGTGCCCTCCTTGGGGTGTAAAATGAACCATTGTGATTCATCTGAACAGACTGTGTTTCTAGAATTTTGCATTATATCTTCTCAAACATATAATGATTCATCTCGTCCGTCATGAAACACTTGAAACACCAGAAGTCAGGGGAAGATTACATATTTCTGATGACAAGAAATCATGATAGCCACACCTGAACTTCAGATATGCCTGAAAAAAGGCAGGAGGAAGAATCCCTCAGCTCTTCCTGTCATTCTCTATTTCTCTGCACCTTTTTCTCAGTTTCCTCTTTTGTTTTCCTTGTTTCCCTCTTCCCTCACCCCCGTATTTTACAGCTCCTTGTAAATTCATGGTGCTGGCGAGGCGATTTCTAATCTAGATCTGATGGACTTCTTTGCCTCTAAAACTGCTATATAGCATTTCACTGACACACCACTGATGCGTGTTAGCTCAGAAATGGCTGTACTCGAACAGAGATATCACTCTCATTCCAGTTTGATACATACACAGAGTGAAGGGAAAGTGACATATAATGTGTAATAATAATAAGGATATAGAGTATTTTCAGTGTTTGTCTTCAGTAGGATGGAGACTGGGCTTCTCGTACACCTGCATTCGGCTTCACTGAATTAGCAAGTCTGTCCTGTCTCAGTCAGTGGCAGATGAGGCAGAGGCTTTGCAGGCAGTGGCAGGACCAGACTGCATGCACAGTTTATAAGGAATCTGTAAACACTGCAGGAGCAGGTTATCTTAGGCCAGCTCTCAGTAAAAAGCCGTATTAGGACTAAAGCAGAAGGGCCACAAGTGCAAACACGCCGTGGGCGTGCTTGTCGTGTACAAAGGAAAAGACATTTTCATGCCTTTAAGAGTTTCTGCCCTGTTTCTGTGACAGCCATGTGGGCACAGCACTTCATGCCTTTGGCTGTTTATGCTTCCTCTCTGTTGATGACATTAACTGAACTATCCACATACTCCTGTAACAAGGAAGGCTGTGCTTCGGTGAGCATCTAGCCTTGGAAGTGAAATGAAATTATAAACCTGTGATTTCATTAGTGAAATACCTGCTAAAATCTAAACTCCCTTTAATCCCTTAAGGGTCAGTAATGCTTAAGCTTCCCTGAGGCTTCAGCAGCTTTGTAAAACCCTGCCCTGTTTAAGATGTGACTCACAATCTCCCTCGCTATCCTTGCAGAACATACTCCCAACTCCCAGCGCTGTTGGATATCCCTTCTCACTTGGCTGAGCCTTATCCAGGGCAGCCTAACAAGCCACTGGAAGAAAGGGAGAAGTTAAAATTACTTTGTAGGAGAAACAGAACAGCAAATAAGACCTCCAGGGGGTGGGTACTTTGCTTAAGTCACAGGCTGATCTATAAAATCAAGAACACCATTAAGCTTCATTCTCCTTCATATAACCCGAGTGCCGTAGCAGAAAAATAAGACAATTGGTGTGTAATGAGGTTCACAAGCACCAAAATCACCCATCTACAATAAAAAATGAACATGCAAACCCTGCACGAAGGGCAACAGGCTCCAAGAGAAGCAACTGATCATTCAAAAGGCTGAAAGGTTGCCTCATTTGCAATTCCCCATTTTTCCTAACTTTCCATTTCATGCCCTCTTCTCCCACAGCCCTGGCTTCCCACCTGTGTTCTCCATCCTCTTTCACCTCAAGCCAACTCACCACCTGCCCTTGCACCCTCCTATTGAGACCTCCATGCACCTAAATCTTGCCCACCCCCATGCTCACCACCTCTCTTTCTCCTCTCCTCAGTGTGCGCTTGGAAAGGAGCAGTCACTCAGAGATGCTCCCAAGAGCAACGGTCAGCTCAATCTCAAAACCCCTACTCAGGCATGACAAGACCCCGGGCAATTCCATGCTAAATCAAACTGACATCTCCCTGGAAAGCCTAAGGATTGCTGGTCACTCCAGAGCGGGCACAGGGAAGGGAATGTAAGGAGCTGTAAGGAGGACAAAGCATTCATGGAGGGCAAAAGGGGTCCTCCAGGAGCCACGCTGGAGCAGCTTCTGCCTGGGAACCTCACCAGGGAGAAAGGGGGAAAAGCCACGGTGTCAGCAGGGAAGGTTCGAGGGCCCTGTGTAGATGACTGCAGATGTAATAACATCTTTATTCCAGCAGTCACGCCTCCAATTAGCTTCTCCAATTACCATTCAACACTCTGGGATGGTAGCACATCCCAGCTGGTGCTTGACCAGTGACATACGGCGGGGAACAAGCTGAATTTTCTACTCATGGAGGTAATCACCATTTGTAATTTTGAATGCGAACCTTGATACAAGATTCTTTTATATCGCCATGACATTAGGCTAATGCATGAGGAAAAACCACTTAAAACTGCTGGAAAAAGAAGATGGTTTAGAATACGGGCAGCAGAGCACTTCAGTAAAACCCACAGCCATCTAAGAAGATGCATTTGTGTCTTCTCAAAAATGAGTTTCTTCTAATTAACATCTTAAACAGCGTAGGCCTGGCCCTTTAATCATAACTTCTCACAATTAATATAGCTATGTCATCTTTGTAAATAAGCCATTTCATTTATAATGCAAGAAGCACTTGTTGCTTCCAGGCTTTTGTAATCCAACAAGTCTGACTGCATAATTTATGAACCCTTATGAAATGTCATACGCTACTGGCTGATCCTCTGAACCTCCCATCACTCAAATGAAAAACAAAAGGCAGAAAGTAAATCTGCTGGTGGGTCTGCTGACAGAGCCCGGTTCTTCCATGGTTTTATTACAGAAAGTTACGATGGCTGTCTGGGGGTATGATTCAGGGTGAATAAAAGCCAATTTATCACCCAAGAAATCGCACAGCCTCCTCCCGGTTCCTAAACATTTAAATGGGATATTTAGTTTTCAAACAAAGCCATTGAAAATGGTAATGTGTGTTTGCTGAGGCCCAAACTGAGGCCAGTTCAAACCAAGCAGTAGGCAGAAATAACTACAAACCTGAAGCCAGAGTCTGTTCAGCTTTCAGCAAATATAAGGTGAATACTTTCTTCATTTCCATTTATTCAGCCTGTTCAGTTTAATGGCCAGTTCTATTCAAGCTGCAAACTCTACCAGGCATTAAGAAAGTATAAAAATGTTTTTTTCTTTTTTACTCAGTGAAATAGAAGCAGGTGAGAACGAATGACATCTTCAATTTCCTTGTCACAGATATTTCATGTTTCTAAGTGAATTTGAAATATAAAATGTGCTTAAATAAGCTTATTTTTATGCATATTTATTATACTTAAGGTAATTTTAATTATTTTTAAATGGTTCTCCTTTAAAATGGTAGTTCTATGCCTCTTATCTGAACCCCGAGTACCTTTGAGTTGTAACTGCAGACGAACAATCTTTGACATAGACGATGAGATTTTTGAAACAATCTAATTAAAAAAAAATAATAAATCGACATCTTTCACAATAATAAAACCAAGGATGCAGTGAACGCACATTAAGCTCTATATACACCTCAATAAATGGGCACATACCTAACACATCCTCCTATTCCTCAGGCTGATAAGGCACTGCAATAAAGACGGCATTTACCAACATGTCCTTGTTGACTGGTGACCCATAAGAATCATCACAAGGAATTAAATATGTACAAACCCAAAGTATAAAATATTAATATATCACTTATGCCAAGATCTTGCTGATTTAAATGAACAAGTGAGCTCATTACTTTGATTTACATCAACCAACCCCACTTATATTTTGCCCCGCATATGTAACATTTTACATATTATATGTCTAAGGATTTCATTAGAGGTGCAATATTGTCGATGTGGGAATCCAGCCTTAGGTCACTAAACAGGATTAATAATAACACAGAAAGCTACTAATAAAAAAGTGCCAAATAAAATGAAACTATACTCCCATAACTTCAAGAATATTATGGGCCTGCTGTGTTTTTAAAAAGTAGTATCTAAGTATTGTTGTTTATCTGTCCCATATTTTTAGCGCTCTGGAAAAAATTAATTACCATTACCAGGAGTTAGTTTAAACATTTTTAGTCTAGACAGGCATCCCTTAGGAAATACAGCAAAAAACCATAAAAAATGAATAATGAGCTAGTTACTATAGTAATATTTCTTCTAGGCCAATAGCATATAATATTATTCATCACAGCAAATCCAAAGTAATGAAATGTCACACTGTTCAGCAGAGATCCTTGTTTCTATAAGATGCAGAAATCAAATACTCAGAGGTATGAGCTGGGGGGTTGATATTTATGCTCTAATCAACCACAGGCTTCCCTAGATGATGCTATATTTTTATTGCACACAACAGTATGGTAATCCAACGATTTTTGCTTTTCAGTTGTGCTATAGAAACTGATTTTATACTTTCCCAATAACAGGCGGAATTGGATATAGGGACAAGCAGGATCAATGTGTGAATATTATAATATTAAACTTTTAAATAAAGTGCACACTACAGAAGACTGAGAGACAAGGGATTTAAAAAGCTGGTACATACTTAAAGCAGGAGAGCAGACAGAAACCATTTCCAACTTTAGCACTTGATTCCTTATCACAAATCCTCTGATGCTTCTGGATACTCTGACAGCTCTTATGCCTTGCAGTGATTTTTCTCTATATGCACCTACCCGTGAAACGGTGATCTTTCCTCTTGGATGGGGACCTCATAGCAGCCATCCATTTTTTATTTGCTTTCTCCTGTGTCTCAGTTTTGCTTGCTGGTCCATATTCTGTTAGCCTTGCAAAGTGGGGGCATTGTTTACCTACAGGCCGAGAAGATGTAAAGGAAGATAAGGTGGTTCTGCTGGTTCACCTTGTACTTTCCACAAGAGGACGTCCATTGCACCTTTCACATTTGCTTCAGATCACACTGCAAAGCACTTCTACTCAAGGAAAACTTTTGAAAGAACGCAGGTAATATCCACTAGAAGAAAATACCCTGATTGATCTTGGTCCTAACCTGGGCCCAAGGAGAACTGATTTCCTTCTATATGGAAAAGTAATGTTATGTTCCCGTGTTTTGCTAGTACTGTTGCTTTTAGTCTGTTGTTTCCCTTCTTGAGAACTCATTCACTGAAGGAAAATGAAATAAAGTTGGCTTGTTGTTTTCCAAGAATGAGACAAACTCACAATATTGTATAGAAAGGAAGCAGGAATCCAGTTGGAGACAGATAAGGAAGCCTTGTCATCATACCAAAACGCTTGTTACTTAAATTATTCATTTTAAATGCTCTGCCCTGTGACTTATTCTGTCCATATGGAAAAGACTGGAAAAATCAGTAGCAGGTTAAGATGATGCAGAAGCATTTTTTTTTCTTTTCTTTTTGACTCCTAATTATGTTCCATTTAATTCCTCAATACAGGGTAGAAACTCCCCTAAATTTTGTTCTGGGCACTGTTTAAACAGCTGGTTAGGAGCAGCAGATTATATATAACAGCATATAATCCAGTTGTAGGGCTAAAATCCCTCATGTGCCCATTTCCCTGGTGCAGCCCTCCCCGAGGACCTCCCCACGGTTGGAAAGCAATGGCAGGCTGCTCGCAGCATTGGAACAAGCAACTCAAGGAGCAAAGTTACAGAAGAAGTAGTGAGCAAGACGGAAACTTCTGTAATTAAAATGCTGTGCCACTACAGAGCCATTTAACGCCCTAAAAAAAAAAAAATCCAGAAAAACGTCAATGACAAATTTCACTAGCACACTCTCAATTTTTGTGGCATCGTCAAAAAATCAGCAGTGTGTAAAGTTCCTTCTCGCCCAGTATTTCCCCTTTCAACGCAACCTGTTTCCTCTCTAGACAGTTTCTTATCAATTCTTCTATTAATCCAAAACTTCACATATACCTTCCCTGGTGGCAATTTACTAAAGTCACGCTAGATGATATCTGCTGCATCTCCTCTCCCTGGGAAACCAGCTGTCATCTCAGGAGATTAACAGATTAGTCTGACACAATCTTTCTTCAATACATCTAGGCTTTATTTTATATCATAGCTCCAAGAGTTTTAATATCTCTACCTTAAAAAAATTCTAAAATCTTGTGAATTATTGGAGTGAGAGAACCAAGTCCCTGATTGCTCAGATCATGGGCTTTTCTCTCTCTCTTTTTTTTTTTTTTTAATCTGTGGGTATTACAGATAGTGTTTTAGGGCACTACTGGAAGTCTCTCCCTTTCACTTACGGATATGGCAGTGAATTTGTGCAGAAGAGGAGGAAGCTGAGGCCAGAAGAGAAACCAAAGAAATCAGAGCAGGAACAGCAGGAACAACTTGGCAAAGGTAGACAGATGGGATGGAGTGACATACAAAAATACATTAGCCTGGAAGCTGACTGACAGCTGTTTGGATAGTGATACCACTAGAAGGTAAGAGAGAAGGAGATGAGAAGAAGCCCAACAGGTTCCCAGTAGGCTAAAATGGGGAGCTACAGAGGGACAAGAGGAAGAGAGGGGGAAACGCTGAGTCACAGGCAGCAGGGCTAAGAGGATGGGCAGTGCCTGAAACCAGAACAGGGCATCAATGCCAGGAAGATGCCTGGCAAGACAGGTTTGGAGGCTGGCAGTACACTATGACAGCCTTCCCAATGGCCCATCCGTTTGGACTAGAAGGAACTGGTTAGTTTTTTTTCTTTTCTGCTGACACCACAAACTCCATAATGTACTCTATATTGACAACAGTGAAGTTGAGACTGTCAGATGAAATCTAATATATTTTATATAATGTATACACAGCGCTATTGGTCTGTTGAAAGATTGGGAGTTATGGCATTCATGGGCACAGATAACAGGTAATGCTGACCTACCTTATACTCAAAATATTTTCATAGAAGGCAATCTGAAAATCACATATACTGGTTAAATTTAAAGGCTTCTGTTCTTCAGAAAGTATTCACATCCCTACCTATCATGAAAAAGATTCTCATCATGTCGAAGGACTAGTGAACGAGAAAGAATAAGCTGTTATTAAATTTTTTTATGGTACTGTAAGTTGATTAGCTGGGAGCTAGGAAAAGTTTAGAACTCGTACAGAGATGGTCCTTTGTTCTGTTCAAGGGATAAGAATTTTAGCCACATAAACAAGCAATTTATTTAAAACTTAATTTTTGTTAATAGATATTAATTTGAGGTTTTCTGTAGCTTCTCTTTCCCCAAAGTGTTAAATGGTTCTTTTCAGAACAACAGCTACAGCAAACCTGCTTAAAATGAAAAAGCAGGCGCTACACGGATCCATACATATGCTTTGCAAGAAACTGGCAGCATACCCAGATTTATATGTGTGCCAATCCTCTAGGATGTCATAATTGTGTTTGTTCTTTTAATAACTTAAGGCTTCAGTGATCAGAATAAGAATTCTATGCTGAAGCTAATGCTTCATCCATAGTTCACCTCACTACCCTGAATTATATAGTAAGCAGACTTAAAAAAAAGCAGGAATCTGGCTTCCTCCTTACACCATAGACTCCAGACATGCACATAATGGGTTGCCTGATTTAATTCAGGGTCTCTCTTTTCAAATCTTACTTTGTTTTTACAAAATATTTGGCTCAACCATTTCTTTTTATAACTGCACAGATTTTTGAGCCTGCCTTCCAGTGCTCAGCGAATTGCAGTCTCCACTGATAAAAGCAATGCATCAAGCTTTCTGACTTGCAAGAACAGTTGGGTTATTTAGACAATTATGTTCTTCCTAGTTATTATATGTACACTTTACATCTACAGCCTCTTTCTATAAATGTAGCCCAAAATACTGAGTTAGTTAAGCAGCTTATTAAGTAGGCATGGCTTTTCAGTAGCTATGCCAGTACTAATCTTAGGATTATAAATGATTTCTTACTCCTATAACCAGACTCCAGATCCCCCTGTAATGAAGACAGGCATATATATATATTACCAGTTTACACGAGGGGCCCTGAGACAAACAGAAGTAAGGCCATAAACAGCAAGGGCTAATGGCACAGTGCTGAGCAGAAAACCAGTCAGCCAGTCTAATATGCCTTAAGAGATTAAAGTTAAAAGTGAGCTGAATGTGCCTAAATATACTGCCATTTTCAGTTTCTGACCACCTTAGAAAGATTTCTTGGGCTACTGTGACACTGTCTTGAGCCTCATCTGAGAACAGAGGGGAACTGCTTTAGGAAGTTCAGACAATTCTTGCAGGATTAGGCATGACTCATAATTTTGGTGTTATGCATGTTTTTTGCCTCCAATAACTCAAAAGTAGTTTCACAACAAAACTCTGAACTGGCTGTTGATAATGCTGATAGAAGAAGAACACTGACATAGTCCCAGGACCAGTATCCTGACCATTACACTTTCTTTCCACTTCACTAGTCCTCCTTTCTCTGCATCATTACCAGCCTTACTGTCCTCCCAAGAACAGTAACGACCCTTTCTTTCCGTATCTCCTCTATACTCACCCAGCTTTCTTCTGGGGTTCTGCTGGTACCACTTTCCAACAATCTCACTTAAAATCTTTTAATTTCTTCCCATTCTAGCTGATGGGAGTCATCCACCATATCCTGGCATCTAGTTTTTGGTGCCCAAAATGCCTTTCTAGAGCTGCCTCAAAGCCCATGTCTCCTTGCCATTCCTAATGTCTCTACTCTCGTCAATCCCTGCCAGGCCCCTGAGGGCACTGATAAGCCTTAATGGCCCTGACTGGCCTCACCTGGCACTCACACCCATGGCCAACGAGCTCCAGGTAGCTCAGCCCCAGGCACCCAGACCTTGCCTAGGCTATGCTGTAGGTGTGCCTGTCTCCAGCCCCATCTTCTGGGTGGATCTTGGACCCATGCTGCAGACCCATCTCCTGCTTCTCTGACTGGGTGGCTCCTGGACCTGGTTCATGCTCTGGCTGTGTCTGGGGCTGTCAATGGACCCCCACTACCAGCACCCAGCTCTGCTGAGACCCCGTGAGATTGTGCCCTGGTCCGTGAGGGCACAGCCGTGCTGGGGTCACCCCTGGCTCCTGGCTTCTCCCCCTCTGTGGAGCAGCGTGGCTTCCTGAAGCTGCTCGCTGACGCTTCAGCCAGGTCACGCACCCCCCAGCTCCCTTCACTGCCTTCCCTTCTTTGTGACATTCAAGCCCCTCATCCTGCTCTTCCTAGCCATAAGCTAGGAAGAATGGCCAACTGAGCCATTCCCAGTTCTTTCTGTGCCCTACCATTTTTCTACATTATCCCGGGGATATACTTTTAGCTGCTTTGTTTTTTCTCAGGCTTGAATTTATTTTTTTATGACACCTCTCTATCCCCCCATTTTTCTCCATTCACATCCTGTTGACTTTTAAACTCCTCAAACCCCCACATATTTCATTTGTCCTTTGCCAGGCCCAGCTCCTTTCCACTTTGAGGGCTGTTCTCCATGAGGCCTTTGAGTTTAGGCTATAAAATCCCAAGACAAGAAAGCATCTTTCCACACTTGGTGGTTTCTTACATAGTCTGCCCTAACGGTGGCCTGAAAATTTTCATCTTTTAATTAGTTTTTTGCATTCCTGAAAAAAACCCCACAGGCACTTTCTGGAATTTCTTCACCTGCCATTAGTTTTCTGTGAATGCATCGCTGTACCTAAAACCTGAGAGATTGCCATTCATCTGATGTGCCTTATTTGTGAAGCAATGCTTGTTCCCAGTATGAAAAGAAGTATCTCTGCTCCTGATTTCTATCTCAAGCCATTTTGTAGCCCACATGCTGTGGGAGTGACCTCCACCGATGGCTACAAGTTCCCAGGCTGAGATGCTGCTACACGGTCTGAAGTGTACGGCTTGACCTGAAGATGTTTCCCCCTCACAAAACGTGCCCATCCTCCGCATGTTTAGACCTACTGCTCTCATAAAGTGCAGCAGCTCATGCCCTAACAGCATCATGTTGAAACCAGGCACGGTAATAGGAATGATAACCTTATATTGTTTTGTTAAGGTTAAATGAAAGGCTAGAGGACACGCATCCAGTACTATAAAGGAATAAATGCCAACATCATGTTTAGTAGCTGGTTTAACATGGGACAGGCAACTTCCTCCTTAGCTCAGATACTACTCAGCCATTAAGAGAAGGACCAATATCACTTATTATCTCTTGCCAAAGTGGTATCTTGGAGGAGCAATGTTCTCCTATGCTAGGATTAGGCTTGACTCAGCAAGCACCACTCTGCGTACCCCATGTGCCACTCAGCAAGGAGCTGTGATGAAGGACACAACACATGCACACATACATATACGTAAACATACCCTGGGCTTTAGCTTCAAAGAGAACAGAGGGTTGAAGGATTCTTCTAGGGACTTCACCCTTCTTCCTGCCTAGCTAATTCATTTATATTGCAAGTTTAAACTTGACTTCTTAAACTCAGTTTGAAAGGAACTTTCTCAGAAAAAATGCCAATTAAACAATGTGATCGATTGTGCCTGATTATCTGATGGAAATACAAAAGCTAAGGTCCTCTTGCATGTCCAGCACTTCATAAACCAATGCACTCTATAGCTTACCGGCTGCGTTACTAGACATAATGCCTTACAACACTGCTGTCTCAATGAAAATAACTATACATACACATGTCCTTTTAAATCTTAAAACTCAGCATGTTTCCCATGTCACAGATACAATTGTGCAAACAGTACAACACATACATAAGCCTAATTGGAAATGGAGTGACGATAGATGTAAAATGATTGTATCCCATGGAAAAATGGAGGAAACCGATACTCCTCAAAGCCTCTTTATGTATTCCTGGCTTGAAACATCTCAGCTTTCTCTAAGGTAGCAAGGGATGCCATCTCAACTTTATCAGCTGTTCTACATGGCAAGGAGGATGTACAAGACCAAATAATCCAAAACCGGGATGAATTCATCTTTTTTTTTTAAATTAATTCAATCAGTGATAAGGTGAACTTAACCTGATGCCAAAACCCACATCGTGCTACTCTGACTTTTGAAATACAACATATCCAAACTGGGAGAAAATTGTTTTAGTTTGATTTATAACAGTAATGAAGAGTGATATTCTTTTTGGTAATGACACTGTGTGATATATTTTCTCATTTGGGAGTAAGCTTCTGAAGTATTTTAATCTCTTTCATCTACCGTTACAGACTTCAGGGAAACTGTGAGATCCTCATGAGAATCAAGCCTGTACAGAGATACGGTAATAACCGACGGAGACGAGCATGTCTCCATTGTGGTTTATTTACGCTGTAGATACTAGGCTTTTTCAGACTTCCACCAACCCATGGAAATTTGCCAAATAAATAACCCAGTGGGCCATTTAAAGAGATTTTGCTGCAAATTATGGCTACTGCCTTTGTGGAAGGGGAGAGGCAGAATATGAAGACCGGGGAGCGCATCTTTCAACCTGAAACCTTCCGAGTGCTTGTTCATGACCTACAGAAAATGGATGGACTGGTGTACAAATGGGAATGACACTGCTTAAACCCAGTCCTTGCTTTGGCAACTGTGGGGAGATGTCATTCCTGTCTCTTCGGCTGGCAGAGGCTGCCTGGAGCCTCACTTAAGCTGGTGTGTGTAGATTTAAGCTGTTGTGGCTTGCCCAGGTAGTCTGTGGCAGCTGAGCTGCGGCAGCAGACTCTGCACGCTCTTCGCCCATGAGATGAAATGCATTAGCTTTAAGTTCTTGCATCCAGACTATTTGCCAGATGGATTCCTAACAAACAACAGAATCAAGCTGCTGAATTATTTTACATATGCTCGGAAAGCTTGAGAAAAAAATAAACACAAAAGAAGTAACTAATGGGAACTGAGTGATGCGTTTTTGAGTGCAACAGCCTCCATCATTATTTCAAAAAAACTCTGTACATTACAATTCTTTTTTAAAAAAAAAGAAGTCGAAGCAGTTTCCCATGCTAAGTGAGGTACCAGGTCTACATTTTTTAGATAATCAAAAAGAGAGGCTGTGTTTTCACTCAGCAGATCCCATGTCCTGTTCCTATCTGAGTATACTGCTCAACAGCAACAGTGTACGAATGTGCTAATTAAAGCTCATATCTTGCTGCAAATCCTTCAGCTACCCATGCAAAAAATTCCTTTTCCCCTCTTCAGTATAAATCAACATTGCTACTCCTGTACCACAGCTGTGTTATTATTATTGGTGGTGGCTTTTTCTGGTCTGGGCTTTCAATCTTATGGAGTACTCTGCTTTTTTAATCTTTCTCTTTAAAAAAAAAACCCAAAAACCAAAATCCAAATTAAGTTAAGGTAGCCACCAGAGGGAGCCGATGCTATCTTTCTGAAGGAGAAAAACCTATTGAAAGTGACAGAAATTACTCAAAATAATTATAGTTGAGAAATTGAGTTCCAAGAAGCAGCAGCTTTGCCTTAAGACCAAATTCTATTTCAGTGTGAGGTTCTGTAAAAAGATGTAATTTATGGCATAACTGGCTCCTTTCAATATGGAAAGCATGCAGAGGAAGGACAGGAATCAGTCTGGGATGAGAACAACTTTGATCAACCGTTGACATCTGAAAATGCAGCCTCGGTGAGTGGCTAGCAGCAATTCAGATTACTCAAGAGAATTAGCCTTTTGCAACCAGATATTAATATCTAAATACACTAAGGTAGTAAAATAGTTTCAAATTTTCACTATCTAGACCTAACTTTTGCAAAAAAATCCCATACAGCTTGTTTCCTATGGATGAAGCCTGTGTGTAGACAGGTTTTATATGCATCACGGCTGCCTTGCCGAGCAGATGGATACAAGCAGAGTTCTTCAGAAAAGACAGCAGAGCTTTCTCACACCTCTCAACATCTTGCACAATCCCTCTCATTTTCCCTAGACAGCTGACCTTCAAAATGCCATTAAAAAGATGAAATATTAAAAATACGCCACTACAGAGTAGCATGTGTGTTTTATATCCTATTTCTTCCATAGATCTTCAGAAGAAATCTGCTTTAAAGCATATATTGCTTAGAGGATGAAAAAGGATATAGTGTATTTGTACCCGGTATCTCCAACAGTACATTTCTTGAAATATTCATCACTTGGTCTAGTCCCTGAACTACTTCTGAATTACTTATGCCATTTTTGAGAAGATGCTTGCCATATAAAGACTTTATATGTTATTATTCTTAACTATCAACCTTGTAAAGAAGAATTTTTGCCACAGGGGCTTTACTTTACAACGACAAGAACTTCTGTTATAGTTTACTTAGTCTGGAACTGGGATGTTGCCCTTTCCCTTCCTAATGGAGGAAAATGCTGCCAAGCAAATTCCAGACCGATTGCTCGATGATGCATGGTATGTACCATACTCTCTCGAGATACTTCGCCTGAATGCTAGGGAACTTTGGTTCTGGATTTTTCTTTTCCATAACTGAAGTAAATAACCTACTAGAACCCATACTGGTAACACTGATCATTTGAAGCTATTTTTCTTTCACATATCTGAAATAACTCTACACAGGCAACTTGGGTTAAAATAAGTGACAGTCTCGAGAAAGATCACAGATGTCTATAATGGGCTCAGGTGTAAGAGGACTGGAAGAATGGCCATATGAGCAAGCCTAGTTTCAGCATTTTGTAACCTGAGGGGTTTTGCAGTCCAAGGTCCTTTTAACCTCTTCTAGTATGTCTTTAACTGAGTACGACCTTAAGAAGGCGAACAGATGCTGTCCTTCTGGTGGCTCCGTTCTGACCAACACTCTTCTGGGCAAAAGGGTAGCTCCTGCCTCACACTCAAGCCCAGCTCCTCCTTCCCTCAGGCTACAAAGCGGAGGCTACACGTCTCTCCTGCAACCTGAAGCTCCAAATATGTGGGGCAGGATAACATGCAGCCTAAGAACACTGAGATATTTTTGCAAGCACTTAAATGCCTTTTGAGTATTTGCAAACTCTGATAATTAATTATTGCAAAAAAGTAACACGCTGGGCACAATTTATTGTTAAAATCTTGTTCTAACGTTTCCTGAAATCCAAAGCTATGAATCCAGAGATTAAAAAAGCATGGGAAATGCCAGCTACGCAGTTACAAAGTTACAGGGCACTGAAAATAAGGATTCCTACTGAAGCAGCTTTAGCTACAGGCATCGCTACCAACTCCACCTTCCCCAACACAGCACCGCCCCTCTCAACTACGCAGCTGCTCATCACACCTAATAGAATCACAGTTACATAACCAGCTCCAGCACAAGGCACTTGATATAAATGTTGATGTCATGGTGATTTTGAAAAACAACATTTCTATTCACATTCTGTCTCCAGCTTTCCCAGCTGGCTGACTGCAGACCATGTCCCAGGATGTTCCAGTTCCTCCCTGCAGAGCTTTCTCGTGTATCTTAATAATAATTCATAACATTTCTATTGCTCTTTTACTTTGACTCCCACTGACATATTCAGCTGTGACTTTCAGAGCGGCAGTCATACTGCTGTAGCTGTGATTGCCTTCGGGATACACCAAAGCAACTTTTGTAGGGAAAAGAAATATATTCTTCTAGACCAATTAAGATAATTATAAAAAATGGACTATCTCACAGCTACACAAGGCCTTCCTCACAAACTCCACTGTATTGTCTCTACTACAACTATGAACTAGAAAATGGCATGCTGGCCTGAAGATTCAACTGATTGGGAATATAACCTAAGAAGGTTGCAGGAGTTAAAAGTTTGTAAAGATTATATATTTAGAACCAGAGGCAAAATCTAATCAGACTAGAAACATATTTTCAAAAGCATCTTTCTTCTCTCTCTCATCATTAGTCTCTTCACTGACCTCTTGCACTTTTTGATATATATACAGAATAGTGAGTAACTACTTAAGTTTTAAGTAAATTAAGAGACCAAGAAATACATGTCAGAACAAAGCAAAGAATGTAGATCAATCTAACGCAAAAGCAATAGGAGAAAATGAGACAAAATCACTTTGCAGATCTGTTCCTAGCACCCCCACCCCTCCCCCAGTTTCAGGAACAAGTACAGCAAGCAATCACATGCCAACATAAATTAGCCTACATCTAGTAGCATACATAGAAGGCAAAATACAGTGAGCAAACATCAGTGAATGTAGTCTAAAAAGCATTAAAAAAATTTTTCTTCTGGCATGAATGTAAAGTGCTAGAATGTAAAATAACAGTGCATTTAGTAGAGGGAGATTGCAAATTTCTTCTATGGCCCCAGCAGCACCTCGCCAGCCCCAAGTAGTTAACTTCTACAACCAAGCACAGCTCAGCTTCCAAGATCTCTCCAAAACTGGTATCTCTGCTGAGAATGTGAAAGGTCATGCGGAGACCGTGTGTGATGAACCCACCTGAACAACCGAAAAATCCATTTTACATTTGTGAGGTCATTTAATATCTATTTAGATGGCAGCAATCTTTTGTCACTGTTGAACTAAGGTCACTGAACCAGGAGTTTAAAGTAAAACTCTTTCTTTACCCCTCTGTCCAGATTCGAGGTTTCAAGGCCATCGTGGCTTTTATGTACGCAGCTGTGAGATGCTGCCAACAGAGCTGTCATTTTATTGCTATACAAGGAAAATGTTGTCTCCACTCGTTCAGAATCAGGTAAGGGAAGAAATGTCTCAAAATGCATGTATGCCTATGAAATCAGTCATTCTGCATCTCACTTCTTAAAACCATTCATTTCTGTGTTGTATACGCGTCCCACACTTGAGACACCTTTGATCCTACCTGTGCAATGGAGGAGAAGTACATCTAGGATTGATTGTTAAACAACACCTAACTGTAATAGCCAGCATATTCTAATAAAAGCCAGTTCACATGACCTTCTGCATCTTTGTTTTAACCAAGCCAGACACACTCCTGCGACGCCATCTGTTCCTATAATGAAAGCAGCAACACAAGGACACTGAGGAATGTGAGCCATGCCTTGGCAGCTTGGTCCTACTTGCGCCAAGGCAGCATACGGTCATGTTGTGTGTTCTTAAAGACACCAATGCAACAACCTCTTCCTAATTTCATCTGAGGATAGTAGCCAGACTACGTTAAAAACAGCTATGTCAGTCATAATGGCAGTAACAGTGATGGTAATAACGGACTACAATAGCACAGTCACACATAATATCTCTATAATTCTTTTATTTCTAAGGGTCATTTCCTTTCCTTACATTGCACTACTTTAGCTCTGTATTGAAATGGTTGCTAAATTGTTTCACCTTGATCAAGTAAGGCATTCATTCTGGACTAAAGTTAGAAGATATACAAAAGAAAGGGGAGGAAAGGTAGATTACATGCTGCCAGAATTAAGTATTTCTTAGGCCGTATTTTCAGGCTAAAATCATTCAGGCTCTGGAACATGAGCAAAATTGTCCACGTGTGTACTATACATAAAAATCTTGTTGGATACACTTAAAAACTTCAAATAGCAGGTCTCAGATCTTCAGCTCCTCCTTCATGTTAGGAACACACCTCAGTCTTGCACCCAACATGCCACAAGTCCATCTGCTTTGGACATGACCTGCCCACCTACTGAGTCATTCCACGACGCTATAATGTCTGTGCAATGGAGTATCGGTGACAGGACTGATAGACAAGCCTGATCGGGAGGCTTCCTCCACGTGCTTTGATATGTGGCATGCCACAGAATGACAGGACCGCTGAGGTTGGAAGGGACCTTCTGATCATCTACTGCAATGACCTAGCTCAAGCAGGGTCATGTAGAGCAGGCTGTATCCAGTCAGGTTTTGAGTATCTCCACAGATGGAGATTCCACCACCTCAGTTAAAAACTGGCTCCTAATGTTCAGAGGGAACCTCCTGGGTTTCCGTTTGTGCCCATGGCTGCTTCTTTGCCCTCTCCCTTCAGGCTGTTTCCATACATCCATAAAACCTCCCCTGAGTGTTCTCTTCTCCAGGCTGAACAGTCTCAGCTCTCTCAACCTCTCCTCATGTGAAACATGACCTGGTCTCTCTCTCTTCCTAGTGCAGCCCAGGACGCTGTTGGCCTTCTTTGCTGCAAGGACGCAGTGCTGGCTCATGGTCAGCTTTGCTGCCCACCAAGGCACCAAGCTCCTTCTCTGCAGAGCTGCTTTCCACCTGGCTGGCCTCAAGCTGACTGATAAGATTTGGAAGTATCTGAAAATGGACTCCCATTTAAAATGAGTGCCCACATAACACCAGACTTGGATAAAGATGCACAAATACCAAAAAAAAGTACTTCAGACTAGGCCAGGCAGTGGAATTTGTTACAGCTGACTATGAAGTGTTGATGAGTCAAACATGAGACTGAAAGTGGAGGGCTCAGCTTGCACTACCCTGACTTCAAACACTCCTCTCAGACACTCACACAGGACCCGAACAGACAGCTAGTCTTCTGCTTTGAAAACATCTCCCTGGTGTAGTTTGGCAAGATTCAATTCTCTCCCATACAAGAGAAAATAAATTTCCAGAGAACGCCGCAAGGTTTTATGTCTCCTATGAAACACAACTGATCCTCTACTTTGTACATCCATCATTTCAAACACACAGATGAAACTTTCACTGACTATGGAATATGATTGCGATCTCAAAACTTACCGTTACAGAACGAAACAAAAGACTCATGTCACAATGTAGGTTTTGCTATAGGAATTTCCTTAATGAGAACAAGTTGAAAAAGCATCAAGAAAAAATTCAGCTATGTTGCACTCTTGCTGAATGCACTCCAGAGGAAGGGGGGAATATATATGGCCAGTGATTGCTTTTTTGGCTGTTGTGACTTTTTTTTTTCTTGCACAGAAAGCTCTAGTATTGACCATGTTTACAGATTAGACAGATGCGCAAGGGCAAACTGAAGTTAAAAATGTGAAAGTCAAAGTGCATCGTTCACATTACTTCTGCAGTTCTCACTCAATGCAAAATTCTACTGAAAATCAGCCAGATTAACTCTTTTGTTGAAAAATGAATGCAGGATTGATTACCAATGACCTCAATGCATGTCAAAGAACGGTACCCAGTACAAGGACAGCCTGGAAGCTACAAGTGATCAGATCCTCCTTCCAGGAGATTTAGAAGACGGTGATGTAGAGAGGGTTAGTCTTCAAGCGGCACTCAAACCGAAGAACAGCTTGAGTCTTAAGTTTTGAGGATGTTTCTAAAGAAAAAGGTGCTTTTTTCAGGTATTCCACAATTTTAATCTTTAATATCCAATCAACTCCAGACCCACTACACAAGGCAGAACTTCCCAGAGTCAGAAGTAGAACAGAAAGAAACCAGATTTGTGAATGACGGGTCATAAAACCAAAATGTTGTATAAAATACATACATGGCATTCAGGAAACTGTGGCAGGAGACCAGCGACACTATTTTCCTCAGCCTACACAGACACACGCCCAAAGGATGAAACTATCATCTTCTGCATGATATATCTATTCTGTAGCATTATAATTTCAAAACAGTCAGATCTTTTGCCTAAGGAGTCTTCCCAGCTGGCAATGCTAACACATCACTGAAAAATCATATATCCATTTCAAAACTGAACTGAAATACGGTTTGGTAACAATTACTTCAGCTATTTACTCCTCCAGATTTCAAATACCAAGCCACAGCTTTCCACCCTTGAAATAAACCCACCCCACAGGCGTGGTATCGGTGGGGTTCTCACTGCCGTGTCCCAGTGAACCCAGGTGCGCAGAGACATCTCAGCTGCTTCTGTATGACAAGTCCAACATGCGGGGGAATCGCAGCGGCTGAGCTCATCTGAGGTAGACTACGGACAGGCATTGCCTTTATTTCCCATGTGGTCATACAAGCTGCAGAAGACAAAGCCAACGCTATGGCTACTGATTCCAAGGTTACCACCTGTAGGCACGGGAAGAGCCTGAAGGAGGCACGTGGCAAAGCCACAGGAGGGACAGCATCTATGAGCGGGAGTGGAGACCACTGCTGCATGGGAGGGATGTTTCCTGCACGCTCACGTAGGCTTTGAATTAGGGAGAGGTGTTCATCCTGAATAATCAGTCTTGGGAACTGTCACCTGCTCTGGTGGAGTGGATAGAAGATCCATGCTTAAATAAATATAACTTGTTTGATTTAAGAAATCTCTGCCTCCAGCAAACGCTTGAGTATACATTTACATGAAGAACTGAAGAATAAGTAGGTAGAATACAATATTCCACTCCATTCCAGAAGTACCTTGCATGAAACTCCCACAAACCCAACCCTGGAGCAACGTTAAGGTTATTTCACTGCCTACTGAAAACCTCCAATTCCGCCGTTAAATGTGACGTTAGGAGCAACATCCATTGATGGCCTAACAAAAGGTGAATCCAGTCATACGGTGTGTTTTTGGTAGCAAAGGATACCTGCCCTCACCCGGAGGCTGTGGTAGAGGTCCTCAGTTCATAGTCAGCACCCAGAGCATTAAGCCAAGAGTCGGGAGCTGGACCCACAAGCAAGAGGACACCGTTCTGAGCCACTGCTGTTACAAAAGCAGAACAATATAGGCACTGCCCTTGTTTAGCAGGCTCCCAGGTCTGTGGGCAGTGCTGCAGGCAGAGTAAGCAGAACTGAGCAGTGTGGCTGAAGAGGAGTCCTCTCTTGCGCTCAGGTAAGGGGATCAGACTGCAGCTCTGATGTGGAGTCCCAGCCCCTAGAACTCACCCATTTAGAAACCTTTTTGTCTCAGTTCATCCAACTCATAGCGCTCACAGCATTATCTGTTGACAAATAACCTTTATAGCATATAGGCATAGGAGACCATTTACTAACAAGCTGTCAGATTTAATAATTTCCCGGTTGTAGATGACTCATTATGCAACTTGAACTTTAGATTTAAATACAGTGCGTGCGCACAGTATGTCTCTTGGTATTTGCTTTGTTTTTTAAAAATACGTCGTTAAGTGAAAAATGTTCTGCTGTACAAACCAAAGATGTTGAGCACAGTAAGCTACTGTCAGTCTTAAAATACATACTAATTTTTCTAACTGCTACATTACATAAATAGATGTTTAGAGTCTGTTTAAAAGTAGATTATTTATGTTACAGTTCATAATAAACCCTGTAGCAACAGTACCATTTTCATGCAAATTTGTACTGAACGCCTTTTAAAAATATACTCCTTTTATCTAATATTCTTATACAAAGGTAAAACAGTTCAGAAAAAAAAGTGCTATATAGCTATGTAGTTTTTAATCTACATAAATTCTGATCAACATCAACTGTGTAAATATAATGGGCCAAATTCAGCTGTCTCATAAATCCAAAGCTGTCCGAATATTCCGTAATTAGGATTTCCTGCCTTTGCAGAACACTGGGCAGATGGTCACGTTTTAAAGAGATTTCAGTACAGTGGCCAGAAGTCATTCCCTACTAATGGTGCCATACGATTAAAGCGTCAGGATCCAGTTTTGAAAGATGGTACAAAATCACAACTTTCAAGGACTTTTACTAGAATTTTTGGATAAACCACCTCTGAAAAATGAAGTATTTTGATCAAACCGGTGGTCTCCAGTTCTTTTTATGTTAATAACATTTGATCTTGGATTGCCACCTCATGTGTCAGGGCTCAGCCCCAGGCAAAGGCTTTTATATTCAATGGTAAAATAAATGCTTAGAGGACGAACTCCGGAACCAGAAAGAAACACAAGCTATGCAAGTTGTCCAAATAAACTGCAGTCACTATATAACCTTCAGAAGTACCCAGGGTCTCCCCTGCTCAGTTTTATAAGTTACAGGATCAGGTAGGGCAGAAAAATTTTGCTGTGTAGGCATTAGCCTACTACAACTGAAGTCTATGGAACAGGAATATCAATTTCTAAATCAGCATTAAGATAAAGAAAATTGAAATGAGCTAAATTTTAAAATGTTTTCAGTATCTATGAAGTACATCTAGAACTGAATTCCTCTACTTGTGGCATTTCACTTCCGATGCAATCCAAACCAGAGCTCCTGCGGTCTTCGCTGAAGCAGATAACATTCAGAAAATACATAGGAGATGCCACATCAGCAGCCTTGTGTGACAACTGGCAGCTAAATGTAAAACCTTCAGGGACAGGAGAACAATTCACCCTCTTTGCCTGTTCGGTACTGGCAGTTTCCCTTCGAAACTGACAGCAATTATTAGGAATAAGTGTCAAGTGACCTGGGGCTATGAGACAGATCTGTGTCCTGTAAGAATACAGTAGGAAAAGGCCTTCAGGTGAAAGCAACTTCAGATGTGGAGCTAACAAGTGATGACCTATTGAAGGAAGAAGGATCGATGATCAAGTACAAATCCCTGTTGTACTCAGTCCTCTTAAATGTACACCCATTCAGTATGCATTTTGATTTTTTTTACAAGTCAGTATTCCAAACCCTTGCTATTTCTGGCTGCCTAACTTCGCATTCTGTATTACACATGTATAAAGAACAGGGTTACTGTGTACAGGTATATTTTTTCCTCAAGCAGCACACAAAGGAGTGGGCGCTCACATATGTGTAAGGCATATGTGTGAGCATTCATGCATATTCACATTTTTGGTTTGTCAGTGGCTAGATCTGTGCGCAAGTAATCAAAAGACAGGTTGAGACACAACAAGGAAATCTGTCCCATCTGCAAATTCAATCAATCATGTGCTGTCAACACAAGCTCACAAAGAGCTTGAGTCTTACAACATGCTATTGCCTTAAATGCCATGCTGTTAAGGAAAATTGTATAAATGAAGCCATTTCTCACCACAGTATTACATCCTTTATTTAAATGTCTAACAGAGGAACAAACAAAAACCGCAGCTGTCCAAAAATGTTGTCATCTAGGTCTGTAACTCAATGACCACTGCTAAAACCAAGGTGCCTGGGAGCCTTTCTGCAACGAGCCTTGCACACGTCAGGGATACAAGCTGGTTTTTTTCCTGCCAGCTCTTCTTTTTTTGTGTCCAAGCAGTGTATTTCAGTTGACACAATTTCTTTTCTCTGAAGAGCAGAGAGAGCAGAATCCTTCAGAGTTTGGCTTCTCTGCCTGCTCAGGGGATCTGAGGAAGCAGGGAGAACAGATGGGCAAACAAGCATGTGCAGAAGCACCTCTGAACACAGCAAGTCACTCAACAGAAGACCTAGAAGGGGCACTTCAGCTCTCACATTCCCTAAGGTATCAGATAACATTTTTGGTGCTAGTGTTTGGGGTTTTTCTAGCCACAGGCATTTTAATTTTAATATTAAGCTTAAAAGAAAACATCTGTGGGACTTTTGGCATTGACAACATTATGTTTGCCCAAGAAACCAAAAGGCCCTGGTTTCCACTGGATCACGATTAATGACCTTGCAGAAAAGGGCTTGGATGATGATGACCCCAGAGCTGCCCTATTCAGCTAATAGATACCACTGCACTTTGCATGGGGAGCGTACAACTGAGCTCTGTTCCCACCGTGGCACTTTATTTCCTGAGACTGGGTAGCTCCTCACAAGAAAAAGGATTTACATCCTAGCAGCATTTAACACCCACGGACCCTGACAGATTTAGCAAGAGGTATAGTGATTCAGCACACAGAGGATGGATTAAAAATAGTGACGTTGTGGCTAAATTGCCTCCACTATGTCTCTAAACACTGACAGCCTCGAAGCAAACACTTATGATACCTGAAAACTACCGTTGCAATTGCATGTCCACAAGCAAAGGTCATGAAGCATCCCCTGGACATGAACATAACAAGGCCAGGAAGGAGCTTGATTGTGCAGGTAGTTACTGAACAAACCCAATATTTCATACCCCGTGCATTACAGCTTTAAAAAGGAGTATGTCAAAAAAGCAAGGAGAGAGAGAGACATAAGCTCAACAGCATCACTGCGCCCCGGGTTATCATACAACAGATACAGAAGAGCGCAAATACACAGAGAGACTGATTCTACCTCCTCTATCTGCAATCAGTACGTTTGTTCTGGGATAAAATCAACATTCATAATCAATACTGAAGGAATACTGGACCATGCCTCATATACTTGAGCAACTGATCAAGAAATAATTCATCCCTGTGCAAAGTTTACCCTTGTGAGTCTGCCAAGGTCAGTGTCACTTTAGGTTATCAGCTGCTGGAAGTGCTGGCTAACTTAAAACTGCCTAGAGCAAGCTTTAAACTTACATACCCGACTTCTTTGACAAAACGTCTGTGTCTTACTTCATCTGAGTTTGCAATCCCCTGACAATGCAAGGCATATTCTTCCTCCGTATTCCTTATTCTCTGCCCTTACTTCCCTGTTTGGCTCACATAAATATTCCATATGTAGCAGAAAGAGGCTTGATTACAGAGAACATATGAGTATCACTGTTGACATTCACCATCATATGTCCTTCTTAAGAAAGAATTCAAATTAGATTTAAATACTAGTAAGTTTTTTCCCAGAAAAGGTTTCTGGATGTGCGGTTTCCCACTGTGATTAAAAAAAGAATCTTTTCTTCAACTTAACATACAAGCAGTAATCTCCTTATTAAATATGCTGCATCACCACTATGAGCCACAGCCTAAGACCTAAACCCCATGTAATCTGAATGCAGGTTTTTGCTTTGGTCGTACTCTTAGCAAGTATCCCCAAGGCCACAGCATCTCTCTGGTCTGTCCTGTACCTTCACGGTAGCTCGGGACCTTGGTTTCACCGGAAGTTTACGGACTTTAGTTCAGTGTCTAAGTCAATTCTAAAGCAGGTCTTAACGTCCAAAGTCACTTAAGCTGTAAGCGTGGGGTTTTTTTCTTCCCAAACTGACAGTACCACCATTCACCTTTACTTAGAAACTCAGAAAGTGGAACTGCTTGGTGCCGTGGGGGATTTCAATGACCCATTAATTTCCCAGGTAACCCTGGCAGGAGGCAGAGCCCATGCGGCCTGCTAGGCTTTGCAGCACTTTACAACACTAGGAGGAAAAGCTTTCAGAAATCAGTGTAATTTTCCAAACTGAACCTGGATCATTTACACCCTCAGGAAAACGTGACTCTTCCTTTATTGTATCGGTACCACCAAATGTTTCACCTCTGAAAAGTATGCTTTAAAAATAAAATAACTAGCATTCTGAAGGGAGATGGAGAACACATTCACGCTTTGACTAGCACAAAGCAGATCCAAAGACTTCTGTGTTGCTGTTTCAGTTAAATCAGTTACCTTTTCTACTTTGGCTATTTCTAGCAACAGTTCAAGTTGCAAAGTCTCTGTCCTTAAAAATACTAAGCAAGGACCCGTACTGTACAAAAACACAGAGCCATTCTCTCGAGGAGTGAGCCTATTATGAAAAGAAACTAAACAGATGCCCAACATCTTGCAGAAGTCTGATTAAAAACAGAAACATGAAGGTTAAACCTCTCAGCAATATCAGATTGTTCAACAAAAGACACAGCTGGTACAGAAAGATGAACCTTTGCTCCACTGTCTCCCCTTCAGAGCTAAAAATAATAGTGAGTCATGCCAGTAGCAGTGTTGCCATTGAGCTTTACAAATTCAGGTCATTAGGCTTATATGTACAGAATCATTCCCTTCCCACCACGGATCATGAAATGATAGTAAGGACATGAGCACTCAGCAATTGGGCACCCACCAGCCCTTGGTTTCAAAACTCAGCAGGATAGTTCAGGAATAAACAAAACTAATACAGTGAAGTTCAATAAGAAAGTCAAGACTGAAATTACCATTACAACTAGGAAGAAAAGGGAAGAATAGTACATCCCTCAATCCCTTTTTTCACCGTCTAGTACATCTCTGTGTTTTTTGTTGCCCTTTTTTTTTTTTTTCTCCTTTCTTTCTTTGGTATTTCAGATCAAGGCAAATGGTCCTAAAGTGTTTGTGAAGAATTTTTTTAAAAGCTAGCTGACCTACACAGATAGACCAGATAACCTGGCTGCACAGGAGCAAAATTACAAAAGAAACTTATTAAGCATTTTTAAAGTGCCTTGTAGCTTCCCAGAGTATGTACCAGAATAGGCACGAGTCCACCTGTTCATTTTCAGGTAAGTACTTTTGAAAATAAGTCAGAGGAGGAGATAAGGATGGACTGAGAGGCTGTAAGGGAGCAGGAATAAGTGGTCTTCAGATGCTGAAAGCAGAGACTTTATATCCAACCAGAAGGACTGTATATCCAACCAGAAGGACCAGCATCATCTTGTGTTCTAGAAATATGAGATTTTCTTCATCCCTGCATGTAAACTGAGATGAGGTGTTGTTTTATAACTGTTTCATAAGGCCAAATCTCTTCATCTCACACAGCTTCCACTCACCCCTCCCTCCTTCATCCCAAGGTCAAGTGTAGGAGATAAAACAGAGCATCCAAATCCACTCTTGTAGGAAATTTGGCAGTACCCAAATGAGCCCCCATGGCCTGAAGGACTGCCTCAGAGTGAGAAAGGAAATTCACAGGAGAAATGGAAAGCTTATGAATAGGAAAATCCCAACATCGTCCTATTTCCAAAGACATTCGGATCAAGGGAAAAACAGCAAATGGTATTTCCAAGCTAACAAATAGCAGTATTGTGTTAACATTCACAGTAAACTGCCAGTCTCACTGGCTCCTGAAACCCTGCTGCAGCTCCCCATACCGCTTTGGTTTTGTACTTTGGAGATTTGATGATAACAGAGTCACTTGACTGCAAAGACAGAAAAAAAACAGCACATGGAAAGTAATTTTTTCTAACAATATATATATAGACACACCATCAAAGGACTTTTTCCCCTCCATCAAAACAACCGAAGAATTAAACCGAGATTAAGTATGCCAAAAAGTGACCATAAACAGCAAATGCTAAGATGACTACACGATTGCATGTGGGAGCTGTTACATTGTTTCCTTGGAAAAAATAATTATGAGAATTCCAAGCAGATTTATAACTATTTCCCCTGAAAGTCTGCGGTTTTAAATGACACCTTTAAACAGGCCAGAATGGCAAATGTAATGAATCATTTACCTGCGATACTAATGCACTGTAAAAATCTCTTTAAACTGACGTAATCCTGAGCTATTCTAAATGACTGCACCCTTATATTTTTTTTAATAACCTAATAATGCTAGCATTCTAAGATAATGTTTTAAATACAATTTTTTTCAGTCTGCTTTATCAAGTTAGATCCCCTGGCCAACACACTAACTTCCTGAGCTGCATAGAGGTACTTGCTCTGAGTATGAGGTTTCTCAGCCTGTTGGAAGAACCAAGAAAACTACCACATGCAGAACCCAGCGTTAAAAAATGTACCCACTAGTAGCATCCAGGAAACACACCTCCTGTCACATCAAGGCTACCACAAAAATGCATCTTTCATCTGGGTTTTGATGAAATCCCTCTCCCCACAGTGAATGCAATTTATCTGATGGATTTCTCTTTGAAATGAGGAGCAACGTCCTTCTCTGTAATGTTACTGTGTATGAAATAAAAATGAAATAGAATCTGAATATACCCAACACTACTCTGCTCTCCATCCCTCACATTAATCCAATACCATTCTTGCACCCAAACGGAAGCATGAGAGACAACACTCACCCATTCTGCAGTGTAAAAACCAACCTTGTGAATGGTAAGAACAAGCATAAGAACCTTGAAATGACTGTCAGTGAGAGTGGTGTATTATTTACAATTTCATTGCTGGTTGTTATTTTAGTTTCTTACTCATAACCAGCATGTATGCACACATCCATCCATCCATCCATCCACAAATAAGATTAGTAAGGGCACACTGAAGTGCATTAGAGCACGGGTGCATACAAGGGCAGGTATGTACCCCTCATTTATCCCTCCTTTATCACCAGATGCCCCTGCTAGTCCATGTGCCCTTTCCTGCAATTTCTTCCACTGCACCTCTGACAGCCATTCTTTAAAAGAGAAGGGGCTAAAGCCTGGAACAACAGCCCAACTCTTTGGGACACGAATCGTGTAGGCAGAGAGGAAGAGTCGTAAAATGCGGGTACTATGCTGGGAGAGGTTTCCAAATGCTGCCAAAAGACCAGGCTACCGCAGCCTAAATTGCACAGGGGCACAGGAGATGTAAAAGAAGGGTGTAATCACAATAACTTGTGTAAATTAAGGATTTTGTTGCTTCTGATAAATGTACAGCATTTTGCAAGACCAAGACAAACGTCTGTGTATTCTCATTTTTACTATTGCTCATGATAACACCATTTTATCTTAATTCCTTCAAGATTACTGCAAAGCTGGTAATTGCAATCAAGCTATTTTATAAGTCCAATTTACAGGAGACCAAATTATTTATTATTTATTTTCAGTACTAAGTGGATCATTTGTGTTTTCTCTGAGTAATATGATGTGTACAAAATATCCCTAAAAACGTCAGCTAAGCGGAGAGATACAGAAAAATGACTGTCTGTCTTTTAAGTACCCACAGCTTTCAGAATACAAATCATTATTACACAAACACAGGAACAGCATGGTAGGCTTCCACAGAGTATTAGAAATAAACAAAAGACACGCTCTATGCCATTCAGTTCTTACAGCTGAAAGATTTACTCAGGCAAGTGGTCCTGTTGACTTCAATCCCCACACCATCGCAGTCCTCCTCTTCCTAATTCAGCTCTTAGCACTGCTCTAAACCTCCCAAACTTCCCTTTTAGCCTAACAAAGCAACCTCTCCCGCAACACTGTCTAATATCCCTCACCTCCCCCTGTGCCACTGCAGATTCCTGAACGACACAGTCTTTCTGGATACCCACCAGCAGCACCCATTTTACTGGGAAAGCCTGCTCAGGCACTGGAGGTAACAGCTGTAAGTAGCTGCTTCTAAAAATTCCGGTTAAAATTGTTTATTTGCAAACACACGTGGAAGTCTTAAGGTAATGGCGGGCTTTTGTGTGGGTCTGATCTATTACCACAGGGCTGTTCAGTATATACAACTTCGCTCAGTCGACAGAAGCGAAATACAAATTCACTTGGGCGCAATTTAGTGTGGCTGTAACCGTACTGTTTACATCATGATCAAGAACAAAGAGTTGGTCTAACATCCCCAAGGAGAACAGACTGTGTAAATAAGCATCTTTTATAGGAGGGCTCTGAGATTCATTCCTGATTCTTTCCAATTATGACTTTGGAAAATCCTTGCAAGCCCTTCCAAACTACAAGGCAAAGCTGACCTTTTCGATAGCTGCTGTTAAGATATCTGATCTCGTGTTAAATACAAACTTAGCTGTGACCTTAACTAAAGTAGAAAAACAAAAGTTCCATCATGAAGAATCACTACGTCTCCTTCTACGCTGCTAGCAACGTACGAACACAGGGCAGTTACAGCTAACCCTTAGCTCACAGACTGTTAGCTAACACCTAACTGCTCCGGGATGCTTTGTTGGGCTGGAGCAGTCAGGATTCTTCCCACCCTGACCTAGGGAAGGGGTAGCAGCAGTCAGGATGGCCAGGGACACAGCACTGGTGGATTTGAACTGATGTGCAGGACAGTGGAGGAAGTAACACTTGGGAATCCCACACTAGAGATGTAAATCCTTCCTTATACTACAGCGAAGAAGATTCAAATTAGACTTCAGAAAAACCTTTTTAACGGTAAAGAGGGTGAAGCACTGGGATAGATACTCAGGGAGGCTGCAGAGTTTCCAAAATAAAGTCTTGAATAATGATTTCCCTGAGGTCTATAAGTGTGTCCTGGTCTGGGCAGAAGAATGAACTACAGGTGCTTCTGTGGTCTTTTCCAAACTTATTCTTGCGACTGCTTTCCAGTCTGTTGTCCCACCTCCTAGGGAAATGAACTTTTTGTTCCACAGTGTTTTCATCATACGCATTCACTGGTGCTAATGACAGAAGCGAGAACAGGACGCCACCTTTACAGGCTTCCACTTCTGAACATCTTCTCCTCCCTCCCAGCACGTGTGGGAGCTTTGCTCGTCTGTGTGGTGCTCCCTAGTCTCCTGACAGATCAACAATCATGCGTGCTGCTGCCTTTCTGCAGGACCAAAAAGAGAATGTCTGAAGGCTTTGCATTTTCAAAGACACCCTCTTCTTTTTAGCATATTCTCTAGGTCTCCAGACTGGAAGTCCAGTGATACAATGATTACCCTGATTCATGCGCACGCTGTATCCCGCTTTTTCGTCAGCACTGTACAAGAGGGCTGATTTTGAGGACACTAACTCATGATACCCTTGATAACCCCACTTCTACATTATCTAGCCCTTTGTAACCTAACCCATTTCTTCAATCTGTTGTAAGCCCTGTCTCCTCTTTTCAGTTCCCAAGCAAACTTTTTTCCCCCCAGATTTTGTAAATGTTTGCTAAGTGCAGAATTTGGCTTTACACGGAACTCCTGCTGCACCCTGAGCCCTGGTATGCTTCCCAGCTCTGCGTTTCACACCACTTCACCGCCCCTAGAAAGCAAATGAAACAGCAAGGGACAAGCCACTGTAGCTATTTCACCCTTCTATGCCCTTGACATTACACCTTCCGTTTTCATGAGCCAACAGTTGCAAGCTGGACTCATTTTTTACGTATTTTACATTAATATATCCACGGATTACTAACTACAATGGGCGATAAAAGCAATGGCACTCATGACACAGTCTGCATGGAGCTACCTTGTCGTGCAATGCTCTTCCCTCAAACCACTCAAGTATGTTAGAAAGACTTAAAAATCCCATGCAATGCTTTCCTAGTGTTGCCCTTTCATGTAAACTATGCTCACAAACCACAGGATCATGCATGGCAAAAATATCATTCCTACTAATATGTGCTTTACACTATCAGAAACTGCATGATACCGTTTTTCAGTGCATAACCTTAACTTACAACATTTTCTTTTATTTATTATTATTCAGATGAAGATGTTTTCCATGTCCAGAAAAATGCCATGTGCTATCTCAGACATAAAGGAGTAAGGCAAATAACCCACCCTGGAAATACTTTCTCTGTGATTTGCTTAAGTAGCAATTTACATAAATAGGAAATCTGCTGCTCATTTCAGTCAGAAGAGTCCCAGCCAAAAAAACCCTATTATACAGACCGTATCATACAAATGAGGATTAGGAATTTCCCAAATTTCTGTATATAGAAGAAAGTGATGGATGAAGATCCAAAGGATCTCTTCCCAGCCTATGGCAAGACCTGCTCCTTATGTGAAATGTGTCTTTAAGTATTTAGTCTTTCTATAGTTATTTCCCCATCTACAAAGGGACATAATAAAACTTATTTTCCTTTATAAAGTGCTATGAACTCTATAAATGAGAAGGGCTCTATTAAATAAAAGTCACATTTCATCACAATTTTTACGATTAACCTAACACAAGCAAGAATATTTGTCAAATTATGAGTTTAATGGGATATGCTTATCAAAAGTAAGTAAAGAGACCTGCAGAAAAGCCCCATATACTACTTTCTAAAGTTGGTCATACTGACAAAACCATAATTTAATACAGACATGTTCCTGATAAATGCTGGAACTTCCTTACAGAGCAAAAGCTTTGTATAATTCCTTAATATCGAGCAGAAGAACAACCCGGGATGGATGCTACCCAATTTCAAAGTTGGTAAGATTCAGGGGTCACTCATCACGAGCGTGAAAACACGTCCAACACATTTTCCCCACGGAAGCTCAGCGAGCACAGATGGCACTAACAACCTCTTCAACTGTTTTAAGTATGCGGAGAAAGAAACAACCCGATTCGGATAAATCCCATCGGCAGCTCAGCTGTTCAGGAAAAGCCATCGGGAGCCCACTCTGAAAAACAGGCGGGCAAACGCGGCGTCGACAGAAGCAGTAGGGTAAGGCAGTCACAAGGTAAGCGTGGACGTTAAAAACTGCCACTATAAACCACTCCACTGTGAAATGTAGTAGATGTACTGTAGTCTATAATTGGTTTCATAATGCTCTGCCGGCATCACGTCAAAGAAAGCAGCTGAGGAGATGTAAAATCAAGTGAGGAGATGTTGCTTTCACAGTTAAATTGCCGAATTTAGTAAGATACATGTACCTTCAGCTCCCTTAATATGTTAGCAAAGCAAATTTTTACACTTACTGAATCAAATTGTACACACTGCACCGCTTCATCCCTCGAGCTCATTTTCTGACTAGTTACGTTCACCACTAAACGCAGCCCAGTTTTTCATTCGCATTTGCGCTGGCATATAGCAAACAGGTATTCGGGCCACACACTGTTGTCCTTTTCATGCCTAAAACCTCACCGAAAGGCACAGCACAAGTGCAAGGTTTTCTACTTTCAATAAACATGCATTTTGTTGTAAAAAATATGAATCGCAGAGGTAGACAATATTTGGGAAAAAATTGAGTATGTGATCAACACCACAGAAAAAATCCGTAAGAAGCCGGGAAAGTCAAAAAAGACAAGATCTTCCTAATTCTGGTAAGAATATCTAATTATTAATCCACATAACAACAACAAAAATCATGAATGTTGACAAACTTTGATAAACTTTAGCTTATATTTTGTTGAAATCCCTATTTCTCACTCCTGTAACATTTTCTTTGGGAGGTTCTCAAGCTACCTCATAACATGCCTGTGTAATACATCACTTATCTACTTTACAGATGAGAAAAATCAAGCAAAGCGTAATTAATTCATTCTTCCAAAGTTGTAATCATCCCTAATAGAAAGATCAAAGATACTTGACTGTAATTCTGGGAGTAAAGGAGCGAAACAGGGAAGCAAAGTTAACCTCAGCCTCCAGATCCCACAGTGATACAGGGATAAACCCCCTTCTTGCAGGGTGCTAAGAAACCGATTTAAGAGTAATCTGTCAAATATGCCCACCTCTCGCAAGGCTGCAGGGAGAGGGATGAGCCCACCGAGACAGACGATGAGCTGCCACCCTCCCACATCGCTGGCGTTGCCACTTGCAATCAGAACAGCTACAAAACGGTGCTTAACCCCTAACTTAAGTCATCAGAGAGGGGAACGGAGGTTGTTCGAGGCAGATTTGGGATTGAGAATAAGGTTGCGTGACAGCGGGAAAATTCTGTTCCTTCCAAAATCCTGAGCTTCTCCAATAAACGAGAGGTTAAAAATGATCCTGCAAAATAACTGATGATTTCATCAAAAGTACAGAGAACTCGAGGCTGAAATGTCTGTTTTGCTTGACAAGTGAAGCAGACGCACTGAGAGGGAGTGAGTAAAATACATTAACTACAGACGTATCAGGAAACATTCTGATTTTTCAAAAACGCTCTTTGTAATGTCAAAAGCTTATGCGAGGCAGGCAGGGGGAATCTTTGGCTGGCTTCTCTCGCCTAAAACAACCGCAGGTAGACAAAAAGTAAGCCCTATGGTGGGTCTGCATCATCAGCACACCCCAGATCTTGTGTTACCTCAAGGAAACAAATCCATCATCCTCAGAGACCAGAGGGATGTGTTTGGGTAACCACTACATCCAAAGGCAGCGATTAGATGGTGTAACAACAGCATAACCAAGACTTCGTTCAAATGCAGTAAAACCATGGAGCAGTAAAAATTCAGCTTTGGTCTAGAAAAAAACAACCACTATTCCGCACGGCATCACTAACATCCCATGTGATGTTGAAGGCTTCACAGTGTGCCAGGTATCTTCACCATCAGGCATAGTACTTCCTGTGTTACAAGCACCCACCCATGCAAAGGGATGCTGCCTGCTGAGCACGCAACCAGGGTATTCCACAGGGATGTGGCTCTGTGGGAGCAAGCTCACAGGACAGCGGTCTGAATGACCAGCAATCGAGGAAGTGTGAGGTAGGCTTAGGACAAGTGTGGGGGAACTGGAGCCGCAGCCAACGGGATGGGGAACAGCAGGATTCACCAAAAGCAGGGATGCTTCGGGTTAGACCTTGGCAAACACTTCCTAGTGCAAAGGCTGATGAAGCACTGGCAGAGGATGCTTAAAGGACAGGTGGAGACTGTTTAAGAAGAGGATTAAACACACACCTTGTAAGAAGAACACAAGTACACCTGGCCCTGCTTGAGGCCAGCAGGCAAGACAGGGTGACAGCCCACAGACCCCCTCCCAGCCTACGGAGATGCATGCTGCAGCCCCGAGCCTCTCCACGGCGCCACACAAGACACTGCGGAAGAACAGAGCTCACCCAACTGACATGGGACAATAAAACAGACACACGCCCAGGAGACATCCGGGTACAATGACTAAATTCTAAGGCCCCATAAACCTCAAAACCAGAAGCTTACTGAATTTTTTTCTCTCCTTTCCTTTTTTACTACAGGCCATCACCTGCAATTTTAAGTAAATTCCAGGAATTTGAAATGTAAGAATACATGTTATATCTATTATGTCCATACTACAGGTTTAACAGTGAAGTCTACAATGCCTTAGAACTCTGAAATAACTTGCCGGCAGCTCCATCCACTTGCACATTTCCTTTTTCTTCTGACTAGCCCTCCCACCCTGCTCTTCCTTTCTCATTTTCTTTCATTTTTTTTCCCTACACTATGGAATAATAGCGAAAAAAAGCAAGATAAACAGAAATGATTAGATGAAAGCTACAAGCTGAAGTATGAGAGATTTACTTTATCCTTGGTATCAGCAGAGTTAAATACATCAGGGAAGAATGAGGTATATTGATAGCTGAAAGGTTTGTTCATTTCAGTTCGTTTCTACAGCAAATTTTCTGCTACATCCACTTATGAGAAAGTCAGTAATAAACAGAGTTATTCTCTGTAGGGTTATTGACAGGGAAAAAAAGAGCTATAAGTAGTATTGATTGGCGGTGAAATGGTAGAACGTGACAATCAATAGAGCTTAGTCAGATATAAAATAGGAGTCACACAAGCCATGACAGGATTATTACAGGAGCCAAATCCTGGTATCAGCTAAGGCAGAGAGGAAGCTCTAAATGGGATCCAAAATGTAAGCTGTGGATTGCTTTATAGAAAAAAAAAAATAACCCTAAACTATTCATTTTCATTTTTTAATATGAGAGTTTTTATTTCAGCATATTGTCACTGCTGCTTTTCTAAAGCTTTTGAAACAAATTCTTTCCACCTCCATAGTATTTTCATTAAATGTCATCAAAGCTCTTTTCAAATCTCTGAGAGAAGTATGATTATCCTTATTTAACAGATAATGAGAAGATAGAAAGAGATTGGGGCTACATTTTCTAAAGCAGTCGGTAATGCTGGGTGCCTTCTGTCTGGATACGCAAATCCATAAAACAAGGGTCCTACGGACACAAAATTTTCAAAAGTCCCGGGAAACCACAACTTTGGTCAATGTCAATGGCTGCTTACAAATTCTCAACCTCTGGGTCACAGGCTGGGGAGCCAAAAGCTGCGCCTTCACAGCAAGCTGTGCCAGCACAGTAAGCTGGCTCACAGCTACAACAGAGCCTAAAATAGGAGGGACCCTAACTTACAGTCCTCTGTTCTAATTACAAAGCTCATTATTTTTACCACTCCAATGACTCAGGCTGAAAAAAACTCAACCACCCTATATTCTACCACGTGAAAAGAGCTGTACGTTTACCAGTATTTATACCGTACCTAACTTCCCAGCACAACCACACTGGGAAATAATAGCAATAACAACTTAGGGACAGCAATGAATATTTTTCACTGGTTATATTAACCACGCACAACCGTTGGGTGAATTGCCTTCGCCCAGACTCCGGACCAAAATAAACAAATAAATAAATAAGCCCCTTGGAAGATCCTAAAATGCCTTGCAAATGGAATTTGATATAGAATTAGTTACACTACCAAGGTGAGAGTCAGCTGTGTTAATAACAATCAACATCACGGATGAATTTATTGCAGGCTGCGATGAAAACTACTACGTTCAAGGGAGACATAAACCACATTTTGAAGAACCTCTTGCACTAATCCGCTAAATAAATGCCGACAATCAAACTGCAGGATATACACGGCTTCGGGGAGGAGGGGGCCTTGGAACCATCTCGTTTTTATGAATGGAGGCGCAAGGAGGAGGTTAGAGAGGGACAGGAGCTCACAACTGCAAGCGCGAGGAATGCCCAGGACAGGCAGAATGGTATCACGGCGCTGAAAGGCGAGCTGGCCAGGAAACCAAGGGTAACGCGGTTGCAGGGGGAAGAAAAAAAAAAAGCCATTGATTTCTAAAGAGGGATTCGTGGAGACTGCAACAGTTTAAAAGCTTGTTTAGCTGGAACCACATTTGCAGTCACGGGACTTCTATTGGAAAATGGCATTATAGCCTCGAGGCAGAAAATTAGGACTGAATCACATCAGGAGGAGGATGGACAAGATGACCTCTTGGGGTCCTCTTCAAGCTGTGTGTCCCTAAGTCTGTGTTCAGTGGCAGAAAGCACATCTGGATCAGGGCTGCCCGGGCTTAGGCATTCAAGCTGGAAAATTTTGGCATAAGTCTTTGGCATGGAAGAAGCCCTTGCAATTTTTACATTGGACTCTGTCTGCCATCAGCGATGCGATTCAATCATAAAATGGCTTATTCCCCCAACACAAATATATCACACCGTGCTGGAGTAGAGATGTGAAGCTGCTCTCATTATCACAGCTAAGTTCATTTTACAGCAAAGCAGTTTACTTTAAGACTTTTCCAGCAATCCAAGTCTAATTATGGAATCAATTTAAAGCAATTTTGTAATTAAATGTACCTGCTGAAAATACCTCACAGGCTCAATAATTTAAAAATGATAGTTTAAAAATGTAATTAAAATGAAAAAGGCCAAATAAGGCTGGGCTGTTCCTCCACGAGGGGAGTGCTGAAGGACGTTCCAATCCTTCCGTTTTCAGCCCCAAATCGCCTGTTTCCTCCCCAAATCTCTGCTTTCCCCAGCTGCACGGGGATTTAGCACCGGGAGTCATCCAGAGATGTCGGAGTGGACCGCGGGGCGGGGGGGGGGGGGGGGGGGGAGGGTGTTTAATTAAAAAGAAAATCAATTCTCTGTCTCAAATCACGCCGTACTTACATGGAGCTACTCTCCCTAGCAGGGGCCGGGGGGAGGCTCCCACCCCCCGGGGGTCCCCAGGCAGGGTGCCGCGGTGGGCGGGGGTGGGGGGGCAGGACGGAGCGGCGCTTCGCTCCCCCTCGGAAGACGCCGGGCGCAGGGGGGAGTAAGTTTCCCCGCTCCCCCACCCCACTTGCCGGGTCCGGGGCTGCGGGGGCGGCAGGGAAGGGGGTGGCTCGGCCCGGGTGCCGGGCGGAGGAGGGGGCCGGGGGCCGGGTCCGCTCACTCACCGCCCGCCGCCGGCCCCGGGCCGAGGCTCAGCGCCAGCTGCAGCCACAGCGCCGCGACCAGCGCCCGCCGCCGCGCCGCCGGGAGGGCACCGCCGCCGCTCGCCTGCTTCCCATGACACATCTTCTGCCCGCCAAAGGCATCCGGTTCGCCGCCGCCGCCGCCTGCAACGAGAGAGCCGCTCCGCCTCGCCGCTGCCCGGGGCTCAGCGCCGGCCCCGCGGGTCGCCCCCGCTGCCCCCGCAACCCGCGGCGCGGCTGCGCTCCCCACCACCACCACCACCCCCGCCCCATCCCCTCTCCGGCCCGCCCCGGGGCACGCACCCGGCCCCCTCGCAGCCGCCGCTACCTGCGGGGGCCCCCACCGCCAACGCCGGCGGGCACCTCCGCGGCTGCTGCCGCCGCCTCCGCCGCTGCGGCTCGGCAGCCTGCCGGGGCCGGGCGGGCGCGCTCCCGCACACACCGGCACACGCACACACACACACACACCCCGGCACAACGCAGGCTGGGTCGGCCCTACCTGGGAGGGGGGGCAGCTGGGAGCCGCAGCGCGCACCTGCCCGGCCGCGGAGCGGAGCGGAGCGTCGCCGCCGCGGGGAGCCCTGCGCTGCGGGACCGCCCGGCGCCCAGCGGCAGCGCGGGCAGCCCCGCCGCCGCGCACACGCATGGCAGCCGCAGGCAGGGCTGCGGCGCGGCACGGCGCGGGTGTCCCGCTCGGCGGGGGGCGCGGGGCGGGGGCCTCTCACTTCCCGGGGCAGGGAAACGCGAAGTTGAGGCTTGCGGTATTGGTAGTTTCTGGCCGTTTTCCCTTCAAACGGGGGAGTGCGTGGTGGGCAGGTCCGAGGGTGCATCTCGCGGGTGGCCTGGGCTTCATCAGGTGGGTATAACGTTAGGGACGGGATTGGGTTTATCAGTGCCGCAGCAGTCGCAGTTTTGGGGAGCGAGAAGGTGCATTACGGAGCGCCGTCGCCCATCAGCTGCCGTTGGGAAAGGCAGTATGCCCAGGCCTGCCAGCTGAAGCAATTTGCCTGTTGGGAAGCAGCACCCAGCTGGATTCAGTGGATCTATGAAATTCGCTGCCAGAAATCACTGCATCGGACACTGTCTCGTGACTTAAACGGCTGCGGTATAGCTCTGTGTTTCCTGACGCCGTCTACAGTGTTGGGGGTATCACCCCTGTAGCCTCAGCTGGGCACTGCAGGCCTTCCCTTGCTCCGGGGGAGCGGAGGGTGTCCCCTAACCCAGGAGGTCGCGAAGATGGTGTTTGTGAAGGTGATTAGGGTGCACGGCAGGCTCCTGGGACACCGCGAGGGGGGGGGAGAAAATCATGGGAAAATGTGTGACAAAACATACCTGGGCTCAGTGCAAAACCATAGCCAAAGATACCCAGCTCCTGCTTACAAACATCATGTGGAAATAGCATGTCCTGATGCTTCAAAGTTAATACTCAGTGTTGGTGAAGGTATACATAGAGCTGGAGGTGCTCTCAAGTGTCTCAGCTACCTGATGCTGTCTCCTCCGAGTTAAAACTGAGGGCTGTTCAAGAGGGGGTTTAGCTCAAATCAGTGCATCACATATCAGTTCAAACAGCAGTGTAAGAAGCGTAGTTCCTTATCTCTTTACTCTCCTCTGGAGAAAATGGGCATCTTCTGGTGAAATACAGGTCTTCCATTAAGAAAAGTATGCGGCCCATTTTCAGCTAAGAGAGTGTTTTATTCCTGAGATACCTTTGCTGCTCCTTTTAAACAGGAAAATTTGGAAACTATAGAGCCTTTTCGCCGAAGAATGACCAGGGGAGTTTTCACCTCTGCAGTCCAGCCCAAAGAGAGGGTTCAGCTTAGTAATAGCTCTTTTAAGCTGAGCAAATACAACACAGGCACAATTACATGATAGAGATGGTTCTTCTGAGGCAATAAGCTGTTGTCTACTACAAGTGGCAGGACAGAGCAATAATGCAGCAATTGCTATTACCTGTAATAAGAAGATATTTATATTTGTGTCACTGGTTTGATGGCTTTAAGGTTTGCAATCAAAATAGCAAAGGAGGCTGTCCTGAGTGAGCTAGTGCCACTCCTGTTCTGCCCTGGTTGAAATGCAGAGTGCTGGCTGCTAAGTCTGCGTTCAGCGTGGATGGGAGCATTACACCCAGATGCATACTGGCCTTGCGAGGAGGAACAGACACATGGAATGATGTCCATCAGTGTTGATCTGTATTACGTAACCCTTGATACTGCAGTTTGCTCTGTTCCCCACACGTGTGTGGCTGCGCTCCCAATGCTGTTCAGCTGGAGGAAGGACAACCGAGCGCTCTGGCCATCCATCAGTAGCCCCCTCCAGATGAGTGGGAGTACCACCACTCCAAATGGCACCAGGAAATTGCTTGGGAAGCAGCTCTTCTCCAAAATCTTAATGAACTGTAAAAATTCACCTCTTGCCGAGCAGCATGGGGATGTAGGGGGTAAGATGGAGATGAGGGCTGAGGGGCAGGCTGGCCCCCAGCGGATGATGAAGGAGTTTGGTGAGCATCCCTGTCAGCCAAAAGCAGGGAAGGACTCCTGCAGCCCAGGGACACCCAGACTGAGTCAGGAGGAGCAAGAGGTGGAGGATCGAGCCTGAGGCAAGTCTGACTGCAGAGAGGCAGAGGGGAAGGAGCTGCTCCGCTTTGGACTTTTTTTCTGGAAGATGTAGATTGCCTGAAGGGCTACAACATTTCAGTGACCAGCACTGACACCTGCAATCAGTTTTAGTGCATCCCCCTGAGCTGAAGTGGGGCCAGAGCAGTGATCAACAGGCTGGGCCTGGAGCTCTGAGCTGCTGTTACACAGCACAGACTGTAAAATACAGGAGGATTTGTCCCCTGATGTTCCCCCACAAGTGTTTCTCAGTCACAGATTTTGTCACTTTATGCCTTCCCATACTTTGTCGCCCCTCCGCTATTTATTTTAGGCAATTTACAGCTGTGCCTCAAACCTGTAGAGATTAATCCAGATTCGCCGCGGGTGGGGATGACCCCTCACCAGCACTGGCACAGATGGGCTGGAAACCAGCCAGAGAGGTGACATGGTGGTTTTTTTCTCCGTAAGTCCTCACAGAGCAGCCTCCATCTCTCCGCACAGCTCCTGTGGCTAAAGTTGCCTCTCATTAGCAGCCACCCCCCAGAACGAAGACAAAATGTGCCAGTGCTTATCCGCGCCCACCAAAAGCAGGTTCCTGTTGTTAGGGCACGTAAACATCGCGGCAGTGCCAGTAGCGGGGACAGATCTCCGCTTCCTCGTGGCAGGTCGTGGGTGCTCCCATGTGGGGATGGGCATTTCTGGCCGGCTTCGCCCTCGTCAGAGGGAGAGGGCTTCAGCTCCCCTCCAGCCGGTGCGTACAGCAAGCAGGCTCCTGGCTGCTTCTGGCAAGTGTAGGGTGGGCATCCCAGCTAGCTTTTGGCCGTCTGTGGGCTTACAGCTTAACTTCGTCATCTTCTTCATGAGTAAAACATTGTGCGTATATTTGAAGTTACGGGATTTTATTTTTATCTTGCCATACACGCTCATCTATTTAATTCTCTTATTTTTATCTTCCCCATGTGCGCTCATTTATTTGATTATCTTATTCTGAGATCCATGCTGGATAAAAGGCTAGAATAAAAAACGCAGCCAAATGCATCCAACCCAAAAAGTGGTCCCTCACTCCAGGCGAAGTGACAAGAGCAGTCACATTAACTCGCTCAGGACTTAGAGAACATGAAGAACATGCCCACCCTACACAGCATTTCACCCGGAGTCCTTAGTACAATATAACCGTTTTCTCTCTGTGTGTGTGAAGGTGTAGGAGGTGCTGCACAGAGCATCCAAGACAACACGAGAGCCTGTGTCATTGCCAGTCTGCAGTGTGAACCTGATGGTCAGCACTGCGTGGCACAGAAAAGTGGTCGAGGATGCTTGAGGAGGCAAAGCCAGGACAAAAAGGGGGACAGGGGGAGCCAAATCTGGTGTAGTTTCATTCACACTGCTTATTGGGAAGGTCTCTGGACTAAATTATTTCCGGAACTGCAGTCAGGTATTGTTTCAAAAAGAACAAATTCCTTCACTCAAAAAAAGAGCTAGGGAATTAATTAAAACGAGTGCAGCATGAATAATTTGAGACCAAGACCTCTGAGTGAGCGTAGGGTAGACACACTAAAAGAGCTGCTCAGTATCTAAGGCAGGAGTTAGATGTAAGGAAGGCTTTTAGGTCCAAATTTGCAATACGGCTCTCCTGCCATAACTGGAACAGCTATTTCTTAGCCTGGGATTTGCCAAAATTCCCTAGGTTCTTACCTTTTTACCTGAAGCCTTTGGACACATGCTACTACAGTTATTCCAGCAGTGTCCCATGGTCCCAAGAGCCTGAGCCTGTCCAGGACCAGGAGACACACAAGGGGCTGGATATGACCTGCACCGTCAGGGCACTCCTTGATGCCAGCCAGCTCAGGCATTCCACGAGCAAACTGTGTGCAAACTAGGTCAGAGTAATGTGTTTCTGCCCACGTTTGCTGGACAACATAACAGTTAGAGCTCTCACCCAGGAACTGGGAAACCAAATTCCTTGGTCGGAAGGAGCTCAAACCTATACGTCTTTGCTTTTGTCACTGTACAGATACTATAGGCCATCTGTGTGATACATTAAACAGTTTTAGGACACTGAATCTCATTTCTCTGTATCCTTAAAATGTTATCACACCATTAGCTGGGGCTACTTAACACTCTTCTAAGCCTGGTTCAGGAGATGCTATTCCCCATAGGTGGTTTGTGTACAGCTTCTCAGTTTCAGAAAGTAAAGAACTTTCCTGATGTGGACATCAACCACCCTGTGGCGGTTGGCCTCACTGCATGAGCGTGGTTGTCGGCACCTTTAGTTTGCTAGCAAAAATGTAACCCAAAATGTTGGGCACTGTGTCTTTGTGTGATTAAGTATTTTTTAATTTTATTTCACCCATTAAGAAATTCCTTCTCCATATTTTGCCTGCTGACCTTGTTTTTGAGAAGGCATTGTCCTAGTGATGTGGCTGTTGGGTAGGTTAAGTTTCATCCTTTAGTTAGATTCCGGCAAGGGTGAAATGGGAGTAGTGGTGATGCTAGCTGAGGGTAATGAGAGAATTTATTTGTGGCAGTGTGAGACTGAAAAAAACATCAGGGCAGGTTAGTTGTAGTTGAATGAGTATAGGGGTGGTCAGTCCATGGGGAAAAGAACAGCTTAACACAGAAGTCTGCAGATAATTGTTTTAAAATATAAAAAGACAATGAGTAGTAGCATTGAGATTTGGCTGGCAGAACATCATTCCAGGCTGTAAGTACATACTGTTGCAATACATCCTCCAGGCCTGCTGGCCACAAACCAGCTTCCTTTTTCATCCACCACAAGGAAGAGTTATTGCTTCCCAGCCTACAGCTATCATGTTGTTAAAGAAAGACAATTCTGCATGTACAAATAAGAAAAATAATTCAAGCATCACCCAATGAAATGCAGGTGTGTGCTAAGGAGAGTTCTGTATGCCTTGTAAGGCACAAAACTACCAAGGGCTAAGATTTAATAATGATCTTGTCGTGTCCTTATGGCAGATAATAGCCTAACATATGTGATATTTCTTGGATTAACAGGCTCAAGTTTTCAACCATTTTCAAACAAACATGAGACTGCTGATTTTACCTCTCTATCAATCAGATAAGCCATTCAGGACATTCTTGTCATACCTAGAGCATGCTACATTTCAGTTTTAACTTAGAAATATTAATGAGCCTAGATTTCACAAAAGCAAGGTGCGCATGGGTGACCTGGGAGGCGTACATCACTAAACCATTTAAGAACACACAGATGCTTTTCAAATAAATGTTTTACCTTCTTAGGTGTTACTGTTGATGTCTTACTGTTTAATATTCAGGAGTGAGTTCCTGAGAATTTTCCGATCTGTTTCCAAGTGTGCTTTGGTCCCTGCCAGAACATGCCTGGAGACTCTCTTCATTGTGGCATTGCCATAGCTTGGCTCTGCAGGAGGCTACCCCCCCACACACCTCTCTGGGTAGATTCGTATCGGCAGTCTTGATTTCATCAGTCCAGTTCATCCCTGTCTGAAAAGGCCAGCTTTTTCACCTACGTCTGGAGAAGGTGATTGCTGTCCATTCAGTAATTGCAGGGATTGCAGGAAAGCAATTATTCTAAACAGAATGCTTTAAGGTGATTGCTTAGAAGAGAGGCTTGCCTCATAAGTGTGCTTTCAAGAGCAGGTTTGCAATTAGGAGGATAATTATTGTGATAAATTCTGAACCACTAACAATTACGATGGCTCAAGAAAAGCAGCCCTAAAACAGTTGAGTCCTGATTCTGCAGATGCCAAGTGCTGACTGCTTTCAACTCCTACCGAATCCAAATGAGAGTTGAAGGCATTCAGTTCCTCACAAAGTCAGGATTTAAGAGGCTTTCCCTTCCCTAAACATAATCACTCTTGTTTGAAGGGGGGGAGCACCCTGAAGAAAATGACATAAATATGAAAGGAGAATTCTTTTTCCTTCACTGAGCCATTAGCACTGACAGCCATAACACCACATCTGGGACCAATACACAAGCATTAATAACCAGCCATCAGAGTAGTTTTACCAATTAGTGCTAATTACATTTCATTAGAAAAATTGGCAGCATTGGGAGGGTGGAGTTTGAACTACTTTTTTGTTTCTTACTGACCTACATAACTAATGAAAAGTTTTAATTAACATAAAGTTATACTTTATTTTTATTTCCATCAACATAGTTTAGAGGAGATTGCAGGGAAAAAATAAAGGTACCTGGCTAACTGGAGAACTGGACTAGAGAGCACGTACTGGGAGATCTGTTCCTCAGCTCAACACGTGGAGATTTTGTACTTCTCTGGCTATAGCCAAATTGTACTTGCCACGAGTCCTGTGACTGCATTTGGCCCTTGATTTCCATTAGACAGTAATTTCCAGCAGAAGAAAGTGAAGTGAAACAATTCCAGGACCTGAAACAATTTATATCGGTTATGAGTGCTTTTCTTTTCATCCCCCTGCACAAGAAAAGCCGAACAAATACAAAGTGGAATGTGCAGCGTTTGATTTGCAACACCATTCTGAACATGAATAGTATTCATCACCCTTAAGTATAAACTCATGACTAATTTTTCTATGCCCACAGCACACTTCACACAGTTAATTTTCTTCATATGATGATACCTGAAGTTCTGCATAAGAGGACCCAGTGTCTTTCACCTCCAGCTCACAAATTCATTACCCACTGAAGGTCGTTCTGTGTAAATTAAGGTGCCCAGTCCCATCCGCTCACCCACTGGAAAAGTTCCCAAATCACGCTTTCTGGCTCTTTTCCCCAGTTTGGCAGAGGCAGCCAAGAACAGAAGGAGGAGGCACACATTCGACTTCCACCGCACTGTTGGGTGGGCAGCACAGCCCAATACTTAGGGAACTGCACAGGGTCAGCAAGGCACAAACGCCTTCCTGCCACTGCCTGAACTTACAGCTGCAAGCAAGTCCCTTGGACTCAGCTCACGCAAAGGCACTTAAATTCAAAACTGCAATCTCCAGGCTCCTGCTCAGCTTGCAATTTAACTCAAAGGCACCTCACTGTTTCCTAGAAAAACTTCCCAGAGGTTTGGGGGGTGTTTCTGGGAGTGGGCTCAGCCTCAGCAGCAGGGATCTTGTACTTGCCTTGGAAGTGGCGTACCTCCGTGTGCTGGATTGACAAAGAGCGTGTAAGCTAGCAAGATGCTTCCAATAAGAAAGGTCTCTTTCAGACCAGAAGGGATGTGCCTTTCCTTGTCCAGCCGAGCTTTCCACCCAGATGCAGAAGAAATCTGCTCCCACAGCCCAGGGGGATTCAGACCCTTGCGTCTGATGTCCCTGCAGGGTTTGTGTAGACACAGTGTGTTTGCCTAGCGGCATTTAATTAACCATGTAGAAAAGTAAAAAAACCCCTAAAATGCGCTACCTTTTTCCTCACATAAAGAGCAGCTTTATATATTCCTTCAGGACACAAGGAAAGAAGGAGGAATCGGAGTGGAGTCCCCATGAGAGAAGAGAATGAAAGAGCTGAAGCAGATGTGTTCACACATATTCTTTGAAAGGCTATGGCACGAATAGAGCTGCTGTTTGAGAACCCTTCCAGTGCAAATACCTGTACCTTTACAACCCTGAGTGCAGAATAACAGAAAAAGGTAAAATGTTACAATTTTATAGCACCGTGTAATGGCTTTCTAAGTTGTTGCGATTGTTTATATTGGGTCCTAACCAAATGCCGTGCAAAACCTTGACTTCAAAACACATGGTCACATATGAATTAAATCAGAATGGATTTGCACACCTCATCTATTCCACACCGACAGATTTTGGGGTTTCTTGACAGATACAGCAGTTTGTGTTAACTCCATTTCATAGCAAAGCCACGCAAAAGCTACAAAAGGATCATTGCGTCATTGTTACACTACAATTTTTGTAACTTTCTTTGGCATCTGTCCTGATGCACATATTGAAAAACACAGGATCAAGTTGCAAAACTTTTAGAAAAATCCACAATGTAAAGCGACAGCCATATAGTGTGAATTCGTGCAGCCAGAAAGAAAATCCTACTAGACATGGCTTGGTATTAGCAGGCTTTGAAGCAGCAGAGATTTGGATCTGAGCTGTTCTCCTCTCTAATTTCCATGTTTATTTTCTACTTTTTTTCATGTCACCACAAAAATAACTCGATTTAGCTATAGCCACGTTGCCACTGAGTTGTGCCAATTGCATCAGCTGTTCGTTTGGCTCTCAATACAGGCAACAGTTCAGGTTCGTTCAGGTTTCTCCCTCCATGTGATCCTTTTTTTTCCTTTTTGGTGCTGCATTTTTGTAGTTGAATACCTGCCAGCTCTTACCAGGTGAGATGATAACAAATCTAAAGCTCTCTAGAAAAACCATGATCGCCATTAATACATAATGCTGCCAGCCTAAAATTTATAGCAACAACAGGATTGTCTTGAAGAGAAGACTAAACTAGATTAGGTTGGATTATCTTAATCTGTTTTAGCAAAAAAACCCCTAAACAAACCAAAACCAACCAAAAAGAACATCAGCAGTTCTTAAAAGCGGGAGTGCAAGAAAGTCAGGATGTGTCCATGCCAGCCCTGCTGGTATGTGTCAGGGTATGTGACTTCGGTGGCAGTCCCTTCCCTCTGTAATCCATGGAGGGGAAGCCATGGGTCAAGAGCTACCTGGCAGCTGAAGGCAGGAGAGGGGGGTGAGAAAAAAGTGCATGGAATTATGGTGAGTTATCCTGTGACAATCTATTTGGGAACAGAAGACATGAGAGAGAGAGCAAGCCCTGTATAGCCTGGAGAAGAAGAGGGCAGCGGTCTGCCAATGGCACTGCACGTGGCAACAGCATGGTTTGGAAAAGCCTCTGAAATGATGCTGCCTTCCTCTTCTCTTCATGTTCCTGCCTTCTCTGCACCACATCTACTGCAACCTCCAGGGACAGCAGCTCCCCAGAGCAAGGGCTGCAACCCTACTTAACTACACAGAAGAAGGAGTTCTGTCCGTTTTCTGAGTAAGATGACTTTCAGGTATTTGGATCCCCATGGAAGCCATCTAATCCTTCATGTTTGCCAATGAAAAGCGAATCCATCTAGGTCTAGTCTTCATCAACAGGTTAATCGTCCTAATATTAATTATTCTTTTTTATTAAGTTTAGTGCCATTTAAAAGCTTTGCCCTTCTTTGTAATTATGTCTTAAGATTATATTATTTATATGAGGTGATTGCTGTCTTTACAGTGTAGAACACAAACTGAAACAAACTAATTTCTCAATGTCACCAGTTTTGGTGCATAAAGCATCAGGTATTATATGCATGGAAGGTACCGTGTATGGTGGTGACGATGGCAAGAGCTTCAGATGGCAGGCTTTCAAAATCTAGTGCTAATTAGATCTTCATCTGATCAGACCTTCTCTGTGTCCCTGACCATCACATTGCTCCCACTTGCCCCAGTATACTCTGCATGCTGAAGTGTGTTAGTGTTTGGTTACACCTAGGTTTCCAGAAGGGCATCCAGTTGTCTTGTGACAGTTTGCTCAAACAGTCAGTTACTTTCCATGTGAAAGTAAGATCCCCAACTATCCGTTTTGAATTTGTCAACTTGAGCTCCCAATGATTTCTCAGAGCCTTTTTTGTCTGGACTGAAGGGTCCTTTCAAAACTGTACATTTCCTGTAAAAACCCTTCAATAGCACATTCAAACACTTGACAAGATTCTTTAAGATAAGCTCAGCAGACCAAGCTTTTTGCATTTCTCATCCCAAGAGTGTTAAACAGGAGCTTGTTTGAGCAGCTCCAGGGCCACCTGGCACATGGGAAGGCAGGACCCCCAGGTGACAAGGACACACCAGGCTGCCCGGTCCCAGCTACCTGCTCCCTGCGATCTGGACCTGCTCAAGCCATCACTGTGCTCCCCACTGCTGCGGCAGTAAGGGAAAAGCACTGCTGGACAGAGATTGCCTCCGCTGAGCTTGCTCCTGCCCCGCAAGCAGCAAGGAGATGGGGGCTTTTGAGTCCCCACCTTGGCTAGCCACTGCCAGTGGCTTGGCTCTGCTGAGCTCCTGTGCAAGGGAGGGAGAAGCCTGTGCTGGGGTGGAAAAGGCTTTGCTCAGTGCTGGGAGAAAGGGCAGGGAGAAATGGGCAGTCCTCTCTTGGAAGGTGGTTCCTTCTTTGCTTTGGAGCAGCAAACTTCAGGCTTGCTTGCACTGTTGAGAAGCTCGTAGTAGCCCAGGACCCTTTCTAAAGGGATTACTTCATGCTGGGTAATAATAGCCACCAGCCCCAGTGCTGGCTTTGTAGGGAGCTACCACTGTCCTGCACAGCTCCCTACAAAGCTGCTAATGGAAAACCCAAACGACCTTGTGGCCAGCCAGAAAGGAACAGAAAGAATTCACTGTCACGTCTTTTTGTCCTCTCCCCATTCCCCACACTTCACAAATTCTCATCTATAACTGATTGTTATATGTTGCACCTTTTTTCGATTGTACATCACTGCTTATTCCTAATTGCTGCTTTCATTTTTTCACAGAGGCTGGATGGCCTTTCAGGTAACGCTGTCATCTTTCTTGCCACTGGAATCACAGCTTTTCGGCTATTCAGTGAGCTTTTCTCGAAAGAGCTCACAGTTCTCCATCACATTTGCTCTTTCTGATTTTCTTTTTTTCTCACTATCAGTCTCACTGCTTTTTTCTTAATTTTTGGGAAACTAGTCCTTCTGAAACACTAAAAATGTGTAAAATTCTGTTCTTTTTTTGCCCATTTTGAACATTAGCAAGCAGTGAATACCATTCCCTGCTTGACCACTTAGCTTTACTTGTCACAGAAAGGTCCAGAATAGATTTGGTGTGGAGTGAGTGTTCTAGGGTAGGAAGTGACCCTTACAACTTTTAGAAAAAATGTCTTCAAAATAGTCTCAGAGGATATTGCAGTTCTTTTCATACATGAAGCTTGTAAAGAAAAGAATTGTATATGTGAAATCTTGTTGCAACTGGTTTGAATCCAGAAGTTCTTGTTCAGTCCATCATAGTCAAGTCAGAAATTATTTTCCTAACATTTGAGGCTCTTTGTGTAGCAGGTTGTATTTCAGCTGATGATTTATTTATGAATCTGAAGAAAAAGAGTATTTATGACTGCAATTGTGGGATAAATTGTAGAATTTTACCTATACACAAAACTGAATCACGAAACTTCAGCGTATATTTTATTCACAGTTTCCTTCCTAATATATTATTTAGCAAACATAACATTACCTCATTACTTGAGCAGCAGTGTTGATCTGCTTGAGGGCAGGAAGGCTCTTTGGAGGGATCTGGGCAGGCTGGATCGATGGGCCAAGGCCAGCTGCATGAAGTTCAACAGGGCCAAGTGCCGGGTCCTGCACTTGGGTCAGCACAACCCCCTGCAACGCTACAGCCCTGGGGACAAGGCGCTGGAAAGCTGCCCAGGGGAAAGGGAGCTGGGGGTGCTGGTCGACAGCCGGCTGGATATGAGCCAGCAGTGTGCCCAGGTGGCCAAGAAGGCCAGCGGCATCCTGGCCTGCAGCAGGAACAGTGTGGCCAGCAGGACCAGGGCAGGGATTGTCCCCCTGTACTGGGCACTGGTGAGGCCGCACCTCGAATCCCAGGTTCAGTTTTGGCCCCCTCACCCCAAGACAGACACTGAGGGGCTGGAGCATGTCCAGAGCAGGGAACGGAGCTGGGGAAGGGTCTGGAGCACAAGCCCTGTGAGGAGGGGCTGAGGGAGCTGGGGGTGTTCAGCCTGGAGAAGGGGAGGCTCAGGGAGACCTTGTCGTTTTGTACAACTACCTGAAAGGAGGGTGCAGAGAGGGGGGTTTGGTCTCTTCTCTCTAGTGACAAGTGAGCGACAGGACAAGAGGACATGGCCTCAAATCGTGTCGGGGAGATTTAGATTGGATATTAGGAAAAATTATTCACGGAAAGGGCTGTCAGGCACTGAACGGGCTGCCCAGGGAGGGGGTGGTGTTACCATCCCTGGGGGTATTTGAGAGACGTGTGGATGTGGTGCTCAGGGACATGGTTCAGTGGTGAACTTGGCAGTGCTGGGTTAACGGTTGGATTTGATGATCTTAATGGTCTTTTCCAACCTAAAAGATTCTATGATTCTAAGCAATTCTGTGTGTGATCTTTGCCCCAAAGAGTTTGCAGTCTCATTCAGGCACCAAAGATTTTTTAGCAGAAGAAAGCATAATGCAGTAATTAGTTTTGAAATAAACAGGCATCATTTCAGATTAGAGAGGATGCACTTTAATTAAGGCATCATCCAGAAACCTTCATCTGCAAGCCATGCATTCTGCACCAGTGATAGCAGTTTCATTCTTTCACTGAAAGCAGAAACCAGTCCTCTTAGATTATGACAGTAAAATAATATTACCTATGCCTAGGTCATAGGTCCATCAACAAACCACAAAGGATAGTGATTTCAGAAGCCATACATTATGTTTAATCCTTCTTACTGAGCGCACTTCCCTGCGGTTTGATTTTGCTGGGAACTGAAACCATTAAGGTGCACGGTCCTCAGGCAGAGTTACAGCGCTGAGAATTATTCCACCACAGTTCAGAGCAATTTACCACGTCTCATAATGCCTGAATACAGGCAGCCCATAAATGCAAATGGGAAGAATCATTTCATTAAATTATTTTTATAACTGCATAATTTTAGTAATTAAAAACTTTAGTTATACCGATGCAGGAGCGAGCAGAATATTATACTAATGCAATGCACTTATTAAATTTTTAAGGCTGACTAGTAAATTTGTGGGCAATGCAAGCCATAGTTAAAAAGCTTTGAGGAGAAAAATGGTTGAACAGCATTTTGATTACTACAAATATATTTATGGGAATTGTCTCCCCAAATTCAGTTTGGTGGGAACAGATGGGCTTTTTCTTGTACCTGATTCTATGGCTATTTTGCTGTGCTTCAGATGTTTCTCAGGCACAGGTGTTTCTAGGCAACATTTACTGAATTCCCTGAGGAAAAATATCAGCATAGGAAAAGCAAAACTAAAAGCTGTCTGACCCAGGAGTCCTATTGAGTTAGCCTGTTGTCTAGTCCTGCAGTTATTCAAGGCCAAAGAAATATGCTCATTTATTTATTTGGGCTGTGGGTTAAGCTTTTAGGTTATGATCTTCAAAAACAGTGAGAAATCTAAACTCAGTAAAGCCCAAGACATATGTAAGGAAGCATTGAACATACATTGCTCATCAAATACTGATAATTACACAGTCGTCTCCATAGGCACCCACAGGACATGGCAAACAGGCAACAGAGTATACGCATTACATGGAAATCCTGATTTTATATATCTTTTATCCTGCCAAAATAACTGCATATCCCACAAAAAATACAAGTAAGGGAGCTGGGCTCTGCACAGATTTAGTCGCAGCATCTGGTCCCAGGTTAGCTTAAAGGAAAAAGGGAGAAGTCATCTCACCTTTCATAATTCATTAGAAATGTAAGTTAGACACTACAAATGATTCAAAAGAGTACATGACGCTTTTTTTCATTGCCTCGTCTCTATTTCTCTGCCAGAAAGCTTTTATATCTCAGCTTCTTACAAGATCGTTAAATTACTAGTCAAAAGAACAAACCTTTCAAAAGATTTAGAGGTTTTACCTTCTGGATTATATACCATGGTGATTTAATGCTAACATGCTGCGGTGCTGATTAGGGCAATGCCATTCATAAGAATTTATGGGCTGCTCAGAATATAACCTAAACGATGATTGTAACTATCTACCAAGTTGTTCTGTGGGCAGGGGGACTGATGTTGTGTCCATGTCCCTCAAGACCTCTCCCATCCCTGTCATCCCATCTCTGCCTCCTTCAGCAGCCCCTGTCTGTGGCTGGGGCAGAGCAGCAAACGCCCCCGCCAGTTGCCACTCACGCCACACAAAACCTGCGATGGGTTCTAGGTGTAAAACCAGCACGCTCAGAAGGAGAAAGCTGGTGAATTGTCCTGGTAGAGAGAGGCTTTCTCTTTTCCTGGTGCCTTCAGAAGTCTGTTTATTCTTACTGCTATCCAAGCAAAGGCCAATTTGTCACCACGGCTTTAGGCACCTGCTAGAAACCAAGATCACAGGTCCTTTGTCATTCATGGAGATTTGCCTTTGACCTCAGTAGTTAAAGAAACATTACTGAAATCCTTAGGCTCTCCCCTTGCTCCTGCTTGCTCCTCCCACAAGTCATGTTGATGGTTATACCTCCTGTGCCTGATCACAGGTAAGTACACACACCAGCATTACAAACAGCAAATCCCGGCTGAGAATATACAATTTACAGTTTCACCTTCTCTGTGCTCTGCTGTAACTACGAGGTAACAACTCATAAAGAAAAAGGCACGACAGCAAAAAAGGGAGAACAGTGGGGCGAAATTCTCCTTTCTTACCCTGGAATTGCTCTCTGGAGCTATGCAGCTGAAGTAAGTGGATTTACACTCAAGTAGATTAAAGCAGATTTAGTTCCTAGGCTGTCACCCATATCTGCCTCTTATCATTGTCATGGTTGTACTATACTGTCTAAAACTGTCGAGGAATGATACCACCACCTAACACTGTCCACAGGTCTGTAATTTCAACTCTACAATAGCGAGGTTTTAGCTGCTGCTGAATTTGGCCTCTGCTTTGGTTCTTTAAGAGAAAAAGATGTTCATAGCCCTAGTATTTTCCTAAGTGGCATCCATAGCGCTGCTCACTCCCATTAGCACCAATTTCACTTCACCTCTGATCAAGCAACACCCTGAATGGCTTTAAAGAAGGGGAAATACAAGGTTGCTTCTGATCTTTCTAACAGCAGAGCAAATCAGGAACCGCCCCATAAGTGATTAGAGTTCCTCCCATCTAAAACTGCCATTAAACCAACTCCTAAGATGGGAAATAGTAGCTAGTTACACACAGCTAATGGGAAAGAGGATTGTCTCACACTCCTGCATGTTGCTTCCAGCACTCAGAGAAAACAGGGCTGGAAAGAACCCCCAGAGGTCCTCCTCTGCATTTCTGGGTCATTGATATGGGATTCTGTGATTTCCCACAGAAGCTCATGCCATTCACTGTGGATGTGGAAAAAAAGGTGATTCCCCCCATCTTTGCAGCTGCTCTCTAAGTAGTAATTGAAGGCTGTTACGATGTCTTACTTCACTCTTCTCCAGAGTAACATCCCCAGGTGCTTCAGTATTTTCTTATGTCATTTTTTCTCGATCTTTGATCGCTGTCTTTGCCGTCTTCTAAGCTCTCACCGGTTGGTTTAGATCTGTTCAAACTATGGTGTGAGAAGCTGAACATAGGAACTTGAAAGCAAAATGTGTACCCTACTAGGTGTGGCTGCCTTTGTGGGGAGCAGGGTGCTAGGCGTGTGCCCGAAGACAGCATCATAGGTCTTCTGAGCTAAGCGGCTTTCTTTTCAGCCTCCGCCGTATCTCTGTCACCTCTGGCTGTTACATTACATACCCACCTGTGATAATCGTTCTGCAGTCAACGTAAGCTCTTATTTCTTGGTTTGCAGGTGCAATTTTTGTCAATAATTCTACTATTGAAGAGTTCCTGCACTCTGAGAAGCTGAACTGGTTGATGCCCTGAGACTCTCTCCCTCTGGCTGAATTCTCTTGGTATTTAGACTGGCCCTCTTCTCCACTGGAAACTTTGCTGCTAGCTTTGTTTATCAGAGACTGTAATAATTAATTTCCTATTACTTTACTGTGATGATGGATTAACCTATTTGAGGATCTGAGGGCAGACTCCAGCTGTGAAGAGAAGAGCAGAACCACAGCAGGCATTGCCATTGCGGGCACCGAGGAAGCCTGAGAGCCTGCTGCCTGCTCAGAGAATCCAGGAGTGGGCATTTCCATGTAGAGTGCATCTAAAAACCATGGCTTCATGCCACGCACAATTGCCTAGAATTACACATTGGAAAGTTAAAAGCTGTGCATAGCCAACAGTAAACTAAAATTTTCTATGCATAGCAGAAGAAATGCTTGACCACTGTACGGTATTTGTAGAAGAAATCATCCGCAATCCCATTCAAACTGCAGACGGAGGAAATCCATTAAAAAGAAATCACATTATAGTGTTTGTGCTTATGTCTTGCATAAATGTCTTGCTCTCTATAAAGTTTGACTCTGATGAGAAGGAAAGCTGTGGGAGGAATGATTATGTGCTTATTTTCATAGAAATGATCCACCAGTTTCTGATGAAAACAATACAGAATTGTGCCTGAAAGTTACCAGCTCTGACATCCGCTCGCTATATTCATTTTCTTCTACAAATACCTAAGTCCTGAGATAAATCTGAAAGTGCTTTAATCTCTTAAGAAAATGAACAAACTCAATTGTGGAATGGTAAGTTTGTTACTGGCAGCTCCACAAGCTACAGAACAGCGTCCTTTTGTGGCAATATTTGGATTTATGTCTTGTTTGGGGTGCAGTCACTGAAGAATCTGGTCTGTGACAGCAAAGTAGATATGTCATCCTTTATGACATGCATTCATTGTGAGAAAGAAGCTGGCAAGTTGCTGATTCTTTCTCATTACTCTCTCCCCACTGTCTGAAACACATAATAGTGAAAACATCCAACCCAAGCCCCAAAACCGAACAAAACGTGGATGTAGTTCTACATTTAACTTAAATAAGGGTTTGTTTAAAACCTTACAAGCTGTCATATCCAGCATCACTAAAAAGCCTAAAGCAGAAAGCAAATAAAAGAGAAATCTTAACTCACATCCAGGTACAAAAGGACGGCATTATGCATGTGCAATTCACTTACACTTATTCAAATAACTTCTGAAAACACTACCCCACATTCTACTGTGAATCCCAACACAAAGAGTAAAACACTACTTTGTCTGCATCTCAACAATCATCTCATCTAGTTGGTCTTGAAGAGAATGAGGTATTTTCTAAGTATCTTGGCAAGAATATCCAAAATTTATATTCATACAGGGACATTAGGCATCTTGGAAATTTTTAACTTTCTCCCTCTTCAAATTTAGTATTTTGTTTATCGTAAATAACGAAGATCTCATCCTCCCTGGTGCTGAGGTCTTGGTCTTCTCCTACATAATGCCCTGCAGATTTGCTGGACTGGGAGATAAGACTCCAGCTTCTTGTGGTGTTCCCACTATTCCCACTGCTATGAGGATACTCACTGTGGACATGAATGTTTTTCTGTGTTGTAGCAGGGTATCTGAATAGCTCAGGACTCAGACCATTTATCTCCTTTCAAAATCTGTATGGCTGAATTATATGGCCCAGAAGAAATCTTTTATATTTACATAGAGTAAACGGGGAATGCCACAGTGGTATGGCAAAATTAATTTGTTTTTGTAACAGGAATGTTGCTTGTTACAACCATTTCAATAGAAAGATAACTGGATGGGCTTGCACGTTATTCATTCCTTTTCAGTGTGGAAAATCCTAATGTATCAATTGATCATGTATTTTATTTTGCCTTAATATAATGAGCTTGAATTTCCTCTAGTTGAATCCCTAATCCACAGGGGAACTCAGTTCAGCTGGACTGGCCATGCTGAGTCATAACAATTCAAAAGTTGAGCAGACAGAAATCCAATTATCCCCTGGCCCTTGCTGTAGAACTGTGAGCAAAGGTTGGTGGGCGAGACTAAATGACAACGGAAATCTTACCCATTCAGATCCTTCTAGATCGTTACTGCTCTAGGGATCAAGTAATGGTCCCAAACTCCGGTTTTCACCTTGCCTCCTGCAATTTCAAAGTAACTAAATGTAATCTGAACAGGTACCCTTTTTACATCATGGCACTGTGCAAAATACATCTGCTTTATCAAAGAAATTTGCAGCCAAGAGGAATCACGTACTTAAAACTACCACAGTAGTGTGCCTGCACCTTCAAGGGCCACATAGCTAACAGGCAAGGCAAATTACATCAGTGGAGCCGTTCACTGTAAACCAAATACTTCAAAGTGCTCATGCCTCCTTGTAGGTGTTCAACAGGTGGGATCCATCTCATTTGCACGTATCCTCTCTCCTCTCTCATGGCCATTGATCACCAGACCTGGCATGCAACCCAGCACTTAGAGTAAGACTGATGTACTCCCAATGGCTTCTTTGTGGTCTGGACACTTCTATATGCAAAACCCTAAGAAAAACGATCACTGACCTTGAGAAACTTCAGGACCTGTGGTTGACATGTCTGGAAGATGTGGAGTAAGAGGCAGCTGTAAATGGAGTCTGGGAACAGAATCAAGTAAAGCACCCTCTAAACTACTGTTTATTATGTTGGCCCACTCAAGAAGACACATGGCTGTTTTTAAAGGTGGGAGTCTTGTCACTCAGCCCAGCAGCTTGGATGCTGCCTCTGCCACATGAACTAGCAGAGTGGAGCACCAGCAGCTATGGAGAATGCCCTGGTGTGTTGGGAAAGGTCTGTACACTACATTTTTGCAGTCCTCGCTTAGGCAGGAGTGAACCCACTTTACTCATGCTCCACGCTAGCACAGAGACATGTGTTATCTCTCAGCAGACTGTAATAATAGAGGCCTATTTCATTAATCCAGGCTTCCAGCGAGGTCTGAACATCAGGCAAGTTATCTCTTACCCACCCACACAAGAACAAGTAGATACACTCTGGCCACATCAAATGTGAGGAAAATGCTTACTCCCTCTGAACAAGGACCTTGAGCAAAGCCACTTATTTAGCACAGAAACTAATGGTAGTTTCCTGGGTATCTGGGGTTTCACTAGGAGTCTGACTCAAAAAGTAGCCAAGAACTGCCCTTCACTTGGACATGTAATGACAAGAGATCATGACAAAATGATCTACACATCTTCAGGAGAGGAGCTCAAAGGGTGGCTTGCTAACTTTGTCTGCCAAATGAGTTTGTGCTCATATCCAAGATACACAGGCATACAGAAATTGCAGAGTGTTAGCAAGATCATAATTCAGACCTAATGGCTAATGAAGATCAGTGATTTTTGTGACTGAAATTTTAGATGACACAAAATGTGAGCAAGATGTGGATGTCAGCAAGAAAAGAAACATAAGATTAGAAACTTCCTCGCACTTAGCTATCCCCTCAGGTTCCTCTCCGTTTAACATTAATTAGTTGATTAACTTCTCATGGGTGTCCTGGGACAAGTAAGGCTAGAGAACAGATTTGGAGACTGATCAATCTACAGTGGGGGACCATCCAAGCACCCGCTGAAGGTCTGAGAAGGTGTTAAGATCCTTGAGAGAGAAGCAGATAAACAACACTTCAAATCGGAAGTAGACCACTGAAATCTAATTAGAAGAATGTCCCACCTCAGAAAAACATATTTGCCAACACTCCAGCAGTGTCTTAAGACCTGTGCTGTCTGGCATAGTACACAGGTCGCTATGCCTCGCTCCTAAAGGTCAGTGACCACTAATTAAAATTTCACTGTACACCCCTCTTTTGAAGGCTGTCTCCTCAGCTTGCCATCTGGAAGGTTAGTAACGGACAGCTTTGCAGGCCGTGCTGCACCACTCAGATCCAAAGATGAATTTCAAACACTTCTGATTGCAGCAGCTGTTCAGATCTGTCTTTTAGGATGGTTCACAGAGAAAAGGCCCCCTATGAACATTTGGGTTCAGTGTCAAGGCTTTAACAGGGACTGATTCCAGTCCTGGAGATGTTCATGTTGATGACTAATGCTGGGCACGTAAATAATAACTAAGGGTAACGTGAAAGGATAACAAGAGATTTTTTGTGGCCATCTGCGAGGAGAGAGAAGCTGAGACTCTTGGCTGAACACCACCCGAGGCTGCTTTGACAAGCAAACAGCTTCAGCCAATGTTTGCTACCATCTTCCCTTACATGATGTTGAGCCTCAGGCTTGGAATTCATGTACAAGTAATAACACAGGCAGGTTACACTTTCCCTTTTAGCATCAGAGAAAGATTAGCAAAAGTTTCCTGGACAATAAACTTCTGTACCTTCTCTGTGACTCTTTTGGACATTCTGGGGGAGTTGGTGGTGATACATTCACAGCTATGACACTGGAAATACATAACCCCTGGGGTGGCATTCATAAGCATGCTTAACTCAAACTACTTCGAGGGTCTCAGCTCTCTCTTTTTCAAAGAACATCCCACTTAATGATGTCTTTCAGCATTAAGTAACTGGTGTTTGCTTGTGCCTGGCATTTGTAAAGGTCTCAGAACCAACAAATCCTGTGCTTCAATATTAGTGTGTGGCTTTGGTTTCCTCCTACGACCTCAACTAATTTAACCATTCTGTGCATCCAAGCCAATGCCTAAGAGGTGCAGAGGAGCACAAGGACATACAACGCAGGGATGCTGTTCGTGCTTGGAAAATGATGTTGCATTCTGCACCCCAAAACCCATGTAGGGCTGTAGCCTTTTACCACACACAGATCATCAGCCACTAAGGGGCAAAGACACTTGACCAAGCTGAGCTGTCCCACCTGCAGGGAGTCCTGTTTCCTGGTAACGTGTTGCAGCCCATATAATAGAAAAACAGCATCCAGAACTGTAGGCAGTGTTCCCCGGAGAGGAAAAATTTGCAGCTAGAGAAAAGGCTGTTGTTTGTTACAATATTCTGGCACTGCTTAGCATTTTGATCTAGTTCTCTTTGGGAGACATCTTGGGATGGAGAATGTCTCACCTTATCAGCGACGGACAGCAGCTGCTGCACAGGGACAGGAGGTCTTTAGGTGATCGGCTGCACTGGGAATAATTTGAGGAGAGTTAATTAGTTCAGGGTAAACCAAGAAGGGATCTGATTAGCCAGAGTACTAAAAGCCAATTACTTCCAGAACACAGCTAAATGGCTTTGCAAAGGTAGGAAAAGACAGCATCTGATAGCTTTTCCAACACATGAGCTCTGATCACTAAAAAAATTACTTCTTGCACTTCTCCAGAAAATTTAGTTCTGGATGAGGGCAGATTTGGGGGGGGAAGGTTTGCATTTTTTTTAATAAATAATTTCTGCAAGGGCTTGTAACATACCCAGCTACTCATGAGCAGGCTTTAATGTGGAGAAAAACCTTATCACCATGAAGTAGGATTTGTTTTTAGAACCACTGCTGGAAGCAAACTGATCTTCCCTGCAAAACTGTCCCTTCTTCAAGTGGAGCTCACTCGCAGGCAAACTGGCCACCCTGGGAACAACATCAGGTCAGCCTCCCACCAGCTGGTCCCATCTTCTCCGGCACGAAGGAACTGTCCTGTGTGCAACTAAGGATCCGAAGATTTCCTTCCCATGGGTTGCACATTAAAATACCTAATAACTCCGCTTGTGGTCTTAGCCCATAGGTGAAACATTAAGAAGTGCATTTCTGGACATTCAAACACATTCGATAGCTTGCATAACATTTATATAACAACAAAAGGATGCTCAAGGCAGGCAAAGCTAAGAATATGAGCAAGAAACGGACCATCTGTGGGCTGGTGTGTGGCTGCTTCTGTGGCTGCTAACACTCAGTTCCAGCTGGACCTGTCAGCTCCTGTCTTGTAAGCATGCTGTCAATGCAAATTGACAGGAATCCCCGGGATTCAAGCCTCAGAACGTATTACCTTATGCAACGCTAATTGTTCACAACAGGACGGATATCACAGGAGAGGATGTTTGACTAATTGCATATCAAATTGCGCCCAAGCCAAAAACCAGTCGCAGAAGAGGCAGTATGTAGTTTCAGACAGGGTGAAATGAGATCATGTGAATGCATGAACTCAGCCACTTAGGTTCTGCTTAAATTCTCACGGTAAATATTCAGCAGAATTTGCAAGGCCGTAAGCCAGTGCTCTGCGTGAATGTGAATTGCATCTGTAGCATGTATTGAGCTGTGTCTTGTATAATTCATGAGAATAGCCACACGGGGTCATACCAAAGGTTCGTTTAGCTCAGCATCCTGTCTCTGAGCCCAAACGGTGAAAGATGTGTACAGAAAGAAGCATAAGAAACGGGATAAGCATAGCACACTCCTTCCCCTGCTGCACTCAATCTTGTGACAGTCACTAGTTCTGGGATTTCTGGAGGCTGTTCCTGCTTCCTAGAGTTTAATGGCCTATGGAAGACCTTTTTTCCCTGATTTTGCCTAATTGCTTATTCAGCCCATTCACACGCATTCACACATTCCAAAACATCTTGTGGCAAGGAGGTGCGCAATTTAATTATGTATTGTGTGCAGATGCTGTTCCTTTAATTTATTGTAATTAAGAATTTCATGTGTTGCCCCCTAATTCTTGTTATAAGAAAGAGCAATCTTTCCTTACTTATTTTTGCAATTTTCACTTCCTCCCATAGATTGCTGTATATTGTTTGAAGAAAATAAAATATTGAACTGATTTATCTCAAATATTAAAGTAATAATAGATCACATCTATTTGTTACCTTCCAGCTGTATCTTGATAGTGGGCCTGTACTGTATTCCAGGTACAAGAAAATATCTCTCTGCAGTGCTCAGGCTTTGAATACAAATTACAGCATGACCATGCCTCCAGTATTATTATCCACTGGACAACTGGGATTTAGAAACTCTTTATACCTTGTCTGGCTAATATGCCCATTCTCAAAGTCTGTTCTTTTTATGCTTTGTACCAGATATATAAAACCACGACTTCGGTCCAACAGAAAGACAAAACAATGCTGTCGCCCTTTTCTCCTTGTCTTCACACCTAACATTCTGCAAAGTGCACAGTCCTCTCAGCATAACAGGACTTCCCCAGGAGTACCCGGAGCTAGCTGGTGCTGTTGCATCTAACAGCCTGGTACACAGTGGGGAAAGAAAACCCATTTTGCTGAAGAGAACCGAAGATTCAGGCATCAATGGATGCGCTTCTCAGGAGCTGGGATATTTTAAGCTCCTTTTTTAAAATGACGTTTCTGTAGGACACAGAACATTTAGTTCAGTCATTCTGAGTAAACTGATTAAAATCTGCCTGATGTAGCTCTGTGTGACCAATGGGGATGCATCGAGTGGGTATTTATACTGCCCAGCAGGAAAGTTTGGTTTTCCCATGGCCATGAGTGATGGGGCTTCTAAAGAAACGGCCTGACAACCAGTGTGAAAGGATGGATGGCAGGCCCAGGGGCCAGCAGGCTGCAGGTGACTGTGGCCACGTAAGGACCTTCAGCCCTTCCTGGCCACCATGCCCTGCCTTCGTCTTGCCCTTGCTCTGACCTCCCGGTGCTGCTCGACGCATACGTCAGGCCTTGGCCCGAGCTGCGTGTTAGCCAAAAGACGAGCAGGAGCTGAGTGACCAGTCACACCTTCACAGGTCCCCTCCAACCTCCACCCTCCTGTGTGGCCCCGTGTTTTGGGTTCACTCCTAAAGCACCTCCATTCAGCCCTGATGCCCTCTGAAAAGGATGCTGGGACAAGGGAGGATCCCAAACTCCTCCCTGAGGTTTCATCACAAAACTGCAGCTCCCCACTCCAGAACATCCTACAGCAGACACAGTCCGAAGAGAGAAAAGAGCGTTTTATTGCGGCCATCGACCGTGGGGCTCCAGGAGTTGCAGCAGCTCTCATCAGTCCATAGAGGCAGGAAGAGGCAGGAGTTCGTTCCCCTCTCTTTGGGAAACCCCGTTTGTGCAGAATTGTTCCTGGCACAGACAAGAGAACTGATGCTGGCACTGGCTACGGGCTGGCTCTAGCGCCTTATCCTCATGGGTAATGCCCTTTGGGAGCTGTGCGTGTGCACTGAGGCACAGTGCCCCTGTGCCACGCAGCAGGGCTTGCTGGGAGCCCCTGGGCAGCCTCCATGGAGTTATTCCCAGAGTCTGCGCAGCACCATCCCTCCCCGTCCCTTGCCAGCCAGTCAGACTGACTTAGAGCAGGGCTGAGAGCTGTGAAAGATGGGCAGCAGAGCCTGGTACACACCTGGGCTTCCCCACCTGCTGCTCCCTTCTCCGCCTTTTCACTGCTCCATCCCCAGCAACGTTTTCTCCCTTCCTCCTTTTCCATGTGGCTTTCACTCTCCTCTTCCCAGGCCTCTTTTCTCTTGCGGTTTCTCTTCTTCTCCTTGTCCTGGGGAGGGCCTGCAAATCTTTTCATCCTACAGTGCTGTCAGATAGGGAACGCCATGCTCCGCTGGAGTCAGTTCTGATTTGAACCAGAGCGAGCTCATTTTACCTTCCATCCACTGCAAGGGTCACCAGCTCTTCTGGGCGCCCCAGGGAGTCTGTTGTGGTGTCGGGGGTGGTTGGAGGCAAAGCTGGAGGTGCCTGCAACAGAAGCGTCGGAGTCGGCAGGTGGCAAGGGGTGACCTGGAGTGGCAAGCAGCTCTTTGCCAAATTGCTACTTCAGCTCTCAAGATCCCTTTGGCTCCTTGGCATCAGCCACATTTTGCACAGTCCCTCCGCAACCCCAAACAAGACCTGATGAAGCTCTGACAAAGTAGGACCTGAGCAAATCCCCTCTGAAGTTGACAGCTACTCCTCTCTCTCTTTTTGTAGGTGTTTTGGGGGGCATTTTGGTTGATTAAGCACAGGACGAGTTCATTTGAGAATCACGCTTGCCAGTTTTCCTCACTACGTGTCAGGCTGGGGGGTGGAGGAATAACCCTAACACTCACCAGCTCTCCTGCCAGGAAGAGGCACGGCCACAGCTTGGCCCCTTCAGGAAATGTCTCCCTACAGCAGACGCGCTGTTGCAGTGTTTGGGGACCTGACATAGCTCTCCCGTTCCAGAGTGCACCGCCGTATCTCCGCCAGCTTCTTGGGCGGCACCGAGCAGAGCAGGGTGGACACGTGGCAAGGCTTCCACCTGATATTCAGTGTCCGCTGTGACTGCAGGGCCACGCTCCCTTCCAAACGCTCATCTAGAAAGAGGAAGCATGTGTGACAAAGTGACTTCTTGGCATAAACAAGAGCTAACGCAAAACCCACGCGGTGAAGCCCTAAACCACTGATGTCCTCAGCCCCTCAATGGCCTGTGTGCAGGCATCAGCTTATCTTGCAGAGAAAACCCTTCATGCCTTGAGAGGCAGTGGCCACTCAGAGGCCACGGGACGAGAGAGGCTGAGAAGGCAACGCTCAATGCCCACCCCTGCCAGAAACGATTCTGAGGTTTCTGGCATCCCTAGCCCCAACCTGTGCCAATCCTCCGTCCCTCCTCTTACCTCTGGATCCCTCCATGGGGGCTGGTGGCTCCTGGGCTGGTGGGCAGGAGAGGTTGCTGGCCTCCTCCCCAAAGAGCTCCCTGTGGTTCTCCATCATGAAATCCACCAGCACCTTCACCTGTGCCCATCAAAGCCTCGGTCTCAACCAGCTGCCTGAAAATGGACCAAGCAGCCTCTCCCACCCCCAAGCCTTGCCTCTGTGCAGAAGGTTGTGGCTGTGGGGCTGCTCTTCCAGGCAGGCGCCCCCCCCTAGCATTTCCTCAAGGGAAGAGGCAGCCAGGGACCTCTGAGCAGCCAGGTTCTGATGGTGAGGGAAGGCTGCAGCCAGCAGGTCAGTACCACGTACCTTCTCTGTCACCTCCAGCATCACTTCCAGCGGAAGCTGATCATCCCTGGCTGGGCTCAGCAGGTTCGGCCCAACGCAGATGGCCAGGTTGCTGCAGCTCATCCTGCAGACTTGGGGCCACTGGCCACCGCCCTGTCTTGGTCTTACTAAAGTACTCCTTCCCAGCTGACACCCTGATCCACCATATAAGGCCCTGAATACATCTGCTTTGAAATGTTGGCTAGTGGTTTCCACAAAAGCAGGACCCACTCTCGTTATTCTCCCCTTTAGCAAACCCCACTATTTAGGAGCCACCACTTGTTAGCACTCACCGATGCAATGCACTAATACTTTGCACCTCCATTCCCTCTTTCATTCCCCCCCCCCGGGTGTTAGGATTGCAGTCCTTCATCCTAGGAAACAGAGCAGAGATGAACAAGGATAGAGGATTCCACATGCCTTTGGCTCAGAAGTTGCTGAAGGCTGGACCATTCATGGACAAGAAGGATCTCTTAGCTGAGTATTCAACTAGACTATTGAAGCTCTGTCCAAAATCAAAATTTGTCTCCAGTTAGTAGGATGCCAAAGCCATAACTTACAGGGAATTTTCTGCTGTCACAAGAGAATTAGCATTGTTTTGAATATCCCCACTTCTTTATTTTAAATGGAGGTTTAACAGTCAAATCCATGAGGGTTTTCTTTTTTTTTTTTTTTTTTTGTTGCTTGAATCCAATATTCCGATCATCTCCAGTTTTTTATTTCAAACATTTTTCCTGTAAATTAAAAATAAATTATTGAATCGATTGATATTCCCACCCTGTTTCAGCTCTTCTCTGAGACTGAAAACGCACTAGACCTGACTCGTTTCAACACAGAAGCACCCTGACAAAAAGAGGGCTTTGAAGAAACGTTTCTCAAGCAGCTGTTACAGAGGCAGGCTGAGAGCTTCCCAAGCTCTCCCACTGCCCGCTCTGCTGCCTGCCCATTACCCCACCCCTCCTCTCTGCAGCTTGTCAGTGCCATTCAGGCCATTGGCACGTCCAAATACGGGGGCTGCTTTATCACCCGGCAGACTCCGCGCTTATCGAAACGGTCGAGGGAGCTGTTTGGGGTCCTAGTTACACGCAGGAGAGCGGAGTCGCAAGCTCCAGGCTTGCGTTTGTAGTGCAGTGCTTTAGTCCTCGAGCCGAACTGGCATAGCGGAGGTGACTCTAACAACCACCTCAGGAGGAGGCGTGCGCAGCCGCGGGATGGCATCGCGCAGCGCTAAACGAGAAGGGAAAAACTCTCCGACTTTCCCTGCCCAGCGCGTCTTGTTGGTCAGGAGTCCAGGAGGTCGGAGAGGTGCGGGTGGTAGGTGACACAGAGAACTCTCAGCATCAGCTGGTGTGCAAGCGCACACAGCTTCATCTGTAAAATTAATATATTCCATCCTGACAAAATAATCCAAGATAAGTGAGGAGTCAACCAGAGCTGCTCTTATTAGGATGCAATATAATTAATTTCAAATTACCTATTTAGGGAAATTGTGATGATCAGCGTTATGTTATCTCTCCAGATGACAGGGTTATTAGCTTCAGGCTGCCCGAGGGTGCGAAGTAGGAACAAACTGTAGTTAAATCGCAGGCATGTGCATGCCACGTAACACACCAATACCCCCTCCCTGTTTTATCGCCATCATGCCCCCCGTGGCCATACGTCCTTGGTCTTTTACTTGTTTGACCCCTGGCCTGTATTTAAAAACTACTGACAATCGAAGGTCAGTACAGTCACTCATTACTGGCTGTGAACAATATTAATCAGAATTGAATTTCTGCTGCTGCAACACAGTGTGAAACACACTTTCTTCAAACACCTCCTGATTTTCTCTCCCAACCTCCCAGATTTCATTAGAATTACCCAACTAAACTTCATCTCGTGGTGTTCAGGTCACGTACACAAAATGTTTACCAGATAAACAACACAAAAAAACCCACCCCAAACCAACCCAAGACAAAAACAGACTAAGAAATGAATATAATAAGGACATGAAATGTCAGCCTTGGGGCACTGCAAAGGCATAGAGAGGGATTTGAATCGGCAATAAAAAAAGATTATGTTTATTCTTCAAAACATAAACATTTTTCATAGTGACATTCAGCTGCTTATACAAAACAATACTGCAATCCTAAGAGTTAGTCTAATGGCACTCCTTGGTACTCCCTCATCCTGAACTTCTGAATTCCTAGTGGCTCATCCATCTCCATGCCCCACGCTACCTTGCCCCATAGGATGACAAGGATGACGTCCCTTGGCCGACGTATCCCTCAGATCCTGACTCCCAGCCATGGGGCGCAGAGCTGGAGGACCCGCCCAGGGGGTCAGCCTCATCCACATCACAGGTGAGAGGACACACATCCTCAGACCTTGCTTCCCACAGGTTTGCATCAAAGCAGTTGATGTGAGTTGGGATCGGGCTCCAGCTCGGCATCAGTCCCATGCTGACAATTTGATTCTGTGCAGAAAATTCTCTGCAGGAAAGTTCCAGTGGGCAGGCACGAGTAAGAGTCACTGGCAGCATGACAGTATTGAAAACAAAGTTAGGGACATCCCTTTCTTAGCTGGAAATAAAGGATACAGCCACCTGGAAAGCCTGGGCAATGCTTTATTCTAAGTGACCTTTTAGGTATCATTTATCTCCCTACATAGGTTTTTTTCTGAAGAGAAAACAATATACATCCCTATTATATTCAAATTTGCTTATCACAAGGTTTATGTTATTTTTTAAATGGTACCTACCGATTTTAGTGTGTTTTGATAGAGTTCTTTTTGTTGAACAAATTCACAACATTCTTTACAGAAATAGAGCTCAGAAATTAGCTCTAATTTAAAGTTCAGTGTCAACAAAATCAATACCTTGTAGCTTTGGTGATCTGTCCGTGTCTGTTTAGAGACAGAATTTATTGCATTTAGAATAGAAATGGACATAATAAATTCCACACGTACAAAAGAAATAGAGATAATTAGAATTTCAACAACCAAAACAAGACCAGTTCAGCAAGAATAGATCAGACTGAGTCACTCAGAAATCTCTCTGGGGGAAGAGACACTTGCAACACATCTCCATCATTCATACATCTTTGGCTTATTTTGGGTATGTTTAATTAAACAGGGATCTCAGCAGAGGACCTTTATAAATGGGGTGGACATTCCTGTAGGAGTCTTTCACCTTGATTCTCCTGATGCAGCTTGTTCCGAGCTCCAAGGCAGCCCATACCTCTCCAGAGCTACCATACAGCTAGAGCATAATGCACGCTCCCAGCCAGCCAAGAGCACCCAGCAGTATGTTACAGCAGAGCCCAGGGGAAGCTGAACTTTTCCTGTTTGTGAGCAACTGAGCTGGAAAGAAAAATTCCAGAAAAGATCTGCTTAAAAATCTCCAGGCCCTGCCAAGAGGAGCTGACACACTACCGTTTCAACAATCCTGCCATGCAACGTACTCACTGGATCTCTGCAGTTAAATGGTTCCAGCCTTGAAATTGATTTTGAAAACAAGTGATGCTAACTCCTTCGTCTGGGTATGAACTGGTGATACCCCCTTGACTCTTCCCCATGCAGTGAGTCATGGTCCTCACAGTTCAACTCATGTCCAAACCAGAAATGAATCACGCCTCTTATTTTTAGAGGTAGCCACAGGCTCTGGCATATGTGAGTGTATTCAACACGGATGTTTTGAGGATTAAAGCACCCTCCTGACCTGAACTGGAAAGAATGAACTGTTTTATTAGCTGATCTGACCTTTGCTTATATTACAGTCAAACTTGCAACTTTGGTGATAATTCGTGGTTTATTGCCTTTCATTCTTGTTACTCCTATAAACCCTGAAAAGTGTGGTTCACATTTTATTCCCCTTCTATATAACCAGGGAAATCGTGTACTGAGTTCCCAAACATTTATACTCTGCAAATTCCCTTAAAGCAAAGATGACACTAAGGGTTCAGGCTGAAAAAAATATCAGGGCTTCTTTTGCCTGGTGGAAGCTGTATTCATCATGATGGTCTGGGACATCTGCCCAGGTTGATGGGTGTCACTGAGAAAGTTAACAACAGTTTTGTTTGGAAACGGAGCACATCATTTCTTATGGATATCGTAGTTGACAGAAGACACAGGCGTTGCCAGCCTGCATGCAGAGGAACTTTTCGTTTTTAAAAGAGGACTTGCACAGTTGGCATAGTGTTGCACTTCCAGTATAGCAGACTGTCAGAGAGAGAGAGCGATCCCAACATGATGATTGATTCACGGTGCTAGTGAAGAAATGCAGGCTGAGCAGCAGTTTACGTCTAGCTCATGTAGATGAGAGACAGCCAACCAGTTAAAGAAAGTGCAGCAAATGTGGGAAATGGAGGCCTCAAGAGCAATGAAATGACTGTCTCAGAAACACATAAGCCATTTGCAGCACAACTGAGAATCCAACCCAAATGTCCCAAGTCCCAGTCTAATAGCAACCACATAAGCATCCTTTGCTTACGCAGCCTGCCATCCTCCATCCATACTCTTAGCACGATGGTGGGAAAGACACCGGCAGTGCAGTATGAAGTGCATTGCAGAGGGCAAGTGGTAGGACGGATCCTGAGGCTCAGGCAGCCCTAGCTGTTGTTTTGTACTGGTTCTAATCAGGCTGTGCTGAAAGGCAATTTTTGGATTTCACTGTTTGTGCAGTGCTCATGGATGCGGCACCTGGTACATGTCTTATCCAATTTGAAAGCAGATCTATCTCACAGATCTTGGTTGCTGGAATGGATGACAGGGAAAAACTAGGGCTGAAACCATGTGTTGCTGTGATTGTGTTAAAAGGGCTAGATGAAAAGGAAGAATTACAGCTTCTATATCCTCATCGCTAAGAAGCATGTTTGCAGAAAGAAATATTTGTCCCTTTGGGTACCTAAATGCTTCCCCTTTGGGGACTGATCTCTATCAGGACAACTATTTAAAATTCTAGTGGGTTTGTATTCCATCCCACAAGTAATTTTCTAGAGCTGTTAGAAAAAAGGAATAATGAAGGGATGTTTAGTGGATCCGGGGAATATAGTCACCATTATCATCAGATCTGGGAGTCAGAGAGGTTTGTCACAATTGGCTGAGATCAGGATTATGTGAAATATTTTTAATACATGTCTTAGTGCTCTCAAGACCACGCATTTAAAGTTATTTTTATAGAAAAAGACAACTACACTTTTATAGGTTGTCCTCTGCCTTAGGGCAATTTTTACTGGTCAAACATATTTCAGCCAATTCAATAATTGGCCAGAACTGTGCTTTGCAAGTACCTTTCACGGTCTCCCTTGCCTTATAAGTCTATAAATAAAGAATAAACATATAACTTACCACTCAGCTGCATTTATTTAGGATGCAGTAAAAGCGGCAGAGGAAGGAGGAGGAAAAATGAAATCTTTCTGAGAGGGCACAAGTTCCTTCTGCTCTGCAACATGTCAGCTCCTCTCTGCTCAACATAGCAGAAGCTGACATTAGGCTTCTGGCAACACAAGGTTGAAGTGCAAAGCACCCGTGGTAACTGCACAGCAAATCACAGAATCACAGAGTCACCAAGGTTGGAAAAGCCCTATAAGATCATCCAGCCCAACCATCAACCCAATGCTACTGTACCCACTAGACCAGGTCCTCAAGCGCCATGTCTACACACTCCTTGAACACCTCCAGGGGTGGTGACCCCACCACCTCCCTGGGCAGCCTGTTCCAGTACCTGACCACTCTTTCTTTTCCTAATATCTTATCCTAATATCTATAAACCTCCCCTGATGCAACTTGAGGCCATAAGCTCTTGTCCTATCACCAGTTACCTGGAAGAGCAGACCTGCACCTGCCACCCTACAGCCTCCTGTCAGGTGGCTGTAGACAGCAATCAGGTCTCCCCTCAGCTTCCTCTTCTTTAGTCTAAACAACCCCAGCTCCCCGAGCCACTCCTCATTAGACTTGTTCTCATGAATACCATCTACTTGATATAACGTGAAGAAAACTCTGGTCTCTGGGAATTGATCTGTGGTCCCTCCAGTGAACCATCCTGTCTCAAAGTGTCCAAGAATAAGTGTTTCGGAATAACCACACAGATGGAGGGATATTTTAAACTTCACAGCAGGTTTGCTCTCAATCGCTAATATCAGAGGTCAGCTCAAAGCCTGAAATCATGAGATTTCATCATTTCCTGAAAGATGTTTTAGCAATAATTATTAGAACACTGATTATCCTTTATATTCATACAGATGTCTGATCCCTTTTCTCATCTTGCCAAATACTGTAGACCAAAAACATCCAGTGGCAATAAGCTCTGCACTTTAGTTAGCGTCCTGTAAAATATATTTTCTTTGATCAGGTTTGAAGTATTAGATGTTATATTGAACATCTTATTCTCCTGTACTGCAGCAGATGTCTTATGAGAGCTCCTGGAAAACCCATTGGCTAAGAAGTCAGGTTTTACAAAATTTGAAAACAAAGGAGGAAAAGAGATACAAAAACTACCAAGAATTATTATGGAATTTGGTACAGTTTTCAGTCAAATATGGGGACAGGATAGAAAGGATCCAGACTCCAGCTACTTCCCAGTAGTGGTGGAAACCCAGAGGTACCAACGCTGTGTTAAAGCACATCAGAGCCACTGAAAAATAGGGAATTCACCTGAGCCACATGCGTAGCCGAGTGAAACAAAGCACACTACTGCTCAGAAGATGTGTTTGGCAGCAATGGGCTGTGTGTTCCTTCACAACCAAACCCAGACTACTCATGTCACGGTTTTGGTCTGCCTGTCTTTTTACTGCTTGGTTGTAGTTACTCTTGCCTGGTTTTATTACATACCTGTTGTCGTGGTTTAATCCCGGCTGGCAACAAAGCACCACACAGCCACTTGAGCACTCCCCCCACAGTGGGATGGGGGAGAGAATTGGAAGGGTAAAAGTGGGAAAATTTGTGCGTAGAGATAAAGCCAGTTTATTAGGTAAAGCAAAAGCTGTGTGCACAAGCAAAGCAAAACAAGGAATTCATTCACCACTTCCCATCAGCAGACAGGTGCTCAGTCATCTCCAGGAAAGCAGGGCTCCATCATGCATAATGATTACCTGGGAAAACAAACAGTGTAACTCCACACATCCCCCCCTTTCCTTCTTCTGCCCCCAGCTCTGTATGCTGAGCATGACACCATATGGTATGGAATATCCCTTTGGTCAGTTGGGGTCAGCTGTGTTCCTCCCAACTTCTTGTGCACCCCCAGCCTGCTCGCTGGTGGGGTGGAGTGAGGAGCAGAAAAGGCATTGACTCTGTGTCAGCACTGCTCAGCAGTAACGAAAACATCCCTGTGTTATCAAAGTGTTTCCAGCACGAATCCAAAATATAGCCCCACACTGGCTACTGTGAAGAAAATTAACCTAGCCAAAACCAGCACTCCTGTCTGTACTGTTGTGTATGCCAATTACAGTGGTAGGATACGTGGAGGTATTTGGGAGCATGGTGTTCCTCATTTCTTTCAGCATCATGTGAAAATGGCTAATCTGGGGACTGATTGTGCTCCCTGTTTCAAGAGCATGCCATCTGTTGATAAGGACTTAGTCACTCCTCAAATTAGATGGCACTCAAGAACAAATAGTCTAGCTCCTGGGTATTGTGGGACCAATAAAACTGTGGATGTGTACTGCAAATGGCTTCCTCTGGCTGTTGTTTATAGGAGCTCTTAACGAAACCCTTATATCAAGCAGTAAGTGCCTCCACAGTAGTCCCATTGATTTCAATGGCACTACTCAAGTAGTAACTCAGTGTGAATAAGGGTATCCATCTGGTCCTTGGAGATGTAGCTGCATCAGTTGAAGGATCTGTCAAGCATTCCCCAAGCAGTCTATGCTCGTAGACATACAGACTAGGACAAAATTACACCAGGGAGTGTGCAGATAGAGTGACAGCCAGAATAATCTGAGCCATAGACAAAGACGCTGTTGCCATCCAAGAGTGGTTCCCCAGTGTAATTAGGAAGTTCACTGTTACGCAATTAAGAAAATTAATTAGAAGTAAACGTTTAGGGAGTGCAGGTTGATGACATGTTGCAGCACAGTCTTGTCTATCCCTGTGGTACTTTGAAGATCTGTGGTGGTATAATTGGTTTTGCCATGTCTCTGAATGAGCCATATTCCCAGACTTTTCTATTGTCTACTCCAGTGGCATGTAGCGTAATTTAGTACACATATCAGAATACTCCAGCCTACAAAAGCCAATATCAAAACATGCTGTTCACGTTTCACTCAGTGTGGTGAACCTCTGTGGTCCAGCCAGCTTCATTCAAATTCTAGCTAAACACCCTCAAAAAGGCTTCTGTTCTGATGTAGCTGTCTCCATTCATCCATGCAATGATCTGGAATTTAGGGATGGAAACCTTTCCTCACCAAGTATCCTCAAGCTAATTGTCACTATGTGACCACCTACTACTGAATGAAATCAAGGCAGGTCTGAGCGGTCCAGCTTTGGAGTCAGGGTCTAAATGCAGGTGGGGTCAGTTTAAGTGAGTGCCCCAAGAATACCCTGGAAGTCACCGGTGATGAGGACTGATCCTCAAACTCCTAATTCAGAAGGCTACACTGCATCTTTCTACCAACTTGACAGAACACACAGGAAAGCCCTGGTGTGACCCACATAATTTTTAAAGTGAGGATTTGTTCTTGTTATTCACATAACTGGTATCACCATACAATGCAAGACATGGACTGTGAAATTCATTTTATTTTCTCTCTCCATAAAGCTTGTCCCTTGTTTGTGCTCTTGTCAGCTTGGACACTAAAATTTGGTTAGATAATCCCTCGTTCAAGCTCTCATGCACCATACCAGCCTGTCTGAAATTCACATATTATCAGCATGTATAAAAGCACACACACACACAAAATCCCAATCCAAAACTGAGACGAGCTCAAATTAAATTATCATGTAGAAGGCTGGCACTCTCTGCTGGAATCAACTTCGTTATTATTAAGTTCACAACTGCTGCTTCAGATAGCCCCTTCTCTCAGGATTTTGACTAAAGGTGTTTTACAAATTAGAGGTCAGGTTGGTAGTTTATAATTTTCTCATTTTTCCTTTAATCTCCTTTCTTCTGTACAATGAATTCCACGCTGATTCTTTCTGAAACTGAATTTTTTTTTGCTAGTCTCCTGCATTCACGATTATCGTCTCCCAGGCAAGGCTTCCTCAGCAGAAGACGGCACCCAAGGCAGAAGGGAGAGCATCCTTCCCATGACACAACCTCCATGCCAGAACAGCCCCCAGGGACGCTGCCGCCCTCCAGCACAGAGACCCTGCAGATGCCCCGCTGCCTGCCGCAACACCGGCCACCATTGGTAATTAATCCCGTGTTTGACAAGCAGTGCATTTCCTGAGCGCCAGCTCCCTGCAAATTACTAAACAAATATTATGATCTTTTAAAACATAGCAAAACACAATTTGCTATAAATGGTGTTGGTCACAGAGCCCCTTTAAACTCCCAAGAGATCATACCTGCTTCGGCGTGTGTGCTGGGTAAATTTACACAGCAGACTAAGAGCCTGATCACAGCTTAGAAAAACATATACAGTTTTACAAATATACAGTTTTCAGCTTAGTGACTGTGCCAGATATCTTTCTGATATCAATTACCAAATAGACCTTTTCAAGTAAAAAGAAAGATTTTCCGTTCCGGTCAAGCCTCCACGGATGCCATTAGAGATGGATGACATTAAAACCCAAGTATCCAGAGAGCTGTGCCCAAAAGCTGGCCTAGGAGTGCTGGCTAATTAGGCAGTTAAGGTGTGCAGGGAAAACAAGACACGCAAGTGAAAAATCTCTGGAAATCCCAAATCCTGTGCTATCTACAGTGAAGCAAAAGGATTCCGTTCATTATTAAACAGAGCCGTGATGATTCTATAATTAACGCATGTCACACTGCCCCAGTCTACTCTACTTTTTCCTTTAAAAGCTTTAGCAGACAAAGTAGCCTGACCTCTTTCAGAGGTGGGAGAGGCAATGGGGGTCTGCGCCCCATGTACCTGTGATACAGGAGCTGCTTCAAAGAGGTGTGTGGCCTCAGCAGGGCACCTGGTGATTGTAGCTATTCCTGCTGCTCCATCGCAGCAACTGATGTTGATGCACCCGGTCCGGATCCTGTTGTCTGGGTATGTCTTGTGTCTTGGCTGGCAGGGACTGAACCACTGAGGAGAAGGGTGGAAATTCCCCTTCCAAACCAGCTTCAGGGGATTTTTACATATAACAGAGGAACGCTGAAACACTTTACCATAGCAGCTGACAAGAAGCAGACAGCAGAGCTAAAAATGTGACTGTCTGTGCTGTTAGGAGAATAAGAAAGAGAATATGAAAAAGGGTGTGGGAATGTAGGGACGCCTGAAATGCTTTAAGACGTTGGAAGAAATCCCTCACTGTCATCTTCAGTATAGGAGGTAGATCAAGCTATTCCATTTAAACTAGCCTAGGCAAAGCTAATTTGGTGAGGGATCAAGTCAAGGAGCAGATCAGCTAGCTTGAACTTAAAGCAAGCATCACTGGTTTTGTTTGGTGGGGTTTTTTTGTGAATGAATGGGAGATGGGTTAGAAGAAATACATGAATCACCCATTGAGCCAACAGTGTAGTTTTTACACATTTAGAGGTGAGCGAATAGACAAAACCAGCAATGTTTTCCAGTTTTCCAAATAAGAGAATAGCATTTGTTTTTCTAAGCCAGCCCTGTGTATTAGGTAGAGACTGCACATGCCGCCTTCCCTGAAACCAGCAAGAGTTGAAGAAAAAAGAAACCGTTTCCTCCAGTTCTTGACGCTGTTCAGCTCCTCCATGTATGAAAAGCTGATTCATTCAGCTCTTTCTTGGCTGTTGTCCCAGCGTTTGTTCAGGTGCTCCTTTAGACCATCTCCATGGGTTCCTACAGATTATTATATCCTACAGAACGAGCCTCACGCTCGTTCTCTTCCAACACAACCCTCCCTGAGAACCACACTGGCCAAGCCCCCCCCCCGCCCACACAGGCAGGTGATGCTGCGCTGGTGGGGGCCTGCACTTCAGGTGAGAGCTGCATCAAAGATTTCAAAGACGGAGGAAGGAGTTAATGAGTGGCCAACAGTAACAAGTGAAGTAATTTGCTCTATTAAAGAAAGAGACGGTTTTATGCTGTACGTGCCAGTTATACAGAGAGAGACAGACACCATGGCAACAAGCTTGTCAGGCAGTAGGAGGGCACTACTTTAAGATTAACTATCGCTGGGGACATCATTAGTGGTGGAGAAACTTCAAAAGCGTTGGAATTTGGGTTCCTTTTGCACCCAGAATCTTGCTTGCTCTTACGGACTTCATTTGAATCTCCAGTCTGCAAGCTTAGGCTGGGATAACAACAACAGCAGGCTGGGATTTTGGATGCATCCTGAATAAGATGGAAAGGAGAAGTGTGCTCACAGTCTCTCGGCGCTTCCAGGCCTGCCATGTTGTCTGAACTGTATGGAAATGAAGAACTAAAACATACCGTTGAGTCAGGTTCAGTAGGATTATCTGAAGTAAAGAACAAAAAGGAGCTTGAAAAGGACTGCCCCTTCTGTGCTTACTCATAAGCCATGGGTCTGATCATTAGCCTGCAATGATGTGAGAGGAGAGATCCCTCTGTAAATCTCCCGTTCTGGGAGGATGAGCAGGTGACAGATAATTGCATGTACGAGGTTGATTCTTTTTATCCTCCTAGCTCGTAGGCAGAATCCCAAATCCCAGTGATTGTCTTGCACCTTGGGTAGACGTATACTCTGGTGCAAAGATGGTGTCAGTCAAATCCTGATGTGGTAGGATTTATACCCGGGGAAGCTCCTCTGTAGGCAACCACAACACAATTAGGGCACAAGGAGGTTGGAACTCGGAACACTGTCTAACATGAATCACATTTTACAGGAGCCATGTACAGCCTTCGAGTTTTCAACCCACAAAGCTGCAGCACAAACGAAAACTTTTCTGTGGGATAGTGGAGAGAGAAAGTTCTGAAGAGCCATTGCAGAGTTTCTGGGGGGGGTCTCTTTTGCCCCACCTTATTCATAAAGTGCTGAGAATGCCATGCAGTGCAGTTTTCATAGTGACAGGGAACGTGTCACACATTCACAAACCTTTGTGACTTGACTGCATTGTAATTCCCCGTGACTGAACTACTCAACTCTAATGGGAGCTGCAGCTTCACAGCTCTGAAAATGAAGCACGGCCAACACGCAGGGTGTAAGAGTGCAGACGGTCCAGATGACCAAGCCCTGGCTCAGCCCACCATGCTCCACTGCTTCCACAGGACCTGCTACAGGCGTTTTAGTCCGGAGGCATTTTAGCCCCATCAGGACTAACTGAGCGCAGACGATTGTTCAGCTTGAAGCACAAGGAAGGAAAACAAGGTGGATGTTAATCATCCTTTTGCAGGTGCATCGAGCAAAAAGGAGAAGTGCATTCAATCCCACAAAAAGGCTTATTTTTGAGCAGTTGTTCTCCAGGACCTGATAGCCAAGCGCTGTGCTCCCAGAACAAATCAAAGAGGAGGTGGCTCCTCTGAAGCTGCCTGCTTCCCAAAGATAAAGGAAGATGGAGTGCAGCACTCTGCCCGTCCTGCACAGGAGGGTGAGAGTCATTGAGATAACTGTGAGAATTATTGTGCTGGGGGCAGCTTGCTTGATAGAAAGGGAGAAGAACTGGATGCATGCAATGGATTTCTGCGTATATTTGAGTTTTCCCAGCCCTGTGGAGAGAGGCCTCTCTGTGATCATAATTGGAATGAACTCATGAATAGCGCATGTGAGCAGAAAGCAAATCCAAAGCTGCAAGCAGTTAGCTCACCCTGCTGCATGGTTAGTAAGGAGACGTATTGCATGCTCAAGATATAGGGCAGGGAAGGACACGTCCATCTTACTAAGCAGGCAGAGCCTTCACTGGAAAATTCTCAAGGTTTTGGAGACCTCAGCTTGCCGCAGGTAGCTCTGCCTCCCGTGCAGGTGGAGGTACGTAGATGTCTGTTGTTGGTCAGGAAGCAAATACCTACCATGAGAAACCGGTGACAACCTGAGACAGCTTTGTGCACATCATGACAGGCGATCTGTGCACCGGGACAGCAGGGGAAAGCCTGTGGTTCCCCCCCCAGGGCTATTTTTGTCCCACAGCCTGAACTAAAACATGTTTAGATCTCTTACTGGGAGAGGACCTCTAAATGACTAACAGCTAACACCATCTATTAGGAAGGCAGAGCCACACACTGAGGCAGGTCATCCACCCTTTTAGTCAGACAACTGTAGCCAGCACCAGCAAAAATGCTGAGAGATGTGAAGCGGAGGCTTGGGGGCTGTCACGAAGCATTCTGTGTTCAGAGATGGGAACCGAACAACAGCCTTCTTCCTGCTTAAAGAAAGAGCTTAGGAACAAGCAGGCGTGGAGAAAGGTCCCTCTCAAAGACAGCACTGAAGAGAGAGGGGGACAGAGCCTCGGCCCCACGTCTGCCTTGGGGACACAGATCTCCGCCTGCACGCCTTCCGCGCCTGGGGAGAAGTGTCAGAGACATGTCATCTTGTCAGATCATTACTGCGAGTTACAGAAATATTTTCCAATTACTAAGGAAGACTGCTAGATTATCTTGCCTGAGTTGCTGTGCTATTACTCTTTATAATACTGTGAAATTAAATGCAGGGAGATTTTATTTAAAGGATAAAGGTTCTACGAGATCTTAGGAAGGCATAGCATTGTTAGCCAGTGACTACTAGCTTCAGTTTCACCTTTAAATCGTGACCCACATTAGCACATCCCTCGCACAGTCAAGCTCCTGGACACCCTACACATGCATTTTATGCTCCTCCCTTCACGCTTGCCTTCATGAGCTTCTAGGCTCCAATCATTCACCTCCTAAAACTCCAAACCCCACCTTTGGGCACTGAAGTACCCATGTGGACAAGCATCCATAGGAGAAACAGCTGAAATAACCGCAGCAACTTGCCTAGGCCTTCCCTCCTTGCTCCTTTTCCTGGAAGACTGAGCCAAGGCTTGTGGGCGAGTGCCATTGGGTTTGCCTAATCCCCTGTTCATCCTTATTGCTGTGTCCATGCCCAATTCCCCTGTGCTCTCAGCACCGCCGAGCTCCTCACCCCCAGCTTCTGCTGGTGCTCGGCACAACCAAAGTGGACAATTGGCTGGGAAGGGAGGCAGCCAAAGCAGCAAGACTAATTTTGCCCCGGCTCTGAGCATGGGTTTCTCTCCGTGAAACATATGCTGACATTGGAGGCAATGGAGATCCCTTCCAGGGTTTTGAACGCTGCTGAACTTTGATGTAAATTCGGAAGTCGAACCAAAGCCACCTGGGCCCATCCGTAGTAAGTCAAAACTTGTGACATTTCAGCGTGACGCAGAGAAATACAACTGGGGCAGGAAATGTAAAGGAGGTTAAGTTTGGGTTTGTTTGGTTTATTTGTTTATCTTTTTTGGTTCAAGAGTGTATGTATTTTCTAACTGCCAAGAGACCACTTCATTTTTAGTGGGCTTAAAATAACTTGTCAGTAATAAAAACAAGTTTTTCTCTCTGCTTTCCTTAACGAGAAGCCAAAAGGGTGGTTCCGTGTTGGAAGAGCCTGAGGTCTCTGCTGAATTCATCAACCATGGATCAAACCAGTGTGCAGCACAGCCACTGAGGGAGAAACAGAACAAGGAGTCAGACCATCTGGAAGATCCACAGGATGCCACTGGGGCACTCTACCACAGCTCTGGGAGAACAAGCTGGGAAAAGCTAGAGCTGTGTTTTAATCTGTTGTACATGTAGGATCCATCTGCTCTGGAACTTTGGGGAAATTTATTGTGAAGATCAGCCTCAGCCATTGCAAGCGGGGTCTCTTCTGAGAGCAGGGCAGTTCTCCAGGGTAAACTGCTGAAAAATTCTAGGGTAGGATTATGCAATGTACAATTTCAACTAGATTTAACTATGACTGAGGGTCACAGGGCTTCCTAGCCCTCCTCCTCTTATCCAGACAGTCTTCAGCTGAGAGGACTAATTGGATGGACCTCTTGGGGCCCCTTCCAGCTGTTTTCTGAGATATATTTGTATTCTGGAAAAGGAAGACTCAAGCTGATTGCTTTTATTACAGCTTCAACAGGAGAAATTTGCATTAAAAACAATGTGGGGGAAAAAGAGACCTAGCATCTTAAAAGGTCTCTTCTAATTCTGGCAGGTTGATCAGTACATTCTCTGCAGGACAAGAACAGTTCCCTGCTGTGTGTCTCCTAATGAATTGACCACTGCCCTCTAAAAGTAGACAGTGAAACACACTGGGTAAGCGTTTCCTCAAGCAACCTTAGGGGTTTTGAAAGTGTCTTTACTTTTTTGTTCATGTAAGGTAAATGTTCATTCTACTAATTCAGACAGGCCCTCTGAGCTGAAGAACCGTTTCATATAAACTAACTTTCCCTTTGAATCACAACTGAGTTTACCACTTACAATAGTGATTTTAAATAAATGTATTTTAGTGTGATCTGTTGCTGTAGCTTAGCCAAATGGTATTTCGATCTGACCAGCCTCACCTCAGCTAGAGAAAGCTGGATAACTCCGCTCTTGTCTTTGTCCAGGAGATGGAACACTCCTGAAAAGTAGGGGAAAAAAAAAGGATATAAACCAGAGTTTGGCATGTAGAACATCACTGTCTGACAAAAGGTAGAGATCTGGCTTTTTGCCATGGTCTACTGGAAATCTAGACTGGTTCTCTAAGAGAATATTACAGCTGTTCTTCTTTCCTCTTACAAGTCATTTCCGAGCCACTTCATGGGGTGGAATAGTCAGCTCTACAGCAGCAAACTGAGAGTTGGCAGCAGGAGAACTATAAAATCTGATGCGGTACCATCTGGTATGATCTGGGGACAAACCTGTAAATCAGGACTGAGTAAGGACTGTGAATGATAAATGGTACCATTTACAGGAGCTGGGACAATCTGGGGGCCAGCACACTGACCATGAAGTGCAGGAGACTGTAAAGCAGAAGAGCGTGGTAGGTTATGAAAACATGTCCCTCACCCCCAGTGGTCAGACAGAAAAGCTTTTGCTATTTCTCTGCTGCTTTCTCCAACAGACAATTTTGCTGACATCCTCACGTTTCCATGCTTTTTGCCACGCTCACAGTTAAAAGACACCAAATAATGAAACCCCAAGGTTTTCAGGAACTCCCTTGACTGATGAAGGGAGGCACTTACTGAACAGGGTCTCCAGGCGAATCATACAGGCCACAAAGCCGTCGAAATCTACGGTCAGCTTGCTGCAGGCGTAGCGGCTGACAACGCTGTGCTGCACCTGATCGCTGAGCGTGAAACCTGAGGGCATGGGAAGCACACAAATCACTGACACAGCAGGTTAATAAACTGCCTTTGATGTGCCTTATCCACGGACTGCTGCAGCTGCAGGCAGAGCTGGATGAAGGATTGAGGACTGTTCCTCCCAGAAGGTCTGTTGGACTCCATCACCCACTTCTGCTGTGGGTCCTTTAGAAAGCCCATTGTGCGGGGTGAAGAGAGGCATAAAGTTCTCCCACGGCATTTTGTCAGACTGCATATTTCACATTGTTTCACAGCATAACCAGTCCTATGTTCCCCAGATAAACCCCTAATTAGCAAGTCTTGGTGCTGCAGCTGAATAGCAGTGATTGCAGTGGAGCCAGTTGCTCACATACCACGTTGGGCTCTATTCAGACCCATATTAGTTCTATTTCTGTCTCTGGATCATTCACATAGACTCCACCGAGCACAAGACAGATCAAAAAAACAGTGCTTCTCTAGATGCCCCTGAGCCAGCAAACAGTGCTCCAAAAGTGAATAGCACACTTCAGAGAGGATATCTTCGGGGCATGCCTTCATCAGGCTTGTACCTTTTCTAGTGTAGAGAAAGGTGGTGGGAGGAAGTGAAGGAAAAAGAGGGTTTGGACATGTCTCTGAACGAGGACAATTAGATTAGGAAATAATGAGGCCAAAAATAGAGCAAGTAATAATCAAATGGATAATCAATGGTCACAGCTTGGACAAAAATATTCGTGGTTCATAATGCAGAACAAAGGATGGGGTTTGATGTATGTAACAGCAAAAGGATGTAGCGATATGTGGCTGTCAGGAAGGGAGGACGGCACTGGCAACGCTGTGATCTAAGAGACGGGAGGGAAGCAAAGCCATTAAAGGCTCCACTGTTCTTCCAATCTTTGGGGGGGACCACATGATCCAACAGTGCTCCTGAGAAGCGTACTCACCTGCCTCTCTGAGGGCGTTCCGCATCTCGTGGGAGTCGATGGTTCCAGAGTAGTCAGTGTCCACTTTCTTATAGATCTCCTGCGGCAGAGGAACGAGGAAATGCAGACACGGCTTTTCAGCGTGTGCCCACGCAGCAGTGTGGGATGCAAGCACGGGCAGGCAGGCTTTGGCTTGCATGGCTGGGTAACAGTGGTAACACGAGGCTCAGCCGGAATTAAATAACCAAGGACGCTCTAGGGTTTAACCTTGGTTTGCTAGTCCATGCTGCAGCCCGTGCCCTGCCATCCATCCCGCTCCTGTCACCGGGTCAAAGCCAGGACGCTCGAGCCTGCCTCCACACCGTCATGCTGCCTCGGGTTGCTGATGGCGGGGACAGGGGCTGCCCCTACCAGCCCAAGCTCCTGCTCTTTGAGATGTTAACAAGCAAGGGAAATGTTTCAAGTAGCTACTGGCAAGTAAGGGAGACTGGAAAACATGTTCCCATGGGCTGGCAGCCTGCCTGGCCTTCACAGCACACGGTGACAGTGAGGCTGTCGAGGAAAATAACCTATCGTTTGGCAAACATCGCAACAGACAAAGTCCATTTTGCTTCCTACTGCCAGCAGGTTTATATTATCCAGAATTAGAAGCCACCCAGACCTACAGCCTGGACTAGAACTGTCTCTCGGGGCTTGCTCTGCCAACACCAGCCTCAGACAGAGCCGGTGCCTCCGGCTGAAGGATGCTCGTGAACATCTCGTGAACCAGGACAGATGCTCTGTGCTGACCAGCATCAAGCATGGTAGCAGCAGACTTGCTCAAAAGGGATATTGTCAAACACAGCAGGTCCAAATTTGACCTTCCTTTAGACCGCTTGATTCTGGGTGCACTTCTTAGGATAATAAATCCTCTGTCATAAAAATAATTCAGCACTAAAAATACCAAGACGGGTTTTTGTGGGACCTAAAAATACGCGTTTCTTGTGTTTGCTGGTGCTCAGCTGGCAATGTAACATATCGCAGCAGCAGAGGCATGTTCATACAAGCTTTAATACAGCAGGCAGCAGAGAGCTGCCTTTGCCAGCAGCAAAAGAGGGTTAATCTGTCCTTCCATAATGTATTGCAAATTACAGAGAGTGTGGGGACAAGGTGAAAGATATCTGCTGGTGTCCTTTTAATTCAGAGGTGTTTCTGAGCCTTGGGACAAACTCCAGCCATGAGAAGGAAGGCTTCCAAGCTTATATCTGTCTGTGACGGCTTAACTGTATCTCAGGGCTGGATCTGTACCTCAGAGCTGAGAGGGAAGGGGGGACAGTCAGAAGTATTATGTTACCAAATATTTTTGAATCTTCATCCAAAGTGTCTTGAATTCTACAAGTCCCAAGGTGCTGGACCCATTGGTCTGGGGATGTTAAGGCACAGTTCAAAAATCAGGATTCCTCTAGCCTTAGTAAAACTGGAGAGAAACCAGTTCTGATAAAAACAAACCACCCGTCACCGTGTCATCTTAATGCCATACTCATTCTCGTTCGTAATACGTCTCCATCTCACACAGACATGTCCACAGCTTTGCATTTGCTTAGCAAAAAGCATGCCAAGAATTTCTAGGCTATCTGCACTCTCCATGAATGATATATGGCATTGCTAAATATAAAAGCACGATTAGATCCATTCGCATATTGTACAGCTAACAGTAGATTAAAGGCTTTAGGGAAACAAAGGGCTGGCCCCACAGCGCAGAAGTGTTAGATAGCAGAGACAGGAACTGTGAGTGAACAGACAGTAGGCTACACAGTCTTCCTCATGTCCTTCAGGGCCTTGAACATCCCTTCCTATGGAAATTTATGCAGAAGGAAGGAGTTGGCCCCCATGAAGCTGTACTTACTGAGCTGCCTTGTTGGGTTTGGGAGGCTGTGGAGTGCAGGGCAAAGGCATCACTTCTAACAGCCAGTGATCCACAATATCCACAGGTAATCCTGGCTGACCACACCACAAGACCAGTGTCAGTGTAATCCTGGCAGCATGCCTCTTGACCGTCCCAGTGCACTGGCTGCCTTCCCACCACTGGGCAGATGTGCAGACCCCCTTTTCCCCTGCCTACTCAAAGCTTACTAGCTCCCTTGTGTCCCACAAGCTATGCAGAAGGGGGGGAGGCACGGCACGTACTCCTAGGCTTCCTCTCTGACCAGGCTCTCCAGCCTGTCTCTGCTGCATTGATCTCCATGCACTACAAGAAGCACCTGGCTTAGAGATGGAAGGGGAGGTTGTCCTTAAAACCTGCCTCCTGCCAAGCACGCTGCGTGTGCATCCCAAACTGCACAGGTGCATCCAGGCAGAAGCTCCCTGCCTCTCCTCCCTACTATTTTTAGGGAAAAGTTTAAGCAATGAGAGATGCAGAGCAGGTGAGAGAAGCAGCTGATGATTAAATGGTTCAGGTTTCTGCCACTCTGAGCTGATAGAGCTGCTTGGCTGAATTTTATGCCTTCAGCCATGCACCTGGACAATGGAGGTGTAAACTTCACCTTATCTTGTTAGGAAGTTTTGCAAAAGAGACCCAGAAAATTTAAAGGTGATGAAATGATGTTCAAAGGATACATCTAAAAGGCTGATCATCTCCCTGCAAGTGTTAATGTTGAATCCATCACTTTTAATATCCTTTCCTGTGCAAAAAGGTAGGAAAAATCCAAGTCAGAAATACTTTTAGACAAATATTTTTCTGCACACAACCAGGGAGATGTCAAACACCTTAAAATCTTATTAGCAAAATAAATGCGCTGCCCCTTCTTCCACTGTTTCCCCTCAGCTGGTTAACGTGGCTGGGTTTTGGCACAGGGACAGGGGTTGCTATCAGGTTTTGGGGGTGGGAAGCTTCTATCTGTCCGCAGAAGTTATGCAGCAGCATAACAACATCTTCCCATGGTGGTCCTCCCGAAAAGGTACAGAGCCTCTGCAGGACATCAGCTGGCAGCATTTGGAAGGGGAGCACCAGCTGGTATTCCCCCCACCCTCCCAATATGAGAGGTTCAACAGACCAGGAGAAACTCAGCTGCAGGCAGACAAAACCTCATGTTTTCATCACCCTTAGCTGACAGAGCTGGGTTTGCTAGTGCAGATCCCACCTGGGTGCTGATGGCACAGATGCTTACTCTGACCAAAGCCCAACTTTAAGCTTCGCCATTGCAGCAGGTGCCTCTCAGCTCCACTCAACAGGAATTCCCTGACGTTACTTACTCTTTGCCAAAACCCGGTTTAGGATAGTCTGAAGTTCAATCGCAGTCACTTCACAGTCCTGGACAGAAAACATACTTTAGGTGCTAGCACAAAAATTATTTGAAACAAACTCTATTTGTTTGCTCTCAGGCATCCAGAGACTATTTTCCTTCCATATCTAAGGCATGTAAACCTTTATTTTCTTCCTAATACTTTACATTAACCATCAGACATCACACAGAGGACATCCTCAGAAACCATGAATATTTTCTAGCCTTTCAAATGGGAAATAAGTGATTTGTCAAGTGCCACGGTGACATGACCCAGTACATGTTAACTTTTTAACAGGTTTGACTGAATTGGGTGGCTGCCATCTTTCTCAGCTAAAGAGGCTCAGGAGAGCATTTGAGATTTTCCAGGTTTATGGGAACTACAACCAAACAATACTAAAATTGCCCCCTCAAAACTCAGAAAGGTGTTTCTAACTAACAAGATGTTTTCTCTCTTTGGTGCCCATGGCCACCAGTTCATTAAGAGAAAATCTGACCTGACAGCCACAGGCTAGCGCAGCAGGGCTTTCTAGATATTGAGGTTTGTCAAATACAATAAATAGGAAGTTCAGCCAACAATTTTCCAATTCCCGGGGCTTGTAAACGAAAAGGAAGGAATTGGCCAACTAGGCAATTGTCAGAATTATACGCTAACTCCACAGGTAATTTATTTCACCATGGGATGATATTTTCACAGTCCTCACTCCCATCACCCCTGTTCTCAAAGTTATTCCATGCCCTGCATTACCAAGGGAACAAATCACATTTTGCACCAATAAGAGCAACAATGTAGTAAAACTGCTCCTGTAAAATAAATTGAGCTGAAGCTGTGAGTTAATAAAAGGGGAGAACTGCTTGGGGTTTTTTGAAGACCAGACAGTACAGGAAAAGGAATCGGCAAGTCAAATATTTGCATAATCATAACCGAGCGATCCCAGTCTTTTTCTTTCACTTTAATCCACTTACCTCTCCAGAGAGCTTTTGAAAGAGAGTCTTGAACTCCTCATCTATATCTTTGTTATTGACATGAGGCTGGAGGAAAGAGAGGACCGAGAGTGTGGTTTACAAGGTGGTTCAGGCAAGCAAGCTGTGGCTGTCGTAAAGCAGCTTTACAGGGGACTGTTTACAGCAACAGAAAATGAACACTTGCTCTGCAGCAATGGCAAAACAGAGGCACAGCTTCATTCCAGGAGTAAATTCTTTCTAAGGCTGATGAAAAAGTTTTCTTCTGCTACCAAGATAGTTTTACATAATAACTGCAGTGAAAACGTTGCTGCACCTGGCCAGAGCAATTCAGCAATTCCTTGGAAGTCTGCTTTTGCAGTTTCTCCTGGGCTTCAGGCAGACTATTTGTTTCTATGGAAAGGATCATTCTATGCCCTCCCCACCTTCTCCTACCCGTGCTAGATGGAAGGAGAATTTAACGTGTTCCACACCAGTCTACAAGGGTGCAGTTTCTGTGCCACATGGGCCCAGGTATGTGAAAATGTACGTGACACTAAAACATGGAGATACGTAAAGAATCCCCACAACTAAAAAATATTTCTCCTGAGCACATACTGTGATCCCAGCTCAGGGGAGAAATAAAAATCTTGCCCCTGCTTTGCCCCCAGTAATAAAGGAGAATTACAAGTCCTTTACCTCATATGGTTTTGCAGACACCACATCACCAATCACCCTAAGGGAAAAAAAGAAAAATAAAAAAATAAAACAACCAGAAAAGATGAGTCTACCTGTTGCCTTCAAAATAATCAGCAAAACAAGCTGTTTTAATAGGAGGCGTTAGCGAAAGCACAGAACAAGCCCCCAGGTTTCCTGCTTCCCATGTTCCCCATCCCAACTCTGTCCCACCTTTTTGAAGATATTTTCCTTGGGAAATCCAGCCTTGTTGTTCTTGCCTCGTACCCAGACTCCTGCTTTTTCATTCAATGGCCACTGTTGATACAATCCTTTTTAAAACCGTCTCCTCCTCATCATACTCCTAAACCCTGCACTCTTTAATTGTGGGAACCTCAGTTTCACAGACCTGAGGGATCTCGTTACCCCTTGAGTGTTACCCCTTGAGTTTCAGATGGTGGAGGCCATCTGAAGAGCCAGGCCTCTCTACCTTGGATCCATGTGTCTCCTGTGGTAGGCTATGTAAGAAAATAGGTCCTAGAAATAAGCCTATTTTGCTGGTTAGGGGAACAGATAGAGCACAGGTTGTGGGTGCAACACCTGACCTTTTCCTTTATGTGCCTCACCAGCAGAAGAGGAGGTTTTACAGAGAAGATACGCACTGCGTTTTAGCCTGTTTCTCCGAAAAAACTCGCAGGCAGAACTCTCCGTTTTTGTAAGGCTCGAACGTGGACGGCACAATGAGGTACTCTCCCCGGGGCAGCTTCATGCGGCTGGAGACTTCACGCAGGTTGACGTAAGGATCAGACCGCGCTGTCGGTCGGTTCCTCGTGAAGAAAGCACGGTTCGCATGAATGTCTGTGTTATTCTCCAGCTGTGGGAAAGGCGCTTTTGTTAGAAACCATTTGACAATTCCCTGGTAAGCCCTATTCCAATGGCAATGCTTTAAAGCCATCTCAAGTGTTTTCTTAGCATAAACCAATAAATCTGCGAGTGATGGCGTAAAAGACAACCACCAATGTTCTGTCATGGGAAACAGTCGGGCGGATAATTAGAAGGGGTGAGGATCCTTCTCTATAAAGACTATCTTTCCACATGCCTCTTTACAATCTGTGATACAAAATAAATAAAAATATCTTAATGTGTGCTCATAACTGGCTCTACTTAAGTTGTCCGTGTATGGACCATGTTTTGCTTTCACAGCCTGCTTGTGGAAAAATTAAAATTTCAGATTTTTTTTCAGCGATTTATGATATGGGATAAATCTCCTAATTGCATAGAAATTGTAGTCTCTGATTTCTTTAAGCAGACTGAAAAGGACAGTAAAGAGGACAAAGCAACAGCCACAAGGGTGAGACCTTTGGGGTCACATTAGGTGATTTACTCAACTTCTAATAGTAATACTGAGGGCATTCCTTTGGATTATGTGGAAAATTGTACTGAATTTTTCCTTAATACCAATGTACTCTCAAGCAAGCGAAACATTGCATATCTCATCAAACAAAACACCGCTGTAAGAAGAAACAGTAGTGCAAGAATAACATCTCTGCTGTAAACTTCCTATTCATGAATTTTGCTCCACGGGGGTGTCTTTCAAAAAGTGTGATTCAACGAGCCACAAAAAGTGCTGTGTGGTTGACACGGGGTGGGGAATATTGCATACGGATAAGGTTTCTGGCTGTCTAAGATCAGAGCATACAAAGATGTTATCAAACATTTTATAATCATTCTGTTCTTCTGTTGTAAACTGCAGAAAAATATGGGGGTTTTCCTCTTTTGTTCTGAAGATAAGATTGAATTTGGTGTTTATACAACAGCCCTATTCTTTCTCCTCACTCAGTCTTAAGCTAAGTGGGACTGCAAAGATTAAGAAGCCAGATCCATATCTTTTTCAATACAAAAAGTTCCTTTTCCCTTTGCATCTGCAAGGCTGTTAAAAGAACACAGTTAATTGCTACATGACCACACATTCATTTACTGAGAGAGAAGAAAGGGGCTGAAAAGCTGAGGAAAAACTGGCAACACACGCTGCCAGACCTCAGCAAGGAGTGTAGGCTATTCCTGCTGCCTGACACCCCTGGGGTCTCTTTCTTCAGGAATGAAAAGTCTCTTTACCTCAGTATTGGCTTCCAGGAGGATTAGGGAAGGTTGAGTGGGGGTTTGTTCATTACCAGGAGCCCCAGCTCAGAACTATAAAAGGAATGGAACCACAGAGTCTGGCATTTCTTTGGAACAACATGAGCTACGTTTTCTCGATTTTAGAGCGAAGAGACCCCTTTCTGGCTTCACCTGTACTAAATAGACAAATTCTGACCTCTGTTACACAAACCTAACGGCAGGCAAATTTCAACGAGTATAAATGAAGCCAAGACTGGTACTCAGATGTCTGTAATAAAGTTTTGTGCCCCAGTCCCTTGGAAACGGTTATTCAGAACATGAGATATTTGTCCAGTGATCCAAGAATAAAGCTCTCCAGAAGAGCTGTCATTAGTAAGGAGGAAGAATTCTTCCTGGTAGCTAAATTTTCCAGTGTGACAGGAGGTGCCTGTCCAGAAGCTAGAAGTCTTCTGCAGAGATTACGTACCTCCTGAGGAATCTGAAAGGAAGAGAAAGAGCTGATGTTAAACGACTGCTACATACCTGCTTCTATCATTAGGAAAAAAATAAATCAGATGATAAATCATCCTTCAGGCACCTTTTTTATTCACTTTAATTTTCATTTAAAACCACATATTATAGTGTCACTTATACATAAAGTTCCAGCTTATGCTAGAGCTGTTCCAAAGGAAAAACAGGATCGTCATCCAGAGAAATCTATACAACATTTAAATTGCTTTTCTCCTGACATGGTGTTGTGAATTATACTATCGGTTGGAACTATTTGGGTAAGCCTTGAAATGTTCAGTCAGGAAAGTCAATGAGTTAGCCCCACTTTGCTAACCAAAAACAAACTGAGAGTTTATGACAGCAGACCTAAAATCGATGAGTCTAAGTTACTGGAATATGATGAAAATATAAGGCTACTGTCACTAACAATCAGCCTGAGGATGATAAGACTGTTCTAAGGCAAATATAACAAGTAACACATTTCAAGATTTGGCCCTTCCTAAATGAACTAAATTCCTATGTTAATTTGTATCTCCAAATATACAGTAGCTTTTCCAAAAGCAATTTGTTGTCCTGAGAGCACAGATTCCAGTGAGAGCCAAGGACATTATCTTTCCAAATCCCAGAAGAGCTTTTGAAAATATTGCCTATACTATGATTCTGGGGCCTGAGATGGCCCCTTGAGATCTCAGGTCTTATAACCATCATACTAGAAGGACAGAGGCTCGGTGATGGGCCCACTTAGAGTAATTGTCAGCAGGCAGTTTGAGCTACATGACTTACATAAAGCTCTGCAGGGCAGGTAGGCTTGAGCAGAAACTTTTTCACTTTCTCCTGCACAGAGATCTGCTTTAGGTCACCATCCATGCTGTCCTAACTGGACCTCCTCAGCCACAGCATCGGCTGCAATGATGTAAATCCATGACAGTGCATGACCCAAGGAATTTGGATCATAGCTGGATGTCCACCTGAGATGAGTTGGCAGCTATTTCTTTCAAAAGAAAGACTTCATCTTGTTAAGAGTCACCAAGTCTACCCTACTATGGAAAAGATCATGAAAGAGGCAGATGGGATGAAATAGATGGAAAGCACAAAAGCTCTGCTAACTTCTCCAGGGTTGTACTCAGCAGTATCAGCAGACAAACATCCTTAATGTGCAAATTCAGGATGTCAACAGGCCAGGGTGCTTGGCACCACACAGATGGCAACCCAGAGATGTGCTCGGTGAGAACTGTTTGTGTAGGCAGGCACTTGGGCACTAGGGAAAATCTGCCTAGTTTTGAACTATCTTGCACAAGATATATTAGCAGAAGTCAGCCATTCCCATCTGTTCCCAGCTGTGCTGGTTAATGATCTTCATCTAGTGGAATCTATACCACATTTAACTGCTTTTCTCCAGGTACGATATTGGGAATGGTAATACTGATTAGAAATTCTTATATTTGCATCTCTTCCCTCACATCACAGAAATTAGAGGTGACACGTAGATTTTTTCCCTACATTATATTTTTTTCCCCTACATTATATTTTTAGAGACAGAAGAAACATTGGGAGAAAAAGAAAAAACACCACCAAAACTACTGAACCAGAACAATAGCATGGTAGACAATGAATCAAAACAATTTTCAAATGCAAGGGAAAAATAATAAAAAAAAAAAAGAGAAAGTGACTACTGAGCACTAACGACAGGCTGTAATCAGAAACACTTACCTGGAATTGCCAGGCACCCTAGCCTGCCCCCCATTCAGGTTTTGTAAGAGAAGGCCCTCAATGAGACTGTTACTAAATTATTGCCTCTAGTTTTAAACTGCTACTGTTAAAGTGGGACAAAAACTGAGCCTAAATTTATCTGAATCTTTCCATATTATGTGGGTGAGGAAGAAATGAGAGAAGGATTTGAATCATCTTGCAAAATCCAGTTCTTACTGAAGTGTAGTGCTGAATGTCAAGATGTAGCACATTGATAATTTTTTCCAGGGTAACAGAACAGGGAATAAAGCCTTCAATCAAGAACAATCTTCACCTGATAGAGCGAATAACCAATACTAAGCAGAGATTCTCCCATTTTCTTCTGTCTCCTGCGGTTCTTCTGCATCAAGCCCACCAGTATAGTACAGCACGGCTCATCCAAACTCCCTTCATGGTCATCATCTGGTTCATCCAACCGTATTTTAAACTGGGGATTGGTCCAGTATGTCGCTAAAAATTCCCAAGGTGAAACAAAAAGAAGGAGATTTTGCTGTCATTGTAGCCAAGATGGTTGTCATTAAAATTATAGAGAATATCTCTGTGGAAGGACTTCTGCCTGGAGTTTTTCCAGTCCTTTCCATTATGGTACACGCTTTTGTGTTTTCACAGCTATGCTAAATATCAACTGGAGCCATGGCAAATCAAAGCGCCAAGGTATTTTCTGGGGAGTAATGACCAACAGGGAGGACCTGATATCGTTAATTCCAGCCCATCATTTATCTCCAGGAAATGTCCTTGGCTGAGGCTGTTATTGTTGCAGGAGGACCAAATGCCAAACAGCCCCTCTAGAGGTCTAACCTGAAAATGAAGGAAACAACACTGCCACAGAACTGTGACATTTTCTTGGCCTAGACAGCCCTTTGGAGGATTACTCCAGTCAGTAGCAAAAGCCGTGTAAGCAAGAACAGCAGACAGAGGGAGTAAAAAGAATATGGCCATGAATTGACTGCTTGGAGGGCTGGTAATCCCCGATGAGGAAATAAGTGTGAATTGGATCTTGGTTTAGGTTGCCAAGCTTCTGCTTGCTATCTAAACCCCACAGAAAGAGCTGCACCTTCAAGCCTTTCCCACCAAAGTCCCCTCTGGTTCACAAGCATATATTTTGACTGTTTTGTTGTTATTTCACCAAGTGCCGGGTTGGCTGGGTCTCCACCTTGGTAGTTCTGGCAGCCCCCAGCAGTTGAACCGCGTCTCCACTGTCCATTAAACAGGGTCAGGTCCCATTTATTGACCTCGTTGCTTGTCAGTGTGTCGGGAGTCAAGTTGCAGATCTCAAGACGGGTGAACTGCCTTCGAAAATCTGAAAATGCCATCCTGGTGCACAAAAAGACCTGGGTTGGTCCATTAGCCTGAAATAGTTGAGGCAACTGCAAATGGATGTCTTATCCCATCAGGGCAGCAAATGTCAGTACTACAAAGCTGCCCAACGCCCCATTTAATTGAACTCTGAAGCTTGGAACTGGCTTTTGGGAAACAAAATTTCCCACTCCCTGAATGTGCTGTATCTCTGGATACAACCTGGAGACTGTTGTTCTCAATGGCTGTTACACATTATGGGCTCAGTCATACCATTTTCTGTCACCCCCAGCCCTGGGCAATCCCTCATGGATCATGCTTCATGAGTAAATCCACTAAAACTGTTGGAACAAAACGTGCAAGGAGATGCCATCTAATGGGGTAAGAGCTGGCCCTTATGAAAGAGTCACTGTGTAGAAAAACAGTCTCAGTTTTGTGTTTTGCTTTAATTCTCTCGCTGATGTTTGGTTTTACCATTCCTGGTAGGTTTGCACGAGTGACAGCCCTTGATCACTTCATGCTGCGAGCAGAGGTCAGTTCTCATTTCTTAGCGCCTTATGTCCCGTATTGCACTGACAGGCAGTGGGCGTTTATCTCTCCTGACTAGGAGAGTGACATAGGTTGAGTAGTGATCCATATAATCAGCTAACTGGGACAGGCTTTACCAGTAGGTCTGGGTGAACACTCTTCCCATGCTGGTAATCTAAATTTCTTCATTAGTGTGTAGCATTTAGACAAAAAAACCAAACCTCAAAATACAGAGCAGCTGAGGTTCATTCTTGCCACCTCATTAATTTCATTACCATCTGGTCTCTATATTTTGGATAAGCACTGAGTTATGCAAGCTCTAATAAAAGGTAATATTTGAATGGGAAGGAAGATAAACAAAAGGCTAACAATGTATACATGTCATTATTAACCCCTTCGGAGCTGGCAGTTTCTCTCCATCCAGCTGAAAGGACTGCTTAGAGAGCATACATGCACATAAAGTGACCAAAAGATTCAGCTCACTGAACGACTCTCACCAGAACTCTCCATCATCTACTTGTTTATCCAGAGCCCATTTTTGTTTGGGATCAACATAATTCCATTCAGGAGCACTGCAGACAAAGCACAAAAGCAAGCTGTTCAGTTGTTTATTTTAGTCTACAACAAGATCAGAGAGTTAGGCTCTGTCTTAGAGCCAATGAAGGACCACGTATTTCTTCAACAACTAGACCTCCTGCCCCTCCCATCAGCAGTACACCCTGTATCCTGACCATTCCGGGCTGGAATCAGACCGCAACAGGTAAGCCTTAAATTGAATCATCACTGCCGGGTGCCAGAATGTACAACATTGCAGTCTGGCTGGATTAGGTAACACACAGCCTGCAATTTGGGCAGAGCTTCTCCACGTAAGATCCGTTGGGACACCTGATATTCTCCCCGGGGAAATGATATAAGCTCCACTGCTGGGGGTCACAAAAGAACAAGAACATAAAAAAAGGTGGAATTAGGAAAATGTACTGCAGAAAACAGCATCGCTCCTTTCCCGTTCTGTTGTTATGGAGCAGCAAGCTGGATTCTGCTCTGACCTGCATCCACGTGACGGTGCAGTTCTGCACCTGCCTCAGCAGGGTTGTCCTATGATAAAACAGGTGTACAAAATCAGGATATGGCCTCTGTGTGTGCCTGAGGCACCTTATCTTGGGGCTGAGCAAAGCAGCTCGGGTAAAGGTAAGAACAATTCTAATGTTTATCTCTATTTTCTATCCTTATGTATTACACAACATCAGCACCGGTACTGCAGTCACTCGGGACAGGACACTGAAATCTCGGAGTATTGCAAGGAAAAATGCATTGTGGCCCAAATGAAAGTAAAATCTATGCCATTCTAAATATAAAAAGAGGCGTTGTCACTGTCCTTCTCGTGAGATTCCAAGACAGTTGAAACCCAGACGGTTTCTGATAGGTTTTCAAACTTCTGGGTCATTAGCTTAGTCAACATCCTCATTTTTTCAAGATTCTCCAGTAGAAACCAAATACTGGTCTGATTTAGAGCCCAGCAACCTTAGAGTTGAGGCAGAGGCACAACGGTTTAGCGCTGCTGTATTTCACAGGAATAGGATTGGTTTGCAAAATGACGTGGATATAGCTTGAACAGGGCTGCTTACAATTAAAACGTGGGCTGTTCTCTGTTATTAGAAAGCTCTGCCTGAGGCACGGAATAATGTCCGCTGGGCAGAGTGGATCAATATCTAACCTTGCCAATAAATTAATACTGTTTTATTCCAACTGATTTAGTATGTCTCCTAAATCTGCTCTGTGATTGGATTAACTGCATAGTCCCAATTTAATTTTTAAAAGATGCCAAAATACACTGAAGAGAGAGAGACAGGGGCATATAAAAACCTACTTATCACTCCAAGCTCCAGTCCATTCCACTTCACCCCAGGGATTTCTAAGCCTCACTAGTTTCTCCGGCTGTCCTCGGTAATATACCTAAAAGATCCACAACAAACAGAGCCTGAGCACTTCCATTATTCCAATGATCACGGGGCAATTGCTTTTCAGACAGGATAAAACACAATTTGTACTTGAGTGATGCGGTCCATGATAATTTGCAATAGTTAAAAGACACCTGGATGCCTTCCACCCCTATTTTACATTATCCTGTGCCACCAAGTGAGCCATTAGCTGCAGCACTCACCATTTCATATAATGACAGCAACCTGCAAGGAAAAACAGCAGCTGCACGACAGCAGCATATCTACATCCTCAAAAGCAGGAGACATCGCCCAACACAGCAAGGTTGGAAAGAGGTTATTTGGCACGGACACCTCTGTAATGATTCCAGTTTCAGTGGAGCAGGAGTATCTAGGGCTTGCTGTGAAGGTGAGGCTAACGGAGGAGTTCATGAAAGAGGTTTTTACTCCTCTCCCATTAGCGCTGATTGGCAAAGTACATGCTCCCACCTCATGCCGTACAAATACGTGGCGCTGCCTCCTCTCCTGTTCCTCCTTTCCGTACCCTCCGTTTCAGCAACAGCTTGGCCCACCTTCACATTTTGTGTTCCAGTCTGTTGGTGCATTACAAGATGCAGACCGCACAGCATGCTCTCTATAATTACCAGCACAGAGTTTCCGACCTGGCTAAGTACTCCAGGTACTTCTCTGTCTGTAAGGGGGTGTGTAAGGTAGCGGTACTTTCAGCTGGTCGGTCGCAGACAGATATCAGAAAGTTGATGGCCCTGGAGAGGCTGGCTTACCTCTTCTGCTCCGGTGACAGAGTAAGCATGCCCTTTTACCAGCTTCAGACTTGTGATTGCTTCTATTTCAGCTGCAGTATTTATCTGGGGCAATAAAAGTACACACATTTAGGACTATACGTTGTGCATGAACCCAGCTTTCATGAGCAAATTAATATGGGAGAAGATACACAAAGTGGTATGCACAAAGAATATCAATGTTCTTGACGCAAAGTGCATTACATAGAGGTGAGATGCACAGCAAAGGTTCACCTCCACAGTTCCATGCCCCTAAATATGCAGTCCTAGCACAGCAGATATTCAAGAATGGACAGTGGAATCTAAGTCTAAATCCAATTCCCAGCTCAGGTAACAGACCCAGTCACCTGCAAAGACATGTTCTGTCTCAGCTGAGACCCAGCATATCAAAATTTGAACTCTGGTAATCCTGTATGTCATGAACCAGGATTTCAAACAAGATAAGCAAATGGGAAGTGAAAGGCGTGAAGTTTCCAAAACACGTACAAACATCATCTGCAACTTGAGAGAGTTTATACTACAGGTGTCAATAATCTTTAGGACTGAAAACCAAAGCCAGAAACAGACTACAAGTTACAACAAGTATCTCAAAGAGTTTGTCTCTGGCAGCTGCGTGTCTGGAGCTAAAATTACACTGAATTTGAATGAGAGAAGATAGGGAATTAATACAGAGTTCAGGAAGACCAGTCCCCAGTTCATGGCTCTAAGTATTATCACAGGCTGTCGTGTAAAAAGGGAGGTGTGATGAGTGTTGGTTATTTAGAACTTTGTCCAAAGTTTTTATAACTGAAATCAATAAAAGTCTACCACTAACTGTAGTTCGCTTTTACTTCAGACCTTCCTACCTATGTCTAACACTGCTCTGGGCTTTTGTTACAGGAGCGACCAGAGCCCTGGGAACAGGAGCAAGAAGAGTAAAGCAGCAGCAGTGTCTTACATCAATGGAACAGCCCAGCAGCGACCCAGCTCTCAGAGCCTTCTGGATGATTTGGTACAGGTTTGAAGGAGCCCTGCGCAGCTCATAGAACTCAGAGATGCCTCCAGTGAAATCCTCAAAGCCCTCCATAGTGGATCCTCCTGTGAGAGCTTCGTAAGAGCCATTCAACCTGTGGGAGAGATGACAACAGCTGTATAAGGAGCCATCTCCACCTGTAAGCATTGGCACTGCAGAAAGGTGGGTTTATAATTTAGCATCTCTCAGTCCATGGGACTTTCAGGGCACCAGAAGTAAAGGCCCTTGAAACAGACGGTTGGCAATATGGACCTAGAGGAAACGCTGAAAAATGGGTGCAATGGAGGCTACAAGTGAGGGAAGCACATCGTGTCAACCACCACAACCACACAGGCAGTCAACTTCTGCACACCCAGGAGTGCTACCTCCTGCTTAGACACCATACTTGGCGTAGGCTTTCTCCAGCAGCGCACTCCAGAACTCGTTGCCTTCCTCCGAGTGCACGAAGACCAGCTTTCCATTCTTGGTGGGCAGCCTGTCGTCCACCACAACGTCCACCCACTCCCCGTACTGCCAGAACTGAAGAAAAGAAGAAAGGAAAAGATGATGAGGGCTGGTGTGCACACAATAGCTCCACATTACCATCTTACCCCTTCACCTGCCATCTGTTCCCCCTGGATAAGTCACTGTAAGGTTTCATTCCCATGTTGGACTCCTCTCCCTTGTAATAATGGCTAACTCGTCAGCCTTGTGAAGCGCTGAGCAGGCTTCTTAACGCTTTATGAAATTTTGCTCATAGGTAATAGTGACAGCAACTTGTTGCACATAACATCTGGAACACTGTCCGTGCTCCATGCAGAGCTTACTTGGTGCAGAGTCCAGAAAGCGAGTGTGTAGGCAGAATAGCCTAAAGTCTCTTATCTACTCTTTCAAGGCCCAATCTACTGGGCGGGGGGAGAGAATACTGCAAAATCCACTGTAAAAATGCTGCAAGGAGAGGTCACCCAAAGGGGAAGTACTCAAGAGTGCTAATCCCTTCTGAAAATACCGGGAAATATGTGAAACATTGGTAATGCTAATTTTTTTCCTGAACACTAGAAACATTTACTCCAGAATTTGATGCAGTCCTGAAAGGAAAGAAGATAATTCACACAATAACCCTTCTGCTGAGATGAGCTGGTGGAAGGGATAGGTATGTGCTCTATAACATTTGTCCACTCAAAACTTCTCCTTTAGTTTTGCTAAGTAAATCCATCCTGTTCACACCTGAGCTTAACCTCTAGGCAAAGCAGGCTGGCTCAGCTCCAACATACTGGGTCTGCAGGCAAGGAAATCCAGACCAAGGCACGGAGAGGGAAGGGAAGGAGGAGAAACCGTATCTACATGAATTCACTCCCAGTGTGCAGGTGCAGTCACAGCCCTGTCAGCTGTAAGACAGCAAAACCTGCCAGTGAGCAGGTGTCACTTAATGTTATTTAGCTCTTAGGCTTTTCTTCCCTCCTTCTGCCCCACCAAGTTAACTTACACACTGTAATCTTAAATGTTTAGCATGTGCCAAACACACAAAAAAGCTGCTTTTAGCTAACTACTAGCATGTTCCTCTTCTGTTCTCAATACTCTGACCTTATAGGTACCTGGAAATGAAAGATCCCAGCATAGTCCTTCTGGAAACTCTGAGCCTTGGGAACAACGCGGTACAGAACATCTGGATTCAAAGTGAGAGATGCAATGGCAGCCAGGAGCCAGCAATCACCTAAACCCACAGGCGTTACAAGACAGAAAAGTTCATTAATAAACACAGGTCTGCCAACCTGATTCTTACATCGTTATGTCACGGTCCCATCTAGACTAAAATGCCAGCATGAAGTCCTTTGCAAGGTCCTGCCAGACTCAGTACTGGTTCAGCAACCATTCTTTTGTTGTGTTATTCATCTCTTTTGCTGATTTTCCACTCTCCCAGATCGCATATCTCTGGGCCTCTGAGGCTGATCATGCTGGTACTGGTCTAGTTTGGACATTGCTGTTTTGATGTTTTAATGAAGCTGTGAAAGCAGGCTGCTTCATCTAAGCTTGTTAATGCCCTCAGAAGACTAAGAACACACAAAGAAGGTATTTGGGGTGTGTGGGTTGCAAAGCCTGGCTGGGGACTACAGAGATGATGACCTGCAGTACTTTAACTAGACCCAAGCCACCACACCTGGGAGAGGCAAGGGCTTAGAAGGTGTCCAGAAGAAGTCAAAAGCTCTGGGTTGATAGAAGGGTGGTGGGACCTCCATTCCTGTCTTTTGGAGGAGATGCAGTGAATAGCAGGAAGGTTCAGGTGGCTATTCCTTCTAGCCCTTACTTGAAGGTCTGTGTCTGAACCAGCACTTAGGGCTATTGCTACAGATTTGCATGCGAGTCCAATGGAAACTGATGTCTCCTGGGAGCTCTGCAAGGAGGTGAGCGCTTTCTCTGGCCTACTCCTCATCCTGGAAAGGACGGGCATGCCTAGCCCTCGCTGGAGGCTGGGTGTCTTGCTGTTTGCTGGGTTGGTTACCTGCTTGTTGTGGACTGAAGGTTGGGACGGTGGAAGTCTCTATCACACAAAAGGTGTGCCTGGGAAACTCAGTGACTCATGGGTTTCTTACAGTATTTGCATACCACAAACAGTAGGAAGAACCTCTGTGGTTCTGTGTTATTTCTGAAGTGTGCAGAAGGTCTAGGAAAACAAAGCTGCTCTGAAGCTACTAACATCTTCCTGGCTCCCTGTGGATTATCTGTGCCAAGACATAGTTTCTTTGTGCAGGTGCACATTCTAGCAAAGGAATTGACATAACAGGTCTTGTTTCAGCAGAAATAAGCGAACAGAGAAACCAAGGAAAGAGTTTAATCGGTAGCACGGTATCTTAGAGCAGCAGTTATCTCTTTATGTTGACTTGGGCTTTATGATTTAGTGCTGTGATTAATATAATTGTAAAGATACGATACAGGGACTTGCCTGGTGCTGTGTGCTCCCTGCTGCCCGTATCCCACTGGGAAGTACCCAGGTGCCTCCCATGAGCTGAGCAAGAAACAGCTGTTCCCGTTTAGGCATGGAGAGATTTGAGAAAACACCCTATAAAGAAGTGCCTGCCGGTGTGATGACCTGTAACCGCCTGAGCTGGCTGATCTGATACGGGTGCAAAACTGTGATCCACCCAGTGTGCCAGCCCAAGACTTTCCAGTGAGGAGGAAAACCTGGTATTAGCATGTAAGGTGCTACTTGATCCTTCTCTGAGGGTTGCTCTTTGTCATCCCGCCTGCCATGTTCAGGAAAGGGCATTCAAGCTGGAAGGGGGTAGACAGTGGCTGGATTACCTGCTTCTCCCCATCCACCTGCATTTCTTATGAGATGAGGTTAAAAAATCTTCTCCTGCTCATGCCACAGAAGTGAAGTTTGGAGAGGGAGTGTGAGGCAGGTTAAATGCTACTTTGCAGAAAAGCTGTTTGAGCCAAGAGCTCTTACCTGAAAGGTAAAAATTCCCTTGCAGAAGAGAAGACAAATTAAAATAGAATGGTTGTGAGATGTTTAAACTGGAAATAAGAAAAAGTTGATGCTGGGCATATAGAAGAGAGTCCAAAAGCCTCAACCACTAGAACAACTATGAGGGGGAAAAAAAAAACCTTCTCAAGCTGATCTTCAACCTAATTCTTTTACAAATTATTTTGCATTCTGTGGGAGAGGGCTTGACTTACTGGCCTGGAAGTTTCCTCTCAGCTTTATGTATGAAATAAGCAAAACTGGGAGAGCACAAGTGGTGAGGGGTGGGGAAGGCTTTAAGAGCCTCCTCTCCCAAGAAAATTTAGATGCTGGAAAAAACTATATTGAAAACACTCAGGCCTGCTTTGTACCTATTTCTTCTAGGCTTTTCTTGGTTCAGGTCTATACCTTATGCTGTTATAATTTCTGCTTTTCCTCGGAGAGGTAGAAATAATGGTGATAAGTCTGAGGGAGTGGCGCCTCAGAGAAGGAAGATGAAAAGTTGTATGAAGTTAGAACTGAAGCCCTCATTTTCCCAGACTTTCTTGCTGCCCTGGCTGTTCCTGGCATGCTGTGAAGCACAGAGGACTATTTCTGAGAAGGTGGCAGGGGGAGGGTCCTGCTGTCCCTGTTGTGTTCCTCTACCCCTGGTGAGACTAGAGAAGGCCTGTAGCAGTGATGACTTGGTTGCGTGTCCAGAGTGCATATCTGGAAGGGTTTCCCCTTCCTCGTCCAGGCAAGGTTTTTACAGCCAGTGAAGGGAAAACATCTCTGGGCTTTGCTGAGGATGGTTTATGTTTGACACGCAATTAGGCAGAAGAATCAGTAAAATGAGAGGGGTTTCCTTAAACATGTTATTTACTTCCCTGACTCAGAACTAAACAATTTCAGAATCTCATCCCCATAAGATGCCAAATGCAGCGTGAAATCCTTTACAGCTATCTTACGGTACGAATTAACTTCTTAGCATCTGGGAGAGTGAGTGACATTGGCATTGGCACTTCTGCCTCCTGCAAATGCACCATGCAATCCAACCCCCCGGGGAAGCATCAGGGGCAAGTCTGCTTAAAGCACGCGTGGAAAAAATTGTAGTGGAGGAATTGCAGTGGTGAACTTGGCCTTAAAAATAGCTATGCCTGCCCTGAGCCATACTGAGTCCTATCTCTAAACCTTACTTGAGGGCCTAATATTCTTGGCTAAGCTTGGGGCTGAACAAATATTAACCGTGCCCTCCAAAAGGAACCAGCTGGGAATTGGCTGCTGTGCAGTAACTTGGTAAAAAGGGAGGTTTGCATGGGGTGTCTAGATGCATGTGGCTTGGGACCATCTTTATATACAAGCAGTGCATTACGTTCGGGTTCCTGTGATACTGGTTTTAAGACAAATTAAAGAGGATGCAGGAATCTGTCCATACCAAGGAGTTTCTAGGATGGAGACTAAACTGCACAGGCTGCCTTTTATCTTCTTATATACCGCAATGGGATCCTGACTTATTAATAGGGTTTCTCAGCACTACTGGATAATATACTGCTAGTTCCAAAGAAGTACAAGTTGATGGTATGTGTTTCTTTTTTTCAAAGTTCAGCATCATTTGTCGGCAGGAAATTTCAGAGTTTTGTTTGTGCTTGTGCCCGCGGTACAGTGCAGCAGCACAAGTTCCCTAGAAAGGCAGCTTACATAGGGCCACTAAAGCTTGTTCCAATTCAGTTGCAGGTTAGGTCACCTTTCAAACTGTGAAGAAACTATTTCATTCCATTCCTAAAAGGTGAATTTTTGGAGGGAGAGGAAATGAGACCAATTAGCTTATGAATTAAATATTTAATTAGAATATATTTCCAATGCAGCTATAGACAGATAAATGACAATATCAAAAAGTATTTCTGCTCTCTACATGCATCTGAATTTGTAGCCTTTCAGCCTATAAGAATAAATTTTAAAAAACCCCATTCTTCTCTGCATTAGCCCTGCAAGGCTAAATCACCTATAGGCACATACACTGCTTTCTGCTCAGGCTCATATTTCATGAGCAAAACTTCCAGACAAACGCCTCTTACAGTGTTGACTGCTGCTGCTGAAAGTGCTAAAAAGAAGCCAGCTTGATTCCTGGATCTGAAGTCACTTGTAATGTTAGTGAAGTCCAATTTTTTTTTTTTTTTTTTTTTTTTTTTTAATTTGAAATAGGTAATTCTGACCTTCAGTTTGTGGTGGAAAGGGCAAACATGAAACCTAGCTCTGGGGCGGGGGGAGGGGAAATACACACACATGATCCTGGAGAATTGCTTTGACTATTAGTGTGCTTGAAATAAAATCACTCGCTGCTCACAGATGTACTGAGATGGCTTGTGTTCTCAGTGCTACGCAGGCACCTCCTGGTTCTCAGAGATAATCAGATTGCTGCAGAGAATACCGAATCCATGGTGACCTGGGAGCTGAGCGACTCCTCTGTATTGATGATGTTTACCCAAGTGCGCTGCACTCTCAGAGGCCATAAAATAAATGAGAAATTTGATTAGTTTCAGTTGCTACAGAGCAGCACTCCGTTTCTGTTTAGCTACCACCAAAGCGTCTAGACTCAGAGCATCTAAGCTCTTCACTGACCTGGTAATGGTGACTTTAAACCAAGAGTCCAAGCATCTGGTTCCAAGATCTAACTGGACGGTACAGAGACATTTCTGTACTGACTGTACTCTGGCTTGTTGCTGTTTCAGCAATGCCTGGTGTTCAGAAGGGATCCTTATACAATGCTGGGCTCTTACTTCCCAGTTTGTCAAGCAGGTTTGACTCGCAGCTTTAGTCTCTGCTGGAAGCCCTTCTTCAGAGCTCATGGTACCTGGGGCATCCTACCAGCCATCAAGGAAGCACTGACCTGCTGGCTTTATGGTTTCTGGCAGTGAAGGCAGAAATCTGCTTTGAGATTTCTAATGTTTTCTATGGAAATTAATTAAACTCTGCAGTTGTCTACAGAAAGGCAATGGAGCAGCCAGCAAAGGAATGGGCTTTCTTTTCTTTGGGGTCTCAGAGTTGCCAGTGAGTGTGGTTATTTGAGATCTAGGGGATCTGTCTGCTAGAACAAGGTTCTTAAATACCCCTGGACCCATGGGACTGAACATCAGAAGGGCCATATATTAATGTCTATAGCAAACAGAGTTAGTACTATTAAGCACTCTCCTGCCTGCAGGAGCTCCAAAGGCTCCCTCAACAGGTATCAAACCTATCTCGTAGCTGTAAGGCTTTGGGTTTGTTCTCCAACCAACCCATAACCTCAGATCTGCCTGTGAGACAAGATACACACAAAGCAAGTGTGGGGTGGGCTCCTCAGCTGGTGTGAGCTGGTACGTCTGCATTGGCTTCAGGGGACTTCTCCAGCTGGCAGCCCAGGGCAAGGGGACTGCAGAGTACACCCTGAGCCTTCAGAACAATAGGCACCCCCTGAACATAAACAGTGTGGGTGTGGAAGGCTAAGATTAAACCGAGAGGGTTTGAGTATGTTTTATATTCTTTAAGTTAAATTGCTTCTTAAGACCCTCTGCAAACAACTCTGGGGTTAACTTATTCAGATAGCTGCAAGAAAACTTCATAAGTCACCTTTAATAGCTAGGAATATGTGACTGCATTTCAAGTTGTTACTGGGCTATCAGAAAGATATGGTTCAAAGAACATTTAAAGTATTTCAAGTCTTTCAAGTTCCCATCAAACTTCCCAAGCTGATATTCATCTAGCTTACACTGTTGTCAAAGAAATAAGTTTAATGGAGTGAGACTAACTCTGGGTTTTCTTGTTCCGTTTGTTCATATAAACCAGGACCTGCAGTGTTATTTTAAAAAGAAACGAAACATGTCAGAGAAGATTATTAAAAATGGGCTCTGTTTCCCTAAAGGACTTGTTAACAGGTCACACGTGTGGCTTATGTAAATATGTAATCAGGGTCTGTTTCAATAGAAGTGTTTTACATGAGGACTTTACTAACAAGGACTTTGATATTAAAGGTATTGGATCAAATACCAAGAATGCATAGTATGCCTCAGAGATGTAAAGCAAATACCTGAACACTAAAAGGTAAGTCTCATGCCTATATTCTGAATTTACTTTTGTGAAGGGTCAGAGTGTGTAGAAGTGATTGTAAGCAGCCTTGCAGGGAAAAAAGTGGATTATCTTTGATTATTTTATCTTTTTTCGAGAGACAGAGAAAAGGAAGCCCCTGACAGAAACAGAATCTGGTTTTGGGGCTTTTCTTCTAGGTTTAGGGGTAGCTTTCAGGACCAGCACTTGGCTTACTGCCCACCATGGTTTGGGAAAACCTGGAGCCAGGCACCATCCCCAGATTCACAGGAAGCTTTTGGGCCCGGTTCTGTTGTTACCACTACTTGAAGGATTTTGGCACTGATCTCCAGTGGAAGCCCTAGCACAAAGGACTGGGACTCTACAGAGATGTTCAGGAGGTGACAGAAATAAAAAGGGGCTCAGGGTATTTGCCTTCAGTTTCTAGGCTTAACACAAATAATGCATTGACCTTTTCTAGTTAAGGAGCAGGTAATATTCTTCCCTCACCTTGTAAACTGTCAAGGAAAATGAGGTTTTACTTCAGGCATATGATCTTTATTTTTTTTTTTCATGCTATTATAGAAACTCCCCAAATTGGACGTGACAAGAAATGTCACTTTTATTACTTATCTGAACCATTCTCTTAAAATACAGGAAGTGATTTCCCCATACTCTGTTCCAGCATCCACCAAATAAATATCCTGGAGCAAGTATATGATTGGGCGTCTTATTTTTAGCATTTGGAGCACAGGCCTGCACACCAGGGAATTTTTTAGCAATTGCTTTAATGGTGCTGTGTTTACAAGACCAGCATTGGTATTATTTATCGCCAAGGACTTGCAGAAATTGTTTGAATCTCATTTGTGCAATGGATGAGCTAGAAGACCGGTAAGGTCAGGAGTATTGCGGTAAGCAGCGCAGGAGGGAGAAAGGCTGATTTCTCTGTGTCTAATCTATCAAATTCTCATTACAAGAGTTTCAGCGTTCTCGCCTCTATATGTAGTCAGGAGAGGTTGCTGCTGCTGTCTTCTGGAGCTGGATCTTATCAACGAGCACCAGGGAAGGCGGCTGCTGCAGCAGCGATTCGAAGGGGGAATAAAGCCCCCTTACAGCTCCTTCTGGCCGCTTGCGCAGGAGCTCTGCTTAGGCAACGCCAGGGGCTGGAGAAAAATGGCTAGGAAAGCTTTTCTATGATGGATCTCCAGGAAAGAATGAGTGCTGTCTGACAGACATCTCGTTAGCATCAGGACCTACTTTGGAGAGCCAAACCGCCTTTGTTGGTTGTTTGCACAGCGTGCCCAGTGCCTGGTTGCTCCTGTCCCTGCTCTACACCAAACGCCGTACAAGCAGACGGCGCATTCAGCATGAAGGGCTTGGAACAATTTGTTTGTTGTGGATGGTATCACAAAGTTTACATACTCCATTTGGGTTTTTCTTATGTTGTGGTCCTTGTTTCTCACTCGTGTCAGCAAGCAGATGGGCCATCCCTCTTGGCGTGACGTGGCACGCCATAGCCTCAGCCCCTGTACTAAACCAGTTCCTGCCCTGCTCCTTGGCTGTTGTGTGCTTGTTTGGTGTGAAACTGTGGCTGAAACCTGCTCTGCCTCCCAAATAAAATTCCCTAATGACCAGGCTACAGGGTGAAACTTCCTTGGTGTCCCGTGTCCCCCGAGTCTTTGAGTCGTTCTTGCTGGGACAGGCATGATGCCCAGTCTCCTGCTTCAGGGGAAGTGCCTTTATGATTAGGTTGGTGTCCAGCTCTATCTCAAGAGGGGAAAAGCAAGCCAGTCTTCTGTTCCACAAATAGACAACTACCTTCCTACCTCCAGGGGACAGTCTGGTGTCACCCAGGTTTGGCATAGCTCTTACAAGCCCACGTACACCCTGTTTCAGGCAGCAATGCTGGTGCCTGAGTCCCCTTCTTGGGTGTCTGCCTCTCCCCATGCCCTGTCTGGGACATAGCCAATAAAATGGGCTGTGTATGAGGAATTTTTAAATTAAGCTGTTGGTTTGGGTTTTTTTTTCCTGCATCCAAAACAAAGTTTTTTTCCTGCATCCAAAACAAAGTTCAGAAGTGCTGTACATACCCAGCTCTCCTTGGCAGACATCTGTTCGAGTAGCTCCTCCAATTATAAACTGAGGGTTGGTGCATAACTCCTGAAAAGACACATTTTCAAGGTATGTATCACGCTTTCTGGTCTGAAAAGTCCTCATTTCACGTCCATTGTTTCAGTATGAAGGTTCAAACAATATTAAATACTTTGAATATTTCTTTAAAAATACATCCTTTGTCCTTTATCTGATTAACATATTGTCAGAACAATGTTGCCTTATTAAATTGAAAACTGCATGTATTTTTTGGAGGCAAATCCTGAAGTCCTTTGCTACTTGAAACTCAGTGCTACTGGTTAGAATTTTTGCTACTATGGGGACAGACGTGAAGATTCAACCTCGACATTTACATCTTATCTTGCTGTGGTTTTGACTCAAACAGTGAAAATGAGTTTATGACGGTTGCTACTGGCACTGGAGCTGTGCCATGTTTCCATTGCCACCAGCACAGAGGATGTTCCCCCACTCTGACCCTGCTTCCTGGGAGGCAAACCATGAAAATGCTTTTGTTAGTGACCCCCCCACTTTCTTCCCGGCCCTCTGGGGACAGCCAAGTAGGTTATGGCAATGATGGTCCCTCCTATCCCAACTCTGAGCCCTCCAACCATTCATGCCCTATATTAGGAAGTTAATATTGTCTCTCGAGAAAAAAGCCTTCCCTTTCTCCTAAGCATTTTCCATGAGCTTCTGGATGGCAACAAGGGGCGGTTTATAGGGAGTGTAACTTGGTGCCCAGCGTTGAGGAAGCTTTAGGCAGTTGCCTGCTCTCCCAGAGAGCAGCAGTTGTCAGCTCTGAGCATCCCTGTGTTGCTGAGCCCTGGAGGCAGTGACAACCCAGGACTTCTTGTGTGGGTGTGTGATGCAGAGCCAGCCTGTGAATCTCCTATCTCATGATAGGTGTGATCTCAGCTACATCCTTTTTGTTGCTGTGGCTATCCAGCTGGTCAGCTGTCTCAGTGGTAGGAGTCAAGAGTAGGTCACCTACCACACGGAAAAGATTTTGTGTAGGTTTCTCCCTCCAAAGCGGTGGCAGTCCACAGCATAGGACTTATTACTCACCTAGACACCTGTCTTTTCTGAGCCACTGCCAAGTGCCACCTACACCTTTCACACAACTGCGTTCCACCTTCTCTCTTTCTATAAACCTGCTGTTGAAATCAGAAGACAAGTCTTTGACGGCAGAGTGTCTAACACTCACTGTCTGCAAACCAGCGGGCACAACCTGGGCAGGATGACCTTAGCAACGGATATTTGTTTTGCAGGGGGCATTTCTCCTCCAGGTTGCCCACTGGGTCCTGCTGCCTGTTTCAGATGCAGGTAGGTAAGTGAACAGTGATCCCATCAGCCTGCAATTGTGGGCAGAGTTTGCAGGTGGAAACCTGTTGGCTGGTTGAAAAAGTCCAAGCAATGGGTCAGACCCATAGGAGAGCAAAGAAGAGGGCTTGGTCCACCTTGCAGCGGGGATGGGCTCTGCCCCATACATAGGGATAAGCCAGTGGGTGCTGTTACTTGTGGGTTAAGTGTCCATAACCCTGCTAGATTTCAGCCCTCAGTCATTCCTGACAACACTTGTGACTGTGCCTCTGCCTGTGGGGACAATGTTGTTCTTGCATGAGGAATCCAAGTCTAATTTAATGAGTATGTTAAGGCTGCTGATCTCCCAGGGTAGGCAAAGCCAAGGGATACATCCACAGTACTACTTGCTGAAACATCCAGGTGCCAGAGTGAGGTGCTGCCATCAGCAACAACCAAACAGGGTTGCCAGGGTAGAAAGCTGGAGTTATTAAACATGCAAGTTTATGTTTCTCAGTTTTTCGGTGAAAAAAATAATAAAAAATGAAACTTGGAAATTCTCCCTTCTTCTCGTACTCCTTCCCCCCATCAGGGGAAGGTAAGTTGTTTGGGCTTTTTTCTTCCTTCCCCTGTTTTTCAATTTTTCGTGATATTGGAAGGAGAAGCAAAATGGCAAAGGAGGAGTAAAGCTGGGACAGAAACAAACGACTGAAAAATGGAAGTGCAGAAAAATCTCTGAAGCCCTGATTTTGTGGGTTGCTTTGTTTTGGTTTTGTTGTTTTTTTTTTAAATTAACATTTAACCTTTCCTGATGAAAATGGCTTTTTTAAAATGAAAGGCCATCTGTAGGATATATGTATTTGGATAATAACAGTTCCAGTCAGTTGCTCTTTAACCGTTATCAGTAGCTTGAAGTGAGGCAGAGGATTTTATTTAAGCATTAGCCTGATTTCCTAGAGGGCACAGTGGCAAGACCTTGGTGTGGGTACCGTAACAATTGATGGTCGATGGCCCTGCAGTCTGTCTGGATGCACGTGGGGCTTTTGCATCCATCTCTGTATTTGTAACCTGGACTTGTAGCTCTGGGAAGCTGGGATGGACAGGGAGGAAGCAGGTTCCCATAAAGCAGTTATAGGATTCTTTGCTTTATAAAGGGCTTAGAAGATGTTAATTTCATTTTTTTCCACTCCCTTTTCAACCTTGTTTTGCTAACCATGGAGGTAAAATTAAACAGAAGAAAGCAAAACCATAAAGGAAAGCCTTCTTACCGTGGGGCGCTTCCAGAGTATCCCCTGGGTTTTGAAGGAGTACGGTCCCAGGTCCCGGTAGCCCAGCGCGGAAGGACAGGCTGGGAACTCCTCGTCCTTGAACAGGGTGCCAGCCTGAAGGCACTGCTGCTTCAGGGCTTCGTAGTCCTGCTTCAGATACTTGACAGCATTCCTGTTGGATCCAAGCCCATCTGCGGTCGCTCGTTCTTGGCACAGTCTCGCCGCGGCCCCGGACATACCTGCGCACTAACTTGCCCACCCGGCGTGCGGACACAGCTCTTGGTGTCCTCCTGGGCAAGGGGAGGTGAATACAGGTGGGCAGCCCTGGAGGGAGGTGGCACCAGAAGGGCAAATAGGTACCCTAGAGACACAGGCAGGGAGCTGGCAGGGGCGGTAGCCAGCACAGCCGGAGCTGTGGGCACTGCCTTGTACTACTCCCCATTATTTGCTTAAAAGCTTTTGTTCCCTGCCCCTTTTAAAAACACCCTTTCAACAAGGAGGAAGGGAAAGCAGTGTTTTTGCAGGGACACCTATTTACACATGAAAAGCAATCATGTGTATCCAGTGCGCTGGAAGTCAGGCCAGAGGACCAGCGCTTTAAAAATCCAGGCAAAGATGGTTTAAAAATCCAGACAAAGGTGGTTTAAAACCCCTTTCCTTCCTTCTGAGATGTGGGTCTATGCTGTTGGAGAGTAAAGCAGACACAAAACCTAGTGCTGGATATCGACTACTGCAGCTTACATCGCCATGGAGGTGTTGGTGAGTTTTAAAGCCAGAAACATGTTGAAAAATTGAACCCACTTCTGGCATAAGCGATCTTTAAAAAAAAAAACAAAACCAAAAAAACCCAAGTCTTTTGTATCTTAAAGCAGTGTGATTTTTATGAATTAATTAATAAGCAATAAAAGGTGTGAACTTGACAGAGCTAGAGATGGCCACATGCCCGTATGACCTGCAGAGGGCAAGGATACCTTCCAGGAGCATGACCTAGGCCCAAAGTAGGGTATTACATCACCATATGGGAGGCAAGCTGTTAACCCCAGCTCCCCACCTCCAGTGTGACCTTGGGCAAAAGTCACGATAGCCTCCTTACCTATAGAAACAGGGTCTTATCTCAGCTAGTGAGAAGTTAGTTGTCATATCTGGAGTCTTTTGGTGGTGGTTTCTGCATATAAAATGTTTACAAGCAAAAAAAGAAAAGCAAGCCTGGGGTGAAGAAGGCTTTAAACCTTTACAATATAGCGGTTCCTGTTCTTGTAGTAGAAAAACTCCAAGTTTCTACCCATTTTGTACTGACAGAGGGTGTGCGCACCTCCCTGGCAAGGTGGCTGCAAATGTCTGTAGGTTCAAGAACCGAAGCAGGAGCGATTGTGTGCGGAGCACAGCTGCTCTCTGCTGCCTTCCCATTTAATGCCCAGCTTTCCCCAGCAAAGCCCATTGCGTGTCCAGCTGAGAGCTGGGTAAACAGCGGCTTTATTTACCAGAGAGCGTGTTTGGTGACTGCCTCTCGGGAAGTTTAGACAGGAGGCGTGGGGAAGGGAAGAGAGAATTTTTAAGGAGCAAAACCTGTTGCGATAAGGAGTCCAAACAGAGGCTAGCCGGGCTGCTTGTCTGCAAATATTTGAAGAGCATAAATGCAAAAGAGGAAGTGAAATTATTTGGTCGGTTCCAGGTAGGCACAGGTAGAGAAGGCTGGGATGAGGGAATTACTATACTGGTTATCTAAAAATTAAATTAATAGTGTTAAAATTGAGTAAAGGAAAAGAATGGCCAGAATTTCACCTGTGTTAAATTTAATACTTCAAGTGGTGTCTGTGTACTGAATCAGAATGGAGAGGGTAACAACGAAGGGTTAAGGGGAGGGTTTTTTTGTTTCCAGGACTGATGATTTATTTTTTTCCTCCTGACAAATAGACCCGCTCAGAGGTACCCACTTTCTCTGCTCGTGAGGCAGAATGCCAGTTCGTTTCCCTCCCTGCACCAGCCTCTTACGCTGACATTTCCTCTGTTCCTGTGGCCCAGAGTTATGTTCCGGTTTGCTGTGCTTGCTGCAAGCTTCGGCAACCTTGTTCATGGATAAGCATGGTGCTCTGGCATTTGGGAAATGCCATGTTGATCCTGGGAATGTTTTGTTTCCCACATACTTTTTAGACATACACTTGATCTGCCGTGTGCTCTGTAAGTCCAGTTGCCACTGGACATGAGCAGGCACAGAAGGGCTGAACCCTTGTGCATCACCAGCATGTTAAGGTGTGATACAGAGGAAATACAACCAGATTTTAGTCTCCATACATTCCAGTAAAATGTGCCATAGGGTTTTTTCTGTCCTGTATCTCACATCTGGGAAGATGCTGAGGACAACCAGTTTCTCTGATGGAGGCCTGCATCAGGTAACAGAACACCGTGTCCACCACAACCCTCTGCTCCTAGTGATCTGGAGTACAGTACTTCAAATCCCTTTCCAAGCTTGATTAGCGGCAGCTTGATTTATTTTGTGTAGAAAGTGATACACAAGCACCATCTAGAGGATATGAAGAAGAGGAAAAGATGATGATTATATAATTGTCTACAGTCAATTGAATAATTGACTACAGGAACAGCTGACAGTTATATTAATGGGGAAAAAATGTTTTCAGGCTCTCCATGGCTCTCAAAAACTGCTGATGAAGTGACATTAACCCCCAGGGAAACAGAAACCAGGAAAAAAAATTTAAATTATTCTGATTTTGTTTCCTTCTGGGATTTGCATATTTTTGTCTGGCTCTTCCTGTTTTCCTACCCTATTCTCCCTTTCTTGTTGATAGCAGGGGGGTGAGAGAAATGAGGAAGAACAGAATAAACCAGGAAAATATATCTTCTTGGTTTCATAGAACTATTTATGTTGGAAAAGACCTTTAGGGTCATCAAGTCCAACCGTTAACCCAGCACTGCCAAGTTCACCACTGAACCATGTCCCTAAGCACCACATCCACACATCTCTCAAATACCCCCAGGGATGGTGACTCCACCCCCTCCTGGGCAGCCCATTCCAGTGCCTGACAACCCTTTCAGGGAAGACATTTTCCCTAATATCCAATCTAAACCTTCCCTGGTGGAACTTGAGGCAGTTTCCTCTTGTTTGTCACCTGGGAGAAGAGACCAAACCCCCCTCTCTGCACCCTCCTTTCAGGTGGCTGTAGAGAATGACAAGGTCTCCCTGAGCCTCCTCTTCTCCAGGCTGAACATCCCCAGCTCCCTCAGCCGCTCCTCACAGGGCTTGTGCTCCAGACCCTTCCCCAGCTCCGTTCCCTTCTCTGGACACGCTCCAGCCCCTCAGTGTCTGTCTTGGGGTGAGGGGGCCAACACTGAACCCAGTATTCGCAGCGCAGCCTCACCAGTGCCCAGTACAGGGGGACAATCCCTGCCCTGGTCCTGCTGGCCACACTGTTCCTGCTGCAGGCCAGGATGCTGTTGGCCTTCTTGGCCACCTGGGCACACTGCTGGCTCATATCCAGCCGGCTGTCGACCAGCACCCCCAGGTTCTTCCCACCAGGCAGCTTTCCAGCCCCTTGTCCCCAGGCCTGTAGCACTGCAGGGGGTTGTTGTGGCCCAAGGGCAGGACGCAGCACTTGGTCCTGTCAAACCTCACACAGTTGGCCTCAGCCCATCAATCCAGCCTGCCCAGATCCCCCCAAAGAGCCTTCCTGCCCTCAAGCAGAAGTCTCTTCAAAGAAGAATCCGTAAATTCCATGTAATCAAAACTGTTCCATATCTGTGGGAATCTTTTGGAGAAAATAACTGCCAATTACCTAACAGTTCCAGATTCATTTTTGCTGTAGCGCATTAAAGGGAAATGAAATGGCTCTCCTGTACTGCAGCACTTTGGTAACGAGAATGAAAGCTGCTTAACTGTATTGTAGACCCTACAGTGTGAAAAGGGATTAGCTTGATTTAGAGAGCTTGCCTTCTCCCGTTCTACATGTCCGGGCTCCTAGCCACCCTATTACTGTGAACACAGAGTGACTATTAATAGGCAGAAGAGTGTGAGATACAAAAAGTCCTAAATGCTTGTCTATAAGATTATTCTTTTAGAGGATTAAATATTTCAGCTACATGTCTGGAGGGGCGGGGTTGCTCCAAGCTGCAGCCCAGTGGGTTCCCCATAGGGAAACGCATCTCAAATTAGCGGTGATCATTTTGTTCATAAAAGCCAGAAAACTGTCGGTGCCATAGGAGGAAGAGGAAGATGATGTGCTGAAGCGGTAACACCTGCACCCCATGAGGGAAGCTCCACGACACAATGGGGCTCATCCAGGGGTAGTGTTTCAGCTCCATGAGGAGCTGGGAAGGGCAATTGCATTATGCAAGATGACGCAGGCCTTGCTGCCACCTCTCACTGCGTTGGGCTGGGGCTGTAGCCAGCCTTGCACTGACGAAACCTCAGTCCCCCTCCAGATCCCAGCTCCAGAAGGGAAAGCAATTCCCTTCATTGTGAAATATCACCACTGCTGCAACTGTCTCCTCCTCCGGGAAGCCACCCTCATCCTGGTGGGGACGGGGCAGCTCCTGGGGAGGAGGGCAGGAGCCCAATGGGACCATGACCCCATTTCCAACTTTCCTAGGCAGCTGGCCATTTGCTCCCCTTTGTCTCTCCCAATATCTGTGTACGGTGGAGGACAGATGAGCAAGAGAGAGGGATGCTGCAAGGCAAAAAAGCACTGAGCTGCTCACAACTGCAGAGTGTGGGCATAGGGAAGGAGAAGCATACTCTACCTGAGATTCCAAGCTGCAAAAGGCAGCTGGATGCACTTTATCAGCAACCAGCATGAGCTGCTGCAGCAACAGCTGAAACCACTTTACTTGCTAAATGTGAGAGCTAGTGACTTTTTTTTTTTAAGAGCTGCAGGTGTGCAGAGAGCTTAAGAAAAAGTGAAATTTCTTTTCCTCTCTACAGTTGCCTAGCTGGGACTTTTACCTAGGAGCATTACACTGGTCTCACAGCCAAGTGGAAGTTACCTCTTTCTTTAAAGAAAATAGGCATATTGCGTGAACATGTAGAAGAACAAGGGACTGGCTCATGTAGTGCTCAAAAGAATTCCCTTCCCTCTAACCATGGACTCATGACCATCTGCTGCTGGGCTGGAAGCGGCTGACTTGTTGACTTACCTGGCTGCAGAGGACTTTATGGGTAGGCTGTTCAGATGGCTGCTGGAATGGCCGACTTCCCATAGAATGAGTGGAATCCTCATCTCTGATCAAACCACCTGGGACAGTACAGCCCCTATACAGTTGGGACCACTCTAACAAACCATGGCGGCAAACATACATCTTCTCTGCATTGTCCCAGGTACCTCTCCCACCACCTGCTGGAATCCTTGCTGGCTCACTCTCCTTCTGGCTTTGCTCCCTTCTTCTTTTCTATTTGGCTCTGTCTCAACCCCCGTCCCACCACGGAGACTCTAAGAAAACTCTGGTAACTCTGACTGCACAGAGAGGCTGTAAAACATGCTTGTATGCACCCGATCTTCTTGATCGTTGTCCAAGCGGTGGCTGTCGGCACGCTGCCAGCAGAGCCTAGAGCGGTCTGTGAACATCATCTATGGGATGGAGGGGAGTTGACTAAGAAAAGCAAAGAGGTTACATGGCAAACTTCAACCCAGCTTAAACTTCTGCACCTGCTGGGAAGTGGCTTGAGGAGTTCACAAACCAAAACCGGTTTTTTGGGCCAGTGAAAACTACTGCTTCAAACTGACACCGGTTTCCCTTTACCGTGACTCTTGAAACACCAGAGAAGTCTGATCTGTGCAGCTGTACAGGTTTGAGCCACAGCGTGGAGCCAGACAAGTGCCTTTTGAGCAGCTCTACAGCTACGGGATCTGTCACATTAGGGATGCAACACAGCACATGGTTAGTTAAATTCCCAGGTGGTGAAGTGCTGTCGTCTCTTAGTCTCCTGGTTCAGTAGATGGCCTTCTTGCTTGGGAAATCATTCACCAGTGCTTAATGAGTTGAGCAAAACCATCCTCCGGTGTCATACTGTGTCCTGCTGGAGCTTCAGCAGAGCTACGCTGGAGACCGTGTCTAATGGTATACCCGTAATTGAGTGCTCACAGCATGTACCGGCCCTGTTCAGAGAGCACTTACGGCACGTAACATGACTCGATACGCCTGCAGTTCTCCACGCGTGACTGATTTCCCAAGTGCCTCAATATTCAGCTAAAAATACCATTATTCTCTTCATTAAGAAGGTCCTCCCGACCCGCAAGGAAGAACTGCCACCTTCAGAGCGGACCGTAGTCGGTCTGTGCCTGGCCACGTTTGGACCACCTCACAGGCAGCATCGGTAAACTTGCTGGCGTGGCCGTGACGTACACAGATGTTGCTGGCTGGTGTGGCTCGTACCGCCCCCATATCTAACTTCAGAAGGATTTTGGGGGCCTCCTCTGCTCTATTGTGAATTGAATGGGCAACGCTTAGCTTGAGTTCCTATTCAGTAGCAACAGTTTCCCGTGTAACTGTGTAAGTGGGACCTGTGCTGGGTATAAGCAGAGGCATCCTGAGCGACTCAAGTCCCAAGCCACCCAACAAAAGCAGAGTGTCCCCGGGCAGCCAGCGTGGGCGGTGGGTGCAGCAGTAAGGGCTATCCGCCCCTGCGCTGCTGCCCGGGGAACGCTGCCTGGCGCCCAGCACGTCCTGAGTCAGGCCTAAAATATGAAACAAATGGTTTGAATTCTCCCTTGGAGGGATGTCATACTAGGGCCTACGCCAGCAGCAGCATTTCGGCCATCCTTGGCAGCAGCTCGGCGGAAACGGAGACACTCCTTGTCCCGCACTGCACGGCGCGGGGAACTCGCTGTGGGCAGTTCGGGCTGCACGGGGGATGTAGATGGATTTGCACATGGATACTTCTGGTTTTACGCAGGAAATGCCAATGGTTTTAACTGGTGAACACTTGTGGCAATACGGGAGCCGGGGCTGGCGCAGGTGTGAAGCCGAGGAGGTGCCCAGCTGCGATGGAGACGTGCTGCCCATAGGGAACAGGGATGGAGACGGGGGCGGGGGTGCTCTCCATCGGCGCCGCCGAGGGGTGCGGGTGGCTCCGGGGCAAAGGCACTCGAGAAAACCGGGGGCTGCGGCGGGCTGAGCACGGGCGGCACTCGTGACACCCGGGAGGCGCTGGGGGGGGGGGGGGGGCCGAGCGGGCGGGGCCGGGGCGGGGCGGCGGCAGGATGATGGCGGGGATGGCGGCGGCGGTGGCGAAGGAGCGGGCGGCGGCGGTGGGCGCGGGGCGACACGATCACGCCGTCCCCTACCTGGGCCAGGACTTCGGGGCGCTGCGGCTGGAGTGCCTGCAGGCGGGGCGGCTCTTCCAGGATCCCTCCTTCCCCGCCGGCCCCACCGCCCTCGGCTACCGGGAGCTGGGGCCCAGCTCCTACAAGACGCAGGGAATCGTCTGGCGCAGACCCACGGTAGGGCGGCGGCGGGGGAAGGGGGAGTCCCGGTTTCCGTAGCACCCTTCCGCGGCAGCACCGCACCACGTCTCTCCGGCCGCTGCCCGGCACCGGCGGCGGGGCGGGTTGGGGCGCGGCTGCCGAGCGCGGCGCGGGCGGCTCCGGGCTAAGACCCGCAGCATCCCCGGGCAGCACCCGGGCGGCTGCAACATCCCGCTGCGCCCGTTCTTGTGAGGCTGCGTCTGCTGGCAGCACGGGGGATGGCCCTTCGCTCGGCCATCGGGATGGCAAGGGCGACCAGGGTGGCTGGGCTGGCAGGGTGACCAGGGCGAGCGGGGGGACCAGGGTGGCGGGGCTGGCAGGGAGACGTGATCCATCTGGAAAACAAACAGCAGAAAAGCCCTTCACCGCTCTGGCCTGAACACTGTGTGGATAAACCTCTTGCTTTGGGTAGAGCTCAGGGCTGTCGCTTCCAATTACTCTTTGCCATAGCAGGAGAGATGAGCTAACCGCGACGTGGAGGTTTCCTTTGCGAGCCCTCTGGCCATGGAGCCATCGGGTCAGAGGAACCCGCGGGGTGCCTAGGCGTCTCTGAAAGCCCCCGAGGTGGTCGGTGGTGGGCAGGTAATAGTGGATCGATGCATGCACGCATGTAAAAATGCAGTGGACCTCCTGGCACGTGCTGTGGAGTGGCTGCCCACAAGCTTTGGTCACCAGCTGCCATTGTCACCTTGCTTGGCACGTCTGGTGCCCGCACTCATCCCTGACCTGCTCCGTCTCTGTGATATTCGTACGCTGTGGTCAACTGTTTGTTTAAATTCCCTGAAGTGGGGCCCTGTTCCCTCCCTCACCTGCAGATAAATGTAACGCAAGGCTTGTTTTGTTCCCAGGAGCTGTGTTCCAACCCCCAGTTCATAGCCGGCGGAGCCACTCGCACGGATATCTGCCAAGGGGCCTTAGGTAAGGTGATGGGAGCAGAAGGCTGGGTTTTCCATGCAGGTGCTGCGCCAGGACACCAGTTTATACTGGGCTGCTCTGTAAATCCATCCTTTTGCATCCTACCACCTTCTCTTCATATCAAATCGGATCTTTCTTACCTTCCCTCAGCAGCTGCGGGTAGGGACCGTGTGTGTTCGGCCACCGAGCGCAGCTGTGCTCTGGGCACCGAGCGGGGATGACACAGTCTGGTTTCCTGGTGGCTTTTCCAATCACTGCGCTTCCTTTCATCTCCACATCCGTGTGCCTCAGAGCAGCTCAGCTAACTTCTGCCTTTAGCAGTCTGCTTGGAGGAGCTGTTGAGTGCATGGCCAAAGTTGCTTTCCCCGATAGGAGAGAGCACAGCCTAGCAGGAGGGACCCCCTGAAACCTGGAGAGTTGCGGTACGGAGAAAACAAATTACACAGAGGGATTCCCAGCTGCTCTCCAGCTCTCGAGGAAATCAAAACTGGGCTATTTCAGGAGGGATGGGCCAGTCGCTGAGCCCTCTGCTTTTGCCATGGCTGTGCAATGCCAGCCACTGGGTCAGCCACTCGGAAGGAGCCCAGGGACCTGCGGGGAAGCTCTAGGGGACAGCGTGTGGCTTAACCTGGCTGTGTGTGCACGGCCACCCTGGTCTCAAAGCCTCTCTCCCCCCTTGCCCACCAGAAAGAGTTTTTGGTGAGTGCCTCCATGCCTCTCCTCCCTTCGTGGAGGCTGGCGAGGAGCACAGCCCCAGGGATGTGAGAGGAAATAAGCTGGGGTGGAAGCAGTGAGGCTCCAGTTCATTCCATAACTGCAGGGAGAGGGTTTTAGATTAGACTGATAGCGTGGTTGAGGGAAAGCTTTCGGGGTAGGGAAACATGACTAATACGTGCCGTGAGTTGCGCTTTCATAGCGGAGTTGGCAAAGGAACGAAGTTCTGTTTGTTGCTTCCCATCAGCATAATATTAGCCACGTTGTGGCTTCTTAGTTTCTAGTCCTGCTGCTGCTATTTGTGTTTTCACCTCCAAAAATATAACGGATAGGGAAGCTTATTTCACATGTTTCGTGCTTATGTTTTCTTTCAGAAGTTATTCAGGCTGGCGCTTTAACAACTAGGTACAATTTGTGTAAAAAGCCCTGATAATAAAAAAATACTTAAATTGTGAACTTAGTTCTTTTTGTGCCCCAGTGTCATCTGTGGCATGGATTAGACTCCATTGTGTCGTGGGTGAAGGCCTTGGCATGTCACCAGCTTCCTTCATGTGTTCCGTCTCTGCCCTCTATCACGTCTCCCACCGTGACTGCTTTGGCATAAAGCATGTCCCACTGCTGAAAACTCGTGCCAGACATCTGTCTATATTTTTAATTGTGAAACTTCCCAGCTAAGGAGTGGTTCAGCGTGACATGAGAGTTTATTGTAATGCCATTTCAACAGCTGGCATTTTGCACAGATGCTCATTTCTGAAGGCACTTAGTTGCTTTCTGCCTTCTGCAGGCTTCCAGCTTTTCTATCCAGACGTTGTGGCAGGTAACCGTTTTCAAGTTGTGGAGTTGCTGTTGCTAATGCAGAGCCTTGTTTGGAATTGATGAAAACATTTGTTGTCTTAATGGTCTTTGGATTAGTCAGATTTTCTCTTGAGGTTGTACAGTACCACCAAAGGATATGAACTGACTCACAGCTTGTATTATTTTATCTCCTGAAAAAATATTTGAATAGGAGGTTGCTAGTGTTGTTGCTTATGTTACTGTTCTCACCATGACTAAGTACTGCTATGACTTGCCCTGCTATCTTCTCATGAATCTGGGCAGGATTTTGGTATTGTGTGACAGTTTAGCGGTTGATTAAAAATTAGATGCTGTTGATCTTTTGCCTGTCTAGCCATTGAGTTACTAAGAGCCTGTATTGCATCTCTGCTTTTTCACACAATGAAGCTAGCAGATGTGCTGTACAAAAGCATTTTTTTTGCCGCCACCACCTCATCTGCCACCAGCATTTGTACCGATACATTTGCTTAAGCTTCAGTTTACTTGAACTTTGTGTGCTGACACTGATGTCCCGTCACATTTTAGGATATGACAAAGATTGCACTGGAAGATACCTGGTGTTCTTGGAAACCTGTACTTTTTATTATGTTGGGCTTTTTTTCTGTAGGAAGCTTTTGTAGTCTGTTAAGCGCCCAAAAGGTTTAATCTCAGAGTAACAGACCCATACCCACATGGAGTTTCAGTGCTATTGCTAAGCCATTCAGAACATCCTGGAATACCGCAGGGACAGAAGGGGCATCCAGAGCATGTGTACCCTTCGCTGCTGCAACAGCCTCCTTGGCAGGGGATGTGTAGCTAAACAGCTCAGCTAATGAGCAGTGGTGCAGATGTCCCTTTTAGCCCAGGAGTCTTTGGTCGGTGACCCAGACACAGCCTATAAATATGTCTCATTGGTTTTGAGCTGGATTATACCACATTGCAATGCATAGAAGGCACAGCTGATCATCAACGCTCAAAACATCATCCTCCCACCAGTGTTCTTTAGTTCTCCAGACACCAAAGTTCTGCCCCTTGGTCTTTGGATTATCCTTTATACTGTTCTGTTGCTTTTTAGAAGAAGCTTTCAGAGGTTCTTCTAAAGGTTCTTCCAGGTGTTTGGAGTTAGCTTTGCAGTATCGGAGCTGCAGTCAGTGATGTTATTTGGCTTGCAGCGCAGCAAATGGGATGCAGTGACTCATTACAGCGGAGGAACCAAAGCCGCTGCGGAGAGGAAGCTTATTCACCCTTAACCGCCTTCTTTGGAGGGGATGTCACCATGGTATCACAACACTGGGGTGTGCACAGCGCAGCATCTCTCATCTGCTGTTAGACACAGGTGTCTCCTCCTTATGTAAAAACGTGGAAAAATAACGGATTGAATAGGACAAATTTAGAAGCTTGGACGTGGGATTTTCCCACACTGGCAACCACTCTGCTGTAAGTGGTTTTCCACAGCCTTGTGTTTCTAAGCAGAAAACTTCCTGGGGTCCCATGGTATTAATATAAACACATTCACTAATTGTTAAGCTATAGCTATGAGGGTTTTAAAGCAAGGACGTGTCTGTGGTTGGCTGAATGTGCATTTTTCCTTTGACCCTGTGCTGTTCCATGGGCTCTGCAATGACCAGAGGAGCTGCCTTTCGCTTACGGCCCTCCGGGAACTTCATGGGGATGCTTTGCTTGTCTTTGCTCTCCAGAACAACCAATTTTAAGCCCTTATGGCTGTTTATGCTTACAATTATATTTTTTTGTAACATTCTTGTTTATAGCTGGAGATTAGGTAAATGCAGAGATGGATGTATAAGAAGTAAAACATTGATAGCAGCAAAAAGGAAGCATAACGGGAAAAAACAGTACTTCTTGTTCATATAAATAAACTCGCAGCCTGATAATATTCCCTTTTCTGATAACCTTGTTCTGCCTATTGTGTTGTGCTTTTGCAAAAATTCCTCATGACTAACCTCACCATGCTAACACTTCTTTCAAATTAAGTAACCTGTCTGTTAGTCTTCTCTTAGACTTTCCTTATCAAAGAAAGTCACTGTCAAGAGCCTTACAAAAATACCAGTTCTTATAGTCGAGACTATTTGGTAAAGATTCTGCTCCAGCTTACTTAATGCAGGCTAAAACTCCAGGTATTATTACAAGATCGTTTCTTGTGCAGGCTTTGAATTATCAATTCAACTTTTAGCGATGACTGTTCAGAAGGGGAGACCTGATATGCTGGCTGTTGAGCACTTTTAAATGTGGAAACTGAAGGGTGGTGTCGCCCATATATGCTGCATCTGCCTTTTAACCTCAAGACAACATTGCCCAGAGCTGTCTGAATTAAGATCTGTGTTTCTCTGACTCCAAGTTCTCCTTAGAAACCAGTATAAAGTTTCACAGAGAGGTATTTTACAACAGCCTGCTATTCCTTTCTCTTCGTGTCTACCTTGATGGGGCAGCTACAAAACAAAGGAAATTCTTTACAAACTCTGCTTGTGGGCTTAGAGGTCCTCTGGGTGGGGGTTCTCCATGAACTTCAATGCTTCTTATCTGCAGGGGCAAGCTGACTCAAACGTGGATTATTGCATTAAAGGGTGTATGCTCTTAATCTAGATGCCTGAGCAGCTTCTTGGCCAAGGCTTCCTGAGCTACTGTGGTCATGTTGAGTTGTTCATTTATTCTTTCTGTGCTGCTCTCTGCCTCACCAGCCCCTGCCCAGTTTATGGAATAGAAATGCTAATATTTCTTTGGAAGATTGGTGGGAGACCTGCTGTCTGAGCCAGACACACTACTAATTTATATCAGTATGGTCTTTCTGAGGGTAGTAACACCAGTGTCAAAGGCTCTGGGGGATTCTTGGAGTGGTCAAGTTTGCCTGGTCGAGTGAGGCTGTGCAGTGTGAACTCTGGTTTACGCCGCAGGTTGGGCAATAGAGAGGAAAAACACGTGCACAGCTGACTGCGAGCAAGGGGCATTGGACATGCCTCCAGCTGTTCCCACCCACCCAGCAGAGCGTGCACAAAGTGCCTGCGGCTTTGTTGTAGAGGCCGGGAGCTGTATGGGTTTACCCAGCTGGGCTGGCTTTACACTAGCTAGTGATGGTCTGAGATGCCAGAGACTCACTTCATCTCCAAGTTGTGCATGTCTGTAAAAGCCTTACACAGCCTGGGGCGTGTGCCGGGGTTGTTTTGCTGCTCAGACATGCTCCTCTTTGCAGGTTGTCAGTTACTTGGTCTCTGTGCTGAGATGAGACCAGTTAACCTCTCAATCTGTATATTTGTGATTTGTCTCGTGCCTGTTCCCAGTGTTGAGGATGCTTCAAGACTGCTGTTCGTTAAAGTCTCACTAGGGCATGCTAACTTTCCCCGGGTGTGGATGACTGCAGTGCTGGAGGGACAGTGGCACAGCTGGGAGAATGAAGATCCCCTGCTCTTTTCTTTGTGTTAGGATTTGTTGGTCTGAAAAACACCTATGAGCCTGTGGGTCCTGGCTGCTAGAAGAGGATTATCTGGGGAGTGGCCAAGCGTTACCCACCTGCATGCGGTGCTGGGGTGTTGATGAAGTGCTCAGCTCTCCTGCAATCTGTGCTGGTCCAGTGCACATGTATGTGTACATCTATACCTTTCTTCCACAGTGTTTCTGACATAATGATATTTCTACTGCCAAATATGTAACAACCCACTGCTGTCTCCACCCAGAAGAGTCCTGTCACAAGCTGTGACCTCCCTTAACTCAGTAAGGTGACAGAAAGACACTTTTTTCAGGGTTAAGGAATTGACTTGCTGTGTGATGAGTGCTGGTGGGAGAAAAACAAGGAGGAAGGAGTGGAGACAGTGTGATATTACTTCAGAGGTAGTATGGTATTAATTCAGCCTGACCCCACAACAGCCTCAGTCAAAGTGCCAGGGCTGTTCTCTAGAAGCAAGTTGTTCCTTGGACTTCAATAACTCCAATTCTCATTCAGAAGCTAACTGCTTTGGAGACTTAATAAAAACAGGGATCCACAGCATGGAAGAGATCTCTGGGCGGTCTCTCCCAAGTGATTACCACGTTGTCAGGTTCGCTTAAAGAATCCTTTGGTCAAAAACAACCCCAAAAAACTACAAAAATAACTGTATGGGCAGGCTGTGTGGGGGAGAGAACAGACCTAAGCTGGACTGAAGTCCTGTTGTCACCTTTTGACTAAAGGGTTTGTTTCCAGAGCTCTTGAACACCCTTCACTGCAAGGAGAGTTGCTGTGAAGGGTCATTGCTAAAGCCCTCACGTGGCTGGGGGACAGAACATCTTACCATTAATTGTAGATTAGAGAAAATATCTCTCGTTACTTCATGATCTGTCACAGGAGGATGATAAGGTAACTTTTCTGTTGGAAAATCTTCCCTGATACGATTTCTCCATCGTGGTACAAGCAGCCAGAGGCAGGGCTGAAGGGAAAGCTTTACGTTCGGTTCCTCCCCTCCAGATTATGAAATAGTAAAAACATCACAGGTTCTCAAATTATTCTGCAATTTCACGTCTCCCACCTTCCATGAGATGAGAAAAGGGCCATGGGACAAACGTCATTCGTAGAGCTGCTGCTGGGGATCAGCTGTGAAAAGCGAGGAGGGAGTTGCAGGTTGCCGGTGTTCCTCCTAGTGCTATCCAAGCGGTGATGGAATTGGGCCTGAGAGCAGCCCTCAAGAGCTGCTTATCCCACCTAAATCCCATCTTCTTACCTGTGAGCTTTTGACTCCTTTCCTATGGGAGAGAGCTGGCTGTATAGAGACAGCTGCTTTGCTGGCCTCTGACTTGTTGGCAGCGGGTTCGTGTTTCCTGAACCTGCAGTCCTGTGCCTGCTGCAGGACCGTTTTGTGGGATCTGATGTGTACGACTCCCCTGTGCTCACAAAGTGACAGCATGTCTGGTAATGGTAGCAAGGAGTTTTGTGCTGGGCTGCGGGCGTCGGGCTCAGCTGGGTCTTTGAATCTCTAATTACCTTGCCAGTGGGCTGCAGGAGGCCCGTGGCTGCAGAAAGGTAATCACTGGTTTCTGAAAATAATTACAAAAAATAGAGGTAATGTTTATATAGTTGTGGTGTCCTCCTCCGTCTGCTTGGTAGAAGATGGTGTGGAAAAACACTCTCCAGACATCCCGGGCCGCAGGGCTCTGGCATGCAGGCGTGGTGTGTGTTGGCTCCGTCCCAGGAAGGGTGAAGAGGTGTGTGGTACTGGGGAACAGGGCCTGCCTTCAGGCCTTTCCTGACTCCGGCCCCTCGCGCCATCAGCGAGCCGTGGGACTAAACAGAGGGGCCTCCGGAGAGGTACAAGGTGAAAGGAGCTCCTGTTTGGTAGGAGGCTGGCAAGAGACCTTCTAGGGGCCACATCCGTAGGATAGGTGTCTGGATGGCAAGTTCATTAAACAGGGAGGAGGGAAAGGAAAACAACCCGTGGCTGAGAAAACACTGGCCCTGTGAGGAGAAACTGCACCCTGGAATACCTGCGTGTGCTCACGGGCCCTGCTCTTCGCCTTTTCCCCATGCTGCTTCCTGACCTGTAGACACTCAATTCAGTACTGAGTTTTCTTTCAAATAATCCCAGCATGGGTGATAACTGTGTTGGTAGTTCATAAAAAGCCTGCTTTTTGGTTTGGTTTTTGTTTTTTTTTTTAATTACTTTGCTCTTGAGGAAGCGCAACACTTGTCTGGAAATAGCAGGTGTTTGTATACATTCCTTTGATCTGCCTTAGAGGTAAAGTGATGGGAGGGATCTTCTCATCACAGCTGAGGTGTTTATTAGTTATAATGCTCAGTCCATGTGCAGTAAAAAAAAAATAAAGTTTGAATAATGACCAGTGTCTTTTTTTTTTTTTTTTACAGGGGACTGTTGGCTCTTGGCCGCTATTGCCTCTCTCACCCTGAATGAAGAAGTGCTGGCCCGTGTTGTTCCCAAAGACCAGAGCTTCCAGGATAAATATGCAGGAATTTTCCACTTCCAGGTAGGTGGAAAACAGCCTTCCCCCCCCTCCCCCAGATGCTGTTGGCCAGGAGCCAGCGTGGCTGACTGTGTCTACACAGCCTTCCTGGCGTTTCCTGGAACACTTTGAGGAATGGCAAATAGCCAGGCAGAGAAACGGAGACATCCAGGAGGGTGATGGTGGTGGAAGGAAGACCACTAACCAAATTGCTGGGAGCAGGGGCTGTCTTTGTGGTCCTTCCTCCATCAGCAGATCCAGCTGAGGACATGCATCCCTGAACAGGGTTGGGAAAGCTGGCTGTGAGGGAGATCGCTTTTCCTCTAGGAAATGGGTGTTGGCAGACAAATGTCCCGGTGACCCGCTTGCACAGCATGGGGCGGTGACGAGGTGTTTGTGCTCTCTTTCCAGTTCTGGCAGTACGGGGAGTGGGTGGATGTTGTGGTGGACGACAGGCTGCCCACCAAGAATGGGGAGCTGCTCTTCGTGCACTCGGCGGAGGGCAGCGAGTTCTGGAGCGCGCTGCTGGAGAAAGCCTACGCCAAGTGAGTCCGGGACAGGCTTTCACCCCTCTCAAACCTCCCAATGCCTCTGCTTCCCTGTAGCATCCTCAACTGTGCCAATACTATGCATTTAAAATATCAGCCTAATTATTAACCTTTACAACTTTTGGGGTGTCCCACAATGGCTGCTTTAGTGAAGCTTTGCTGACTGGTGCTTAAGGTGAGTAGCCAAAATACTGGCTGTGTTGCTAGCCAAGAAAATAGCCCTTACATCTCATGGCTAGACTGTCGGTAGAGCACTGCCCCCTATCACCAGGGCCTGGGAAGCTCCAACTCATGTGCTCTGTGCACCTTGAGGGCTTGCAGCTGCAGCGCTTCACCGTGCAAAGCACACCAGTCCGTGTGCCCAGGTCTCTTGTTCAAGGTGGAGATGCTCAAATCCAAATTTCCAGTTTTGGGATGGTCAGGGAGGAATTCTGCCATCTAACATTACTACTTTCAATTGATTTAAGAAATTGAGCTAATTTAGATAAACTGAAAATCAGACCCATAATTTTTTAAGGGGATTGAACGAGTTGGTAGAGGGGCAAATTGTTGGGTCTTGATTATTTTTTTTTTAAGATTATTTTTTCTTCAAATAGTGGTCGTGATTTTTATCATTAATATTACTGAACCTGCACGTATACATGATCATATAAGATTTTACGCTGGGCGTTCCAAGTACAGTTGTTTAAGAAGCGAAGCTGAATGGGGGTGCATTTGTAGCAGGGACAGATGGCACAACAGAGTGCCCCTCTCCAAGAGAAGAGGAAAATAGAGAGCCTGATGGTTGTGTGTGCGTCCCTCCTTTCGTGCAGGCTGAACGGATCTTACGAGTCTCTCTCTGGTGGCACCACCACTGAAGGCTTTGAGGACTTCACCGGTGGAATCGCAGAATGGTATGAGCTGCAGAAGGCACCACCCAACCTCTTCAGAATCATCCAGAAGGCGCTTCAGAAAGGCTCTCTCCTTGGCTGTTCCATTGACGTGAGTTAGCGGGATTGTTGTTGACAGTCGGCTCTCGCTGTGCGTGCGGGCAGCTGGGGGATGGACCTGTGCTCCAGTCCCAGAAGGAACACAAGGGATGTTGGTCCCTTCTGCCTACAGTTCTCTTCTCTACCTTGTGCCTGGAGAATTTAACCCAAGAGTGTGACACCGGCACAGGCGCTTCTTGGGGGTGTGTCTGAGAACAGGTTGAAATGTAGACTTCATTAGTTCACGTGTAAAAGCCCATTGCCTCCCTTGGTTTTTGTCCTCAAGACCAAGAGCTTTTGCTGTTTCATAGGTTCGTGGTATCAAATAGTACAGGGAACTCATCAGGGGTCCTGATCTCTGTGCTTAAGGAAGCCTGTAGCTTGGCAGCAGGTGGGCACAGCCTGAGTGGGTTGGACAGAAAGCCGCTGCTCAGGGCTGCTGCAGTCAGATGCTAAGCGGTGGCAACCTCCATCCTTGCCGTAGCCTGTTGGTTGCACAAATTGTACCAAAACATTCCCAGAAAAATCTGGCCTCTGTGTTTGAAGCGGGGAGGCTCAGACTGTTGCCAGGCTTTTGAAAGGCTGTATTGGAAAACACTTTTCCAAAAGCTGAACTTGCACCAGAAGGAAAAGAGGGGCTTTGGCCCTGCCAAAAAGGATTCAGCATCACTTTTAGCCTTACTGAAATGAGTCTGAAGTATGGTTATTGTGATAATCACCCTGCTCCCACAGGAGATTACATCTTAGTTATGTCTGAAGGGAAGGTAAACTGTTTACAATAACTTCATTCCTAATACAAACTCAAGTGTCTCCTCCCGTTTTTTAAGTTAACTTGCAGTCACAGGAGAGGGAAGCTTCACAGCAGGGAAAGTACTTGGTTAATGTCAGCGTGCGACTTCACAGCACTTTTGAGGCCTGTTTTACTGCCTTGCATTTAGATAAGAATCTGACATCTGGATTTTTGGCCCAGAATGATAGAAATCTCTTGTCAGGGGTGGGGGGAATAAATATATCCCTTTGTTCGTAAGTTCCGACTGTTGTATATTGTAAACTAATGATTAGTGAGTTTAGCCTTTGAAAAATCCTGTAAAGTCTTCTCTTCTCTGAGAGAAACAGGGACACAGGTTAAACATACGTGGAGAGTGTGCTGTGGGGCAGTAATGGGGCAGTAATAGGGCACAAACTGACAGCAGGAATCCTACCTGCTTGCGCCCACCCTCTCTTTAACTTCCAGATGTACTTGTTTAAAGATCACACGCTTTCTGAAATGGTGGGAAGGCAATGGCAAATGTATGTTTTGTAGAGTTTTAAGCATCTTTAGAGCAATATGCTGAGCAGGCCCTTTCTAGCAAGAAGTGGTTTTTCCCTGCAGTGTTCCCAGGCCAGACTGCCCGAGTATGGCAGTGGCTATGAAAAAACGAGAGGGTGATATGCCTTCAGGTATGAATGGCATCCAAAGCGCAGCCTTTTCCCTTGCCGCCTTGCGTGGCAGGTCCTAGGGTGGTGCTGCTGGGGAAAGGAAGGGGAACCTTCCACCCTGTTGTGGAGCCAAAGGATGTGTTTTGACCCAAAAGCAAAGAACTGGGGCTAGCTGGACCTGGGTGTGATGCCTGGGGAGCCTCAGGGTGGTCATCCCCCGTGTTCCTCCTGGTCACTTAGGAACATCCCCCGTGTTCCTCCTGATCGCTTGGGAACATGGAGTTCATCGTGTGCATTCCCTTTGTACACTGTTTGGAAGTGCGTGAGATGGGATGAAGCAAACCAAGTGTTTCCCTCCCAGGAGGGAGCTTTGCTGCAGTGCAGGGCTTCTGGCGTGCACCCTGTGCCACAAACATGGGCGCTGGAGCTCCAGCATTGCCATACATGCTGCCATCCCCTCTGTCACACTGATCCCTCTCATTGCCTCTGTGCAGCAGCTAAACCACCCCCACAGCCTCCCACTGAGATTGAGGCTCCGTTGGATGCCCTTCCACAAAGGAAGCCACGCTCACTGACTTTCTTTGCTCTTCCAGATCACCAGTGCGGCGGAGACGGAGGCAGTCACATCCCAGAAGCTGGTGAAGGGACACGCATACTCCGTCACAGGGGCGGAGGAGGTGGGTGCACTTCCCCAGAGGGGTGAAATGCAGCGAGCTTTGTGCATAGCCCTCCACGGACCGCGGCAGTCACAAATTCATCTTCAACTTGGCAAATTCTTCAGTCTCATCCACTTTGTCAAATCAGGTTTTGAGTCCCTTCTTACTGAATTAATTGGCGTGTTTTGGATAAACTCACACTTGACTTCTTGGGGCCTTGACCAAAAAAACCTTATTTTTTCCATAAGCACTGCTGTTTCCTAGTGAGCGGGCAGTGGGCAGCCCTGTGCAGAGGGCACACTACCCTCTGCTGGTGACATAGGTCTGTGTACCAGGCAGCGCTGAACCTTAAATGCATAGCAAGATGTGCAAGAGTTGTGTGCCAAGCAAAAAAAAAAAAAAGTATATATATATATATATTATTGTCCCTTAAATGGCTGCTGAGCAGCGCTTTCGGCAGGGCACGCTGTCCGAACCCAAGGTGCCTGTCCAAGAGTAGGCGAGTGAAAGCAAAGGTTCGTCCACGCAGTTGGTCCTCCTCTCACAGCAACAGCAGCAGAGAGGGAGTTTGATCTTCATTCACATGCAGGTGTGACTTATCCAGGCTTTCCCTGGGGAGATACTTGCAGGCTTCGTAAGGGTAGTTCACCTCGGTCACTGGGGTATGGTCTCTGGACTCTGCACTGCTGCTGTTTTCCCAGCTTCGGGCTCTAGAGATGCGCCAGCTCCTTCCTCAGATTAGTGCCACGTGTTCCCCCTAAATACTGGGTGTTCCCAGTGAAACTCGTACAGCTTTGCTTGGCCTGGACTCCGTGCATGCACACGCAGATCAGCAGATAACGAGCCAGGGCCTCTGCACAGTGCTAGGGAGGGGGAAAAAGGCATTTGAATGTGAAAGGGCAGTTCATGCATAGATGAAAACTTTAGAGAAACATCCCCTTGCACCTTCTTTTTGGCATTCCTGTAGCAGCTTTATGTTCCCTTTGCTTGAAATCCTATCAGAGGTAACTGTTTTAGCAGCCCAAAACAGATACTTTGGCTATCGTGAGCTTTGATTGCACAAAAACCTTCTCTGGACAAGTCTGGGTGCTTGGAGCTCGTTCAAAACCCATTTGACTTCATGTCTTTGGGACCAGATGAGCATGTGTGTGTGTGTAGGACTGAAATACTCTGTTCTGTCCTTCAGTTCCCATAGAAAAGGTGGAAGGGAGTGCGGTGCTGAGTCCCTGCGTAACTCTCCATATGCTTCTGTTCCCATCAGGTGAACTTCCGAGGAACAGTGCAGAAGCTGATCAGAATCCGCAATCCCTGGGGGGAAGTGGAGTGGACCGGCAAGTGGAATGATCAGTGAGTTGATGGCTTGGGCATTTCCTGTAGGCTTTTACTGCTGGGGTGTGATTGTGTTTCTGCTGCTGCTTGTCTTCTCCCTACCTCAAATCCCTCTCTAAGGCACATCTGGCTGTGGTGTTTGCTCTGAGCTGTTTAAAGGAAGCATCCCGCCGCTGTCATCTCCCACGCAGGCATCACAGCAAGCCGTGCCCTTCATACCAACACCCGCCTTTGTGTAACGTGCAGGGATTTGGTTGGTGATTCCTGCGGTTTGGAGGCTCTCTGCAGTTTCTGCTGCTTTAACAAACCAGGTTCAGTGGTGAGCTTCTGAAGATGTCGTTTCTAAAAGGGCTTTAAAAATCCATTCCTGTTGTTGGCAATGAAAGCTGGAGTTTACTCACTTCTGGGGCTGGGCAGTATTTATTCAGGGTCTTGCTTTTTCTAAAATAAAGCTCTGTCTCTGTCAAGGCATTAGCACTTTCTGCACGTGAAATTCCATTTCTGATCCTTCCCTTGGATGTTTAAGAACTGAGGCATTGAATATCCCAGGTCCCTGTGTTTTAATTCTGCTGTGGTTTGAGAGCCCTGGAGCTGCTGTCAGCTAGATACTGTGGCATACTGCCATTGTGTGGAGCTGTGAGAAAGTGAAATCACGGTGCCAGAGGAGCTGCATCGGGGTTTAACCTTTTCCGTGCCCTGTAGTTGATGTGGGGTTGTCTTTCAGCTGCCCAAACTGGAGCGGCGTTGAACCTGAGGTGCGGGAGCGGCTGACCAGGAGGCATGAAGATGGGGAATTTTGGTAAGTAGCACTGGGTTTCCATTCGGGCGGAAGGAAGTGTCATCTCCTCTGCTTACCGAGAGAGTAACCTCTCCCGGTACCTCCTCCAAGGTGAGTGAGCACATTCACCCCAAATCCTAGTGCTAAATCGCAGAGGGGGAGAAGGGAGGATGGACAAGGTGGTTGCACAGAAAACCTGTCCGGTCTAAGGAGACGTTGTCTGTGGCATTGCCTCCTCCAGGATGGCCTTCAATGACTTCTTGAGGCATTACTCCCGCCTGGAGATCTGCAACCTGACTCCAGACACCCTGGCAAGTGACAGGTACAAGAAGTGGAGCCTGCTGAAGCTGGATGGGAACTGGAGGCGAGGAGCCACTGCAGGAGGCTGCAGGAATTACCCCAGTAAGAGAAAGTGGACGAGCTCTTTACTCCTCCGCTTGTACTTCCTCTGGGAGCTGTTTTGGAGCCTGTGGAGGAGGAGGATGTACCTGGGATACCCGGGTCTGATGTCCAAAAAGTGCAAGTGTTTGGAAAATGTGGCTCCCTGATGGGGTCTGGTTGTGGTTGTAAAGGCTTGGGGGGGTGGGCAGGAGGGAGCGTTAGTTTTGCCTTCTCACAGCTGATTTTGGAAGTCAGAGGCGCAGCTGACGTGTATCAGCATGGCTGCTTTCAAAGGAGCCTCTGAGCAGTTTGCATAAATCCAATCCCCAGACACTTTCTGGACGAATCCACAGTATTTAATCAAGCTGGAGGAGGAAGATGAGGATCCTGATGATCCAGAGAGGGGTTGCACTTTCCTCATTGGCCTGATTCAGAAGCACCGGCGGAAGCAGAGGAAGATGGGAGAGGACATGCACACCATCGGCTTTGCAATTTATGAGGCAAGTAAGGCAGTACAGGTGCATGGGAGGAAAAGCGAAGGTCGTCCTATAAATGAGGTAGTGCAGTTCTCGGACTGGGCTTTCTACCAAAACTCAGCTGGGCTGAGTTGGACACCAGCGAGGAGGAGCCCACTTAGATGTTTAGAAAATTATCCTCCACCAAAACAGTGGTCAAGCACAGGGACAGGTGCCCAGAGATGATGGAATCTGCCTTCCTGGAGATACTCAAACCTAGACTGGACGAGGTCCTGAGCAAGGTGTAAAGCAAAGCTCGGTCCCCTGAACCCATAAGGAAACCGCAAGCTGCGTTACTGTCTTGCTCGGGCTCTTCCTTGTTGTGGAGAGGTCAGGAGGTGAAGGAGAAGGTGGAAAGAGATAGTAGAGAAACTGAGTCTACAAAAAGTATCACAGTGAGCCACGGTGGGTAGAGCGTCAGCAGGAAACCACGACCAGCCTGGCTGCGTCTGCCAGGCGGTGCCTACGCTGAGCCCCACCTGTCTCCGGGGTGGAGCTGGGAGCTGAGTCGACAGCTGGAACGCTGGGCTGGAGATGGGTCTTTTGTGGCTGTACCCACTCCCCAAGGGTGAAAAGAAGCAGCCCTGGAGCTGCAAAATAACAACAAGCAAACAAGTCTCTCCTTTTGTCTCTGCAGGTGCCCCCAGAGGTACGTAGCATGCGTTGGTGGTCAAGGTGCGGAGCTGGGGCTGCATGGCTTGTGGGAAGAAACAGCTCAGAGGATCGTCCTTCATTGCAGGACAATATTGACTGTGCAGTCTAAAGTTAGAGGCCATTTATTCTGGAAGGGGACTTGAGCCCACGTGGGGTTTTCAGAGTGTCCTAGGCTGGGATAAGAGCTCTCTCTACTGCAGAAACTCACCAGAGCTGCTCTTCCATGGGTCTTCTCGCAGCCCAGACTTGCCCCTGCTCCCCCAGCACTCAGCTGCTTCTCTCAGGTTTGCGCGGAGTTCATGTTTGACACTCAACTAATATTCCTAGGAGGTGTTTATTTTCTTTCATTTCCCTAAGCACCGTGTTTATTGGCCTCTCTGTGTTCGTACCTGCAGGTAGCTTGCCCCGGGGATCAGAGGGGTGTGCCATGCAGTGATGCATGTGTGATGAGAGGCAGGGCTGCAGGCGCCTCTGAGCTGTTGCCCCTCAGAGGAACGAGTGAGGTTGAGCAAAATGCCTGAGTAACCTCATTACGGGGCTGCTGTACCTGCGAGGGTTCGTGCAAAGCAGCCAGGGCACCCTGAGGATCCCGAGGCTGTGCTCAAACCAGCTCCTGTTACACAAAACGTGGTTGCACTGGGAAAGGGAATGGTGCTACCAGTTAATTAAATTTCTTCTGTACCTTTTGAATGCCTTAGCAGTACTGTCAGTGGCTCAGCTGACAGTACTAGTGGCCCAAAAACCTCATTTCCATAAAAAAGAGACTCTAGCCAGGTGACTTTTCCTTTCCCCAATAGGTGGAATTTCATATCCTGTCATTACAGCAGGTCTGACAGGTTTTGCCTTCTTAAAAATCCGGGAGGACGGGAAGGGGCAGGTTTCTGTACCAGGCACGTTCCTGATATTTGCTTCCAGATCCGAGCTAGCCCACCGGTAAAACCCTGCGCAGAAGAGCCTGTTCTGGCGGGAGTTCCACACCAAATACGTTTTTATAATGCATAACTCTTCCTTTCTTGTCGGAGGCCTCCGTAAGCGGGCGGGCTGCTCTGCCAGGCAGCCTGGCCTCGGAGGCAGAGCTGAGCTGCAGTCCCCGGCTGGCACCAGCTCTGGGGACCAGGGGGGGCATGGATGGGTTGCGGTCCACCTCTCCCTAAAGAAAAATGGTTGGTGGAAGAGCTTGCCACATGTCTTCAGACACCGATTGTCGTCTGCAAAACACAATTATGACCCGAGTGAGTTACCGAGAGGATCTGCAACGTACGTTTGCACCCACAGCGCCGGGGCACTGCGGTGGGATGCACCCACCCCCCTTTCTCTTCTCTTTTTTGGTTCTGTTGGACGTAACGAATAGCTGCATCTGTTAGATTTCTAATCTGTAAATGCAAACGCATGCCAGCTGTGGGGCGCTTCATTCCCTTTCTTTGTTTTTTCATAAGTTTTCTGGCCAGACGAATATTCATCTGAGCAAAAACTTTTTCCTGACCAACAAAGCGAGAGAAAAATCAAACACCTTTATCAACCTCCGAGAGGTGCTGAACCGGTTCAAGCTCCCCGCAGGAGAATACATCATCGTGCCCTCCACCTTCGAACCCAACAAGAACGGGGATTTCTGCCTGCGAGTCTTCTCTGAAAAAAACGCCAACTCCACGTACGTAGCTTTCCTGTAACCGCGTAAGAGCGGCCTGGGCACGTGGGGGATCCCTGGGCCTCCTCACGGGCGTGGAAGGATGAAGCAGCACGGGGCCGGGCAGCATCGGCTTCCCGCAGGGAGCGGGAAGGGGGGATGCTCAACCACCCCGCATGGATGGGGTCACGGCAGTTCTTGTTTGTCCCCAGTGTCCCCATGTGCGACTGAGGGGAGTTTGAGTAAACTTAGCAGGAAGGAATGGAATAATGACAGTACAGTATAATGGAACATATTATTGCTATTAATAATAACTTTTCCAGCACTACCTTGGCCAACATTTGTAGTTATTGGGCTGTAGGCAGCTGGGTGCCACAGCACAGGTTGGTCTGTGGAGAGAAGGAAGTCGCGGGCCGGGCTCCCTGGGAGACGGAAACACGTGCTTTCGGCCGTCTGGGAACACACGGATCGCAACAAATGATCTCTCGCCTTTTGAGATCGGGCTGGAAAAAGTTAGAAGATGCGTGCTGAACTAAACGATACCTTTGAAATTAAAATGGGGTTTGGTGGAACTGGCTCGGGCCACACCATTAGCTGTGAAGCTGTGGAAAACGTTTAGACGTGTCACATCTTAAAGAGCAGCTGGGCTAAGGCCTTGGGAAAGGGTGTGGCATTTCTCGTATTGAGTTCCCAAATTCAGAGCAAGCAAAACCCTTCCTACACCTTTCTACTATTCCGTAATCTCCTGTTGCATGTTTCTGTAGGAGTGAGAAAACCGGGATGTCAGTTGTGTGAGGGAATGTCGAGCTTCTGGTGGGCCCTTAGCCGTGCTTATGCACCGTCCGTAGGCGTGATGAATGCACCGTCTGCAGCTGCAGGACGGCATGAAACACTTCTCTCCACTTTAAGCCTCTCACCTTTGCTGTTTTAAAGGAAAAACTGATAAAAAATTAAAAAGTTAGCAGATGGGAGTTCGATTTGCACCCGAGAGCCTGGTCCTGGGCTGAGGTCTGTAGGCAGTGGCACTGAGTGACCCGAAGGGTTATGTCTGACCCAAAATCCTGCCTGTGGCTCTGCGGAACGTTGCGGTTTGTATTGTGTTTTGAAACTCTTGATGCAATAGCTGGCAAAATACTGCCCTCACTGGCGGTGTGCAGTGTCTGTGGTTGATTCATCCAGTAACTTTTGAATACTCATCATTATTCCCATAATTTAAATCTCTCTTTAACTGGAGCTTGAAGAAAGGGCATCAGAAAGGTGACTTGGTTTGGTTTTAATATTGATTTCTTTATCTTTCTAGGGTTATAGATGATGAAATTGAGGCCAATTTTGAAGAGGTATGTCTTAATGTTTTAAATGGAGATAATTTTGTGGTAAATATGTGGGGTTGGATCGCCTGTTCCCCGTGCGGGGCAGCGTTTTTCTATGGGCTTCATCAAGAGCTGTTGTCCCACTTTGGAAACAGATCTTTCAACATCCATTGAAACAGAAACGCCCAGCAAATGGAAATACCGTAAATGATAAATGGAAACACTGTTGTCCCTTACCCAGAGTGGCAGACTTGGGCTTCCCAGGTAGAGGAGACTCTCCGCAGAGGTAACCGGAGCCGCAGGAAATTCCCTTTGCTCTCCAGGGGTGCAGCCCTTTAGCCGCAGGGGTGGTTTTGCATGCGATGCTGTTTCCGTGAGTAGGTAATAGTTCACCATGTGTTTAGTCTTCCTGGTGATGTTTTGCCTACTAAAGCATCTGCCACTCTGTGTGACTTAATGGATTTTTTCCCCCAAGATGAGAAGTAACGTTTGCTTTCTTGTCAAGACAGCTAGTCCAACAGCAGCAGCAGCAGCATTAACAGTGAAGTGCTGAATTTGGGGGTGATTTTTTTTTTTAAATAGTTTTTTAAAAGCCATCACCAAAGTTCTTGGTTCCTGCAGTTTGCAATGCCGGCATTTTGAGGTGCCTCTGAAAACAAAACTGATTAAAATCAAAGTAAAAACACTGCCTACCATCAACTTTGCCATTTAAATTGTGTTTTACTAGGGCCAAGGACAGGCAGAAAAGTTCCTCCTTTCCATATTCTCTGTTTCTCTCTTCTAGACTGAGATCAGTGAAGATGACATCAAACCCAGCTTTAGAAAGCTTTTTGGAAAGCTAGCAGGAAGCGTAAGTATTTGCTTGTTAAGGACTTACGGGTAACATGGGTGAGTGGGTAGGAGAGATGCCTCCCCCAGCGTGGAGTTTAATTCCTGTGCTCAGTCAGACCTCAGCATGTGCATAATTGTGCGTGCAAAGATCTGTGTAGTTACCCGACTGCTCACACAATGGATTTGTGGACGCTCCTGGCAATCAATCTCTGCTCTCCTTGGGCTGCCGGCTTGACTTTTCTCTCTGCAGCTCCTTCATCCTGTCCTTGGGGCAGAGCATTTGGTGCAGGCACATGGATTCCTTTCGGAGATGAGGAGGGCTGGGCTGGGCCTTCTGCCCCGGACTGCGCTCACCTGCCCCAGGGCTTGGGCAGATCCCACAGCCCGCTGTGCTGATGCCTGGGAATTGGTGGTGATCCTGGGGATGGGTGCTGGGGGGAGCTTACCACGTGTGTTTCCGTCCAAGGGAAACTTGATCTCCAAAGGGTGTTTGAACTTGGCCAACCCACCCAAAGGAGCCAGAGGCTGCCTTTGAGACCGTGTCCGCAGCTCACACTGAAGAACTTGTTTTCCTCTTTTCCACAGGATGCCGAGATCTCCGCCTTCGAACTGCGCAACATCTTGAATAAAATCTTGGCTAAACGTAAGTCTCTTCCTCCAACTGCGGCTTCAGTTGGCCACCAGCAGGTTTCCAGCGTAGCCGTGGGAGCACGGAGCGCACCACTGACCTGGGCAGAGAACCAAAGTCCCGGGCTTTGCCCCAGACCTGTGGCTTGGCTTTCCGTAGAGCCACGGCCACCTGCTCTCTCTGCTTCTTCAGGGGACTGCAGAAGCGCTGGGGCTGTGCCTGGGCTGCAGGTGGTGTTGCCCAGCATGTGTGCTTTGGCAGGGTGCATAGGGGTGCCTTTTATCCCAGCATCTGCTGCTGGGAATTGGCTGCCACAAAGATGGGCGGATTTGTTTAAATTCTGGATGGTAACCGAGAGAAGGTATTGCTGCCACTTCAGTACTGAACCACTCAGGTGTCAGTAGCCCAGCCAACGGGCTGGGGTGTCCCTAAGGAGGAGGAGAAACTGAAACTCTGGCCTTCTCTTTCTGTAAGTGATTCAGAGCTTGGCTCTGCACTAGTTTCCTTCCCATTAAATAGTGCTCAAGAAATACGTGCTTGGAGAAGTAAGCATCTCTTTAATTTCCTAAGGTGAATTCTTAGCCAGGGCTGCGTTGCATGTCTGTGTGCTCCAGCCAGTCACCAATGGCGTATTGCTGGTTACCGGGCGCAGTTTGATGTTCTGCCCTTGCGTGAAGGTACCTACCACTGACTGCATAGGTCAGAAGCCCACGTTGTCCACACAAGTCCACCCTTGTCGTCGCAGGCAGACACTAAGGGCAGGAAAGCTTCATCTCTTGCTTCTGCAGCACACCCACAGCCAAGACTAACTGGCTGCTTTCCTGGGGAACCATCACAGCTAATGTTCACCCTAAGCCTCATCCTCAGGAAGTCAGAGCGGGCTGCTTCTTCGCATCTGTTGGCCTGCTTCAGCGCTGCATCCCTCCTGCACGCAACAAGGACTGTCCCAGGAGCATTTGCCAAGAGCGTGGCAGTTCTTGAAGATATCCCTGGCTGTCTTCAAGGCCAGGCTGGATGAGGCTTTGAGCAACCTGGTCTAGTGGAGGGTGTCCCTGCCCATGGCAGGGGGGTGGAACTGGATGGTCTGTAAGGGCCCTTCCAACCCAAACCACTCTGTGATTCTTGCCCGTGCGCTCCCACCAGCAGCTCTCCCTCGCTGGCAAGGCCTGGGCCCGCTGGCCAGACCTCTGAGCGAGCCATGCCTCCACTTCCAGTGGTTGGAAGTCACAGCTTGCCTCCCAGGGCATCCCTAAGCAACCTCAGGCAACGGTTCCCCATCCCGCGTTTGAGGGAACCGTCGGGTTATCTGTACTACAGCTCCACAGGCACCACACCCTCTGCTGCCAGCGTTGCATCAGGGACTTGCAAAATCCCAAAGGCTTAGGGCGACAAGGGTAATTCCCAGAGCAGGAGGCAGGCATCCGCTGCGGCTCGCTGCGCTCATCTGGCCCAGACTGGCAGCGATACAGCTGGACACCTATTCCCAGGAGAGGATTTGCCCTCGAGTAACTAGCAGGCGTAGATCACCAGCAGCGTAGAGCGCTGAGCACACGTTACATAGGAGCAAAAGAACACACCGAAACGAAAATGTCATCTTGCCAGTGGCAAAGGAAGGCACCTACGACAGAAGCAAATAAGGGCTGAGGGGTATACACTGGCTACAGAGCTCCTGAGCGACTCGGGAAGGTGCTGTGGAACAGCACGTGGCGATAATCCGGTCTTTCCCTCTTTCTTCACAGGCCAAGATATCAAATCCGATGGCTTCAGTATCGAGACATGCAAAATAATGGTTGACCTGTTAGATGTATCCTTTAAGGCTGTTCCTAGATGATACTCTTCTGCCCGTGCTGGAGCAGGTGAGCTGCTGCCTTTGCAGTGGCGGGTCCGTACTGATGGACTAGCGGTGGAGAAGCTGGTTTTACCCTGGTTCTCCTGAATAGAAAGGGAAGCCCTTGCCATTGCCGCTGACCACGGCACGTGCGTTCTCCCAGGCAGCGGGGAAAATGCGTTTTCAGACGAGGCGATCTGAGTTCGAATGTCGCCTTTCGCTGCTTTGTTACCTGGCTGGAGTCGGTAAGGGTGTCAAAAAGCCACGAGGATTTAGCAGATAGCTAATGATGCAGACAAATACAGGCAGCAGAGAGCATGCCGGCTTTTAGGAGTCCTAAGAATAAGGGTAAAGGTGTAGGATGAAGGATTCAAGTCTAAGAATAGTTGTGTTCAGCCTCTCTGCAGCGGGAGTGGAATTGTATAGTCAGAAAAGGGGAAAATGACCCAACCAGAGCGATGCTGTAATCTGTGTAAAATACGTCACGCCGCAGGGACTCCTTAGTGGGTTTTCTGGGAGGAGTGCAATGACCGGGTTCTTTTGTTATAGCCGTTCGTGCAGGAACGTAAGTTCTCCGAATAGCAGGCTCGGTGGTGGCTTTTCCCGTTTAGAACCCAGACCTAGCGCTCGTGCTCCGGTAACTGCAGGTGCTGAGCCGACGACGCAGAGCAAAACGGGGCCATCTCGGCTGTTTTGTGGTGAACAGGGAGGAGGAGGAGCAGCGAGAGCTTGGGAAATGATCACGCTTCAAATGGATCAATCACCTTACGGATTTAGGGAGACAAGAACCCTGGGACAATAGCCGTGTATTCGACAGGATGAGTCCCGCAGAGGGGACTTGCGTTCGGTTCTTAATCGCGTTATTGGGGGGGGGTTAAGTATTAAGGCAGAACTGCCCGTGTGAGTAAACCCAGCAAGGGGGGGGGGAACCCTTTTCCTTCCTTCCAAAGAGCTTACCTTAACTCACAGAAGAACGATGGGAGTGGTAAACTGGGACTGAAGGAATTCCACACCCTCTGGACAAAGATTCAGAAATACCAGGTAGGACGCAGTCGGCTTGGGAGAAGATGCAATCCAGTCTCCAGAGGCGGCTGGAAACTGATTCGCCTCGCACAGTGTCTACCATCGCGCTTCCCGACGCAGGGACTCGCTTCAGCTCGCGATGCGTTTGTGTCCTCGCCCCCCCCCGCCCCGGGTTTTGTCCCTCGGAGCCCCGGGGTGTGATGACTTCAGCCCTGAGGTTGCCTCCCGTCCTGCCTTACTCTCTGAGGGGTTTCTGGTTTGGTTTAACGCAGCCTTCCCGCTTCACAGAGGGAGTTTGTGTCTCGCCGCTCGCTTTGCTAGCGATAGTGCCGGTTTGCGCGGGCGTTCAAGGAATTCCCCAGAGTCCTTGTCCGCTCTGGCTGCTGCGTTAACAAGACTATCTAAAGCCGCTTTTAGATGAACTCGGGGATAAGGACCTAGGCCTTCAGAGAAACGCTGCGAACAGTCCTGAGCAGCACGCAGCCTGCGTTTCAGAGTGTTTGACTTCTGCCTAAAGCCAAAACGCGCTCTGAATTACCGACAAGTTTTGAGTTTGGGTTTTGTGTTCTGCAGAAAATTTACAGGGAAATCGATGTGGATCGATCCGGTACCATGAATTCGTACGAGATGAGGAGAGCACTGGAAACAGCAGGTATTTGTACCATTCTGTCTCCTTCTGGGGTTGTGTGTTTCAGGCCGGGTTGACGATGGTCGCTAGGCTCTGCAGGTCGCTTTTACTGAAAAATCCTGCGTTCCCAGGCCAGATGAAAGGCCTCCGTGTAATCTAGATGCTCAATCCATGAGTCTCCCTCGGCAAATACGGGTTTGGCATAAGCCTGTAAAAAAAGGGATGGTGTGACCTCGGGAACGGAAGTGGCTCTGCCAAGGGACGATGCTCACAGGAGAGCTCAAAAGGAGAGTCCGTTTGCTACGGCAGCCACTGAAGAGCAAATCTGAGTGAGGACCGTGAGGCAGGTAGCACAGAGCCACCCTCTTAAACTCTGAGAATTTAACCAGAAGTAGCTAACTGAATGTCTGTCAGTATACGAGGCCGGGTTTTTTGCTGGTTGGAGCTCGTTGTATTGTTTTCGTCCTCTTCTTCAGTCCTTTGCGCTGTATTTGTAGGGTTCAAACTGAACTGCCAGTTACATCAAATCATCGTGGCTCGTTTTGCTGACGAAGACCTCATCGTCGACTTCGATAACTTTGTCCGGTGTTTGATTCGGCTGGAAACCTTGTTCAGTGAGTACACACTTAAGAACCAGACAGAGTCCGTTGCTTGGTGTTTTCAGGTCTGGGATAACGTATTCCGAAATCTCTGTACTGGAACCAGAGCTACTTCAGAGCCGAGTCATAAATCCCGCAACCCAGTCTGCACGCTCCCCCTAGGTGGGCACATCAGCCGTCTGGGCCAGGCTGCTGAACCAGAGCCAGGCAGTCGTCCATGCCAACAGCTCAACGTTGATCAAAAAGCAAAAATCGGTATAAATACAGATTAACAAACAGTGCTGAAATTAGACTGGCCTATTAAAAACGTTGAGGCCTGTCCTTGCGCACGAGCGTGCAGTGACTTTAGAGTGGCCCTTCCTGGTTTGGGCTGCAGACCGTTGACATGAATGTTGGAATCTGGGATTAAATTCCTTTCTGATGCCGAAGCAGAAGGAAGGGGAAGGATTTGCAATTAGTTCCTATGTTCATCCTTGTCTGTTATCTCTGTCACCACAGAAATGTTTAGGAAACTGGACACTGAGAAAACTGGAACAATAGAACTGAACCTCGTTAACGTAAGTTCATTGAGGTCTAAAATGTTTGTTGTTGTCTTTTCTGGGAGGAAGGGGTTAACAGGAGAGACTGTCCTGCTCCATTCCGACTGATCGTGGCCGGCTGTACCGATTCACACACACGTACCTACCTCAGGCTCTACGCTCTAACAACCAACCAGGCCAAGTTACTTGAGCCTGAGGCCACGTACCTGTCCCTGGCAGCGATTGTGGCTGGTGTCTGCGCGGGTCTCCTCCTGCCTTTTCTGTCAGCAGCAGGGTAACGTATCGGCGCGGTAGCGACGCGTCGTGCTGACCGGGCCTGTTGCTTTCCGCACCCTGCGGGAAGGACTAAGTTAGGAGCAAACCCCTCTTACACATGTTCAGCTTGCTTACTACCCAAACGTAACTTATTTCTGAACCTACATGAGGAATGTGAAAATCATCCCAAAACTCTTCTGACTTAAATGAGGGAGAAATTTAAATCATTCAGGAAAGATCCTAAAATTACTTCTGTAACAACAGACTCTCTTCCTCTGGCTTGAAACAGGAACGTGCGTACTGGCTACAGCTATTATTGAACTTAACCTTGGGCCATTTTCCTCCCTCTCTCCTTATAGTGGCTGTGCCTTACAGTCATTTGAGCCCCTGACATCCGCTCCAGTGACCTCAGAGCAAGCTGGGGTGAAGATAATCAAGCAAACATACACGTACTATCCTGACGTAAACGTGCCTTAACCTACGCCTGGCGAATTTTGCACACAGTTACGAGAAGGAAAGCGCTCAGCAAGAGAAGAATCGGCAACCTCGGTTTTATGGGCCTGACTGTCTTTATCTACTAGTCTATAAAGCTTTCATTTACTATAAACCCTCAGTGCAACTTTTGAAAACACTGCTTCGCTCGTATCTGTGTGTTTAAGGGGTGTTACGTGACTTCTGGAAGAAAGCTCGTTAAACCAAACTGCCAGTAATTAAGGCTTTCTGACTAACAGCTCCACTCCGTCCTGTGCACCTGAGGCGAGGAAAGGGGTGGTGTTGCGCAGCCCCCAGGGCTCGGGTAAGAGCTGGGTCCCTTGCATTACTCTGATTAACTGCTCTCTGAAGCATCTGCTTCGCAAGTGCGTGTTGGACCAGACCAAAGGCCAAATCTTTCCCTCCTGACCACGGATGCGCCTGGAGCGGGAGGCTGTGGCGACCAGGCTTTAAGAGAAAGCCTGTGCGCTCAGGTGGAATCTTGATTTCCTGAATCTTATTTATCTTCCTTTGAAACACAAGAAAATATTTAAATAAAGCCAGTAGAAATGAGGTTTGCAAGGCTGTTCCTCCTTCTGCAAGCAAGCGTGTTTTTCATCACAGAGCTTTTTGGTGTGAGGAACACAGTAGGTTGCCTTTTAAAGGGGAAAAGCAGGATTCTGGAGCTGTCTGGGCACTGACAGACACGGCCTGTGTCAGCTAATGAAAGATTCCATACTCTGATAAAAAACTAATTGTCCAAGACAGACAATTGATACCACACCCCCCATGCCCAACCTATTATAATCGTGAGGCTGCGAGCATGAGCAGATTGCTGCCTCCAGGAGTTGTCACCACAGCTGCCAGCTTTGCCCACTTGAGGGATCGTCTCCTACCACCTATCAACGATTTCTTGTATTTACAGGCACCTTTTCAGAAAGCAGGAAGGACCCCCCTCGTAGGAAAACGTGAGGCACTTCATGAATGCCCTCATGGAAAGATTTGATCCTCTCTATTAAATATCCATCATCAAATGATTATTCCCAAATAAGCAGATATAAAGGATAGTTCCACGGTTAAGGCTTTAATTGGAAAATAGTGAAAGACCATCTTGAGCACGTAGGGGAAGAAGGGCTCCGCTTAGTACAGGGAGACGTTGAAGGTTAGTGCGGTGCTGTCAGCTGCTCTAATAAAAACTGGATACTAAAATACCAGTGTTAAAGCTTAAGGAGACCAAAGTTTAATGGTATCACAGTCATTTAAAAACAAGTAAGTTGTCAAGGACTAAAGAAAGTTTCTACGCTTAGTTCTCCGAGTACAAAATACAATAAATACATGAGGCTGTCTGTAAAAAGAGGAATCTAAAACTACGATGTGTGTTACAGCACATAATATTGGAATACATGGAATTCCTAAGATGCTACAGCATTTTTAAGAGTTATTGCTTAATGGATTGGTCACAGGGTGGTCACTGCTCAGCTGCACTTCGGTTTGGTGCTTTAACAAACATTCTGCTTCCAGCAATAAGCATTTGGGTGCTGTGCACGTACATTAATTTCTCCCAGCTGGAAAAAGCCTTGGGATAAATTTGGACAAAGCCAAGTTGTCTGTTTCACGATGGTTCCCTTCAATGGTAAATTGAAAAAGTCCTCGTATTTAACCCAGACAAATGGGCGCTTCTTTCCTGCCGCGTTTGGAGAAATCAGAACGGGTACTTGAACGTAAGGGCTTGCTTAGACCGAAGGCAGCAGAGTTTCACTTGCTCGTAAGCGTTATTTCATCCCGTAGAATGCCCTCATCCATTTGCTAACGCATCAATCCTTCATTTGTTTTCAAAGCACATTCTTCATAGCTTTCAAATTACATTGTCATTGAAATAAGTCTCATGGTGCTGGAACTGACACAAAATGAATCATTTTTTTTTGTAAGTCATCCATGATTAGTACTTCTAGAATCTGGCTTCTGTACTACTTCATGCCAAGCTTCTTTGTCTGGGCTTAATCCTTGGATACAGCTGAGGGTAAAACAGAAATGAGATTTTAAAGATTTTAGTGCTTTAAAAGGTTCCTTTTCAAAAAAAAAAAAAAAAGAAATAAAACCCTCTCTTTGGTGCTACAATTCTAATGCCATCTCTAGGAGCAAAAGCAGAGTTTAAACATACCCAGAGCACTAACAAATGTGATTTTAGCACTCTTAGGCAAGCTTAACAAATACTAACCACATCAGTACAAAAGGGAGGCACTGAGCAGCGCCTAATTCAGTACTTTCAGCTCTACCCAGATGGCTGGGCTAGGAAAAACCTGGGGCTTTCTCAGTTGAGACACTTTTGTGTTCAGTGAACTACAGGGTTTTTCCCTTTTTCTAAATGGAAATAGAGAAGTATTAAAGCCTGTTTTACCTCCTCTCTCCCCTGTCAGCCTTTACATAGGTACAGCTTTGGGCAAGCTGGAAACATCTGGCTGCATAAGGCCTGTGGAAGCGTAGGAGCCGTGCTTTAGTTAGTGGCTAGTGAGCGGCCAGTTGAATTCATCTGACCACAAGGCAGTAAATCAGTAGCTGCCAGCCTGCAGCCCCTGAGCTGTGTGCAATTCGCACGTCCTGGCTACGTGCAGGGGTACAGACGGCCTCGGCTGCCGGGCGAGGGTGACAGGACACAGTGCGCAGCAGCGTGGGGTGCTTGGGAAGCTCTTGGCTCCGCTGGTAAAGGGCTTTAGGAACAACTACTGTTTTGCAAAGCGTGGCTACTGGCACATAAAAATAGAAGGATACACTCCATACACTTCAGAAAGACGAATCCTCCATGCTCTACGCATGTCTACATTAGCTGAAAACACCCAGAACGTAAAGTTCCCCTAAAAGATGCCCTCTTCCCTCTTCAGCCAGACTGTGCCTGTCTTCTTCCTAGTCAGTTAACGATTAAGAGAAGACCAACAACTTCACCTGCAAGGTTTGTCTCAGCCTGCAGTGATTTCACACTAGCAGAGATGAAAGTCAGCTACATTAGCCTACCACCTGACGGCGTTCAAAAGACTGCGTTTGGTATTAAGTCATTGGTATTTTGACAGTATTATCTTCTTTGCATTCAGTTTGGAGCTCTCGCACAGCTTAGGGAGCTAGTGAGTCGCTAGGAAGGGTACAGTGCTGATGCACATAACGTCATAGAATCACAGCAGGTTTTGGGTTGGAAGGGCCCTTACAGACCATCCAGTCCCACCCCCCTGCCGTGGGCAGGGACACCCTCCACTAGACCAGGTTGCTCCAAGCCTCATCCAGCCTGGCCTTGGACACTGCCAGGGATGGGGCACCCACAGCTTCTCTGGGCAGCCTGTGCCAGTGCCTCACCACCCTCTCCGGGAAGAATTTCTTCCTGATATCCAATCTAAATCTCCATCCTTGTTTTTATTCAGTGCACCTAAGTGCAAAAGCATAAAGCAGCTGTGATACAGCGTAGTGTGAGGATATATTGAACTACCGAACATGTTCTGTGCCGAAGATCTCGTCCTGGATTGCAGCTGCTACGCTGAGGGTCGGGTAATGGCTTTTGAGAATAACCACAGAATACTTGGGTCACAGCACCAGCACAACAGAACAGACACAACAGCTAATACTGGGCTTGGGTAGTCTTCCCCAAAGGTTCTGTTTGAGCTGTGTTGTGTTTAGAAGGACGAATCGTGATCCCCAGCCCAAGTGTGTTGCCTTGTGCTTTTCACTACAGGAGCACAGACGCTCCTCACGTTCTTAGGCACCTGTGCTCAGGCTGAGCTCACAAGCTCATGAAGTAACAGCACATGCACAGTTCACCCTGGGGCAGGGAAAAAACCCACCCAGCTGCCATTTCTGACCTTACTGTACTGAGGGCTGCTCTCAGTTTAGAAGTGTCTACCTTTGGAGAGGAGAAGTACTATGCTAGGGAGCATTTTGCAGCACATTGTGAGTAGGCCTGACCTGAAAGCAATGCAGAAACTGATTTTGCATTAGAGTAGCCACTCCGCAAAATCTAACCAGTTTGAGAGTAAGAATTATCTGCATGAGGAGGGAGGTTCAGCCTCTTTCAAGCATCATACATCAATCAGCTAAAATTCACAGCGGTTCATCTTCAGCACTGGCAGAACCTCTTATCTCCAGCAGCAGGGCAACTGGATACATAGGAAAAAAGCACTTAATGGAGTTTTTATACATGTGTCCCTCTGCTCCAGTTCTCCAGCAGCTCAGCTGTGAGGAGAAACACAGGGACATAACTGAAATAGAAATTTGCAGCGTTTGCTCTAAAGCGCTCTGTGAAACCATCCTGGATCACACAGTGCACTGTGTGCACCCAGACAGGGAAGGACGCGCGACTCATTCATACGAGTTTCAGTTCTTAAGGCCCTTTGTGCCAGTACGTCACCTACTAAAAGGGGGGGAACCCCTCTGTTCACACGCCCAGCGAAACCTTGCGCACACGTCGTGTTCAGATAAAAGGGTTTTGTCTCTAAGACGGTGAGACAAGGTTAGTATTCGAACCATCTGAACAGCAGGGACATCAGAGATGCTGCTCTTTTATGCACCTATTAATATAGTCAGCCTTAGGCAGCTAAACCGAGGGTGCTAACCCACCCTGCCAAGGTATTCAGCTCCCCAAATGAGTAACTGGAGCAACGTCAACTCCTTCCTCTGGACTTCTGAAGTTGCACCTAACCTAGACACAAGGGAATAGTGCTGTGTGCGCTCTGTATGCTGGGGTGGGGATTTTTGTCTCTGGGAATATTAAGAACTCACCCCCAGCAGGTTGCGGGGAACATAGCCTTCCTTGTCGTTCAGTCGTGCCCACCACCACTCGATTTCGTCTTCATCTTCCCGGCGCAGGATCGTCATGCAGTCTCCCTCTTTCATCGAGAGCTCGTCGTCATTCTGAGCCTCATAATCCCAGAGTCCATAAATCACGCCTTTGTTCATTATCCCCATTTTCTCCTGGACTCCTGCAACATTCGAAAACACAGAGCAGCTCAACAAAACAGTTTAAAAAAATAAAAGACAACAGTTGGGAAGCCTGCAGTATTCCTACTGGAAAGCAGCCCAGGAAAACAAATGCCCCACACCATCAACCACCTTGATTCCTGTCGCACTTAGCGCCCTGTTGCCATCTGCCTACTGAAAGTCAGTCCCGGAGCAGGTGAATCAAGGAGTTACACCAAGGCTTCCCACCTTAGAGAGGAGTCGAGGGACGGGTTTTAACAGAGTATCTGTTCTGGAAACGGACAGATACACATCCCCAGCTTCTTTTACATCAAGAAACAGATTCAGCCAGTGAATGAATTTCTTACTGTGACTACAAGCAACCAGCAAGAGTCTTAGCAATAGGATTAGTTCCGAATGGAGCAATATGGGAATCTGACAGATGAACAGCCAATGCATCAAGAGATACCTTAGTTTCAGTGGTATCAATCTGGACCAGCTGGCACTAAGCCAAAGCCTTACAGTCCTTTCAAGACCCACTGAAAATATCTGGTAACATAAATCTCAAACCCAACAGAAAAGAGAGTATCAAGTGAGATGACCAGATGGTAGGTCCAAAACACCCCACAAAAACAATGTGTTTCTTCGTGCTGTATATAATGAAGCCATGGATCTCCTTGGATCCTGTGGGCTGTTTACCTGAATTGGAGAATGAGACAAATTCCTGAGAGAAATCTCTCAAGACCTATTCAACACAAAGCTACCATCTCTTAACTCACACCAGAGTTAAAGCTAGACAAGTAGTAGTATTTTTAATCTACACTCTTCCTTGGGCATCTGCTGTTGATGAGCACCGCCACTGGAGTCTGGATACAATACTAAATGGAATTTTGCTTAGCCCACAGATTTCGATGCATTTAAACAGGTCTCCTCCCTTCCTAGGGAAAACTATACATTTGGCACCAAGAGACAGAGTTATCAAGCATAGTGAGGACAGATGGACAGACTGTTTTGAAATACGCTGGCTGAGCAGCTTACAGACACTCAAAACTCACGTGTTCCACAAAAACAGGCTGTTACAGCTTTTCCACTGCATTACATTGCTGTTGCTCTAACCTCTTACAGAGAGGTGACAGTCCAGCTGGCAGGTGCCATGGGGACAGGAACGACACACAAAACATACAGTTATCTGAAACATCACTGACTAATCACACCCCAGGAGGGATTCATTCTCTCCTTTAAAAATAGTTTTCCCCAAGTCTTTCTATTTGAATAAAATTTAATATGGGATTTCTTTTTAAATGCAAGAGAATAAAAAGGGAAGAGAGATGAAAGTCCAGTTCTGTGCCTACTAGCCTCCGTTAGGGCAGAAAGTTGGCCAATACCTTTCTTGCTTCTCAAGTGCCCATTAGAGAACATCCCTCATTTGAAGACTCTAGGGAGCAGATACAAACTGCCTACAGAGATAACCATAACACTTTTGGGTTTATATAAAAAAAGCAGGTGGTAAGAGTCACTTAATCATCACCTCACATGAATGTATTTGTCAACGCATGTGTTCAACTCATCTTAAGGTTTTTAACGTAGGGACACTTTTTGTTACTCTGATCTTCTCTATAGGTTCAATATTATGGTTAATCTCAATGGACTTATTTTGTGACAAGAAGCTGGCTAAAGCCTTTCCACAAGGAACCCAAGGCTTGGGCACAGCCAACCTAAGCGTGCAACTTACCACTCCTCATCCAAAAACATATCCCAGAGCGAGTCCCCAGCACATTCCAGAACTCGGTTGCCATCCCTTACCATACAAGAACTGGGAGCACTGCGTGTAGCCTTCCTCCATTTCCTCACACTTGTCTGCAGCCGTCTGCATGTCGCTGTAGGTCATCGCAAACACAGCTGCACCCGACTCCACCAGGAACTTGCACACCTGCACGTTGTTGCAAGATGCAGCACAGTGCAGTGGGGTCCTGCAAGCCAACAAGAGAGGTCACATCACTTTTATTGCTGTATTGGGTTTGTGTGGCATGTTTTGGTAGCAGGGGGCTACAGGGGTGGCATCTGTGAAAACCTGCTAGAAGCCTCCCCTGTGTCTGACAGAGCCAATGCCAGCCGGCTCCAAGATGGACCCACTGGCCAAGGCCAAGCCCATCATCAGCAGCTGCAACACCTTGGTGATAAACATGGTTAAGAAGGAAGAGAAAATCAGAAGAGAGTAGATTTTGCAGACAGAGGGAGAGCGCAAGATACCTGCAGAGTTCTCTCTCACACACCCAGGTCAGTAGAGGAGGAGGGGGAGGAGGTGCTCCAGGCACCAGAGCAGAGATTCCCCAGCAGCGCGCGGTGCAGATCATGGTGAGGCCGGCTGTGCCCTGCAGCCATGGAGGGTCTCGGGGGAGCAGACACCCACCTGCAGCCCAGGGAGGGCCCCACGCTGGAGCAGGGGGATGCCTGAAGGAGGCTGTGAGCCCATGCTGGAGCAGGCTCCTGGCAGGAGCTGTGGCCCCATGGAGAGAGGAGCCCAGGCTGGAGCAAGTTTGCTGGCAGGACTTGTGACCCCGGGGGACCCAGGCTGGAGCAGGCTGCTCCTGAGGGACAGCACCCTGTAGGAGACCCACACTGGAGCAGATCAGGAAGAACTGCAGCCTGTGGGAAGGATTCATGTTGGAGAAGTTCATGGAGAACTGTCTCTTCTAGGAAGGACCCCATGCTGGAGCAGGGGAAAAGTGAGAAATCCTCCCTCTGAGCAGCAGAGGCAACCTGGGATGAACTGACCAGTACCCCCATTCCCCATCCCCCTGTACTGCTCAGGGAGGGGAGGAGGTAGAGAAAAGCAGGAGTGAACTTGAGCTCAGAAAGAGGGGAGGGGTGGGGGAAGATTTGGTTTAAATTCTTCTTACTCTGATTCGATTGGTGATAAATGAAATTCTTTTTTTTCCCTCCTAACTAGAGGCTGTTTTGCCCATGACAGTAATTGGTGAGTAATCTCTCCCTGCCCTTAAGTCACTTATTTTCTCTCCCCTGCCCAGCTGAGGAGAGCAGTGACAGAGCAGCTTGGTGGGCAACTGCCCTCCAGTCAGGGCCAGCCCTCCACTACTGCTCATAGCAGTGCTTACAGACTCCAGAGGGCAAACTACTTTTGTGCATGACCTCCAGCAATCAGTCCTGCATTGCTGAAGGCTTCCCACCACAAGCACTTAACCCGAGCAATTGCTCTTCCCAGATAACAGGAGCTACCAAAAGCTGCTTGGGCCCTAAAGCTGGGTTTCCATAGGAATCTCTAGTTACGCTACCTTTTAATAATCCATCAATATTCTGAGAACATTCATTAAGGCAATAAAAATGTTTTAAAAATAAAGAAGTAATCAGAAAAACACTCAGAAGTCCTCCTGACATCATGGCTCTTACGATCCAGACAACCACTTCAAGGCTTGATGTGATGATAAGTGCAGGTAACTGGGATAACTACTGAGGTTGAAGGACCACAAGCATCTTTATTCAGTCTTGGGCCTCAGACATTTTTGTTACAGGCAGAAATCATCATCAAATCACTGCCCCCCACCACAGCCTTTTGTAAATAAGCTACCTTTAAGAAGGACTTGTAACCCATTCTCAGTTCCAAGCCTAGTTTGTAGGTTGTGGGTTTTTTCTGCTTTGTTTTGGTTTTAAGTTGTCTGAGTCCTGGACAGAGAACCAAGGAGAGTCTGCAGGATGAGATACTGCCCAGAGCATGTGAAGCTACAGGCTATCTCAGAGAGGACACTGGGAATTTCAGCAAATGGCTCATTATGCACAAACTGTCCTTAATAGCTCAAAGAAACAGAGCAATTTCCTGACGACTGTATCCACCCCACTGAGCCTCAGACACTTTTTTCACATAACAGTTGTTCTATTTTGGAAAAATAACTGCCAGCTCTACAGGAGCTAAGTGAGGGACCTTCCAAGGGACCTGCAGCAGCTCCCAAGCCATAGGTCTCCTGAAGAGCATCTGGAAGGTACCACTTAAAGAAATCCTTACCATCCATCGCTATCTGCAGCATTCACGTTCACACCAAACTGCACCAGGAACTTCACGATTTCCGTGTGCCCAGCACACACAGCGTTGTGCAGCGCAGTAATCCCTTCGTCGTTGGGCATGCTAGGATCTTCAACCTGTTCGGGCAGAAAAGGAGCCATTCACATCCTGGTGAAACTCTCTACAGTAAGCATCTTTTCACACGAGTTGTCTTATTCTGAAATGTGATTTTGAGCTGTAATTCTATGAAGGACACGAGCAACAAGCAGAAAAACTACAGCAGTAGCCAATCTTGCAGGGAGACTCCTGTACAAGCTTGCAGCCTTTTTTTCATAGGACACCTAAAATGATTCAGAGCAGTAGTATCTTGGTAACATAGTAAAAGCATTTAACACGGATTTCTGGTATTTGCCTATTTAATGGTAAGTAAAATTCACATGGACTTTGCTCATCAAATGATCTGAAAACATGCCAGGTATGTGGTGTTTCATCCCCTAGGAAAAGTCCTGCAAATTTACAGTCTTAATGCTAAATACCCAGCGTGGATTTAACACTTAAAATCAGCCTCCAAGGGGCCATGTCCTGGTAGGACGCATCTCCTCAAGGGCCAATCTAGGCACGCACTAGTATTTCAGCTTCCTCGGTCCAGAAAAGCTGTAACTTTGAAGCAGGATTAATATTCCTTCTTTCACAAGTTAGCACGTGTACCTCATAAATTATTCGCTGCACGAGGTCAAACTCCCCCTCCAAAGATGAATCCAGAAGCAGCGCGAGGGGATTGAATTTCACTCTCATTCCATGTCCAATTCTCTCTGAGCCAGTTTTACGCAGGTTTGTCCTCTTCCCCTGTGAAAAGGTAATACAAGTTACAGGCATTTGTTTTCCTGGGAAAAACAAGAATACAGGGTTGCTTCTTTGGGAGTGACAGCAGAAATTAAAGCAGTGTTTAATATGTAATGTAGATTACTTTCTACCAGTTCCCTAACACATTACAAATATAGTAGGTTAGGCATGTTATGAAAGAACCCTGCCTTCGTCTCCAGACAAGGGCACTATTCTACTCAAATACAGAAGTCACCTTGATCAAACACATCAAAATGATAAAACTCCCAAACCTCTAAAGATCAAGAAAAAGAATGCAAGTTTTTTTGTATGCAGACCATTTCAGCAATAGCTCTCGAGGCTGTTAAACAAACCAAGAACCTCAAAACACCCCATAAAGTCTGCTACTTTTTAAGTAGCATTTTCTTAAGTTTAGGAGAGTTTAACAGGAACAGAAATAGCTACAGAGAACGCTTTTGGAAAGAAAAAGTGTAGAAAACGCTTTAGATGCTCCCAGTGACACTGGAAGCCGAGTATTTCTCCAGCCGAGTTAGCGCTCGTTCGGTTGGAGAGCGCGCAGGCATTAGCTCAGCGCTCTGCCCAGCTGCCCGCACAGCGGCAATGAACGCCATTCACAAGGTTATGCAAATTTCTGACGGATGGCCGGGCAAAGATGAATAGAAATGACTCGTGTTTCGCAAGACCAAACGTGTGGAGATAAGATATACAAGAGATTCCCAGAAAATGCTGTTTTGCCTGGTGATTTATACATAATATCAAAAGTAGAGGCTTCTTAAAGAAAGTGCCCGTCAGCACAACCCAAGTATTTGAATATGAAGATGTTGGGCCGGTTTCTTCTCATCACCGCAGAATTATTACAAAACACCAACCAGAAACAAGTTCTTACGATTTAGGAAATCCTACCACTCACGTGTCATTGTAAAAGGGAGCAAGGACAAAGCCTTAAAAGCATGAAACCGCGCAATGACAATTCCATGCAGAAATGACAAGGCTAAAAAGGATGTTTAAAGCTTTAAACTCCTCTGCACCGAAGCGACGGAGGAAAACCACACTTTCAGGTATTGAGTTACTAACATTCTACTCATGAGAGGTTTTAAAAGGAACTCTGAGGAACTGAACACACTAAGCATTTCTGTTCTACAACAGGGGGAGAGCACCATACCACACGCACGTACACCATCTTCCAAAACAAACCCGAGGGTAAAGTGCTGCCTACCCTTAGCCCAGAGAGACTCCACTTGGACACAGCTTGTGAACCGACTGATGTTAAATCAGGTTCCAAGGAAAGGTTCAGAAAACACGTCAGGAAAAGCGCAAGCAGTTGACGTCTACAAATGAGTTTTTAAAGCAGAAACGAAAGAAATCTGGTTCTCCATATTTTTCAAGCAAGGCGCTTCCAGATAAACAAATGCAATCTGGGATTAACATAATTCGTTTCCATCTCGTATCAGCAATAGTGGGAAACGCTTGTGAAATCTGTATCTGTGTCTTAAACAAAAAATTACCTTTAATTTCTTCTAAGAAGGAAGTATAGTCTGGATGTAGTAGGCAAGCTTCTGGAATGTTCTTTACAGCCCAGAAGATTTTTACTATTTGTGTATCAAATTCCACTTGAAACTTTTCATCACGTCATTAATTCTAGAGACAGACACTTTTCATTACTGTCATTCCCTCTGGAGATAAGAGCACCACAAAATACACCAGATACCCACAGAGGGACTTCTAGCCTAATTTGGGTGACTCTTCTCCCACATCTGCTTAAGCTCTACAACACAACACACAGGATTTTTGGCAGAGATCACTTACTGACAGGGCACCCAAGTTGTAGGCTAACTAATACTTACAGGAGGCAAGGAAAACTGTCCAGTAACTTCAGGAGGCCTCATATTGAACGAGTCCTCTCCCAAACTCTCCGGTTCCCCGGATGGATAGGGAGGTGGCGGATATGGAGGATATTCTTCCATGTATACCTCCAGTGGCAGCGAAGCTTCCAGGCTTGGTTCTTCCATTTTGGGCTGCGTGAGTTCATCACTGTCTGATACTCCCTCAGGTACAGTGTCCAAAGCTACAGAGGGAACAGCAGCTTCGCTCTCATCTGCCGGTGTGTTTTCTGCTTCCTCAGCAATGGCAGGTTCCGGCATAGCAGCAGCTATTTCTTTTTCCGACTCTGCACTTAGATAAGGATTTGGGATTTCTGCTGGGCTTTCAGGACTGGCAGGTGACACCGTCTGTTTGGAGGGATGTGATGGAGCCGAGATAGTCTCCATTGCAGCCAGAGTGGTCCTCTGATACAGCAGCTTCTGAATGTTGGGGCCATTAGGTCCTTCTGGCTCAGTAATGGAGCTACGTTTCTTCAGTGGTCTGGGTGCATTGGACAGCTTTTTCCGCAGCGCTTCCAGATCGGCATCACTCTGGTTGCGGTACGGATTGGATAAGAAAGGCAGCAGTTTGGTCGGGCTAAGGGGCCGTGGTATGCGCTCTGTTTCATGATTCTCGTGAGCAGAGGCTGTTGTTTCCATCTCAGGCTCCGGACTGCCTGGCTTGCCTTGGAGGTTGGAGTAGACATTCTCTGTCTGCGGCAGCTGATTCTGTACACCAGCTCCTGCCATCACAGGCTTGCCATACACTGCACAGCAGTTCAGGGAGGGGTGGGGAAAACACAAGTTTGAGTATTTGATCAACAAACCTAAAAAGAACAAGCAACCTGATTCACCTACATAAGGCAAAGCAGCAGACTAATACAATCAACTAAACAATCAACCCAGTAACCAGGTTTACCGTTAGTTACCTTCCAAACACGAGACACATACTCTGCGCGTTCTGTTAACACTGCTATACAGCCTGTAAGATCCACCTAAGATTCTTACAGCTGCCCTAACCTGCTTAATTCCCCTGAGGCACTGGTTCATACCCACAGACAAGGTGGAAAGTACATCTACAGGAGGTTTATGAAGACAGAGCCACATGCTTACCGCTTGGGAAGTGCGGTCCTCTGGTTTGTGCCCTTGTCAAAGCGCTCTGCACTGCCTGCTGGAAGTTCTTCCCAGGAGTCTGCTGTTGCGTGTACATGCTGTAAATTGAACTTGCAGCCACAGTTTGAGGCTTTCGAAATGGCGGGAGAGAAGTCTCTTTGGACGGCTGAGGGGTAAAAGGTCTCACAGCTGCTGCTGGCGGACTCTCCTGTTTGGAAGAGGGAAGAATTTGGTCCTGGCTAGAGGAAGGACCTGCAGGAGGTACAGAAATTCTTTGCTGTATCTGCTGAGAAGGATGGGAAGACTGCTGTGCCACTGGTTTTTGCTTGTTCCCCATAGTTACTGTAGCCAAAGGCAGCTTCTGCAGGTTTCCATCCAGCTTAGTATCAGCAGGTTGCAGATGACTGGCTTGACCAAAGTAAGGTAAGTTTATCTGTTTCGGCTTTGTGGGGACAGGTGGTGGTACCTTTGTTACATTTTTATTGGCTGTCTGAAAAAAAAAAAAAAAGAGTTAATTGAGATTGAACAGCCAAATATGCTTTAGGATTTCTGCTATGAAGGACCAAAGATTTTCAAAGAACGACACAGTATCTAGCATTCCTACTGGTGCTGCAATACTGTTTACACCATCACTGGAAACATGAGAGACTTCTTGAAGTGTTTTATGATCATAGTTGTTTATACATTGAACCCACTCCCTATAATTCCTTCTGTAGCAGCTATGTTTAAAACCTCAAGCAATAGCAGCGCACAGTAATTTCTCTAGAGATAGCAGAGGCACTCAGTAGCATCTGTAGGCCAGAAGCTTGTTTTTCCAATAAAGCACCTGTCATCCCAAGTTCTTCACCCCTCCCTCATCAAATTGGGCCCTTGTGCCAAGATTCAGGTGGCAAGTCTTGCTGTAATCACGCATCTGGAGGACACAGCTGCACTGAACAGTGAATCAAGTGTGTAAATGATTTTTGAAACCCCATGCAAGTGCCTCTGTGCATATAATCTTCAGGGGAAAACCAAAAAATGTATGCATACACACCAGTGTAAGTAACAGCCATTTTCATGTTAAAATATTGAAGTGTATATTTTCATCACAGTGACTATAGGGAATGATGCAGAGCTACCAACTGCCACTAAAGACTTATTTCCTTAGGAGTCTTCTTTTAAAAGATGACCTAGGTACGTTTCAGAGAGCTTCCTTATTTGAAGAGCTGTGTAGTAAACCCTGTCAGATGGAACACAGTAGAGTTTCCCGTATACCTGTGCTTCTCGCAGGAGATCTTCGCTGCTCTGGTTCTTTCTCAGCGTGCCCAGCCCAGCAGACTGGTCCACAGAATCAAACATTGAGAATGGACGCACTTTCTTCTCTTTGTCTCGTAAGAAAGTTTCTCCTTCAGCTGTCGTTAGAGAAAGAGGAAGACTTTTAAAAGGGACAACACAGTTGTAGGAACAAGAGTCCTGTTTTGTGCAATATTCAAGACTGCGTATGCAAGGGATGCTTTTTGTGTCCATCCCAGCCCTGCACTAAGGGACCAAGATGCTGTATCTTGTTAATTGAACAGGAGCACGCATGAAGGGATTAGTATCAACTTCAGCACCTGAAACGTGGGGTTTAAAATAAAGATCCCTGCACCACCATACGAAAGCTTATACAGCAATATTGGTTTTATTTGGCACTCTCAAATTAATTCCATTTATTTCCTGAGGCATTTAGAAGAGACAGGTATCATTAACCAGATTCTCCATATTTTAGGATTAGTCAAGCACGTAAGAACAGACCTTGTCCTTCATTAGTCACAATTCCTTTTCCTGAAGTCAAGGCTGATCCTTGACTAATATGATTGTCTGCGTTTGAACTACTCCAGTCAGTGGAAGATGGGGAAGGTTTTGCACCAGGGAACACAGAACCTAGGGGAGAACAAGTAGAACAGATTGAGCTAAAGTAACGTTTTTATTGACTTATTTATTACTGGTAGGTTTTTTTGCAAGATGTCTAGACAGTGGACAGGTATCATATATGGGTTAACCGCTATAAATCTTATCACTTCAGACTATTGCTCATGTGTTTGTTTTACAAAGAATAAAAAACCAAGCTCAGAGACAGCTATCAAAGCAGCAGCAAAGCTATTTGTCCTAGAATATGTCTGCACTTACAGCATTCAGACAAGACTGTTCTCTAGACTGCCTTCTTTCCTGTTAGTAAGACGTTTTCCTTACACACTTACACCAAGTTAAAAATGACAGGCTGCTAAGGGAGAAGTACATTGTGCAAGTAAAAACTTGATGCTTTAAAGCATAAATAGATCCTGCCAGTGATATCCAAAAGAGTAGAAAAAAGTCATCCGTATGTTCAACATGCATACAGGCATTTCATTTCAGCTGATTTTTATATTGGTTTAAATATTTCACCAAATCCTCTCTACTGCATCCTAAATGATCTCATACAGTAAGATACCGAATTCAAATAGTAGTGACAAGCAGCAGGAAAAAGTTTCATTCTGACAAAGTATTGAATACTATTCTCTAGGAAAGCAGTCATTTTGCCCAAATGCTAAAAAATGAGTGATATTTTAGGTCAAATAGCACACCACCACACCTTCCTATAGCAAAGATTCAAATTTCATACGGACTAGAGCTAAGGTTCCACTCCAGCAGCTTTAGGATCTGCAACCCAGGTAAAATGAAACAGTTCCTCGTTCTCCAGTGCAGCAAAAAACACTCGGACTCCGCTTGTGTCACAGCTGCTTTAATAGTATCTGCTGGAACTGGAGATGGAGAGAGGAAGATACAAAGTAACAGGACTATTCTACAGCTCAACCTCCATTATTTCCTTTTGGGAAGGTCAGACTTTCTCTTATCTCCCAGACAAAAAGTGAGTCTTCTCCTCCCAAGACAGCACAGAAAAGATATTTGCACCTCTCCAGTTTCTGCAGACTTGACCCTCGTGGAGAGGAACTGTATCTCAGAGGAGAAAGCCAGAGAGAGAAGCCAAGCAAATCTCCTTTAACACTCCTAGCAGGAGAGGCCAAGCCTCCAGTCAGGTGTGGACTTGCGTCTCTCCACAACCCTCCACCATCAACATGCCAGCAAGTTAATTGCTATTTCTGTGCTACAGCCAACTGCCTCCTTTATATTTCTTGTTATGTTGCTTAATCCTTTACACGTGTCACTTCCAAAATGCACGATCGGAAAACTCAGCTTTGCTAGTTTTTGAGTCCAGGCACCGCGTTGTTACCACGTACATCCTAAAACTGCCCCTAGAAACTCAAAAACACGCTGTTGTGTATCTAGAAATCACTAGTTTACAGAAAAATTCCCCTACGTTCTATGCTGTATGACAACCCAACTTTGAATCACATTTATTTCAAACACATTGAATCATATAACCTCAGTGCTTATAAAATATATTCAGTTGTGCAAGAAAATTGCAAGTACTAAGACTGACATCTCAAATAATACTTTGCTTTAAAGCAAAAGCAAACAACAACAACAAAAAGAGGCTGGTAGATAAGAAAGAAAAACACATGTCTGGAAAATAAATATTAGTTGTAAGCATTACCTGCAGGAGCCTTAGTTTGTGAACTGCTCCCAGCCCTCATGTTGGGCAGAGTCTGTGTTTTCAGTGGACCATCAGGCATCTGCAAAGCTTGTGTCCCATCTGAAAATGCTGGTTTCACCAAAAGCTCAGGTCTGGAAGCAACACGTGGCATAGTAGAGGACTGGATGTAAGGACCTACTGCTGCCACTCGACTTGGAGCAGAAGCCACTGGCTGGGGTAAATTCCCATCTGCAGAAACCTTGGGGGAAAGAATTTAAAGAATATTATGCTGCAGTACTCATTCAGAGTATGAAGCCGAAGTCAAAAAGGGTAAAACAAGTAGAATATAATACACCAATTTTAAAAAAGCTTTTTAAAATAAAGCTTTAAAAGATCTAAAGAGGTAGCAATAGCAAAAAGGAAAAAAGACCTTAGAAAAAAAAAATCTACGACAGCATAAGAAGTGTTCTTGTCCATAAAGAGTAAGTAGGTTAACACCACATAGCATGAAAAGTACTTTAATAATACAAGACTTCCACCACATATGGATAAAAACAAGTAGTCTAGCATCTGAACAGCCCTCCCCACAAGCAAGGTTTTAATTCAGACTGTATGGGCCACAAAGGGAAAAGTTTCTCGTTATTAAATACCCCACACTTACTGGTACATTCTCTTTCTGTTGCAGGGCTGCCTTTTTCTTCCACAGGCGCTCTCGCAGCTCATTAACACGCTTATCCATGACTGCCACCTCCGAGTTGCGCTTGTTCAAACACTCCCTCTGTTGCTGCAGCTTGGCATTCTGCTCCTGGTTCAGTTTGTTCCTCAACTGAATAAATTCACAAAGCAGGGGGGTGGAGGGGAAGGAGGGGAAAACAACAAAAATCAAAACAAATTCACTTTCAGGATGGGGGGCAGGAAACAGTTACAAAGAGAAAAGCCTTCTAAAAAGTCAAGTCATGCTGGCAAACTCAGATTATTTTCTCCAAGAAGATGTTGGTTGGTCTCCACATTTTGCAGAAAAGAAAGGTATATACACTGCGTGCTCCTTCCCCTGTTTACCTCGAACCCAGCACGACTAACCCTCCGTCTTCAGCACACAGGCAGCCACGCAGCGCTGTCAGAATCAGGAGCAATAGGATTTCTTTTCATCAAGGTAAGAAACGACCCTACAAACTTTTAGCCCTTATAGTTGTGGGTCACAAGCTGGCTTTCCATTACCTGCAGCTCCTTGTACAGGCGGTCAAGCTCAGCTACAGCCGACTGGTTGTCATGGTAGCCATCAATTCGGCCATTCTTCAGCATCTCCAGTTGCCTGGTGAGTTCCTCTACCTTTGACACGGCCAGCACCAGCTCGCGCTGCTTCTGCTGGAACAAGCTGTTCATCTGTTCAATCTCCTCCACTGGAGAGGACGAGAGAGCACAATAGCTGCCCTGAGAAACAGCCGAGCGTGGGCTGCTTCCAAGGCGGCAGTTAAGGGGACAGAGAGCGCCCTGCTGGCCTCTGGAGCGGTGCTGCACAGCGACTGCGGCCAGCTGCCGCAAACTCACGGTCCCGGTCTACCAGCTCCTCCTGGAAGCATTTGTAGAAACAGACACACTAGCAAGATTGTATAAATTTGGTCTACTTAGAGCACTGATGGGGAAGGAAAAAGAACACTTTTTAACTTTCTGAAGTATAGAAATAAACAAAACGACATTACTGAGCTGAAATTCATCCGTACAAGCCTAAATTTACTCAATGCTGAATTCCGCAGGAAGACACTCACTCAACCACAAGGCATTTTTATGGTATTTAAAACTCCAAATTTAGGTCATAGGAACTCAAGGACAAAAGCACTTGAGCTGTCATATTAAACAAAGACTCAGAGGGCTTTTTAGAGTCTATTACAAACGGCTGTAATCGGCTGCTCCCACTGCCAAAAACGTTGCATTATAGAACAAAGTTTAAGGAATCAGTAAGAGTTCAAGCAAGTACCAAGACCAGACCTGCTGGGGAGGATACAGGGAAACAGATACACATACTCCTGGACCTTGAATTAGCCTACCATCCCTCTCTATTCCCTTGAACTGTTTGGGTTCTGCTGCACAAAATAATCAGAAAATGCCTTCTCCCTATAAAAAAAAAAAAAAAACCTCCACACTTCTGCTTTATCTATAAAGCACCATGCTTCCTAACAATCTGTTTACCTTAATAAAGCAACAGATTTTCATCTGAGTCCAGCTGGAAATGACAAGTCCTGTACAGTATGTACAGAGGGAGGATGCAAAGGTAGGCAGAAGAATGTGTGTTGATAGGAAGTTTGAAATAAATATTTAATGTTGCATCAACATGCTGAACTGCAAGCACCCAACTAGTCCTGCAGCAAGCCAGATACTGGTTGGATTCTCATAATCAAAAAGAAAACAGCCACTTTGGCCATCAAGTTACCTCTTGCCTAAGAGGCAAGATGGGTAATGGGCCAAGCTTTGTTATAGGCCGAGAAAATAGCACTCTAATGCGTGGGGTATTAACATCATGTATAGAAAAAGTTCCTGTGGTACACAAAGGTATTGAAGTAAGGCAAAAACCTACACTGTAATTAAAGGGCTGATATGCTAGGCTCAAAATACAGGGTGCCCCTTAGGGGTTATTTTAAAATACAGTATTTTGTTCTAGGTCATTCAGGACTTTTCTTAGTAAATACAAGATGTGAAATTGTTAAGATTAACACTTCCTAGAACACTCTAAGTATCTCCTCTGAATCACCGAAATCACCAGAAATTTTTGAGTCCCAAGAACCACATTTCATGGAAAAACCACAGGCTACTTTCCCCAAGCAGCAACTCACCTAATTTCCCATTGCTGAGTCTTTTTTGCTCCACATGGCCTTTCAGTGCTCTCACTTTCTTAAGTTTGGCTTCCTGATTCTCAGCAATTTCCTTTAATCGCTTCAGTTTTTCCTGTTCAGCAGCTTGCTGTTGCTGTCGCTGGTCTTGCTGTTTCAGGAATTTCAGACGTTGTTCCTGCAGCCAAAACAAGGAATTTTTAACTTTTTTAAACGAACTTATGCCAAGGTACTGACAGAAGCCGTCTGAAAACCTAGAAACGGTCGCCACAGCAGATCAGATCAGCTTCAGCCCAGTATCCTGGCTTCCCAGAGTGTTAAGGGAAGTCAAGAGAACAGAGCAAACACATACCACTTCTGTCCAAAAGCAGTCCTCCAGGTACAATCACCCTGTAGTACAAGAACCTACTCAAACAGAGCTGATGTCCATGTCTAACAGCCCTTAGTACATTTTTCTTCCATGAAATTGCTCAAAACTCTCTGAAGCATAAGAATAATCTCAGTATTCATGTTCCATGACATTTGCCAATGTTATTATAACTGTAAGTCATGCAGGAGAGTATTAGACATTCTCTATACAGAAGGTATTCCATAAATTACTGATCATTTTCACCACTCTACTTTTACTAGTTCTGCTGGAACCTCCTTGAGACAGGGGACCACTGCACACCAAAGCTCCAAAAATGTACCATTTGGTGGTAAAAATCACCACTCCGCAACATGGGATGATTCCAGACACAGGAAAAACCTTCACAGTGACCTGGCCCCCATTTATACAACAGACACCATCTCAGCAGGAGGATCCTTTTTTCTCTCCATGAGTATAAAAGGTGCACTGTCGGTTCCTATATGCACATGTCTATAGTTCAGAGCTAAAAGAAACCACTAGATCACTTATAGAGTCTTCCCTTAAATCACTGGCCATTACACATGGCTTCCAGTTCTAGAGATGATAGGTTGTTCCAGAACTGTGAAGACTTTTTAAGCACCCACTAACAGTCAAGACTGCCACTGTTTACTAACATTAGAACTCAACACTTGCTCAAGAAAAAAAAAAACACCACACCAGTCATATTTAGAAACAGACACTCATGTACTTTGAATAAAAAAGGAAGAGCAAAGGAGTGAGCTTGTCTTCCGGAGAAAGCCAGGCAGCACCTGCAGTGTATGCACTAGTTTAGAGTCAATCCCACACAGGAAAATGTCAAAAAATAGATATTACAGCTCATGTCTAAAAAGAAAGTGTCTTTTTCCCCCTCAGAATCTATTTTTAATATTGCATCTGATTTCAGAAGGCAGGAAAGAGGCGATGGAAAGCCTCTCTGGAACAAACCTGCTTTCGTAGATGCCCTTTCAGAAAGGCAATGTTAAAAGGAAAAAGTCTCCCATGGGACTACTCTTCTGCAAACCACAGGCAGCAGACACCTACCTGGATGGGCAGCTGTCCAGTGTCAAACTTTTCAGTTTTATTTTTTAACAAATCCTGTACAATTCCCTTTATAGTACATATATGTAATGTTCCTATTTCTGGTTTCATACATATAGTGACTACAGTGTTATGGCTGTTCATAAGATCAAGGTCTGTTACTGTCACCTATGAGCAAAACAGCCAAAAGTTACGGAAGTTTAGGCTTCTCTTTCTTAGGAAACACTCATCCATCAGTCGGAACTGATAAGAAGACAACATCAGAAGGATATCGACTGGTTGGAGCGAGCCCAGAGGAGGCCACAAAGATGCTCCGAGGGCTGGAGCCCCTCTGCTGTGACGAAGGACTGAGGGAATTTGGCTTGTTCAGCCTGGAGAAGAGAAGGCTCTGGAGAGACCTTATAGCACCTTCCAGTACCTGAAGGGGCTACAAGAAAGCTGGGGGGATGCTTTTTACAAGGGCCTGTAGTGACAGGACAAGGGGTAACGGGTTTAAATTGAAAGCAGGGAGATTTAGATTGGACATCAGGAAAAAATTCTTCCCGGAGAGGGTGGTGAGGCAGTGGCACAGGTTGCCCAGAGAAGCTGTGGGTGCCCCATCCCTGGGAGTGTCCAAGGCCAGGCTGGGTGAGGCTTGGAGCAACCTGGTCTAGTGGAGGGTGTCCCTGCCCATGGCAGGGGGGTTGGAACCGTATGGTCTGTAAGGGCCTTTCCAACCCAAACCATTCTGTGATTCTATGATTTTACCTTGGCAAATTAACCTGGACAGTACCGGTATTAACTGTGCTACTAAACTTCAAGTGAAAACTCTAATCACTTGGCTGATTGGCTGATTTCTTACTTTTGTATTTGCATCTTCTTCACACCAATTCTTACCATAAAACAGAAATAAAGTTTTGCTGGCTATTTTGACCTTTGCAGGTGCTTCAGAACCATCAGAAAGCCATAGTTTGAAGCAGTCGCCTGAGATATGCTTACTGAAAGCCAAGGGAACCAAACAAGGTGCTACATGTATGGGGGGAGCCACGACAGAATTTAGCTACCTCTAAAGGAAAGTCAGAAGGGCTTCTGACAGAGGAAAATTAGCAAGGCAAGAGCCCCAGAGCAGACTTATTCCCCTGTAGAACACATTCTGAAAGGAACTAATCCATCCAGACAGCTGAAAGCTCTTCAGGATGGGTTTGCATTTAACAATTCTCTGCAAAAAGCAGCATTTTCTGTGGTATTTTCACAAGTAGCATGTACCAACACCACTAGTCAAACGTGAAATCCATGCCATGGTTCTGCAGATGCACAGAGTATTTTTTCGCTGAACAATTCAGGAGTACCCTGTGTGCTTTCATTAGCTTTTCTGTTATTGTTCAGCAAGCATTTTATAAATCACTCTTCTAGTTACTTTTATCACATACGTGCCATGTTTTCCAGACAGCTGCCCCAGGAAACTATGCACATTGCACTCTGTCAGGAGAAAGCAAGATATTACAGGACAGCATTATATCCAGAGACAAAAGCGCTGTTCAGTGATCAAACCGGTGAATGGCTGGTCACCACATGGAAAACAAATAGGGCTGGCAGAGCCTCTAGGATAAATGACAATATATTCATGTTACATTCTATCCTTTTAGTAAGCTATACAGTCCCTTCTATCCCTGGCACTATTGTAATGTTTTACAGTTGGATATTTGCATAGGTTGCCTTTCAGATTTATAAAGGAGGAGACCAAGAAAGGCAGGCCTGTGTTTATAAGAGGTGAAAAAAAACAAATGCCCAACCCTCCACCTCATGTGACTCTCACTACCTTTGTTCCTGGCAATAAACAATCTCATTCCAAAATCACCTTGTTAGCCAGCATTTGCTGTTGAGCCTCAATTTGTTGCTGTTGGCGTGATGCCATTTCCTGAAGTTCAGCCAACGTCATATCCATCCTTGGAGCACTGACCTGTCAAAGAAAATCCAAAGCATGCTAAGTCTAGAATTTTTAATTTGGCTAGCATACAACCCAATAGAGTTACTGCAGAAAAGGATGATAAAGGTCTTTAACAAATAATAAACAACTGAGTATCCAATAAAATAAGTGGCATGTTTCCAGGGTAAAAGAATGAATAGTTGTAAACTCATACACATGCATAGCCCAATCCAGAAACACACATAAGCTGACATCTCTTGAAACATCAATATATCTAGCAAAATCCCAGCAGCACTTGAAAAGAGGCATTTCAGAGCCCTTTATAATGAAGGTCAGCATGAATCAGCTTTGACTGACTGAGGCCAGAATGCTCAGCACACGGCAGGATGGATCTGTGGTTGTAGATGAATCGTTGCAACTCAAAGCACTTTCACATAGGTTGAAGAAAATAGAAAGTTGTAAGGGTGGTGGTTTCCCACACACACTATATTTAAAGTAGCACAATTACTACATTAGTTGTCTTTACACCATTGTTTCCTGGATCTAGATTCAATCCTAGATCCATAATTATATCTTCTGGACTACAAATAACAACAGATAATGGATTCAATGGTAAAACGCTAACTGCTTTCAGCCTGAAAGCTGGAACTATGGGATCTGGGACACAAAACTGAACATGAAAATAATCAATGAACTGAAGGAAAAACAAGAGAAAATTTTCAATGGGAGTAGAAAAGGGAAAGTATGCTGAATTTCTGTGAGTGATCTCTGAGCAGCAAACAAAGATATGGCAGCCAATGGAGCTCAGAGTCATCTTAAGAACAGAAATCAAGGAGGATAATCGTTAGAGGCTTTGTGTCTGTTGTAGAGCAGTTATTAGAAATCTCTCCAAAACAGTCTCTTAGTCTCTAGGGTAGAATTTGCACCAGTGTCTCAAAGGAAGGGAAGCCTCCATTTTCACTATACCAGCCATTGCATCAAGCACTTACTCCATTCTCTATCCTTCGATCACCAGGCACTTTCACACCATTTCTTTTTAAGGGTGGATCTTGAGACCTTTGTCCAGTCCCTAGGAAGAAATACAGGAGAGTCGAAGATGGTAAGGTGTTCCAGTATGTTTCTTATTGCTCTGGACATAGCCTTCAATACAAAAGGAGGACCAGCATACATTGTGTTTTCATGGCAAGATTTTGGTAGCATCTAGATGTTCTGTCTCTCAGAGAGCATGAGTGACAGTAGTTAAAGGTTAGTCACCTATCGTGAAAGATGGACCACTTCAGCTTTACGTGAAAATAATCAGTTATAGATTAAAAGCACAAAGTTTTGTCTTCCTGGCAGTCATTGTGACAGTAAAGATGGTACTTAACTTGATGGAAGTTATCCTGAAGTAGGATTCTAGTTATGTACAAATGGTGTTCAGATGCCAAATACCAAGTTCTACGGGGAAACAAGTGAGCATGTGTACCACAGGATGAAGCCATCAGCTTCCTGCTGACTTGATACCTATTTCACAAGCGTATTCCTGCAAGACTAACTACAGAGCTCCTAAGTATTCATTTGCTCTTCCTCAAATGTATTGCTTAGCAATGTTGTGGCCAATAAAATGCCAATAATCCTTATACTATGAGCACCTTGGACCTGAAAAATTACATCCTGACAACTAAACTGCACCATAAGACCCTTAGTAGGTAGGGATGGCACAGCTTTAACTTTCCATGTACTCGTTCTATTGTCATTACACATTTCAAACATCAAGATATGTTTAGCCATTTTAAAATATACTGAGTACAGTGCCACTTAACACAAATGCAGTATTTCCAACACCAAGGAAGATTACCGACGGTGTAAACAGAAAAAGGGGAGGAAGAAGACTGATTTAAAGTTAAGTGTTAAGGATTCTACAGATGAATATGGGATGCACAGAAAAACCTTGAAAAGCAAAAAGCCATTTTTTCTTTATAGGTTTCACATTTAGATTTACAGTGATATCAGAGAGTGTCAGGGATCCTAGATATCAGAGAACTTGACTAGGCAGTTCAGTTAATGCTATTCCTGAAACCAACATGAAGGTGTAGATTGTGAGAAAAATCAAGAACTCCATCTTCCACCAAGTATGCTAAGTTTATCATCCTACTAAAGTATTATCCAGGTGAAACATCCTAAGCCCAAATAATTAATTACATTACTGGACAACAGTTTGGTTACAAGATTTAAAAGAAAAGACCATCACAGATCTCTAGATATTTAGCTGTGGCTAATATATTTAACACAGGGAGCGTCTGGATGCTTTGGTGATGACCAGCTCTAGAAAAACTGCAGAAGCTTCAATTTGGATTTGCTGTCCCCAGATCTGGCAAGGGAGGATGATGTATTTACTAAAATGAACAAGTTTGCTGTTACCAGCATTCTCTATTCATAAGAAAATAACGGTCAGACCAAAAAGGGCTGCAGCACCATACTGACTACCAACATTAATAAATAACACACACAAGCTGTTTCCTTAATCTTGAGGAATGAAGCGAAGCTTAAACAAATGAACCAGATGAGATCAACACCTACCTGCTTCTCGGCAGGGAGAGCGTTCATGCCGAAGAAAGAAACGAACCTCACTTCTCTGCACCCCAAAGCGCTGCAAAATATCCAGCATCCGTTCATTATCAGCTATGGGGCGTTCTGAAAAGGTAAAAAGCCAGTTGACTATTACACTCCTAAGTAGCTTGGACACATGCCAAAACAAAAGTATCTGTCCATCACGTTTCACTTGCATACCTGTTATTACTCAGGTGCATTGTGTGCACCTGACCCTTGTCCTCATCCAAGGCATTTCTAACTTTCCCTTAGGAAGGTGCTGTACCACTCCTTGCTCCTGAGATTGAACCAAAAAAAGTCCACCCCCAAAAAGGGAGAAGCTGAGGCACTGCCAGAGCCCAAGGGGAAGCAAACAAGCAATTTAAGGCATTAGAGCTGAAAGCTCTAAGTTTTGTATTCGCAGATCATCTTACCCACTCTCCACTGCAAGAAACATGCTGGTGTACCTTTTGCTCCACTTTCGTGGTACCTCAAGCTTATTCCTCAGCCATTCCCACCCTCTCCTCAAGTGCTCCCCTTCCCCGATTCCTACAGGGATTCATTTACTTCCTGTTTCAAAAAGAGGTGCAAAGATAAACTCTCAGAGAAGAGGAATTCTTCCTTAACGCTGCCTAAGGATTGCAGTCAAATGCCAGACTGCAGTTCAAGCTCAGGCAGCAGCACTCAGTACACCGAAGAGGCTTCTAGGCAGTACCCAACACATCTGATCCTCAGCAAGCCATCAGAGCTCCTGTCAGCCATACATCCAGCTCATGCTCTTGGACAGCCCATTTGATAAAGTTCAAGTTACATGCGTTCCAAAAGCTGCACTTCTGAAAAACCTGGAAAAGTCAAACTGCTTTGGACTCATGGCTCAAAGGAAAAGAAAGACGAGACAATGAAAAGCAACTCCAATAAGAATTTGCTATTCTTTTCAGAGAGTTAAGATGAAGTTTCTTTAAAAGTTACATGCACAAGGTGCACTGAATTTCTTTTCCTGCTGTTGTTCCCAAGTTCAGAATTCAGCCACATCTCTAATTTAAGCCCTACTTGTTGCCTTTTGACATTACAAAAATCCAGTGGGAGCCTATATTATCACCTTCATTTACCAGTACTTCTCCCTTTCTGTATCATCATTCTTCCAAATTTTACACACTTCGCAGCTGAACACTGACAGGATATAATTACTTATCAGCCTCTAAACCTTTACATAAAAGCAATTGCTTTTGTTATTCTAGACATTTTGCCATATGCTTTTATGCCTGCGTTGAAAGTGGTGACAAATGGGTGGTCAACATGATATAACAGTCAAGCCTGCGTAGTCCAGATACTGCCACAGTATCTTAAGACAACATCCAAGACTCATGATCAGGTTAGATCCATTTGCGCTGGATGCCAGGCAAACAGAATATATTGTTTCTCGCCTGAGAAATAAGACAAGTAGACAAATACTGAAGTTTAACACCCCCACTTTCGCACCAGTTTCGTTTTTCCTGACGTTGCTTTTGTGGGGTGTTTCCTTTCATTATTTAGGCAAGGGGAGGAAAAGAAAAGAAAAAAGATTACGAAGTCGGAGAGTAGTTCATTCACATTCATTGGAGAGTCCTTCAAAGTCACTGTCTTAATATGGAATAATCATTTCAGGGGAAAAAATTGTTATTAAGTACAAGTGTTTTCAGTTTCATAAGAAGAGGAGCTACTAACATGTTTTCAGCACGTGAAAAGCTCTTTTCAACATAAAAGTGTTTCTTTAAATGAAAACGCTGCAGCTGTGCTCCAGCAATCTAGGAAGGAAAAATTTCTGGAGTCACTGTCAAAAGAGATTAGCTTTACAGAATAAGCAAGTAGGTCACTGTTACAGAAAAAGCAGTCTCTTGGCGGTTACTTGTCTAGACAGCTAAAAAAGCTCTTCATCTGCTAAACCTTAATTCAAGGGAAAAAAAGAAAAAAGGCAAAACCAAAAAACCAACAGTACTGCTTGTCAGATTTCCTTCTTAAGGAATATAGAGCAGGCTTATGAGAGAGATTTCTAGCAGCTTGGCAATACTTCAACTGAAACTCTATCATCAAGGGAGATGCCCTTTACACAGGGATCCTGTCAATACCACTCAGTGACTTCAAAGGAAGGTCAAAGAGATTTTCAAATACCAAACAAAACTACATTTGGAAAGCACAAGAAGAAAGGACAAACAATCAGATTTCATTGTTTTAATTCCTTATCTGCCTTACAAAGGAAGCAGGGGGGTGGGGGAGGGAAATCTTTATACATGCCCAGACCTTCTGACTGCTTTCCACAGTGGCCAAGGTAGTTGCCTAGCAGAATTCTGGCAATAATAGGAAGATCAAGAAAGTTTGCCTTGATACTCATCATATTTCAAGCAAAACCAGGAGGACAGGGAGAGTAGTAAACTTGCTCCCTTCAGGGGGCAGAGCGCCTCAAGCACACTTGCAGCAATCTTTCAAAGTAGGCTTAATAAGGTCTGACAACAGAAGCTAAAATTCCTGAGCAAGCGTCAGAGAGAGAGAGGCAAGCAATCTAAGAAGGATCTCAGTAATTGAAGTACGAGAAGACATTTTCCAACACAGATCTTTTGTTTCGACCCCAGAAACTTAGCTGCCCTGCACCACGCTTGTTTTAAAATAAAGTTTAATTCGTTCAGTGTAAAACACAAGCAAAATAGAAGCCATGGCTTATCTTGGCAGAACAAGATAGTGAACGCTGCTGACATCTAAAATGCGATTAGGTAGAAGCTAAAAGTATTTCTCTCTTCCCTACCCTCCCCCCCACAAAAAACACACCCACACACACAAAGATGTACATGAAAACATCTCACAAATGGCTGCTACTGGACAGACACTTCAGAAAGGACATTTTATCCTAAACAGGACAGTACAAGTCTTTTCGTGGTATACAATTTGAGACTATTGCATTTTTTGTTATCGAGTACCATTTGAAACCCTATACAGTTCTACAGACACACAGGAGTGTGTGTATACAGAAGTAAATCATTAGTAAATACAACAGCATCCGTGAACAAGAAGTTTGGCTTCTAAAACAATTGTCAAGGTTTTCACTGTGTGAGTGGATGATATCTTGTCTTATGACAGTAGCTGTGCAAACACTTCGATACCTGTTCCTGTGGCATCTCATGACGTCTTTGCAAAGACTAACCTCAGAAAAAATTCTCTGCTTCACTTTATATCTCTGTGTCCAGATGATACTTACATCTTGAGTACCAGAGAGGCTGTCAACTTGATTTTACAAGTAAACCTCCATGTATTACATGGTCCCACTCACCCAGAAGTTCACTTTTCAGCTTAACAAGACCATTTGGTCAGTAAGGACCGGCAGAACTCACTTCCCTCTCCGTATAGGTGCTTTCCCTTCGTTCCAAGACAATCTCGCTGCCCTTTCTAGCATAATCTACATCAACATCTCAAAAGCCAATCAAAATCCAGGTTCAAGAAACAAAGAGATGAGCTGCACACTAGCAAGGATGCAGCTCTGGTAAGGACAGGAGAGCCCTGTCCCTCACCATCACCACCTGTGCTCTTCAACAGGGCACGGGGCTAAGGCTAACCATAAATACAGTGGTTTTACCGAAACCTTTATTTTACTCGTCTTTCACTGTAGACTTTGGTATTGTGTTGAATTAGACAGCATTGGACAGAGATATATAATAACAACACTTTCCTACAAGATCTCTTTCCATGCTACATTGGTTATTTTATTTCACTGTTATTTATAAAGAAAAGATGTTTCCTTTTTTAAGGAGAAGGAAAAAAAATCTGTTGCATTTTTTAAACTTAAAAGTATCAGAAACATGACATCTCTGTCAGAAGGGGCTAAAAATCAAGAGCGAACTCCAATATCTCATGCTGTTAAACCAACATTCAGGTCAAAGACCTTTGAACAGGTGTGTGCCTGAGCCAACAGCAGAGGAAGACAGGAACATAAGCTCTTATCCAATTTTTACCATTTTGTTGAAGCATCTCAAAAAAGTTGGGTCAAACGCTATTTTTCATGACTGAATCACAGACAGGATTTTAATCTATTTTACACTTCTGGGTGGCCACCAGTATCTAATGAGTATCATGGAGACAGAAGTTAGTCAGGAGTCTTCTCCCATTTAAGCCATGAAAAGTTAGCCACAGCTTAGCTTTTGATTTGCTTGTTGACATGTTCCAAAGGAGTACTGCAGGATAGGGAGATTTGAACCCTCAAAACAAAAACCAGCAAAAACACAGGAGAAGAAAAAGAAATGCCACATCCAACCAGACATAAAACCCTCCTCCACAGGCTTAAAAGAACAGAAGACAGCCAAGAGTAGTTTCTACATCCTCCCACCCACCACATAACTTTGGAGCTCTTCAGCTAACTCCTGCTACTTCTGGTAACACACCTTTCCTTCCCAATTCCATTAACAGTATTGGAAACAACAAAAGCGTCATCACAAAAAGCAAGCTTCCATTTGTCAGTGCAAGTGAAAGTGGCTATGGGGTTGAAGAAATTATTCTGACTGGGTCAAAGAACTACTGATACGTACTGCTTCAAAAACCTCACACAGGCCACTGGGATCCCACTGTGGGGAGAAGAAAGAAGAGAAAACAACTCCCCCACACCCTTCAGAGACAGGCTGCATACACACAAGAACACCTACATGCTTGATTCCCCTTCTTTTGCTTCTAAACTCATTTTTGCATGTGTGAGCCTTTGTGTAGATGCATTATCGTACAGCAGGTCAGATGAAGAGATTAACAAAACCAAGACAGAAACCCCCTGGGGCAGGACCACGTCTGAGAGGTCTACGTGTGCTACCTTGTTAGAAGCAGCGAGTGCCCAGTAGTTCACAAACTGCAAGCCTAACCTACCTGAGCCACACCACACTTCAGCCAGGTGGCACTCGCTCTCACCCGGCTCCTTGCACAGTTCCACCACATCTCGGCAGGTTGTTTCGGGGGTGACTGGCACCTCAGTGAAGTGCTGCTCATTGTTACTGAGGTACACTGTCAGAAACATCTGGAAAAGAAAAGGCAACAGCACACGGTTACTTTATAGCACAAAGCACACTGGCATCACAATCGTGCCATTTGTTATCAGCTACTGCCCACACAGAATTTCAACACGCAGCCACATTTCTTCTGAAGGTACAAGCAAGTGAGACAGTACGGAAGTAACTCTGTGAGCAACTAAATTACAGTGCTGAGGACTGTTTGCTTTTAAATCTGAACCTACTGCTCCTTCCTTCTTTCACTCTCAAGGTGATGGGTCACAACTCCTCCCACCTTACTATGTGTATATACACTGCACCGATTTGACACAGCAGGAGAAACAGTCATACAGAGCTCAAATATTCTTTTATAGTGAAGAACAATGGCAATTATACCTGTTTATATAGAGACCAGAGCTGACTACATAGCCAGTGGAAGCACAAATCACACTTCCATAACACATTTCATAGGAAGGTTTCCTAGAAACACAAGCTGACTTGCTACACCCCTCGTCTCGGCCTGAATACAAGGTCCCCCCCAAGCACCATTCACAGGTAAGCGAGGGTATTTTATTTGGCTGCCTCTTCACAGCTGTAGAAGGATTCTTGTTCTTTGGTCATTACTCTGCATAAACACACGACACAACTAGATGTTATGCTTGCTCCTATCTTTCCTGCCACAACTAGAAAACGAACATTTTAAAAGTTAATTGCTTTATTTGATAACTGCCTCTGAACACCACCTCGCCGTATGCTATTAATATTAAACTGTTATCAAAGTTTAGCTGCTAGCTAAAAATGTATGTCAATTCTCTTCTGAGACTTATTCTCAACTGCAGTATTAAAGGGCTGCTAGTTGCATGACTTCCAGCAACAGGAAAAAAAAAAAAGAAAATCAGTCAAATGTCTCCAGAAAGCAGTTACTCCACCGAGCATTTCCAGCTATGACGACCTTATCAACAGGCTACACAAATCAGTCTTTTTCATACAGCTGGAAAAGCTGTTTTTGCAGGAAAAGACACAAATCCTTGCCTGTCCTCATTTTTAAGAGGGTCAAGGGGGTATATTATTAACCTTATTAACAACAGTTCAAAGGTCCAAAAAAAAAAAAAGAGTCCAAATCAAACAAGGCAGGAGATGTATACATATTTAAATAAAAAATAAAAGCCACCCACACACAATACACCACCTCCACAACATCACCACAACCATTATTTCTGTCATTTTGAGTGAATACTCTGGAACGAGTATTTTTGTTGCCACTACAAAGTGAAATTAAGCCTCATCACTTTAGGACCCCCACTTGGGGATTCTCCTGGAATCAAATCGTGCATACGCACATCCCTGACATCTCCAAAGCCCTTTCAGGGCTCTTTCAAGTGCCAAGATCCTCTCCATCCCTACGAGAGAAGCTGCCTTTATGCCTTTAAAAGCTTCTAGAAAAACAGCCCACAGTCAGCATGCCTTGTTATACAGGGTGTGAATATTTGTCCCACTTGTGGCAACTTAAACACTTGTGGATAATATTTTGGGCCCTGGGACTGCACCAGATTTAGCGCTAAGAGGATGCAGAGTTTCTGATCTCTGGTTTTGCCCAACTCCCCGAGACAACTGTTTCTGATAGATTCCTAAAGATCTTCTACAAATATTCAGAAAGCAGGAAGAGCCTGCTGAACGAGTCCTCAAAACTGCCCATAACCCTTAGGAAAACATTCAGATCCCCAACCATTTCCTTGTGACATTATGGGGGGGAAAAAACCCAAACACAGTAAACCACACCACACTTGGAGCTTGTAAGGAGAAAGAATGTGGAAAATGCAAAGGCAGCAACAAAATTCTGGTTACTGACCGCCAGAAGCTGGTGAATCCCGTGGAGGGCAGGCCGGCAGATGGAGCGGGACACCCAGCGCTTGAGGATTTTAGCTTGAATCAAGGCTGCTGCTCACTCCACCGTTCTGCTCTTGGAGGGGAGCATCCTGCCTGCCAGCCGGGGTCACAGCTGCTCGCCCACAGGCGGCAGGGAATTCTGTTTAAGGCTGTTCCCTCTCCCAGAGCTGCGTGGCAGGCAGGTAGGATCAGCTTACCACATACACTTCTTATATAGCAAAGACCAGGCGCAACCGCTGTGCTGTTTACAGTACAGTGCATTGAAGTACTGACCTAAATTAAGAGACAAAGCTTTCCAAGCAGGAACTCTGATACTCAGCTTTAATCTTTCGTCATCGAGCACGCTATCTTTGAGATATAGTGTTTCTAGAGGAGGCTGACAGTAAGGGATGCCACGTGCAAACAGGGAAGAATACCACGTAGTCACAAAAATTGGGGCAGAGAAGTATAAAAGAGGCTCCCAAATAGCTTTAGAGCAGAGTGACATAGGTACATAAAACACATCAACACTTCCCATTTAATGCTGCACAACTTTGTATTCAGAACAACAGTAAATCGCACAGGCTGTGTATCTGCAGTACCATTTGTTAGTTTTAAAAGACGAGCTCACAGATGGGAATTAGAGAGAAAATTATAAAAAACACGGCATTATATACAAAGCAGACCTAATTTTACCCTAGCTGGGCTGTTCACTCTTCAGTGTGCCTGTTTATATCCAGTTGTTAATCCTTAGGATTTACCAATACAGACAACTACACAGGAAGGATCACGAGTTGCCATTTCTATCCAGAATGCTCAGGATAATTACTAATACATTAAGCCAAGAGCACTCAAACCTGGTGTGTGGGGGACATTTCTGAGACTTGGTAGTGTTATCTCTATCCCATGTATTCTAGGAACTGGGGGAAAAAAGAAAAAGAAGCAACCAAACTGCAAATTACCTAAAACCACATCTCAAAGTCTTAAGAGTCTAAAACTACTAAAAAGCTACAAAATCGATGTGACCTTCATGTTTCACCCATCCCACTTCCCTTTAGCTCCAGGGACAAGGCTGCGATGGTTCTGAAGTCCTCTCAGTAGCTGTGACCCTCCTCTCCCGCCCAGTGGGACATTTATCACCTTGCAGGGGAGAGGCAAGGAGCTAGCTCTGCCTGCTCCACCGCCTGCCTGGTCTCCTGGGGTAGCCTGCTCCCACCTGGCCATGCCTGAGCCTAAGGCAAGCACGGAGCAGAGCGTATCCATCACAGGGCTGTCCCTCTCCCCAGAGAGGGCTAGAAAAGGTAAAGCAGCTGCCGTGACCCCAAAGCCCACTACAGCTTCTTGGCACTGCTTGTAACCCTTGGTGGCTGCTGTGGCCTGCACCTGCTCACGTCAGGATCCCAAGAAATCATCCTTCCCCCTGGAAACAGTTCAAATGCAACATTTATTAACCACCCTACCAGCTATTTATATTGCTGTTTGATCGCTGTGCGGCAGTGAAAAACAAAGGAAAAAACCACTCTCCTGACACCTCATTCAGAAGTTTGAATCCTGTGGATTGCACCAAGCTAGAGCGTAAAGCGATCTTTTCCTCCTCCCTGAAACCGGATGTTAAGACATAATATATAGGCATCCAGGAATTAAGATAAAAGGGAAAAAGAAAACATGCAAAATTTCAGTTCCAATCTAGGCATAAATTAAAGACTTCACAGAAAGACAGATGTCAGTCAGCCCTTGCGCTTCTTTTAAAGACAGCATCCAGGAAATACTGAAATACCTGACACTTCCATACAGCCAGGAAGGAAAAACCAGGGCTTTTTCCTCTGAGTTTTAGGAATGCCCAGCATACCGGCTGAGCACTTTTTAGAATGGAGGCAAGTTCCTGACTCCTGTGTCAGATTTCCTCCTCTTTCCCCACCCCCTAAGATGTACTCACTGTTTATAGGCTTTAAGATGTAAAAGCATTCCAGGACCGTGGCATACTTGTAAGAAACCAGGGATGTGTTGCGTACCTACCGAAGCAGATCCTTTTAAAACCACACCGCAGATTGCAGCTGACTCTGCTACATCTTAGAAAATGAAAGTTTGCAGTTATGGAGCCACGAAACGAGCCAGTTCGATCGGATGCACCAAGGGCATCAAAGGGATGACCAAGGACACAAGCTAACATGAGAGAGAGTTTTTGCAGGGAATACCTTCTCATTTACAAACTACTGAATGGCAAAGCAGAATACCCAACTTACGTGTTAAAAGAAGGCCTTTCTGTCTCAAAAAAACCTGCCACTTAAGACACAAGTCTATGAAAATCCAAATTGGTATGAATCACAACTTCGAGTCCCCTCCACACAACACGAGTCGGAACAAAATGATATTACTTACGCATCACCTCCAGCTACAGCCACCAAGTCTGGATTGTAACACGCCCAGGAACAGGAAGAGAATATAGCAAGAAAAGCCACCAAACAGGAGGAGAGAAGAGGGCATCAATCAAAGCAAGTCTCACCCCACGTTATAATCCTCCATCTCTTGTCTGCATGTCAGTCCCAAACAGCATTAGGTTTGCCCCCAAAACTGACCCATTTGTTGCTAAGCTCATCAACACGATCATTTCCTACAACTGCACTGATATTAACAGCAGCATAACAGGCCTCAACAGCTGCAATTAAGTTTTCAACTGAAAGTAAAATACTTAAGAATGGCTAGCCCTACAGAATCGCTCAACTATGACCACACTACATTTTGGCTCCTCCTGTGTGTTATTAAAAAAAAACCCACACCACAAACACACACAACACCAAAAAAGTGGCTTCCAAACCTGTCTGGAATACAAACTTGAGCAAACACATGCCTTACAATTTACATCCATCCCATGAGATACGGTTTCATATCAAAGACCTCACATCAATAATCACCTTAGATCAGAAGGCCTCAATTACTGAGGGGGGGGGGGGGGGGGACAGAATGAGAAATGCAGTTTACTTTTCAGCTTTGATAGTGTTTCTGTAAGGATCAGACTTCTCTTACTTGTAACACTGGTATTGCACATCTTGGGTATTAAAAGGCTGTTAAATTGGATATTTTCTAATTAAAATATTAATGATATTCAATATTCCAGATGCAGGTATTCAGGGGAAGACTCTATAATTGTGAATGATGCAAATTAAAACACAAGGACTTTGATAATGTCTGAAGCTACCCGAGTTTAAAGGATCAACGTACCTTTTTCCCCCCAGAACTGTTTCTAGAAAAAGATCTGATTCAGATCTAAAATTTCAACAATGGACAACAATCTTACAGGGCAAAATTCAGTCCTTACAAAATATTATAAACAAATAGAGAATTCACTAAAAACCCCCCAAAACGTAACTTAACCCTGGTTTTCACCATGTGCTGAATTCCTGACTTTATGCAGTCTTCCTGTAGAGCGTGTAATACACAATACAAGCTGTGGCATCTGTTCATAGTGGGTTTCATATTCAAAGCATCTTACGACTAGGAAGTGCTGACACAAGCAAGCAGTTTCCTACTTGACAGGCAGGGAAACTGAGGTATACAAGGCAGCAATGACAGAGACAAGCATTATTTGGTAGCCAAACAAGCTTACTGCCTCTGGAAATCATGATTAATTTCATTACCTTGTATCAGAGCTAAAAATAAAATTCTGTACCACGTTCCATATTCTCCACAGTCTGGACTGAAACCTAATACCCTTGAACCACACAATACCAGTGTTGGGTGTTTTTATATTTCCATAACACAGCTAAGTAATGGTCCCAGCTTCTGTAAAAATGAGAGTTAAGAAAATTTGTTAAGGAGGCTTCAAAAGTCACTCTTAAGGTTGACAACATAATGCTTTGCAGTAATATTCTCTACTTTTAGCCGAGTTACCTATTATATTACACTGCAAACATACTGTCTACATTGAAACACCTTCCTACAACCTGGAAAGCATGTACACCTGATGTGCTGTATAAACAAGCCTCCAAAAAGGAGCTCGCAGCACGCCCTTCAATGGACTTTTCTACACAGCAGCAATATACGTCAACACAGAAAATTTCACAAGTATCTGAAATAGCTTTTTTTTTTTTAAACACCGTGTGGGATGGAAAACAATTACAACACTGTGATTTGCATCCTGAACTAAAATATATTTTTAGAAGCTAATTTTAGTTAGCTGAAAAACTAGCAATATAAAATTTTTATAATAGATTAACTATCAAATTTCAAGTACAAGTGACAGAAATGAGAAATAACCGCTTCCACCGACAGGCCTGATACCCACATTTTTACCACAAATGAGTCCCAATAAATACAAAATCCCTCCAAACAAGAGTTTTAAATGGGAGCCTTGCATCTTACCTAGAGGGAACCCCGATGCCGCACCTTCCCAGAGAGCTGCAAAGAAATCAGCTGCTAAAATAGGTATTTTTGCTGACTTGATGCAACTTTCTAAACAACAGAAGACAGTCTGCACAACGGCACATTTTCCTGTTCCAATAAGCAGTTTTCTGAGCTGGTGCATAGTTACAGCTCTTCATTTAATGCAAAGTGTATCTCAATAATGAGGTAATTCAGCGGTTCTTTCACATCAAGCTCCTCAGCACCCTAAAACAGTCCTTCAGTAGGCAACATGCTCACTTACTGTACCTGAAGATTAAGCTAAGGAAGAGATTAAGGTAAGGAAAAGATTATAATAGACTTACTGGAAAACAGGCACATGGGATGATTGCTATCCCCAATCCTTTTCATACTCAGCTGTTCAGCAAAGCCAGGTCCAACAGCAATGCAGAGTAAAGTTTAGTATTTGCCTACAGCCACACCCAAATGCATGGAATTAGGTCCCTGCCGTCTCACCCGCCGCACACACTACATTTATATTGTACTGGCTTTTGGCCATAAGTATGAGAAAGGAAGTTATGATGCAAGGTAGGTGGAGTACAGTAGGAAGCACCGTGGGATTGTTCAGATTATTCCCAGTCCATATAAAGCACAGCCCTTTTCCCTTTCAATTGTATCACAGGAGAAAACAAGGCTCAGCCTTTGCTCTCAAAGGCTTGATAGTTTCTGCTTGTATAGATTTTAGAGATAAGTTTATTCTGCATTTGTATTTTATCTTTGGTAAAAATGTCAATATTTTTCCAAGACTTAAAATACAATGTGCATCTGTGTGCACCTTTGGGGAGCTGGGGAAAGGAGAGCTGGAAACAGCAAAGAGGAAGCTTTCCCCTCCCCTTCATTTTTTCCTCCCTCTTATCCTTAATGCAGAGAGAACAGAATGAAAGCCATCTGCTTTTGGTATACGCTAGTTAAACTGGGCCAACACTATAGCACAAGCGCCACATTACGTCTCACTGTCAGGCACGCATCTGAATCATCACCAGGGGAATCCAACACACTGCAAGGAAAACACTCGAGTTCCGGCCAAGCACTTTACCATCTGAAATTAATGGATGTAAGTTCGCAACCCTCCTACTTTATGGGCTGCAACCTCAAAGAAAGAGCCTGGTGCTTCACTTCAGACTTACAAACGAGGAAGATGCAGTTACAATCCTCCTGCCAAACCTTACAGAAAGTCATCACCACCTCAGTCTAGCCATTTTGGTTCAGTGAAATCTGTCAGGCATAGCTCAAGACAGGTAAATACAGGATTCTTAACCTGCAGGGTATTACACACAAGGTCATTAAGAAGAGATCTTTCCAAATAAAGGCTTTTACTTTGAACCCAAGTGACATTTTCTGACTTGACTGTTTTTCTTCAATTATTCTCATACCAGAAGAGAGCAAAAGTCCTGCCCTAAGCCAGACATCGGAAAGTCCCACGCAAATAAAGCTCACTATTTGGGATGAAAATGAAGCACAGGAGCGACACACTCCTTGGCTGAACTACCACATATCACTAAGGGCAAGAATGTCTCGAGTGGATTTCAAAGCCACTTATACTTTTGCACTGCAGGGATCTGTTGTGATATCAGCGCTAAGTAGAAGAAAATGTTCTAAAGCCACATGCCAGTTAGTTTGGTTTAAGACACACAAACTAAATTGGCTTCAGAAGCATATGTAGGAAACCAGAGTCTTTTACTGAGCACCCGCATTTGCCAACACATCATGTACAACTCATTCTGCTCAGACCTGAATCCTCACTTGGATTTGCACCAGTTTAGTTAAACAACTGCAGGAACTCAGGGTAAACAAACCCTGAATACATTCTCCTGTAGCGTACCACATGGCAGCATGTGCACAGATGTCTTCCCACTGCCACCTGTGAAGTTCCTCTCCTGCACACATTCAGCCCCCCCTCAAGCACTCTTCCTCTTTCTCCCCAAACCCTTCCTCTTGGCTCCCTGGAGCCGCCGCTTTTGCACTGCTGAACCTTTCACCAAAACCTGCCGCAATCTGACTGGCGGAACAGCAAGCCTACACACGGTATTTGGAATTGTACTGTTGGTGCCCTACTTGGCGCTCACTCCTCCTCCCCCTTGGAGTCAGCGAAGGAGAATGAGGTCTTTGGAGGCTTGCCCCTTCAGGCAGACTCTGCCTCATCATCTGCGTTCAGCAATGACTTTCAAACACTTGGTACGCAAGGAGAAAGCAATTAATATTCTTTTCAGGCAGATAGAAAATGACAGTACATGATTCTTACCATAGGTACTATGCTCTGGCAAAGGGTAACAGCTTAACTCACACAACACAACCACAGGGGCTTACAGTTGCTCCTCCTGCCCTTCCTCAGTATCGCAACACACACTGCACCTAACAAAAGCCTAAAGCCAAGGCAACATCCAAGCGTAATGAGCAGGGTTATGAACTCCCGCTTAAGCCTGAATCATCTCAATTTTCTTGCGTCAAACCCAGAGGCAGTCTTTGTACTAAGGAAAAAAAGAAGAAAACAAAACAACTAAATAAAAGGAAAATAAGAAAAGACACTAAGCTGTTCTTGCTGCTCTAGAGCTTTCCATCCCCTCCTCACTGGGAATAAGTGTTGGTGTTCTCTTAGCCTCCTAGACAGCCAGAGGCCAACAAAAAGCCATACTAAGTGCTGCCTGTCGGGACACTTGGGAATTACACTTCTCAAAAGAGGCCCTTAAAATGCATGTATATTCTTACAACGAAAGGGAAGCCTAGTATTTTTTCTGGTAATCAAAAAAAAGATTTTGTACCAGCCAGGACCCTTCATGGAGAAAAGCGAAGTTATTCCCATGTCAGGGATGAAAACGTATTGTTAACACAACCTACACCTAAACAAAACACGCTATCACAGCCAACTGGCACCTATACCAGTGTACCACACCGCCCACTGCCTAAGACACCAACACTCCACAGGGTTTAAAAAATACTCATTTTCTGGTTTTCCTGCCAACATATAATCACCTCACCCATAAAAAGACCATCAACATTCACACCAGGAAACGCTCAGCATCAGCCCACCGCGACAAGCAAGTCAAATCCACGTTTATCATGTAACAAGTGCCTGACCCACGCATCAATCAAATTCACTGCCTTCCATTTACCGGCAACAAGGGCTGTGCTCCTGGCAGTACCCGTGAGGGAGGCAAAGCACTGAAGTAGTAAAGGGGATTTGGGGTTTTTTTTGGTGAGTCAGTGTCTATCTCAAACAGTTAAAAAAGAGCGAGAGCAGAAGCTTTGTGATTTAATAGCACCACAAAACACATCGGGTAGCAAGTCAGAAGAAAAAGCAGTGCAGAACACCAGTTTACTCCAAACCCAGCAACTTCAGAGAGCTCAGCGCCCAACGCTTTTGAAATTATTACTCCTCACATCACCTTAGTCACTCCTCTAGGAAAACAGCTGCCAAAATCTGTGTCCTACCTTCATGAAACAGATCTATGACCAACAAAGCGCTCATGACATGCACAGGGAGGTCAGAGGACACACCATTTCTGGCACCTGAAACAATGACCCATGTTTAAGCACACCAGTAATCCCAGTGGGGGGAAATTCACAGGATATACTGTTGGGGCTGTTCTGCGATACAGGCTGAACAGTCTGATATCCTAAAGGGCATTACTATAACGTGAAATTCAGGGACATTCTAGCGCACCACAGGTTGGCACTTCCTTTCTGCTGGGACCCCAGAATGTGCTGTCTGGCCAGCTACCTTCAGGACAAGTGAAAAAACCAACACCAAAACAGGAATTTCAGACCACACAGAACAACTGCCTGCGTGCTTTACTGCTTTCAAGGTCAGCTCTGGCTTCCTATATGTTTTCCTCCAGGAAGCAGAGGCTTCCTGCTATATGAGCTTCTCAGTCTCACCAGGATAAACCTATGTTTGTGTTAGACCAACTTAATCCTCACAGCAAACGAGAATACCCAGAGATGGGTGGGAAATTCTCCTGTATTACCATCTCTCACGACAACATGAAGGTTAAGGAAAGCATAAGGTATCATCTGACTGCTACAGCTTACCCGACCTAAACGGTGAGCCGACAGAGGCAAGCCCATGCTCTTCTCAAATTCCTCCCCCACGATGTCTGATTACGCAGCCACACGTCAAATCACTTCTACCGTGTAAGCCTTCTTGTTGCTTTTAGCCTTTAGCATAGGTAGCATTTCCTCCCCACCGTCACCCAACTCCTTACTAAATTCAAGGGGAAGCTACAACAGACACGTGGCTTTGGGTGGGGATGGAAACCAAAGGAACAAGACCTTCCATTTGAGCAGCATCCTACTATTAATTTAATTAGGTGTAACGTCACACCATACCTTTGCAGAGGGTAGCTCTTCCCAGTTCACCACCGGTTCAGGGTAAGAACACACTCCTGTTGCAATGGAAGCATACCTTGAGGAGCATACCTTCACTTATCAGCCCCGGATGACTGCCAGTACACATAGCAAGCAGCCCGTGTGCAGCAGTGCCGGCAATCAACACAGTCACCAGCAACGCCAAAGGCAACCGGCACGAAATGCCTATGCTTGTTGACTGGATCTTTGTTACAACAGCTGAAGTTATTATTCAAAGCCATAAAGAAGGGTTTCTGTCCTACCACTTTCTTGGCTGCAAGCACACAGGAAGTCATTAGTAACTGTGCAGATACTGAAGAACATTACGCTACAGCAGTGCTGGGAAGGAGAAAACTTGCCCCATTAGCCAGGCCATTAGCTCATCAGGCACCCCACTTGATCTAACCTCTGCTCCTGTAATGTGGAGCTCCACAGGCTTTAACTTCCATCAGGAAACATTCAGCTACTAGAACAGAAGCTGCAGAAGGGTGGCAGATTGTACAGCTGATGGCTGTCTGACAGGTTTTATTTAAGTGCCGCTCACTCCCCAGAGCTCTTTCTAGGCAATACCAGGCTCTACGCAGACACGCAAGCTGAGAAACGAAGGGAGTGCAGCTCACCAGAGCTAAGCAGCAGGCTTGCTGGGTGGCTGTGCATGTTGTCACCAGCAAAGTCATGACAGTGATCTTTGCAGATGGTCTCATGTGAAATAGTGGTCACTGAGAGGATGCCACAGCTATTTTAAATGAATTCAGAGTTTAATCAAATGAACATTTCTATTGTTCTAGGCTCCTCAGATGTCTTTTGCCCCAAGAATTCTAGAAATTATCCTTCTCAGCTTGTTACTCTTTGACAACTCGTTTTGCTTCCCTTGAGGTAGGAAACTTTTTCTCTAATTCATCCCCACTAACTGCTCTTCGCAGGAGGTGCACTCTAAGTAACATTGGGTTTGTGCAACACTGAGAAACCACACTGCCGACAGGCCTCGTGGGCAAGACCTACGTACAGTAGCGCAAGAATAACGATGCAAAGACAAGAAACACGCAGTGCCGTTTCCATAGCTTCCCCACTCAAACCCTTGTTTGTAGTAACACCTGCTCTCAAAAGGCTGGCAGGCACAGCATGGCTATCACTGATAAAGTGGCTATGGGGCAGCACGGTAAGTAGGCAATGCTCTTCAGAAACACGGCTCATACATGACCCAGGGCAGAGTCACTGTCATTTTTGGCATTTCACAGGAGATCTTCACGGCATTCTCCAAGGAAATCTGGAGTATTTTGCCTGGCCCCTATGCATCCTGCCTTTCACAGCTCAGCAACACCTCCCTCCCTCTTTTGCAGCCAGAAATTGTTCACATTCCCTGCTACGTCAGCTCTTCCCGAACACTTCATTCTGTTGAGACACACACAATCTTACTACAACTGAGAACCTCAAACAAATTCTGGGAATCCCAACCTTTAGAGGATCTTCCCAGCCTCAGGATAACCAAAGATGACAGGAATAGGTTTCATTTTCCTGAAAAAGCCACAGCAGGAGCCATCAATCACCACTCTGCATGGCCCAGATACTGATCTGGATGAGGTTCTGCATTCAGGGCAGCATACACTTATGTTGGATGGAGAGCAGGGTGGAAAAAAAAGGTGTTTGCGTGCTTTAAAAAAAAGGCGCACACACTAGACAAGCCACCAGTCTCAAGCAGTTAGAATATTACCATCAAGTTATAACTGCGCACAGGTATGACGGAAACAGCTAAATAAGAGCCCCAGCTAGAGGGAGTAAGAGCCTTTCTATAAGTTTGTGTGATCTGCTAGCCCAGCCAATTCGTACAACTTCCACTTTGTCCATCAAAACTAAGGAATAAGGGGGTGAGATCCCTGTGCTTCTTGCTGAAGAGGCTTGTAGCTACTGCAACCCAAGGAAACAGTCACCTTGCAGAAGGCCAAGCCTCCACACCTCGAGAATGCAAGAGGGCTACTCTACACCAGTGCTTACGTGCAGTCTTCCAGCTCCTTAATCGTGCACCGAAAGGCTGCGACATGCTCACAGACTGGCAGGCTGCTGCTCCGCTGGAGGAGTACCAGAGCACACGGGTGGTTTGGGGCAGCGCAGAGCTCAATCGGCGTAACGACAGCATTAAAAAAAGAACTTGCTGAAGAAGATCTAAGAAAATATGGATTTTCCTCTTTTGAACGACAGAAGAAAACTGAAGGCAAAACACACACATGATTCCAGAGACTCTTCCTTAGCTCTCAATTTAAAGGAACAATGAGATTTAAGGCTCTGTTGCGACAGAGGAAAACTAGTAATCTAAGCTTAGATCTAAATTGCTCCTTAAGCAGTTAAGCCTCACAAAATAAAAGTATCAAAATACAAGGAAAATCTCCTAACTTCTTCAGCAAAACCCACATGCTGCTGCTTCCATCCAAGATCACTGGAACACTGACTTTATACACGCAGACAGAAGATATATTATGAACAAGCACCTCTTTTGGGGACTGTTCTCAAGCGTGGAACAGAATGAACCACCATCAAGGTTCTCTCCCCATTCACGATTAACCCTACAGAAGCAGAGATGAAGGCAATGTAATTACTCTCAGCAAGATCATTTAATACTTGGATATGACAGACTTGTGTTACAGCTGTACCATAACATACCAGTTGGTTGGATTCTACGTGTCTCCCAAATGGAGTTCAGTGGCTGAACCCACTGCATGACCTTTAACAAGTAGCTTAACCTCCCTGCAGCGTCCACTCACTTTATTAAATGCGCTGATCCTTAGCGATTAGTGTTTTTACAGACCAGATGTTTGATATTGACTAACTCAAAATAATAACGTCAGAAGCTTTCAAGTCAGCAATGTGAACGTGTCCGTGTTTTTACTGGAGTTTGGGTACTAGAACACAGATACATTGCAGATAAAGGTTTTCCTGAATCAATTTTATAATCAAGAGAACCATGCTGAACAAGGAATAACCACAGTACAAGTTTGACTAAAATGCATGCACATGACTTTGCAAAAGGATGAAATAAAGACGTAAGAGTAGGATTTAAAAAAATAATAATTAAAAAATTTGAGAAAAACAAAGAAGTGTTCCCCTAATCCTGCATTTTAAAACAGAGGCCAATAAAAGCTAAGGCACTGCACACAGCCATCTATCAAAGGATCATATGAAGATCTTGAAGCATCACTGTAGCATAAAAGACATTGGTACAGAAAAGATGGTACCATCTCAGTAATAAAATTCTTGGTATTAATGCCACAGCAACAACAAACGAAGCTTTCATCCTTTAGTCACAACTGGGTTCAGCATCCACGTCATGCTATCGCTAGGGTGAAACAACCGGTGAGGACACATACATGACTAATGCTAAACACCAGCAGCAAGATCCAGAATATTAATGATTAATAAAAAGCAAATAGCAAAAGCAAGCAGAAGTCTTTTCTGCCTTTTAACATGTCCAGCAAGGTGACAGTGTCATGATTGCTGTTCTGTCCCCGATTCACTCACCGTTCCCTCTCCACAAACATTTATCCCAAACTACAGCAAGTTATCTAATACTTTCAAACTATGTTTCGGGTCTTTCAGGTTCCACAGAACAGCGTGAAACAGTTAAGCCAGAGTGACTAAGAGAGTTAAGCATACTTCACATGATGTCCAGAATTTCTAGTGACCTTTACACACAATATCATCCGCCTGTTTGAGAAGATCAAAAAGACTTTGCCTGACTCAAGTGACTAAGCTGAGAGAAACGAGGCCTAGAGATAATAAAACTGAGAGCAGAGTACAGTTTTATCTCCTCGTTACCTCACGAATAAGAGCACCTTCCAGCTTCCAGAGCATTAAGTAAGTTTTTACACTTTGCAGGAAGTCCACAGCCCATGGATTAAAAGGATCTGGAGGTTCCTTTGTTATCAGTGGTCCCACGCAGAAGGCGGCGAGAAGTCCTCCCCCAGCTGTGCCACCAAGCCATGGGAGGTAGCTGAAGTCAGTCTCCCCGGGGTTATCCAGCTCCCTCTTCAGAGGGACTGTACAGCAAGGCAGAACTCTGCCCGTAATTAAACAAGCTCAATAACACACACAGCGGGAGAGAAAGGAGAGTCCCCCAGGCAGACTACTAACAAGGACAGCGGCTAGACAAATGGAGCATTTTCAAGCCTGTTTCTTAATCAATAATTTGAAAGGAATGCTAGGCACATTGCCATTCTGCCAGCTTGTTCTGCTGAAATAACCTTTATACCTGCCTCTTTTAAAGTCCAACTGACTTGCATGTAAATTCATCTCACAAAGCAGACCTGCTCGCTAACAAAGCGGAGATCCCATCTGGCAACACTGGCAAGGAAAAAAAAAAAGAAATCCTGTGAATTATCCCACCCATCCCAAACTCCATCACTAGCCCTTGAAACAGCAAACGCAAGAGCCCCACAAGGCACTCACACCCCGAACTGCTGAACAGATCAGAAGCAGCATAATTAGCTATTCCCATGGCCACCATGGCTTGATCTGGTATGAATCTGTAATATTGCCCTTCCCCCATCTCTGATAAAAGCCACACAAAGCAGCAAAGACGTCGAACAGACTGCAGCGTGATACACCAAAAATTGCAGATAGAGGGCTAAAGGTGTTAAGAAAGTCATCTGAGAAATTAAGTATTAAAATTCAGTATTTTAAACTATTCCTGGAACAATTACTCATGGTTCAGAGGGGAAAAAAAAAAAAAAGATCCTGTTGCTAGAACATGAGAGGGAAGGAAAAAAAAACACAACCAAAAAAACAGAGCACTTTGGGGACCTCCAGGCAGTATTTCCTCTTGTGCATAACCACAGGTCACAGGGTGTAAGAGAAGTGCAAGAGGCAGGAGAAGTTTAGAGGTAAGGAAGCTCAGCAAAACAATCACCTAAGCTTTACTCAGCATCCTAGACAAAACACTTTAAATGCTGAATACCACAGTGAAATGTCTGAATACAATCACAGGATCGAAACTTTCAAATGACTACGATTAAATGGGAATTCAGTTAAAAGACCACACAACAGATGCTAAATACTTCGAGAGGATAAAGATACGTGGCATATGCTCGCGAGAGCTCACAATCTGAAGTCCCATTCATGCAGGCAGACAAGAAAAACAGTGTTAATGATTGATAAACCTGATTGGAGCTTAAATAATTAAAGTACTGTAGGGAATGGGGCTGAGATCCTACAGATCACTTACTGGTATGGTAACAAGTTGTTAAACTCTACAGGGGGGTGTTAGTTTGTTTATAAACTTATAGCTGCTCACCTTACAAAGTGAAGGAGATTAATTTCTGTTAAGATTTCTTTAGTTAGGCAGCAAGAAAAGCATTTCCCAACATAGGCTACTTCTACACTATTTCAGTAATTCAGAATGCATATGGCAATCCCAATTAACTGCCTAATGGAACAAGCAGATCAACTTTAATTGTAGGGGCTTCTTAAAGGTTAAAAAACACATTTAAAAGATACACACATCCACAAAGTGTTCAGTAATGAAAACATGTACTTTTAAGTCCAGTGCTCACTGCCCAGAGAAGACCATTTGTTCCAAGGCATTCAACAGACTTCAGAAGGAAAGCAGTACTCCTTATGGTATCAAAGTTGCAATGTTACACTTGAACAAAGCCCAGCTCACTTGGATAGAAAAGAACACGTGGTTATCAGGAAACCTCAGTTTCAGAAACGTAATTCATTTCTGATGATGAAAGGCAAAACTAATTTAGGAATTTAAGCACTCTCCACTTTGCCAAGTTAGTCTCTAACAATATATCTGCATGTCTGGATCCATCCTAATTTCAAGGAGGCTCCCAATAACTACTGCACATATGGCAAATGGAACCTTATCGAGAGGTTTTGATCCAGAAAATGCACTGGGCATTAAAGGGTAGCTCAATCCGTGTTACCTCCTACATCTGCAAAAAGCCCTTTATCCAGTATGCATAATGATGCAAATTATTTCTCAATACATGCTCATCTTTAGGGTAATAATGGAAAATAAGGGAGAGAGACCAATTATGCTGCAGAAAAATACGCTATTTTTAAAAGTGTTTCCAGCTCCTTTTCACTACTTAACAGTACCAGTCACACTCCCACAAGCCTTCGCAGATGAAAGGTGAGACAACTTCACACAGCTTGCCAGCGTTAACCCTGTTATTACCTTCATCAGTACTGCCACACACAAATTACTTCATATTACACCCTTCTGCAGACTTTTAATCACATTGTCCTGACATATGGTTACAGCAGCAGCTTAGCTCCTATCTGTCATCACCACGAGGAAAACATTCCCATTTCAGGGTAGTCTCCCAAAAGCACGAGTAGTCTGCGTTGCTACAGCAGTTTCCAAGCTTTTAACTGGCAGCTACTCAGAGGTGAATTCCTGGCTGGACTCATACCAGCTGTATTACCCCACTTGGGGTCAGGAGCCATCCTATCTTGTTTAATCCCTAGGCCACGCTACCTTCTGGAGTGGAGGAGAGATGGAACCGGAGCAGAGAGTTAAAATCTGATACAGACAATTCTATTTAGAGGGTGGGGAAGAGAAAAAGGCATTGTAAGAAGTGTTAAGAAACCAAACATTTCGCAGATAGTTTAGGGCCAGCCTACTACTTCTCACTCAAGCAATGCAGATAAAGATACTCAAGTCCATGAACACCTCATTACTGTGTAAGTAAAAGAGCACGCAGGTGTCCTGCTCCCTCCGGACTTTCCTCAAACCCTCCTTCTCTTCCCACTCCAAACCCTTTCAATCTCTTTTTATAAAGAGAAATGAGATTTTGTCTTTAACTAAAAGACAAAGAGGAAATCTGTAGAAATACTTACAAACCACATAAATCATAAGAATTACTTTTAGCACTGAGTTTTTTACACTTTCATATTCACATCCATGTGAGTGTATTTACTATAAACTGTCTGCAAAGTGGCAAGTGGCTGTTTAAGTACCCCATAGCCAAGAACACAGCACTTTAACGCACTTCTGCGCTATTTAATACAGTTGTTGGACACCTTATCCCCCCCAAAGACTATACTAAAACTCAGTTTTGGGGGTTTCTTTTTAAAGGTGAAGTTGTAATATTCATAGCCTTATATTTTCAATTACTTTAGCCACATTCAACCTTTATAAATCTCTCATTATTCGCAGTAAATAAAACGTAAGGTTGAACCCATCCTTTTGTTTGTGGGTTAAAAACCAGAATCACTAATGAGGTGAGTCATCAGCCACAGAAAACCCTGAGCAACCAGGGCAATGCACACTCCGGATGTCACCTGCAGACGCTGATGGGATGAGACTGTTCCTGCTTTTCTCCTTTATTTGAACCCAGTGACCAGGAACTGGCCATCAGCGCCTGTTGATTTCGCTGTTCTGTGAGGGTGCTTACCCATCTGGGTTTTGACATGGGTTGAATTCACACCTGATTATATTTACTGCTTGTTTTTCTCAGTCTTTCATAGGTAGACAACACCGGAGTTGCACAACACAGGTAGTTAATCTGTAGTTGGGCTCATATTCTGTCACTGTTCCTCCCTCATTAGTTACAGCAATACTCACCCAGCCTTCTCTACTGTTCTGTGAGATCAAATTATCGCTCGTTATTTCCTCCTAATTGCAGAGGAGGAACCTCACGCCAATAGCAAAACAAGCATCCCTGAAACACCCATACCCTTCCAGCACGGATTCCCAGTTTCACCTCGCAGTACAGCGCCTTCCTCACACGTTTCAGCCACAGCTCCTGGAAGAGTTAAACTGGCAATAGCCTTTAGCAGAAGAGTGCTGTTCCAAGGACCACCCATGCGTGCAGAGCTACTCGGTATCAAGGCACAGTAAGGCAGGCGGTATCACCCGGGGGAGGATGCTGGAGGGAACATTGTAACGCACCCTCAACTCGGACTAAGCAGGTATTATGCTTCCTGGGATTTCCTGTACACGCTCCAGTCTCTGGGAACAACAGATTATGGATTTCACGGGGCTGGTAAAGCCAGGTATTCAGAGGCAGGTGTACTTTTTAAGGAAACTCAAGAACTTTATGTCATTACCTTCATGTATTTTGTGCTGAACGCTAAGCAGAGCTCTTGTGCTGTGCTTTCATCCAACTCCAGCTGCCAAAACCGGTGCGGTTTTTAAAATTCACGTTAAAACTCCAAGAAGTGGTCCTCCCTATCCCATTTCGGAAGCGTCAGGAGAGACGCCTCCCGGGGCAGGTTTAACACACGCACAGCCGTGAGCAACTCCCGAAAGTCTCCCAGCCGGGGGTGGGAATACCTACCCCCGAAAGCTCCTGATCCCTTCCAACCGTAAACAACATGGACACCATCTTCCTCTTGGAGTCCGGAAAACAATACCACCACCAGCACCCCCCAGCAGCAACAGATGCGGCTCGTTTCAACCCAACTTTAGGAACTTCATACCATTAAAAAAATAAAAGCAGGACTGGGAGGAGGTGCTCGTTTACCCTGCGGGGAGGGGAGCGAGTGACCCCAGCGGGGCACCCTTCTATCCCCCTCCCAGGACAGGGCGAAGGTCCCGGGCGCTGTGCGCCCCCCTGCCGCCACGGCCGCCCTCCGGCCCTACCGCGGGGCTGCCGGGGCCCCGCGGCCTCCCCCTCCATCCCTCCCTCCCCCCGGCCTGGCTCTGCTCCAGCGGGCCCGTCTAACAAGTTGATCCCGGCGTGAAAGAGGCAAAAAAGGAAAAGCCGAGGGGAAAAAGGGGAAAAAAAGCCGGGAGGGGGAGGGGAAGCCCCTGCGCGGCCGCGGAGCCCGCGCCGGGCGGAGGGAGGGAAGGCCGGAGGGAAGGAGGGTCGCCCTCCCGCCCCCCTCCACGTCCGCAGGATCCATCTTCCCTCCCGCTGCCCCGCTCCAACTTTCCTTGCCCGGGGGCGGCCGCCGGGCGCCACCCACCGCGCTGCTCCGCTCCAGGCCCCCCGCGGCCCTGCCCGCCCGGGACTCACCGGCATCATCTTGGAGCCGAACCGCATGGGGGCGGCCGGTACCGGCCCCGCCGCCCGGAGCGGGAGACCGGTGAGCCGGGAGGGCCTGCGCTGCCGCCGGGACGCGCGAGGGGTGGAACCTGTTGCGGAAAGCACCCGGTTCGGTTCGACCCCGCTTTGTTCCCACCGCTGCCGTCGCCCCCGGCTCCGCTCCGAAACTAACCCCGGCCCGGCGAGGAGGAGCCGCCGCGCCCCGCCCGCTGCCCACCCCCGGGAGGGGCCAGCGCAGCTCCCGCGAGGGACGGGCCGGCTTCTTCGCCCCGCCGGGTTTGTGTCCGCGCCCGGCTCCGGCCACGCTCAACTTCCACGGGGGCCAGCCCTCCCGCCGCTGGGCCCGGGTCGGGACTCAGCGCGGGGGGGAGAGAGGTGTGCGGTGTACGAGATACGTGTGAGCCCCCCCCCCCCCCCCCCCCCGAGTCACCTCCTCCCCCGCATCCCTCCCAAACGCGCCGGCCTCCGGCCCCACGGAGCGCAGGAGCGCACGCAGCACCGCTCCCTTCCCTAGGCGGCTTCCCCGGGCCGGCAGCGGGAACCGCGGGTGGGAAGCGGCAAGGCAAGGGCACGCTTCAACTCGACCCTCCCCCTGGCCTCACGGGCGAGTCCCTGCCGCCTCAAACCGACGGCCTTGCCAATAATCTCCTTTTAGCTCTTCGTGCCAGTTCAGCTTCCCGGTACTTCATGGGGTTTGCTAGTCTCAGTTGGACCTGGCAGTCCGGCTGCACTGGCCACGTCAAACCTCACAGAGGAACGTAGGGGGGGCAGAACTAAGTGTTACAGACCCATATTAAGGTTGGGCTGTCTTAAAAAAAAAAAAACCAAACAACCCCACAAATCTTTTAGACCCACTTCTGAGGGGCTCGGGATACACATTTCAAACCCGGGTACTTTGCTAGCAGCACATCAAAACCCGAAGGAAGGCTTGGAAAGAAAGCATGCTAAACCAGCACCGTTACAGGGCTCTGCAGGAAAACCAGCTCCATCTGCCTTTCCTACTCGTATTAAAATCTTCCCGGTAATTAAAAAGGATAAAAGGGAAGAGGATTACAAGTTCCCAGATGAAGGGTGAGCAAAACTCAGACCTAGTTTGTATATAAACATCTTTTTCTAAAGCAGTAAAACTTTTAACGGCGCTGATAAAAACCCGGGGAAGTCCTGTGCGATAGTCCAGCAGTGTTTAGGAATGGTTTGGGTTGGAAGGGACCTTAAAGATCACCTAGTTCCAACCCCCTTGCCATCGGGTTGGCAGGGGGTGGGCTAAAAGAGGTCAAAAAGCCATTTTCGTAGCAAAATTACAGCAAAGAAAAGCAAAAGACACTTTTTTCTCCTCCTACAGCGCCCTGAATTGCAGCACCATTTAAAACATGTCCCAGAAGCGTCTCGCACGTGTTTTAAAACTGCGGTACCAAGTCTCCCCGCCCCCGCTCACACCGACGGGAGCGCTTCGCGTGCGGAAGAACACCCTGCAAGGGCAGCGGCTCCGTGCCGGAGGGTGCAGCCCCGCCGGATCCCCACGGCCGTGACCAGCTTTGAACTCCCCGCTGCCCCGGTATGTTTTTCTCCCTCCCAGGCTAGGCGACCGCTCCGGTGCCGTAAGCCCCGGCGGCCCTCGAAGCGGCCCTCCCGCGGTACCGGACCCCCCACCGCCGGGAACATCCCCCACCCCCCCACCAGGGTTGGCCAATAAAAAGGCGGTGGCGGCGGCATGACATCACCTTCTCCGACGCCTATTGGTTACTTCGCGAAAACACCGAGCGGTCTCCCGGCAACGTCGCGGCACCGCCCCGTAACCCTCCGCCTTCCCGTTCCGCGGCCGCGCTGGCAGCTCCCGGGAAAAACACGAGCCGACGAGCCGCACCGGGGCGATCGCCGGTTTCTCTCTACGCCGTTGTTTGACTTAAAGACTGGAACCCCCCCACCCTTAAGCATAAGCCCGCAAGCGTGCTCGGAAACGCCCGCCACTGTGTTACCAGCGGGGTACGCCCTGTAAATACCAGCTCTTTCCCGTGGCTCGCGTGCCGCCCGCTTCTCCACTGCCCGGACACAGCAATCAGCCTCCCCTCGGAAGGTTTCTAATCCCAGTTTTCACTCGGTAGTTGGTTTTTAACTCAAAGTTTGAATTTCTTTTACGAGATAAAAACGTTACGAGCCAAAGCGATGGAGAGCCAAAGTCCTTGGGCAAATCACCGCGGAGATTTTTTAGGAGCACCTAAAGGTGCACCGTTAAGGGATGAAACACGGGGTACAATCTCTGAATGTATGCCCCAAATATACAAATCATTTCTAAGCCTGTAAAATAAACCAGGAAACAGATGAAAAATCAGAGAAAAGAGGCTGCAGATGTGCGCCGTACCCGGATTTCCTAGCGCGTGCCTCTTGCGGGTCAATCCACGGATGTCTCTGTTGGCACAACTTCTGATTTTTACATCTTGCACACAAAACTACAACCCCATCCCTGCTAAGGAAATGAAGCTTCAAGGGGTGCACGTATTTTTTTCCACGTTTTGCCCAGGCTCTATGACTCATACGCCGTGGTGCAGGCTCTCGGTGCCATCTGGCCACACACTTCAGATCACAGCTTCCCTCCAACGGAGGGGACAACCCTCGCCAGGTTGGCAGGTGAAGCGGGGTCAAAGCCACGTGCGCCCGTGCATACCTCTGCGGCACGGCTTACCTTCGCTGTGGATTTCTTACTTTTCATACAGCATCCCACGTTTCTGCCTCTTACAGCGATTCAGCCCTCATTTCTCTAGGTAGGAATTTCCCACAGCAGGTTATTAATTATAGGAAAGATTTTGGGGTTTATGAGCAGGGAGTAGGTGGTTCTGGCCCCACAGCAAGAAGAAACACCTGAGGGTTTCTGACCACAGGTTCAATCTCGGGAGTGTCAACAGTTGGAGATAAGAGACACGCACAGGAGGATTGGCAAGGGGCAACAGTTCTCAGTCCTGCACATACAGAGCTATCACGTGAAGGAGAAGAAGATGAGACCTGCAGGATCTGGAGCCGACAGCACAGACAGCTGAAGCTCTGCACCTCTTCCCTGGTTCCCACTACTCTTGGCGGCCTGTCCAGAGCATGCTGCAGTTGACTAAGACCACATGCAGTTCCCTAGAAGCAGTCACAGCAGAGGCCCAGAGGAAGTTAATACTCATGGAATTGCTTGAAAAGCATCCAAGAAAAGGAAAAAAAACCACCACCAAAACAGCAAACAAATGTAGCAGAATTGTTCTTGTCTCCACAGGAGCTCTACTTGATCTGCACCACAGAAACTTGCAGTAGCAGAAAGACATTACAGACAGTAGTGGTAATGATATTCGGGAGAAATCAATAGCATCATCTTTTCCTGCTATTAGTCTCGTCATACAATGGGATCAGAGGAGGGGGCTGGGAACACAGCGCTGTATTTCATGTCTTCAAGTACACTACTTAAAACTCAAAAATGTCAGTTAATTCCTTTGTGCTGTAGATAAGAAATTTTAATGGTAACTTCTCATCCTCTTCTCAACCAGCCTGCCTAAACTGCCTCCAGACCAGCCAAGTCTTCTTTTACAGCCCTGACACAATTAGGAGGATTATCAGGCAACAGACGTCACGCAACATCTCTGTTGCAATACCCTGGAATAATAAAAAAACCACCCTGTACCTGCCATCGTTAACATTTTAATAACCCCTTTAATTCCTCAGTAAAAAGATGGTGAACCTGATTCTTAGACTGTTTCTAAGGCAGTAATTTCAGGGCGAGTTTGTCAGAAATCAACACAACAGCATCAATGCAAGAGGAGCAGCAGGGCAGCAGGTTCAGATTTGCTGTCCACCGCCACCTACCGCTAGAACTCCTCCAAGTCAAACTTCCGAGTAGTTTCGGAAGGATACTGCTTAAGAGCGCTGAAAGAGGGGAAAGCTTTGGAATTGAGATTGCTGGGGAAGGCAAAAAAAAAGCCCAGGATCATGCCAAGGAATTGCTCACCTAAACTCAGCGGGCTGGGGCACAGCGCAGCAGCTTCACAAGTTTGGATTCTGTCCAGCAGAGTTGAACTTCTGGCACCTCATTTATACAGCTAGTCTCCAGCTCAAGATAAGGCTTTTCCAGACAGTGATTCAAAGCAAAGGCCTCAGCTAGTCAGTGATGTCAATTTTCCTCACAAAGAAAAAAAATGTAGCTACAGAAAACTGACGGGTTTATACCTTCAGCACCTTCATCCAGTTCCACCAATGCACCAGCTGTCCCCTGATGGTTGTTCAATAATTGTCACTATTTAATGTTGCATTTTTAGTGTTGCTTTTGAAGCGTCAGATCACAGACCTCACAGTGGAAACAATTCTGGGGAAAATGTGCAGCAACCACTGAGTTCACCTCCCAGATGGAAAAAAGTTCACTAGTTCCAAAGTCTGAAGCTGAGGTTCATGAAATCCTTAAAGGAATCTGCAACCGCACCAGCTGGGACATCCAACGTTACCCCAGTGGCTGCTCTGTGCCACATTCAAAGGGCTACATCAAGAAGCGTTTAGCAGGCATAAATTTTAAATTAAGACACGGTGGCTTGCTACAACTTCTGTCAAGTCCGATTCTTTAAGTGTAAAGGTTTTCTTAGGCATCGAGGAGTGATGTAATAGGAAGCTTATCACCTTCCTCCTGGTGATATGCTACTTCTCCCTAAAATGTCTGAGTCTGGCAACTGAAAGGACTCTCTTCAGCTGTAATCCCCTTCAGGGGGTTTATCACATCAGTGCATGCTTCATGAGCAACATCACCAGGGCCCTGCTGGAGTGGTGTGTGTTTTGTTGAAAGGTACGTTTTGTTGTTACATGAAGTCCATTTCGGTCGTGCCCTATACTCCTTATTCAGACACAGATGATCTTGTGCCCGCTGCACAAAGTACATGGTCACACTGCTCAGTAAGCTAGTAATTAGAGCCAGCAGCACCCACCAACCAGCTACTTTAGAAATTTGCATCAGTTTTGATGCAACCTATTTAGCTCTTAAGATGATAATTCCACAGTGGTTTCAAAGGATAAAAGTAGGAAGTGACATTAATACCACCGTACACAAGCATCGCTCACAATAAAGAAGTCTTCCATTTCTTCCAGATAAACTGGGAATGATTTAACTCCAGTAAACTAAAGCTCCTTCAAACTCTCAAGTTACTTGCTAGAAGAAAACTCTAATTCCCTCGCTCAAAATTCTTTTCCATGTAATTTAAATTCCGATATGTTTTTCCCCACAGGTCATTCAACAACCAGACAGCTAAAGCAAGACTGCACTGGGTCTTATAGAGGGGAAAAATAAGCTTCCTCTTCCATTAGTCTCCAGCATCTTTGAAAAGAAAGGTAGGCTGGCACAAATTAGTGATTTGTATGCATCATACGCAGCTGCCATTCTCCTCAAAAACTGAATCATATTCACTAGACTCACTCCGGATCCCTGTCGGTTTATCTCAGCAGAGATCCTAGCAGAAGACCCTCTGTAACACAACGTCTGTTTAAGGCAATTACAGCAATGCGAAAGCTTTATCTGCCTGCAGCCACCCTCCCAGACCCAAGGGAGTTGGTCAGTGAGGAAGAACAGGGAAGGAACTAAAAAATATGCTCATTAAGCACATATACATTCAGCTTTTGTAAACAGGAATTCTGTGATCACAATCCCATTCCTTACCAGAAACCCTGAGACACTGGTTGGCCTCACAGTGACGCTGACCCCTCATCCCAGCTGCGTGTCTGGAGGACTGAGAGTTAAAGTAACACTGCCAGTTTACTCCTGCCTCGTCCCTATTTCTCAGCTGCCAAGAGGCCAGCCTTAGCTCACGCTAGCAATCCCTCTGGAGTCAGAAGAGAATGAAACCAGAAGGCTTTAAGAAAACACAAAATTAGTTCAAGATCAGGCCCCCCACAATTTCTTTGTTGTACAGTGACTGCAGGGCTGAGCAGGCCCCGTGTTTGCTAATGTATTCTCCCGGCCAATTTACCTAGTTTCTTTGCACATCCTCACACGGAGCTACCGTCCTGGGCCTCGGCAAATCAAAGTGCTTTAGAGAACCCTGGCAGGCACAGGTACCTGGGCTATGCGGCACAACAGACACTTGGGGAGCCGTCTTTTTCTTATGCGTCAACATTATTAGTGCAGTTTATCATGCTGGTGATGTTCTGCTGAGCTGAACCGATGCGACACGGAGATACGATGTCACCATCAAGTCCTCTTTATCGTACTGCAAATATACAGTAATATACTAAAATCAAAGGAATTGCTTGGAACTTGCATCCAGGTAGGCAGCAAAAAAACTGAGCCCCTCCCAATGGTGCAAACAGATTCTCCGTCCTAGGGCTTGCAAACTTCCTACAGGAAAATAGTGCAGAAGAATTAGCAAAAGTTATGTAATCTAATTAAAACTTCCTTTGTCTTTATGTAAGCTTTCCCACCGAGCTGACTTCTGAGTAGAGCTGTGTGAGGATATGTAACCTTACCAAGATAACATGCTATCCAGTACCTGATCCTGCAGTCCTCTTTCAAGGACAGTATCTTGACTCCAAGAAAATAGAACGGTTACTTGTCTGAACCCTTGTCCTTTTTATCCCCCAAGTACTTCAGTTTACCTAACAAATATATAGCTACAAACCCTGAATTTCTTATTGTTTTGAAAATACTTTCAGTTTCTTGAAATTTTAACAGAAAAATGTTTAATGAAAGCTCGATCGTGCAGCATTCCCAGCCTACAAACACTACTCAAGATGAGTCTGGTCCCCATACTTTCAGCTGAGAAAAATCTACAGAGGTTGTATTTTCTTTCACCCTGTCTTCTACCTGGTTTCCTTTTGCTTCTGCCTCTCATTTCCCAGGGAGCATCATGTTCTTCTGCCTCTCAAACGCGGTTTATGATTACTATCTGATACCGAATGTACAGGATTACAAATAAATTATCAGGTAGATGTAGATTTAAGAAGCGGTTTCTCAACCAGCTTTTTATGCAACATGTGGCACTCCTGAGCCCCAAACTGGTTAAACTACAAAGGATCCATTTAAATATTGATTTAGTTAAACTGGCGTTACACCCACATCTGAACCCCTAACTCCACGTGACAATAAATTTCAAGTGACCTGTTACTGGATCAAAAGTCTGAGTTGCAATGCATGAATCGGGGCAAATTTACACTCCTGTCTGCGTTTGTTAAGAACATTTGAAAAGGACATTGTAGTAGGGGTTTTTTTCCCAGTTCCTTTGTAATGCCTCTCTAAACAAGACCTTTAAGCAAGCTGGAGGTGATTCACAGGGGACAAGAACACAGACTCTCTGTGGATCTCCCCCAGTTTCCTTACAGGCCTCTTCTGGCTCAGAAGTCGCACGGTCCCTGGATGCACCCAGCTGTAGCTGCTCTCCTGTATAAGCAAAACCAGGCCCTGTGTTTTGTCCAGACCTGGCCTCGCACGAAGCCTCTGCATTAGTTTTAGCCCTAGACTTTACTCCGCCTCGGTGTCCAGCAGCCTGAATGAAAATATGGCTATTCAAATGTACCAGCCTCCTTAGACACCTAGCACCTCTTAAAAAACGCTTACTACCCATAAAGTGAGCAAACTGCCGCCACCCCAGATTAGAAAACGTGCCATGTGGGAAGGCATTTTCTGGTTTTCTATTGATTACACTAACTTAATAAAACAAATCTGTTCTCCTCCCACCCAACTTCTGCTCTTATCCTCAGTTTCCGAGCACACTGCTTCTCTTTGCTCCTATATTCCTCATTAACATGGCAGTTCTTGACCTAGTTACTACACACCATCCTTCACCTCCAACCCCTCCTGCGAGATTTTTCCCCATCCCTATCTTCCTAGATGTCTGCTTGTTAGCTCCTGCTTCTCACTCCTCCTCCCCTTCCCTGAATTTCTTCTCCTTTCTTACATTTGATAGTTACAAGTTTCCTCGTATTTGAGCCAGGCTCCTTCCTCTTCCCCGCAGCTCTTGGCATTGCTCCTTTCCACACAAAGCCCAAACAAAACATTCCACATCCTTTCAGTAAAATTTCACAGTCCCTGCTGTCTGTCCTCCACAGACCAAACTCAAATCCATTGGGAACATGATACACATGTGGTCTTGTAAGCTTGTAGTAAACTGAGAGGTTGGATCTGTTCAGTAGAGGTACATCTAAGAATTTCACTGGCAAACTTTAAGACAAGTAATGCGATTTTATGAAGACTTACGACATCAATGTTTTTTGCAGATTACTACAAAGAAAGCAAACCAGATATCCTTGGCCCAGGCAGCCTTGCTTTTAAACCTCATACTTCTAGTCCAAAGCACAGACACATCAAAATTTCATGTCCCCAAAATAAATAAAATCATGAGAATTTTTTGCTTAAAAGGGGCAAAACATTTCCCTACCATCCTTCTTGTGAGCCACTGAGGAGTTTCCAAAAACTTCAGTCCAACTACAGGTATCATTCTGACATGGCATAATCGAAACTATGGCTATTTCAAGATGTTTTAAATCTTTCAAGCACTGCAGAAATCCAAAGGAGTGCTAACCAAAATAGAGCAAATGAGCTGTGTATCCTGCATGCGCTGTAAAATACTGACAGAGTGTTTGCGTGTTACTTGACACGCAACAGACTCCACATAACTTCATTTCATCCCTTTCAGGAATATTATCAAGTTGTCTGGCTTCACACCATCCCACAGTAACGGAAAAGTTAAGCCACTCGAGAGACTGTGATAGGGATTTTGTGAAAGTGCCCGAGTTCTGCATTTCTGCAAATTAATGCGAAGGGATGCATGCTCAGACAAGTGGCACAAGGTTTGTCGGGGAGGGATGTGAATCAGACACTGGAAGGCAGCGGAATTAGCCTACTTACTGAAGCAGACTTATTAACTGTAAAGCTGTTTATATAGTTGTAGTTAAGAATATAAAATATATCTTGCTCATATCAGTAATATATTCGACCTACTAATATAATAAACATACAGAACATACAGCTTGTATTTATTAAAGATAAAGCTGCGTCTTAAAAACTCAAACTGTTCAAATTATATGACAAAACAAAAAAGCATTCTTGAAGCTATGTTAAATTATATATGCTTAGGGAGGATGAAAAAAATCCACTCGCTTTTAAAGCCTTAATGGATTGCCAAGCCCAACGTCACGTGCCAAGTCACAAGTTTATAAAGAATTCTCCCGAGTGTGTTTTAAACTGCTGAGTATGCATGTGAAAGGAGATCAGGTCCTAAAATCATGCACAAGAATAAAACCCTTGTTCCAAGACAGCCAGATCGTTTTACAGCGGCATTGATGAGCTGAGGGGTGGGGGGAACATAACACTTCCAAATCCGTACAAGGCACACAGTGTTCTGCTCCCAAAAAGGAAATATTAATTTCAGTGCACATTTTTGGAGTGCCATTAGGATGACACACATAAAGGCTTACCCTTGCATTTGCCCTGCTCCCAAGTTAATTGTTTTCCAGTGGCAATATTTTCTTTTAAGAAAGAGGTTGCAAGGGGGTTTCCGAGGAAAGGGGGAAGTTGCACATGAAATAAATGGGTTAAGATAAACCTTCAAAGAGAAGCATCACGGCTGAAAAAAAAATGTACAGGGATGCTGCAGGCAGCTTATGCTTTAGTCCCATAATATTTTAAGCTGTACGACCTTGGTGCCGGTACGGCAACAAGTGGTCCCCTTATCCGCAAACATTTTATGGATTTTTCCCATACACTTTGTTGCTGTCACTTCTGGCATTCACCTAGAGATTTTCTGTCTTCACCAGCACCAGTTCACCAGTCAGGCACACACACTCAAAGCTACTGACATGAAAAAAGCAGCAGCAGCTGAAGGCAGAGAGGAGACTGGCACCATACTTTACAATGGCTTTGCCAAGTTCTGTCAGGCTAAAATGGTTGCGAAACCATGGTGTTAAATGTCTGTGACCACGCTCAGAAGCACCATGGAATGTTCTAGAAACAGTCCCATCCCTTTGCTGCCCAAGCTATTATACTCAAGAAGCCTCCTTACTCTACAGGTTTTAAGGTAAATAAAGGAGCAAAATTCGTTTTACTCTGGGTGTTTCACCTCTTCAATAATGCCTGGTTCCAAGCAGTAGTTTGCGGTAGCCATAGTTTTTGCCAGCTGGCTCTGACCCCCAGGGGCTGACAGAAGACCTGCACACCTCTTGGCTGCTAGGGAGCCCCTGCGCATCCTGGCCAAGGCGGGGTAGGCCCAGGTTGGACACAAAAGTGGGGTGCTCACCTGTCTGTGTAGAAGAGAAAGACCAGGATTAAATCTGTAAGAAGTGTGTAGTCACGCCTCACGAGGTAGCGGGGTATTTTTCCTGTAGCTGCCTCACAGTAGTTCAGCTGTATTTTCCGTGGGGGCCCGCTGTGCCTGTGCAGCCGTCGCTGTTCCTGCAGTGCTGAGGGAGCACTGCCCTGCTGATGAGCAAGGGCAGCGATGAAGTTTGCAGAGGTTCTTCTCACCAAGTTTCCTCAGGAGGAGGCATGGAGAGGGAGACACCGACCTCCCCTCTCTGGTGTCCGGCCACGGAGTGTGAGAGGATGGCAAAAAACTGCCTCCGGGGAAGTTCAGGTTGGGTATTAGGGAAAAGCTCCTCACAGAGGGCATTGCAGCACAGGAGTGGGCTCCCCAGGGAAGGGGTCGTGGCCCCAAGCCTCTCGGCATTCAAGAAGGGTTTGGATATATTCCCATGGTTCAACTTTCAGGTTGCCCTGTGTGGAGTGAGGAGCAGGCCTGGGTGATCCCGGTGGGCCCCTTCCAGCTCCGGATAGCCTACGTCTCTGTGAGCTTCTGCAGCCACCTCGCCTGCCTCCCTCCCGCGCCTCATCTTCCACGGAGCAGGGAAAACCCCCAGAGCTTTGCAATGACCCACCTAAGGTGCAACAAACCCAGCTGCGCGGGGTCCGGCTGCCGGTGCGGGGAGCTCAGGCTGCCATTTCCAGCCGCGGTCACGCACCTCGTGTGAGGAAGGCGCCAGGCACGCGGCCGCCCTTCCCCACCCGTCCTCACACCCTTGTCAACCCCCGCTCCTGCTTTTACCCTCCACCGCGCTGGCCGACAGCCAGGCTCACGCTTTCGTTACCCACGGTACGACTGGCTTATTTTAAGCCCGCCGCTGGTGGGGCGCCCAGCACCCCGGGGGCAGTTTCGAGCACCCCCCCGCCCAGCGCCTCAGGGCCTTCCCTTGGGCGCTCTGTTGCCCCCAAGCGGTCGGGCGGTGCGTCCCGTCCGCTCCGAGCGGGGGCGGAAGTGTCGTCACTGAAAGGTTTACTCCCTCCCTCAGTAGAGGAAGGACCGGCTGGAAGATGGCGGCGCCGGAGGAGCGGCTCCTGTCGGACGGGGAAGGCGGCGCCCTGGGTTCGGCGCGGCTCTCCCCGCCCCCGGTCTCGGAGTCTCCCGAGGTTCTGGCGCCCTTGGAGCCGCCGCCTCAGAGCAACACGCTCATGGGGCTGCCCATCGTGGCGATCGAGAGCATCCTCAGCTTCCTGTCCTACGATGAGACGAGCCAGCTCCGCCTGGTAGGGGCCGGGAGGGGAGGTGGCGGGGTGGGCGAGGAGCCCTGCTGCGGCCGGGGCCCGGGCCCGCCGGGAGAAGCCGGCCCCGGGGCGGGAGGAGCGGCGGGAGGAGGTGGGGAGGTGGCGGCGGCCCCCGCCGACCCCCGCGGGGCTGCTGCTCCCGCCGGGAAGGGTTGGGCTGGGGTAAGGTCGGGTGGGATGGGGCTTTCTCCTTTTACCCCCACCGCCCCCGAGCCTCGGGAACGGGCATGTAGGGCTGTGCCACCGCTCGCGCATTCCTGGAAGTCTTCTAGCGTCTCTTACTCGTGTCATTCCGCTTGCCCTCTGTCAGGAATTACTGGGCTGCTGGAGGCTTATTTCTCCCAGTGACTGCTTTTCCCGGGAGCTAGTCCGTTGTGTCTCGTGTGGGTATTTATTTTTACTTACAGGGCTTAAGCCTACAAGTGCAGGAGGTGGCGAGCCTGCGGCTCCAAAGACCCAGCCCTTTCTAGAAAGCCATGCGGGGCAACAAAGATGTGAGAAAGCCCTTGTCTGCCCGAAAGGCTGCCCGCTTCTTCCAGTCATAGCAGTAGGTCTAATGAAAGGTATTACCTCTACCTCCGAAGTTCATAGTGCCGAGGGAGAGCGCAGCTGTCGGTGAGGAGATCAGTGCGTATCAATCTTTAACTGCCTGCATGAGGAGCCTGATGTAAACTGTGACATAATATGATAGAATTGGCAATGCCAGGTTGATGGTTGGACTCGATCTTAAAGGTCTTTTCCAAACGGAAAAATTCTGTGATAAGCTGCTGTCTTACTGAATTCCTTATGAGGTCACAAAGAGAATAATAGCGAGGGAATTAATGCACAGCTTATGTAACCCTCAGTAAACTTGCAGGTACTGTGCTGTTTCTATTTTAAGAACTCTATTAGCGTAAACTGGATAATATTACAAGCATGTTTCCTGAGAAAATTAGGCTGCGTTTGTTCTGGATCAGCAACCTGAAGTGTTGCATCCTGACTATGACTTTAAACTGAAAGCTCTTCAGGCAGAAAATCTGTTCGTACTCGTACTGCACCAAGTACGCCAGTACCTACATATTTCTAGCATGCCGTCAGTCCACTGGAGACTTTTGCTTCTTCTGTGAGAGTAGGTAGGGGATCCGTAAAAGAGACATGCTGCCTGTTTGGATTGCAGGCTCTGCTTTTGGGTCCTTGCAGTTTGAATGAAGGGAAGTAGCCGTACTGTTTGGGTATGCTTAGTGTTGCGTGGTGTGTGTTGCAGCAGTAGACACAGCCCTTTGCTGCAACTTCCCGTTGGGTTTTATAAATGGTAGCACCCGTGGGAGCTGTCGCTAGTCAACAGAAGGTTGTGGGGTTTGTTCTTTCTGTAGGGTTATGTTAAATGTTTGTAAGCAGTGCTTTGTCAGCAGGGAAGTTGAGAATAGGCAGGGTGGTGGTGTAAGGACTCAACCAGCTGTTTAACTCTCAGTGCTGCTTAAGAACTAAAAGGTAATACTTCTGTGCTCTCTTACCTAGCACCTACAAGTTCATTTTTCCAGAGGAAGCCTGCCTCTTTCAGAAGACTCAGAAACGTGCAAGACCAGGCTGGATAAATATCAACTTTGACACCCACATGGAACAATACTAGATGTAAAATGAAGGAAACCATCCAGTTGGTCTTCCCCTATTTTTAATTCCTGAGTCGGTGACAGCCAAGAAACTTAATCTCCATCAAATTCCTTACTGTTCCCTTAAGGACATCAGAAGGCAGCATGAGCAGCAGTCTTCTGCAAAGAAAGTACGCTTGTCTTTGTTAACCAGCACTGATGTAGAGTCAAAACCCTTTTGGTTTGCCCTAGTCAGAAGTGTGGCTCATAACCACGTAAGCTGGATCAGCTGGGTGTTTTGTGTGGCTGCTCAGGACTCAGGGTGTTCGTTTGGTGATTCACTGAAGGCTGCGAGCAGAGAGGAAGAGACTGGATGTTTTGTGTAACTCCAAGCGCTGTTGATGGAGAATTAAGGTAGACTTTAAAAATAACAAAGCCTAGGCATAAATTCAGAATGAAATTTCATCCTTTTCAGATTTTTAATGTCTACAAGTAGTCTTGGGGGACCCTTGTATGTTCCTGCTCTAAGATCTGTCTTGCACAAACAGTACGTTTTTCTTCTCTGTGAGAACTGGCATGTGCTGCTTCTCGACGGCGAATGCGCGTATCCTCTAAGGAGTGGCATTCTGCTAAAGATATGCTGCAGGACCACATTAATTGAATGACAGGGATTAAATTGCTTAGGTCTCATGAGTATTAAAAATGTGTCCAAAATGTGCTCCTTAACCGCTCACAATGTAGCATTCCGTGGAATAAAGCATCTTGAGGAAGGTAGGAAGATGGATGCAGGACATCAGTCAGCCTAAACAAAGTTTGATCATACACGGGTAGACACAAAATGTGGATTCCCTAAACTGATCACCTTGATGCATTCTCTGGATCCCAGCATTGAAGGAAATGGATGCCCTAATCTCTTTCTGGATCACCTTAGCTCACTGATGAAAAACCTTTGAGTTGAACTGGTGTTGGAGGTAGAGTGTGTGTGTACAAGAGGACAGACTAAGGAGTTGGCTGGGTGGGAGGACATAGAACAGCAGCAAGTTTTCAGAGGAAAATAGAGATAGGAACCTGTATTGTTTATCTAGAGCATAATGAGGAGCACAATCTAAGGCTTAAGATCCATAAGCCTTTTTCTCTCACTAAAGGACGAGGTAGAGAACGTTTCCTGCTTGTGATGCCCATTAAGCAGAGTGAGACCACGGGCCCCTCATTGTGCAAAGAAGCACTTGCTTTCCTGAGCATAATGCTTTCTGCTGTTTCTGGTGTTACTGCGTTTGGAAGCAGGAACGAAGCACCTACTGGTTAAGCAGTGAAGTAGACCTAAGCTAACGGGGGCTAAACAATAGCTATTCAGCATGCAGTCTTGACTGAAATCATGCCTCCGTGCAAATCTTGGAGTTCTCCAACTTTTGTTTGGATAAAGTGAATGAGAGGAAAAGCAGCAGCACTTTGCTTTCAGCCCTTTTGAGTATTTACTTCATCTGCTTCCTTTGGTATGTCATCACAAAGGAAACATGGAAAACCCAGAAGACCATTGTGTCTGAAGCTGTAATGTTCTGGAGAAGCTGTAGCCTAATATGCACACTGATACGGAAGCTGGCATACCTTCTGGCTCTTGGAGGCTTCTTTTACTGTGGCTTTTTAGTGACTATACAGAAGCTCTGGATTTTCTACCCGAGTGGGATAATAATAAAATTCTTACATTCCCGTTTCCTTTCACTCACATGCCTGAGCTTGGGAATGCACTTCCATTCAGGCTATGAGTACAGCAAGGGTGGTTAAAAACAAACAATCCACAACCTCCTTCCATGAGCACTCTGAGGAGAAGGTTATCTTGGATTCTGACAACTCAGAAGTGTCTTGGATTCTGTGGCAAGCTTGTGCTTATTTTCTGCCCAGCACAAAGAAGGACTGATAGCCTTTGGACAGCACAGCTTTAATCTTCTCACAGTTTCAGTAAGTCCGTGTTTACCAGAATTTCTATTTTAAAGCTTCTTGCTGAGCTCATCATCATCTTGTAATTTACTTGTACTTTACCCTAGAAAGGCATTATGAAACATGGTGTCTGTGTAGCCTCTAAGAAGAAGAACATAGTTTGAATCTAAATGCTTAAGGATATTTATCATCTCTGTTTTGATACTCGTTATCTGTTAGTGAAGCTTGGAAGAAATAAGGGGTGCTTGAGGAAAGGGAGACTGGTAGCAGTCATCTAGTAGATTGTGTCACAGAAGGGTTTGGGTTGGAGGGGCCCTTACAGACCACCCAGTTCCAACCCCCCTGCCATGGGCAGGGACACCCTCCACTAGACCAGGTTGCTCAAAGCCCCATCCAGCCTGGCCTTGGACACTCCCAGGGATGGGGCACCCACAGCTTCTCTGGGCAACCTGTGCCAGTGCCTCACCACCCTCTCCAGGAAGAACTTCTGCCTGATATCCAATCTAAATCGCCACACTTTCAATTTAAACCCATTACCCCCTGTCCTGTCACTACAGGCCCTTGGAAAAAGCACCCCCTCAGCTTTCTTGTAGCCCCTTCAGGTACTGGAAGGTGCTATAAGGTCTCTCCAGAGCCTTCTCTTCTCCAGGCTGAACAAACCAAATTCCCTCAGTCCTTCTTCACAGCAGAGGTGCTCCAGCCCTCGGAGCATCTTTGTGGCCTCCTCTGGACTCGCTCCAACCAGTCAATGTCCTTTTCATGTTGGGAGCCCTAAGGTGGATGCAGTACTCCAGGTGGGGTCTCATGAGAACAGAGTATAGAGGGAGAATCCCCTCCCTCAACCTGCAGGCCACACTGCTCTGGATACAGCCCAGGGTACGGTTGGCTTTCTGGGCTGCCAGCACGCACTGCTGATTTTTTTTTTTTAAGCAGTCTCATAGAAAAATCATCAGTGAAGGCAGTCGGTCTTGAAAGGGACTCATTCCTAGGAGTCCTTGCTCTATTTGCCAGAAGAATTAAGTAATACAGGACCCACCCTTCTCTCACAGACCCTTCCCAATATTCCAGTTCCTAGTGTACAACAACTTAACATTCAACTACACCATTATTTTGGAATTAGATTTTAGGTTCTAAAAGGGATAGGAGAGGTGCTCCAGCCCTTTGAGTATCTTCCTCTGGACTTGCTCCAACAGGTCCATGTCCTTATGCTGGGGCCCCCAGAGCTGGACACAGCACTCCAGGTGGGGTCTCCTGAGAGCAGAGTAGAGAATCCCCTCCTTCCACCTGCTGGCCGCGCTTCTCTGGATACAGCCCAGGATACAGTTGGCTTTCTGGGCTGCCAGTACAGTTTAGTTAGTGGAAAATTAGCTCGTTCATGGAGGCTGTTGTCATGTACAAGCCAGCATGGTAAGAAGCAGCCACCTTCTCATAGTGCCTTTCACGTGGACTTGGAATAACTTCCTAATGCTGAAATTTGAATGCAGTGTCTAGCTGGACTTGACGTTTGAGGAAACTTGGGCTCTTTCAGCTTTGTGGCTAGAACAGGAAAATATTTACCAAAATTTGCTAATACAAATGAGCAAATTTAACTTTCTGCTTTGTTGTGGTCCACAGAATAGCTAGTATGAAACTGTCTTGGGCTAATGGGAACATTAAAAGTGTAATAATGCTACTTTGCATATGCCTGCTGACCATGCAATCTAAAAGAGGTATATTGTCCCTATAACTTCGGTGCCGTGTGGTTCAAATGGTGACATCCTGAGCCAGCTGAGAGTGAAGAGGTGATGGGTAAAATAAGCTGCAGACAAACACTAGGTTTCTGGTGGTACCTGTTGTCTGTTCAGTGGTCGGGTTCCAGGCAGATTGTTGGCACAAATACGGGTAATGCCCAGAAATGGGAACAAATAACTCTTTATGCTGCGCAGCGTAGAGCAAGATGATAAATCCCGTGTTGGAGAAATCTGGTGTTACCCATTGTGACCTACTCCCTTGGAGCTGGGAGGAGGCCTTCAGCAAGCTGCAAGGCCCTTCCTGCCACCAGATGTCAGGGTGCACGTGGTTAACATCCCTCTTCCAGCGCTTCCTCTGCAGTTGTAGCTAGTCATGTATCTGGGATTCTTCCTCCAGTGCTGAGTAATTGCATCGCTGACAAAGCCCTTGTGCCTGTCCTAGTTCAGGGCTTTGGTAGCGCTAGAACTACAAGTAAGCTGTTAAGTCTTGGGCTCAACAGTGGTATTGGTTCTAGGCATCCCTAATGCAGCTCCTGTCTTAGAAGAAATGTGACCGTTTCCTCCTTCCTGTGGTTGAAGGGCCAGTGTTATTTCTTTATACACTAGAAATCACTTAGCTGATTCTTGTGAACAGGGGGTAGAAGCATACAGAGATTGTACCTCTGTAGTTAGCCCATCTGATCCTTTTCCTCTGGCTGTTAATGAGGAAGATCTAGTACAACGGAGCGCAGACAGGTCGACAGCAATTACTTAATGGTCTGTTAATAGAGATTGGTTTGAAAATGGTCAGTTCGTACTCACAGAACTTAAACTAGCTGTGACTAGAGGAAGACGCATGGGAAGTAGAACTTCTTTAAGTCGTGCCTTCCATATAAACAGGAAATAATTGCAGGCTTTTCTGAGGGAAGTGAGAACCTTCTTCCTCATGGCATAAACTATGTCAACTTCAAAGCTGTGAAATAAGTAGTGTATGGAGGGGAAGGAATGCATATTTTGAGGAGAAAAAAAAGGCAAAGTGAATCCACTGAAAAGTGGGGTCACGGTGGGAGTTGTGGACTTTGGTACAAAAAAATAACGATTCCAGAGGACAGTTGGGTCACTAAGCTCTTTCATCTTCAGAACTGAATTGCAAATGCTTTATCCTTTTGTACAGGTTGGCTTTGTCTTGTTACTGGTTACTCTGTGAAGGTTTAAATTTAGCTGTTTATGATGTCTTCTGCAGCTACTGATGTCCTTTCTCCCTAAATCTGTGAAAAAAATGGAAGCTACTGGTATCCAGCATTGCAAATAAAGGAATCTGTTAGAAGAAAAGGCTTTTTTATTTGAAAAGGAGTCTTGCTTTGCAAGCACTGGATTGCATAATTTTTAAAATTGAATTTTGGCCATCCTTCTAAACATAAGCCTTAAATGCTGAAGGAAAACCGTTGTGATTTCTTGGTTTTAAATGCTGCTTTTTGAGACTACAAAATACCGGTCTACCAGAATCACTCTGGGGGCCAAGTTAAAAGGCAGACACAGGCATTTGCAACTTCCATTAAAATCAGAGGAAATTGTAGCTGCTTGTATGTGGGTGGAATTCAGCCTACTGCCTGCTTCTTGTTAGGAGATTAATTTGTGAACTGTGCCGAACACAGCTATTCCTTTCTGGAGTCTCGTGGCCATTGTTAGAGATGGTGGTGCCGTAAGCTCAGCTGCAGTTTCTGCTTCTTGCAGTGGAGCCGACACCAATAAGAGAATCTCTTACTCCCCAGCAAGTATGGGTAAGATGTTAGTAAAAGTGACTTGTGGCCTTAACTGAGCCTTCAGTTTTTCTTTTTACTTACATACAGGTTTGTAAGCGGATGGACTTGGTTTGCCAGCGAATGTTAAATCAGGGATTTCTGAAAGTGGAAAGATACCACAACTTGTGTCAAAAGCAAGTTAAAGCTCAGCTTCCAAGGTATGTACTAGTTAAAGCTTCAGTTAAATTAAGTGTGCTAGATTCTTTTAAGCAGAACATAGAAAAGTAATTTCTTACTAGCTAATTCAACTGCTATATCTTGGAAATTTAATTTCACATTTGTTTTAATTTCAGTTTTTTCCAAAAGCACCTTGAACCTAAAATCTAATGCCAAAATAATGATGTGGTTGAATGTTAAGTTGTTGTACACTGGGAACTGGAATATTGGGAAGGGTCTGTGAGAGAAGGGTGGGTCCTGTATGACTTAATTCTTCTGGCAAATAGAGCAGGAATGAGTCCTTTTCAAGACCGACTGCCTTCACTGATGATTTTACTATGAGACTGCTTAAAAAAAAAAAAAAGCCAGCAGTGTGTGCTGGCAGCCCAGAAAGCCAACTGTCTCCTGGGCTGTATCCAGAGCAGTGTGGCCAGCAGGTTGAGGGAGGGGATTCTCCCTCTCTACTGGCGTGAGACCCCACCTGGAGTGCTGCATCCAGCTCTTGGGCCCCCAACATAAGAAAGATATCAACCAGTTGGAGTGAGTCCAGGGGAGGCCACGAAGATGATCCGAGGGCTGGAGCACCTCTGCTATGGGGACAGGCTGAGAGAGCTGGGCTTGTTCAGCCTGGAGAAGAGAAGGCTCTGGGGAGACCTTACAGCACCTTCCAGTACCTGAAGGGGCCGATGAGAAAGCTGGGGGGGTGCTTTTTACAAGGGCCTGTAGTGACAGGACAAGGGGTAACGGGTTTAAATTGAAAGCAGGGAGATTTAGATTGGATATCAGGAAGAAATTCTTCCCAGAGAGGGTGGTGAGGCACTGGGACAGGTTGCCCAGAGAAGCTGTGGGTGCCCCATCCCTGGGAGTGTCCAAGGCCAGGCTGTGTGAGGCTTGGAGCAACCTGGTCTAGTGGAGGGTGTCCCTGCCCATGGCAGGGGGTTGGAACTGGATGGTCTGTAAGGGCCCTCCCAACCCAAACCCTTCTGTGATTCTATGGAAAAAAAAAAAGGCAAGGTTTTTCAATGCTAAGGAATAAACAGGGGAAAGAGGCGGGGGCTAAATATGTGAGCATTACTGTGAGCTAGTTTATCACTGCAGTGATGTCTTTTCTCCTCTTTCCAGTGAGTAAGTGCAGCTGCTGCTATGTCCTATCAGATTTCCCAGTCAGAGTAAGAAAACTAAATGCTGCTTACTGTAGAGTTCCCTTGTCAAAAGAGCTTATATGTCAACCTAAACCTTGTAGCGAGCATTAATAATACGTTAAATTCATGTCAATTGCATTGAGCTGTAGGGATATAGGGGGATAAAAATATTCACACTGACTCAGTGTCTACTGCTACTTGGTACTGCAAGCTCATTTTTAAACAGTCCTAATTTACATATGGAGTTGTACATACGTGAGATGTAGTAATTATTTAGAGAACAAATTCTGCCTAAGAAAGTTTATTAATAGTGGGTTCTCAATCTGTAGCAGAGTGTTTTTTTCCCTGTAAAGACAGAGCTAATGTTAGTGGTTACTTTTTCAAACCTATGAGGTCTTTAAAGGTGAAATTAAGGTGCCCCATTGTTACAGTTTCATTTTGTTGACTCATTATTAAATCTGTGTCACCTAATGGTCTGTCTTCTAGGCGGGAGTCAGAAAGAAGAAACCACTCGTTAGCTCGTCACGCAGACATCCTTGCTGCGGTGGAAACGAGACTCTCGCTGTTAAATATGACTTTCATGAAGTATGTGGATTCCAATCTCTGTTGCTTCATACCTGGAAAGGTAACGTGTACATTATATTATGCGAATGCATATCTGTTTAAAAATATGATTGTGTAATTTAAACCTGGGGCAGCTGGGAGAAATTAACATGCATATATCTACAGCGAAACTGTGATTCAGATACGTGCCAACAAACACGGAGCAGTACTCTGCTATAACGGGCAGTCTGAAATGAATGAACCAGACTAGCTAAGTATTAATTGTCTTCAACTTGATTTCCATTTTCCCTTGCTTTCTGTCTTAATTCTGACATTTGACTTTTGGCATATACATCCTATAGATGCTTTTTCAAGAAAAACATGATATATAGGGTTCAATTCTGAATTTCAATTGTACGAAACAGCTGGAGGCCGGGTCATCAGGAGGTATAGTAATATAGACTATGAATTACACTAAGCACTCAGTCATCAGGGGGATGTTAGGCACCTTTCTCAAGGGTTTGAGTACTTCGGATCAGTTGAATTAAGGTATTTAGTACGTGGGAACGCTGCTCAGTATTTCAGTAGGTGGAATTAGTTTTAGATGCAGATAGTGTGTTAAATGTTAATACTACTGAACAATTCTGGTGTTTCAGAATACTACCCCAGCATAAAATGTAAATTATGCGGGATATACATTGGAGATACCACTGTTCTATAAGCTGTGAAAACAGAAGCGTACAGGGGCGTTGACAAGATCATGATCTGAGGAAGACTGGTACAGCTCAGGGTTTACACAAGATCTGTGAACGTTGGCCTAATGCTCTATTCACTGATCTTTCCATCCGAGGTTTGGAGATGTTGGTATTAATTTTTCATGGGCAGATAACTGAATTGCACTGGGCTGAATGGAAAAGTTAGCTGTTGGATTCAGGTGAAGCATGGCAGGCATTTTTACGTCCAGTACAGTAGGATAGGCTGTCAGGGTGAAATGTATTTTTATCTTGAAGAGGTAACTTGATTTCTGTACCCTCCTGTTGACTTGATACTTAATTTTAAATTAAATCAATATAATTTAATAGATTTGTGCTTAACTGACTTTATATTTTTCTGTATTCAGTGTAATTTTAAAAATGTAATATAAAGTCAAATACAAGTTCTTGATACTTGCACAGTAAATGAAATGCTAAAGGCAATAATGCCTTGCTGTTCTGAAGAGTAGATGGAAAGGCAACACTCAGTCTAGACCTGGGGTGTGCAGGAGTTGGCTGGCAAGCTCACTTGCCCATTTTCCTTGTGGGCACCAAGGCGCCTTGTTTGCATTCTGATGTAACAGCTAAAAAGGGGGTTTTGAATTATTTACTTTGCATACGAGCTTGCTGGCACCACTGCGCTCTCAGCACAACTGCCAATTCACCAGAAAATCCTATTTGGTCAAGCAGATTCAAGACTTAGTGTTCACTTAAGGCCCTGCGCCCCTCAGGAAATTTCGTTTGAAGGAAGCTGCCACAGAATTGTCAGGCAGTGAATTTGTGGTAGAACGTGCGAATCCCGATTTGAGGCTCGGTGTCCTACGTGAGGGTTCCTGGTGACAGCAGAGTGGCACTGCGAGATGTTAGATTGAGGCTGGCAGGAGAAGCCTTGAGGATGGCGTTGCTAACAGGATGTAATGTGGGTAAAATTCAGAAAGTCTTTCATAAGCTTGTCGTGGGATGGGACACTTGAGTTGTGTCTAGCTTGTGCAGCTTTTTAGCTAAGCTTCCTTTATTAAAACACAAGATGCAACTGTGTTGTATTCCGAGTCCTTAAGATCTTTGTTCTTCAGGAGACTCCTCAGCCGTTCTTAATCCTGTGCAAAATACCCGTGTCGGTAGTTTTGGTAACGAGAGACCAGCACTCCTACCTTGACCTGCCTCAGACGATAATTCATAGATCAGCGAGAGGCCTTTCATCTCTCTCTCCCCTAGGCAAAGGCCTAGTTTGTCAGACCTGTTAGGAGGGTGCTTGTGTTCTCTGTCAGCATTGGGTGGTTTATAGATTTATATATCTTGGGCTTAATCTGAATTTTCAATATTTTGGCTGTATGCAAGTGGACTCACGTAAATATTTGCAGCTCTTCAGACTGAGAACAGTAACTCTTGCTGTTCCATTCATGTGTTTCATATGCCTTGTAACTGGCCGGGGGAGTAACCGCTCTGCAGTGCTTGCTTTAGGTTCTCCACAAAGCAATGAATCTGCCATGCCGAGTATAGATTATGTAATTTAGAAGCCAAGTGTGGTTGTAATAGCCCAAAATTTCACACAATGAGCATTATTTCATGAGGTTGAAGAGAGTTGTTGTGATAGATCAAGTGAACAGCTTCTCTGATATATCACAAACAGCACTTGATTTCAAAAAGCTGCTCTAGAAATGAAGCAGGCAGTGGTATGCAAGTTACGTTGTAAAAGCCCCTGAACGTGCCAGCACTTCTAGAATGAACTGAAATAATCTTGCCTTTATCAGAAAATCCTAATTCTTCTTAAATGTTTTAGGTAATAGATGAAATTTATCGTGTGCTGAGATATGTAAACTCTACAAGAGCTCCTCAGAGAGCTCATGAAGTTCTTCAAGAACTAAGGGACATTTCCTCCATGGCTATGGAATATTTTGATGAGAAGATTGTTCCAGTACTGAAAAGAAAAATGCCTGGGTCAGATGTATCGGGACGTCTGATAGGAACTGCCCCAGGTATTAATTCCCAACGTATAGTTAAGTTTTACATATTTTTTTCTGTAAAAATTCACAGCACCGTATCTTTTTAAAGCTCCCTCCCTTAAATGCGAGCTTTATTACATCAGTATTGATGATAGTTGTTTCTTAAAAATGATAACTGAAATTAATTTGCTTTGAAATGTAAGGAGCCTTTGTACTACCAAAAGAACAGTCACTTGAATGTATGTTAGAGTTATGCACCGTGTGGATTCAGTAAACAAACGCTTTTGTGCCACCAGTGAATGAGACTTTATCATTGCACTTGGTTGAAACTTGGCACCGGAGATGACAACTCGATGCCTTTTAGTTTTAGGACGATCAGGAAATGAATTAGCCTAAGCTGTTGCAGTGCATAGAGAGCTAGAACTATGCACTTGGATGTGCTTTTTTTACTTTCCTGGGGCACTGATGTATTATTACACTAGCAAGCAAAATACTTATGGGTAATAGTGAAAAGGCAATTAAAGCAACAGTCTATAAATAAACAATTAAACTGGTTGTTCATATAGACTGTCAAGACTTTACAGAACTGTTACGAACCCAGGTGTGAGGTAGCTGCCTCATATAATGGCCAAAAGCAAAAGGTCAGAAGAACTGTTGTTTTCCCTGTGCTGGACTGCTTTGCACTTCTTAGGAACTGTGAAATTAACTCTCTGAAAGGATAACAGTAAAAAAACTAACAAAATTACATGTTAAGCATAAATGATAGGCCTAACTGTGTAAGAGCAGCTTGTTGTCTGTGGTATGTCCTGTCCATCCTTTCAGCCATGAGTGTGTATACCATCTCTTAATTATATCCTGTTAATTATGCCTCAATTCCATTGAGGCTGTCAGTTGGGGACATATTGCCCAAACCCATTGATTGATGTCAATCGGCTTTTTAAGGCCAAGGCTTTACGTGGCATTGTTGAGGTTTAAGCCCAGCCGGCAACCAGGTACCACACAGCTGCTTGCCGACCTCCCCCAGTGGGATGGGAGGAGAATCGGAGAAAATGACAAGGGATCTTGTGTTAAGAACAATTTCGTAATTGAAAATAAATGGAATAATGATACTAACAGTACTAACAATACTAATGTAATTACTAATAATATGTAATGAAAATAGTGGAAAACAAACGATACAACTGCTCGCCATCCACTGACTGACACCCAGCCAGTCCCCGAGTGGCAAGAGCCAGAGCGTCATACCAAGCCCAAGAGAGGGAGCGACCCCCGGGTCAATCCCCAGCTGCTGTACTGAGCGGGACGTTTTATGGAACGAAGCACCCCTTTGGCCAGCTTGGGTCAGCCGTCGTGGCTGCGTCCCCTCCCAGCTTCTTGTAGGGAAGCTGGGAACACAGGGGCAGTATGAGAAACTGAACAAGTCCTTGAATTGGTACGAACACTGCAACAACCGAAAACATCAGTGTGTTACCAGTGTTCTCCTCAGCAAAACCAAAACACAGCCTCGTACTAGCTGTTGCGAGGAAAATTAGCGCTACCCCAACTCCAACCAGCACAGGCACTAAAACGCCTGTCTTGAGTTGCAGGAGGAGAACAACCTACGTAACGGCAACTCTTCAGCCTCACGTCGCTGTAGCTGTGCTGGCATCTTAAAGGGAGAAAATGAGAAGGGTGACTGTTCTAGGCTGTTCCAGACTGTTCTGTCTCTGTAGAGCTTTAAAGTTGTATCTTACTTGCACAGTGTTGATAGAAGAGTAAAATTATAGAAAAAGTGATAGATATCTTTTATGATAAGAAAAAGTGAAAGAAATTATACAGTAGCTGTTAGTCTCCTTGATTTGCAGGAACTTTATTAAAATCAACATTCCCAAGCTCAGATTCCAGTATGGTTTTAGTACTTAGGAAGAGTGATACTAAAGAAGCATGGAAAATAAATTCCTTCCTTCTAAAAAGTAAGTTAAATCAAAATACCTTGTTAAGCCCCAAACTACAAAATTTTAGAACTGTAGCTGTCTACAGCTAAGACAGCATAATTGTACTGTTCTGAAATAGATACGTGTAATAGCGCTACTCTGTAAGAAGTAATTTATAGATGCCGTAACTAATTTATAGACATATCGTGGGGTTCTGACTTAACATTTGTGACACTAAGTCTCATTAACAACGTAATTATCTCTCAATAATTTGTGATAGAGCAAAAGGAGGGGGGGCTTATGTGCAGAAAGTGAACGCTGAGCTGTTTGCCAGACTACTGAAAATCCTATTTAAATTAAACTAGTTGTGCTCCGAGATACCATATGCTCTCGTAAATCTGCTTCCATGTTCACAGAAATTGCAACCAGTATTCAGATTCATGTTTGGGGAGTAGGGATAAGCAAAACAGGAAAACTGGGACACAACTTCTACCTTTGTCTTAGAACTGTAGAGGATTAATGACGGTTTTCTCTCAAGTTCCAGGACCTTCTGCAGCACTGACAACAATGCAGCTTTTCTCCAAGCAGAACCCTTCCAGACAGGAAGTCACCAAACTCCAGCAGCAAGTAAAAGCAAATGGCACGGGCTTGACAGCGCTAAAACGGGAGATCTCAGAGCTTCGCATCAAAGTGCAGGAGCAACAGAAACAGCTCCAAGATCAAGATCAGAAACTGCTAGAGCAAACCCAAATCATAGGTGAACAGAACGCCCGACTGGCTGAGCTTGAACGCAAGCTGCGAGAGGTGATGGAGAGCACAGTAGGAAATTCTTCAGGTTCTGGCTCAAATGAACAGTCTCCCAGGAAACGGAGGAAGGCGGTTGAATCCACAGACTGTCCTAGGAAATCCAAACGCCTTCGAAACAGAAAATAACTTGGGAGAAAATGACACCATTTAGGCTGCTGGCTCTTCAAAACACCACTTAGACTTGAACAGTAATTTTCTTTCATTGAGACTTTCCCCTGCTTTCTGTATGGGTGGGCCTAATGCACAGAATCTTTAAGATTTGCAATAGATACATACTAACCAGACCTGCTCTGTTATGAAGGGTTAATTTTTTTTTTCTGTGCAGATGTGTTTAAAGTAAACTTATTTGTGTTTATGCATATGTTCACATAAAATCTTAAATAAATTCAGTCTTAACTGACTAAAAAGTTAAGCTTAAAAACAGATGTCCTGTTCACTTGAAGGAAAAATCCGCTTTTAAAACCTTGTTTTAGAGAACTTGATCGTTTTTGTTACAAGTGACCTTGTCTGGAATGTCTGAAAAGTAGTTAATACTTTTTGGGGATCTCTGTAATGAGTAAAACTGACTTCTTAAGCTACAGTATTGGCTATATATTTTTGTAAACTTAGAGGGAAGAGCCTTCTATCCAGTCTTCACATGCATGCGCCTGGTTCTAGGTCTTAGAATCATGGAATGGTTTGGGTTGGAAGGGCCCTTACAGACCATCCAGTCCCACCCCCCTGCCCTGGGCAGGGACACCCTCCACTAGACCAGGTTGCTCCAAGCCTCACCCAGCCTGGCCTTGAACACTGCCAGGGATGGGGCACCCACAGCTTCTCTGGGCAGCCTGTCCCAGTGCCTCACCACCCTCTCCGGGAAGAATTTCTTCCTGATGTCCAATCTAAATCTCCCCGCTTTCAATTTAAACCCATTACCCCCTGTCCTGTCACTACAGGTCCTTGTAAAAAGTCCCCCCCCCAGCTTTCTTGTTGGCCCCTTCAGGTACTGGAAGGTGCCATAAGGTGTCCCCAGAGCTTTCTCCAGGCTGAACAAGCCCAACTCTCTCAGGCTGTTCCTCACAGCAAAGGTGCTCCAGCCCTCGGAGCATCTTTGTGGCCTCCTCTGGACTCGCTCCAACTGGTCTGTGTCCTTATGCTGGGAGCCCTAAGGTGGATGCAGTACTCCAGGTGGGGTCTCATGAGACCAGAGTAGAGGGGAATAATCACCTTCCTTGACCTTCTTTGGATGCAGCCCAGGATACAGTTGGCTTTCTGGGAGGCAGGTGCACATTGCTGGATTCATGTTGAGCTTCTCATCCCCCAGTACCCCCAAGTCCTTCTCCTCTGGGCTGCTCTTGATCCATTCTCTGCCCAGCCTGTCCTTGTGCTTGGGATTGCCCTGACCCAGGTGCAGGACCTTGCACTTGGCCTGGTTGAACCTCACGTGGTTGGCACGGGCCCACCTCTGCAGCCTGTCAAGGCCCCTGTCACGGGTTTGGGAGCTGTGTTCTACATTTGCAGGGATAGACAGCATGTACAGTTGAGCCAGCCTGCTAAGAGCACTTGCTTGAAATTGTTCTTCACTCTGGGAGGGAATAGAGAGACCTATAAAGCAATTTCTTTGTTCCTCAGCCACAACTTAGCGTCTGCGTTCAGCACAAATGCTTTCGTACACGGAGGTGGTCTCGTGAAGCCAGTCGCAGGAGAGTTTGAACGCAGGCTGTCTGCCAATTCCGCTGCCCGTACATCGCAGGCATTGTTAGCCACAGCTGGAGAACTGAGAGGCTGCTTACGCGTCGCTGGATCCATAGGCAAACACTGATTAAGTATGGGACAAAAGCGCTGTATTAGGGAAAACCTGTGGCTGTTTTGTGTGTGTGTGTTGGGGGTGGACGGGCGGCGTGGCGATTTCTCTGTGACACTGATGATGATACTCTAAGCTTTCCTTCTCCCGAAAGGTGAATCGCTTCAGACAAAGCTTTAATTTCTTTTGCACTTCTGTTTGGAGCTCGTAACTGGAAAAGCATCTCTTGCGGTGGTCAGTCTCTCTGGTCACTAACCACCTCAGCGTTGTGTAAAGCGATTCCCCTCCCATCTGTGTATTTTTGGAACCTTATACAAACACCGTTGCCTTTGGTTTTGGTTTCAGTGTACTAAACTATGTAGCTCTATCATTTGACTTCTGTTTTCTTCTTCTAAGCAGCTGCTTAGAAGGGTTTAGGGTTTAGGCAGCACCGATTGCAGCTCAGCGCGGCACTGAGTGTAGCTGCTTGAAACCTCGATATTATTCCCAGGGGTTAGCGCGCAAATTACTCTGACGTTTTGTGTGGCTGTCAGCGTAACGCGGTGGTTGTACTTAAATCACCAAACTAATCAGAGATTGTCTGGTCGAATGTTATGCAGTCGTGGGGAAAACTGATGTTTTTCCTGGGACTTGCGCTGCGGTTTTTACTTCGGAAGCGTATCAGCAGTAACACTGCAAATGCCGCATTTTTGCGCACATTTAATTTTCAAATAAACTTGTTGGGTAGTTTGAGTCTCTTAAAATAAGCATGTTTCTTAAGAAAGGCGTAAAGGAAGTGCTAGAAGGTTATCTGAGGGAAAGGTTAAACTGGTGAAGGAGCATTTGCTGTTACTGGTCTTCCACGGCTCTGAGTATTTTTACTGTGAAGATAGGTGTCTGCTGTTCAGTTTAAAAATACCGCCATTTACGTTATCTTTTAAAACACAGTCATTTTGAATCAGAGGGTCGGCGTGATAGCTGTAATTACCGTGTAGCATCTGATACAAATTCACTGAATGGTCGTCCATGCACTGGTCCAACCGCCACATATTTGTGGTTCTAAGCAAGTATAAACCTGTGAATTGCATTGACTGAAAAGGGCTATTCATCCATCTCTTTTGTCTTTTACTTTAGTTTCCTTCTTCATTTCTAGACGAAGCAAACAATTTCCACCCCCCCCCCCTTCACAATATACAAGTAGTTTCAGGTTATTCGGGAAGTACCATTTATTTACACGTCTCTGAAGCTCTAGCTGTGCGTAAACTGAGCTGGAAAGAACAACAACAGCCTATTGTTGCATGAAAGGTTCTCCGTGAACCGTGCCAACTTGGAGCCTTCAAGGGAAGTATCATGTGCTGCACGTTCGCAGGTGCATCCTGATCCTCTGCGTGCCACCTGGCATAGTAAAACTGACCGGGACCCCTGAAACTGAAGGGGAAGAGGGGATGGTTACACGCAAGCTCTGAGAAATGCCACAGGAAAGGATGGAAACGCTATTTCGTTTTCACTTCCCCGGGAAGGAGGCAGACATCCGTTTCAGATGGCTCTCGCACTGCAGCGCACACCCGGGGTACGGACAGGAGTGTCGAAACCGGAATGAAATAACGCTTTGGAAGAAACAGCTGGAATGTTCATTTCTGACACCATACTGTCACTCGCTGGATAAAAAAGGCTGCATTTTGCAATATATGAACAAGTTGACAAATAGTCTGAAGTAAAAGTGAATCACTTTTGGCTATAAATTACTGTGCAAGTTTCCATGAGTTGGTGTATCAGCCTGGAAAAGTACAGTGCTAGCAGTGATCAGTGATCGTATGATCTGTCTGAGGGAGAGCCTCCAACGAGCCAGACGAAGACGTGGTGTACAAAGTCACGTTGGGTTTAGTGCTTGTAGCAAGGGCTGAAACTGAACGGCTTGGGGTTGAAAGAGAAAGCAATAGGGCCTTTTATAGTTTCTTAAACAGCTTCAAGCTACTGAGGTGAGCTGTCCTTTGGGAGCTTTCCTTTTTTCTAACTCCAGCACCTTGCCTTGTCAGGTGCTTTTTGTTTCATAGTAGGCCTGGGGACTTCTTACAGATTTAGGCATCTCGTGAACACGGTGAAAATGGTCTCAGAAGATACCCCAATAGTGCTTTTTTTGAGAGAAAAGCTGTGTGCAGCCAGGTCTTGCTCCCCAAATTGAACAACTTGCCTGCGAATGCAGCACGCAAGCACCTTCTGAACAAGGGGTCGTGGTGTAATAGGTGGGAGCCCTGGAGGATGAAAGGCTCCCTGCTTAACAAGATGAATTTCATGGGATATAGTTAGATGTGTCTTCAGACAGGAGAGGACTACCTGATTTCTTGGTGTTCCTGACGGCTCTAAGAAGGCAACTAGCAAATTACAGAGATAGATTGCTGTTTCATTCCTAAGTAAATCCAGTTTGGAGTATTCTACAGCAACACGTCTGCCCGTTGTGAGCTATCCTGGTGCTCCCCAGCTCTGTTCCTGTGCTACTTTGTACCGTACGTGGACCAGCTCACTTGGAGTGCTCTCCGCTCTTGCCATTGTGCTTACAGGATCCCACCTTCCTGGTGGGACGCGGACGTGCTGCCAGCTTTGGTTTCCCTGCAACGCTCCCGCACGTTTGTTCTAGCTTTGTGCCAGCTGAAGACGTGGTAGGTGCTGGATCTCCTCTTTGTCTCTGGAAAAGAAAATGTCAGGTAGAAAAGCTGTTAGCTTGCTGAAGAGCTAATAAACCGGGATTTGTTATATGGGCTGCTTAAACCAGAAAAAACTCAGTGATGAAACGGGAAAAACACAGCACTCCAGGATGCTTGGGCAATGAAATGTTCCAAAACTTTCCTGTTTGGGATTTTTCTTAGTTGTTTAAACCTTGTTTGGCTGCTATGGAATGTTGACTCTCAAAATCTGGAATCTTCTGTTTAATTGCCCTGCTAGTACTTCAGACCGTTTACAAACCCACATACATTTGCGGTGCTGTAAACACGCCTCTGTGTACTGAGCTCTCGATACTGCGTCTCTTTTCCAAGGCTCCTGACAGCTCCAACCCTTCTTACCAGCAGACGTGTGTGTTCCCGTGGCGGGATCCTTCCCACGGATGGGAAGGTCGTTAGCGCGATGATGGACAGCAGTGTTAATATTTGAACTGTGACAAGAAGGGAACATTTCAGAAATGTTACGTACAGCAGTTAGAGTGCAGCTGAGTGAAACGCTTGTTATCCTGGCAATATTGCGGCCAGCTTCTGCACCGGTAACTCGAAAGGACTTCCTGGTTTATTGCAAAGCGGTCACTGAGCAACACATGAAACTGAACATCCCCTGCAAGGACAAAATGCCTTGTTGAGATCTAAACATCTTGTGCCGCACCAGTCCTCACAAAGTCCGCGAAATTCAGATCGTATGACTAAGGAGGGAAAAGCTGTGAATAAACTTTTCTGTCTCTCCCGTTTGTTCCCTTTTTTCACCTCGAATTCACATCCTAACACACACATTAAAAATGCATGTAAACAGTAATATTCAGGTAGCTGTTACGTTTTACAGACCCTGTGCTTTGCCCATTACTTGAGATTGTAAACGTTTCCACCCTGGGTTGTATTTCCCCTCCATTCGCACAGTTGCACACGGGGCTTTCAGCAACCTAGTATTAGCCTCTTTTATTCATTATTACTAATAAATTTTAAGCGATGCCTTATAAACTTTGATATGTTCATATTGCATTAATAGACGAGGTGTATTTTACTTGGTGAAAACTTCCTCTGCTCTTTTTATCACTGTTCTTGATTATTTTAATTCGAATGGATTTATGGAGAACTAAAATTCCAGGCAAGCAGTATTTCGACTTCTACATAAAGTAATCTTTGTGACTGAACTGCCCACAGTCAGTACTGTATGAGTAATAGATGCGGGGACAGATTAAACGGAGTGTAGCTCTTCCTGAGGAGTTTGTCCAGGAAGTTCTTAAAATACCTCACCACAAAAAGCACAGAAAAGGGAGACCATGGCACAGGCAGTCTGGGTTGCGGTTAAATACCTTCAGGCAGCTTACAGAAACTTCTTACAGCCCTGCACCTCTTCCCTTTGGAGAAGTGTTTTGTGAGGAGCCGCTCTAAGACGCTGTGCCCCTTTCCAGTGTCAGGAAAGCGGGTTGGGGGACACTGCCCGGCCGTCTGCGTGACTTCTGGGCAGGCGGGCTGCCCCGAAACCTGCGCGGGGCAGAACAGACCTTTAGTTACAGCTAACGGCACCCTGGAGGACGGCGGGGGGCCGGGGGGGAAGGGTGGGCCAGCGTTACGCGCCGACAAGTTTCTCTCCCTCCTTGCCTACCGGTTAGGCGCTGGGTGTCCCTCAGGGCACCCACAGCGCAGGCAACGGCGGTGCCGTCTGAGCGCCTCGCCGCCCCCCCCGCCCGCCGCGCTCTGCTCCCCTCAGGCGGCAGCGCCTCACGGCCCTCCCACAGCCCGCGGCCCCTCGGAGCCGCAAGCCCGCCCGGTGTGGCCCCGGGGGCGAGCAGCGGGACCTCTCCCCTACAGAGCGGGACGCACGCAGCGCTTCCCCACGGCGGAAGCGGGGGCTTGGGAAGCGGCAGCGGCCGAGGGGAGCCGCCACCCGGCCCCTCAGGCGACGGCTTCGCCGGGCGCCTCGCCCCGCCAGGCCCGACCCGCGCTAGCGGCCGGGGGGGGGCGACGAGGCGCGCGGGCGAGGAGGGCGTGGTCTGTCCGCCCTGACAGCAGGTGTCTGCCAATGGAGAGGGAGGACGGGACGGTGGGCGGGGACTCCGCGGCGCTATAAAGTGCGGTGGCGGGGTCGCAGCGCGGCGGTCCTTGAGGTGCGGGGTGGGGGGTTCACTGCTGCCGGGATGGGGAACACCGTCGCTAGGGAGGACTTCGAGTGGGTCTACACGGACCAGCCTCATGCCGACCGCCGCAAGGAGATCCTGGGTGAGCAGGAGGAGGGGTGGCGGCGGTGCCGCAGCTCCTCGCTGCGTGGCGGGTGGGGGGGGGACCCCCCAAGATGGCTGCCGGCCGCCGGGGAAGGCGCCGCGGCGGAGGGCGCGTCCGTCGCCGTCTGTACTCTCGGTCCCGGGCGGGGCTGGCAACGCCGGGGCGTGCGGCCGAGCCCGCCGGCGGCCCGGGCCCGCGCGAGAGAAGCGGTGCCGGCTCGGACGTGGAGGCGGGAGCCGCCGCCTTGGCGGCGCTGGCGGGGGAGGGGCAGGGAAGGAGCCGGGGGGGTGGCGGTGGTGGCGGCTCGCCGCCGGCGGGGGTAGAGCCCGAGCCCCGGAAGGTGGGGCGGGCGGCTCGGGCTTCCCTTTGGAGCGACGGAGCGGGTACCCCCCGCTCGGGGCCGCTGCAGCGCCCTCGGCGCGGGTGGGGAGCGAGCGGAGCGTGGCTCGTGCGGGGGTCAGCGCCGCAGCTGACCGTGGGGAACCGCGGGCTCAGGGCGGGCCCTGCGCTTGCTGGGGCTCCTCTGCCTCCCCCGCGGGTCGCCGGTTCGGAGCCGTCGTCTTCTGGCAGGCAAATCCTATTTGGGAGGAAGGGAAGAAGCAACTATATCCGCTTTTTGTGATCCAGTTGGGATAGCTGTGAGGAGAGCTGCTAAATAACTCCTCTTCCCTCTTAATTATTCTCGATTTAGCTAAGCATCCGGAGATAAAGGCGCTGATGAAGCCAGACTACAACTTGATCTGGGTGGTGGTGCTGATGGTCCTTGCGCAGCTGGCTGCGTTTTACCTGGTTAAAGACTTGGACTGGAAATGGGTCATCTTCTGGGCATACGTCTTCGGAAGCTGCGTTAGCCACTCCATGACTCTGGCAATTCACGAGATCTCTCACAACAGTGCCTTTGGCAACAGCAAAGCGATGTGGAATCGAATGTTTGGAATATTTGCCAACCTCCCGCTTGGTCTCCCGTACTCCATATCCTTCAAGAGATACCACATGGATCATCATCGTTACTTAGGAGGTGATGGAATTGATGTGGACATTCCTACCAACTTTGAAGGCTGGTTTTTCTGCACCCGTTTCAGGAAGTTCATATGGATTGTTCTCCAGCCTTTTTTCTACGCGATCAGACCGCTCTGCATCAATCCCAAACCCATTACTCGACTCGAAATTATCAATTTGTTGGCTCAGCTGTGCTTTGATGTTGTCATATATTACTTATGGGGAGTCAAATCCATGTTTTACATGCTTGCTGGTTCAGTACTTGGGCTTGGATTGCACCCAATTTCAGGACACTTCATAGCTGAACATTACATGTTTTTAAAAGGGCATGAGACCTATTCCTACTATGGGCCGCTTAATTTGCTCACTTTTAATGTTGGCTATCACAACGAACATCATGACTTCCCCAACATTCCTGGCAAGAACCTTCCACTGGTAAGTTTATTTCCAAGGCTATTACTTTTTCTTAAAACAGGCCCTACTTTAACTTGAAAATCAGGTAGAATACTGATAGTCAGAAGTTGGGAGATTAAAATCCAAGCAAAAATACCTCAGACCAAGCAAAAAACCAGGTCGGTTGTGAAGTTGAGTGATGACGGGGGTAATGGCTTTTCATTTTAGTGCTGTCATGAACAAGCTTCCAGTGTGCTGGCTGCTTAAGCCTCTTCCATAAAAGGAGAAGGGAGGAAACGTATGACATTGCTTTGCACTAACTTTAGTTTCTGTAATTACAATGAGCCTCCTGTCGTCTTCCGTTTGTCAGTATGCAGAAAACTAGTTCTGTCGCAGATGCCTTCAGAGGTTTGGCTGTGTCCTTGAAATCTCAAGGACGATACTGTAACATGTGCTTATCTCTCGGTGCCTCCTACCACTGACTCTCTGGTGGGGAGACCAGACGGTCTGAGGTACTGCTAATGTATGTTTGTACTGTTGACAAATGTTTAATAGGTTTCTGTTTTGGAGCAGCTCAGCTTCCTCTAGTGAGAACCTTTGAATCCCAAGTACAAGCTGAACACTGACAGAACTAAGACATGCCTAGCAGATGGGAATTTCCAAACCGGTTTCTCCCCACTCCAATCTTTGCTGGTTTCTTTTAAGCAGGAGCTTAATTGTTACTGTATACCTGTTCCCATGCTCCAGCTGGGAAACAGGCCTCCAGGGTTACACCTAAAGTTAATCTCAGTGGGAACGGAGTTTCATCAGACACTAAATTTGCAGTTTGACAGCACCTGTGGTAGTGTAGCTTTCTTACTGCACTTGGTAGTAAGACCTTGTAAACTTGTGCCCTTGGAGTTTAAACTTGATTATTTCTGTTGTCAGGGGTGGAACTGCAGATCAAATAACTACCCCAGCACTTTTGCAGGGCACTGAAATTCTGTAATTGGTTTGCTGAAATTTGTTTTGGTATTTTGTTTTTCTTGTCTCAAAAAGACAGATGCTTTCTCTTGCTCACAGATCTCATCTTTCAAACACAGCTCAAGTTGCTTTAACTCACCTTTGGTACCTCGATCTGTGCTGGTGAACGAGCATTTCACTTCTTGCACCAGCACTTCAGTTGTAAATAAGGCATGATTTTTCCCCAAGTATTTAATTGCAGAGGTACATACCCAGCTTTGCTGCAGGACTTGTAATCCACTGCTCTGATGAGAAAACAAAGCTGCCTTTTAAAACAGTGTAGTTGACTGGACTTTGCTGGGCTGTGTGCTAAAGATCGCTGAAGTACTGAACACTTCCAGCTGGGTACTGGTGAGCCAGGAACAATTACTGATGGAAAAAAGTATACTGGTGAGGTGTGCTAGTCTGTAGGTGTGATGACAGATCAAAACTGTCTTCAGCTCCAAACCAGGCATGCAAATACCCTGGGTGTGTTTGTTACTTACGGATTAATTTCTTTTTTTTTTGCCTAAAGATAGGGAATTGAGTGAAAAATCAGTTTTGCTCTGTTCAGGTTTTTAAGATTTTAGGTGGTTGGCTTTAAATATCAGTAAGGATATCTAACAGTTTAAAACAGACCACTGTTTTAAACAGACATGTACAGCATGTACACCTGAGAATAGTCTTGGAAGCAGTTTATATTCATTCCTGAATATCTGTCCTCAAGCAAGATGTTCCTCAGAAATAAGGTATTTTTTTCTTCAAGGTTTGAAACTACATGTGAAATGTGTTTAAACATCTCTTCCTAGAATTTGTAACACTGTTTTTAGTGATGCATACCTGTGAGTCAGCCCTGAACTGAGTCACCCACTTCCACCAGCAACTGTGCTGCTGGCTTTTGTGAGCACACAATTCCGTGTGCAGCACAGTGAACGGGCTTTGGGGTGTTGGCGGAGTTTGTTCTGGTTAGCTCCAGTATAGAAGCTTCATGTGAAGTTTGCTTAACCAGGGAGTTGCTTGTTCCTTCAAGCAGTGTTCACACTGTGGCACTAGTAGCCTTTCCTGTAGAATCTACCATCCAAAATGGAACTTCTAGTGCCCGACATCAAAGGTTGAGGGCTGTGAGTTGTCATGATTGGTGCCAATATAAATAGTAAATAAGCCTTGTATCTCCTCTTTAGGTGAAGAAAATAGCAGCTGAATACTACGACAACCTGCCACAATATAACTCTTGGATAAAAGTACTGTATGACTTCGTGATGGATGACACAATCAGCCCATACTCACGCATGAAAAGGCAGTTAAAGGGTGAAGTGAAGCAAGATTAAACTTCTGGAAACCAAAAAAACTTGGCAATGTCTGCTCGCTTTAAAGTGGCTGGTATAAGGTCTCTTGCTATAAAGATGTTCGCCAGTGTCCTCAGTTAAGATCTACAGCAACAGAGCAATGCATCCTTAAGGATTTCCGTAGCAGACTCCTACCAGCTGTAACATTCCTCGCAGTGCTCAGATCCATTGGTTTAACGTGTACGTGCTTGCCCCAAGATCAGTGTTACGTGCATAATGCTATATCATGTTGTTACAGAATTTACTTTGGCAGGTGTTAAATCTATATAAACTATGTCTGACTCCACATTGTGATAGTTCTCCGAGTAGTACACTGCCCATAACGTGCTGTTCTGATGACTGTGGTGTTAAAAAGCCGCACTTCCCTGTTAATTCTAAACTAACATGGATTTGTTAACTTAAACCTTCTGTTGAACCGATTTCCTAACTTACGGGTGGCAGAATGACATTTGCACAGAAATGTTAAGTCAGCTTTTAGTTAAATCTGTAATGTCATTTGAAGCATTGCTTTAAACTCTGACCTTTTCTACTGAAAGTACCTTAAAGGAGCAATCTGTCAGAATGAAATTGGCATCTCCAAGATGGCTTGTGTGACTCCCTTCTGAAAAGGTGGGGAATTCACAGGTGTTGCTAACTTTGTGGGTCCCCACGGGGTGCCTAAGCTGCTTGTGTTGGCATACAGCTTGAGCAGCTAGCATTCAGAATCGTGCTGGGTAGCCCCATACAACTGGCTAGGTTTTCCACCTTGGACAAATCCTGTTAGCAGGTTGGGGGGTTTTCTGATCTGCAGAGAAAAATGGTTAAGCTAATTGGTTCTGCTGTTACCATGGTTTTAAATGCTCAATCTGTAAATACGTAATGAGTTTGGAAGTTTGGCTTGTGTGGAAAATGGAATAATTTTGCCAGAGCAGGATCTGCTTCAAGGCTCGCTACAGCCCCTGACAACTCTGCCTGTGAAGCATATTAGTCCTTGCTGTACCCAGAAAGGAGTTGCTAAATGATCTTGGTATTTTTTCCCTAATTATACAGTACTCCACATAAATACTTGTCTTTCACATTAAAATGTGGTGAGGTGGTGACACCAAACTTCCTGCTTAAGAAGTTTTAAATTGGGAACAGAGGATGGATTGCTGAACACTGAAGAGTGAATCTCTACATACCTCGGCACAGTGTATTTGCTCTCTATTGTCTGACGCGTTGGTGATGGCTTGGAGCTGTCAAAGATGGCTACAAATCGCACCTAAATGGTTCTCATCGGAAAGATGGAATCTGATGAAGGTGGAAGTCTTGGCTGATGTCCACGCTGGTCTGCTGTAAGTAACTTTTAGATGCCTCCAGCTCCTGCGTTTTCTGGGTTTTGGTGCATTTTTTCATGAAGCTGAGTGCCTGAATGTGTTGGTACATCTCTGCCCTGACCTGACTGCAGTCCTGTTTCTAATGTGTTTTGTTTTTTTAAGTGGGGGCCCTTATCTGTGGTTAAGTAACAGAAATGGTATGAAGGTGTGCCAACCACTTTCCAAGTGACTTCGTTAGGATGCTGATAACGTGCTAGCTAGCCGGCATTATTGCTCAGGGTATAGTGTAATGTTACATATACACTTTATTGGGTATTTTTACGTGTGATTAAAAAGCGAAGATGAAAGTAACATTGGGTGAATTTTTGACTGGTCCCCTGATGCAGAAGGACATAAGCTTTAGAGAAATGCAGTATTTCTAAAGCAGAAGCATGATCTGTTCTGTTGAGCGGTGGTACAGATAAACTGTAAAGGATCAGTGCCTGGCCTCTGTACTGGGAGGAAAACTGACTTTGGTTGAAAGACTTGAATAGGCTTAAGTTGCAAAACAGTTTCTTTTTAAGCCACTTCTGTGTGACTGTTTCTCAAGGTAAGAAGGGAATGGTGGAATTTAAATCTGTCTGGTGTAGGTGGCGTACCACAGCTGAATGAAGGATGGAGAGGGTCTCCAAGAAGTTCCACAGCTGAAGGCTAAACCTGAGATACTGATTAACTTAAGTATTCATCTGTGATAACTGAAAGCTCAGTTTAACTTTCATACTTGGCTTAGTGACCTATTTCATAGAATCACTGATGCCCCTTACTGCCCTCCCGGTGGGCAGTGCATGTGTGAGCTGCTTTCAAACAGGACTGAAGTTGCCATCCTTCCTGTTTAAAATTGCAAATGTTGCTTTAAGGTGTCCTGTGATCTCCCCTTCCAACTTGGACTATACATCTCCTGTTTTCACTTCAAGAGCTGCAGAATAGTGGGGAATTCTGTGGGAGGTGTCTATGCTTGCCGTTATCAGTCTGAAAGAAAGCCCAAACTGGACCAGGTTAATTTCAGCCAGAGAGACTTCTGTTTGGATCTGAACCGTGGTCTTGTGAGCACTGGTAACTACCATTCTTAGGTGTGCAATTCCTCTCTAATATACAAGAGGCCTTGGCATCTAACTTCAGTAGTAGGGAATTTGCTGGAAGCAGATAATCTGAGTGCTAACCTGTATTGCAGTGTAGCTTGATCCCTAAAAAAAAAAAAAACCCAAACCAAAAACCCCAGAAGCATTTCTGAATCACTGCTAAAAGGAATTAAGACCAGCTGGACTGCTTGGCTCATGCTTGACACATTCAACATGAGTAACAAGTTTTCTGCAGTCATAATGTGGCCTTTAGTGTAAAGGCAAGGCACAGAAATAAACATTTGAATTTTAATTACAGATGAACCATCTAGTTATTGGTTTTAAGGAATTAGTTTTCATTAATGCTATTAAAATATATCTGGCAGAAACAAGTTAGTGTAATTTCTGAAGTACTTTATCTGAAAGCTGGAGGGAGCTTTGACTAGCCAGTGAAGGACAAATTAAACCTCAAGAGCATTAAGAACCCTGACATTTCACCTAATTACTTTTTTTTTTTTTAATAAAGCCATTCAGATGGAGTGAGTTAGTTTTGTCCTTCCTACACACTTGTTAGGGTTTGTGCCTTTCTGTGCAATAAAGCATCTTACTAGTTGGTTAGTTTGGCAAATCTCTCCTTCCAGTGAAATTAGCCAGGTGTTCAACTGTCAAAACACAGCTGGCCCTGGGGTCAGTGGGGCTGTCATCTGAGTATTGTAGCTGCAGTTTAACTGTGCAGAGCTCTGAAGCCCCTTTCAGAGTAACTTGCACTTTTCAGAATAAACTGCCTTGTGTGGCTTTTAACATGCCCTCCCCCCCACCCCGCCTAATTATTTGAAGCTACTTGAGTGGAATAAGTTGTGCATCCTGGAGTGTGATCATACTAGGCATGAGCTTTCCCGCAGGACAGGCGTGGGTATATCCTTCTTTCAAAACAACTCTTGCCTCTGACATTGCTGTTGAACCTGTCTGCTCCACAGCAGTGGCTAATGAACGTGTGAAATGTTGATGCATCTTTCTGGCTACAGAGCTCTGTACTTCCAGATCCAGGGCAAGACTGCCTACCTGGAATCGGGGGTCAGTCCAAAAGTGGTTCAGACTTTCAGTCCTGTGTCTCAAATTCCCTCTGGTTAGGTCTTTAAATGTAGCCAGCAAGCACCTAACACATGCTTCAAAGATGTGGAGAAATGGAGCTGTTGTAGGTAGCGGATGCTGTTGGCTAATGAGCTGAGTGGTTCAGCTCTGCCTCCCTGGCATTCCTCCTGGTGTCAGATGAAATGGCATGCCATGGTAGAACTTAAAGCTGTTCATTCTTACTTACGAATGAGGTTCAACAACCAATAACATCAGTGCTATAGATTGCAGGCTGCCACGCTAATCCTGCTGGACAAACAGGAGGAAAGTCACTTTCAGTGGGCGACCTTGCGTAAGTGATCTAAGACCCAGCCGATGGAAAGGGTTACTCCTCTGGAATTTGAATTAATCTCCAAAGATTCCAGCCAAAGCAAGTTTTGCTGTTTCAGCTTGCACACTGCTGCAAAGCACAGGAGCCACTTTGGGGTTGGCCAGGATTGGTTCCCTAGGACCTTGCAGAAGCAATCTGACAAACCGGTGTGTCTCAATGGTGTAGGTGTGCCTGCAGTGTAGCAACCTGCAAACCTCTGTACATGGTTCTCTGTCAAATCCCCTGTTTCACAATCAAGCCTGCAGTGGGATCCAAACTTCAGTGAGGACACAAATGTCAGAAGTTCCCTACTGAGCCAAGAATGAAGACAGCATTTTCTTCCCTGTTGACAGTTCCCTGCACTGCCTCTGCCCCCTACCCATGATGAAGTTAGCATCCAATACACTGAGGGGCAGCGTCGTGACTGTGATTTAGATATGTGGTGAGCCTTGGGAGAAGGAGAGAAGAATGGCATGATGAACAACTTGGGCTTGTCCCAACAGAAACAAGATGACCAGAGGGAAAACCTCCTCTAGGCACATCTGCTAGGAGGGTGGCAGCTGCATATGCAGAACAAAGTAGTGGTCTCTGCTGCATAAAAAGGCTTGGTCCTTAAAGTGATTCCCATTTTCTGTGCAAGGGACCTTGCATTTTACCTGAGCAGAAGTTCCCACAAGGAAAAGTAGTAGTGTGGGTGCAGCGCTTTCTTGTGCGAACAGTCAAGAGTTTAGTTGCCTACCTGTCTGCTCCCTGATGCGCACACAGCCCTGACAAGGTGAGCAAACAAGGTATAGACACTTGACTGACCTGGCTTTTTCTGCCTCTCAAGATTCTCTTGTAAATTCAAACCCTTCTGCACCCCGCTTACTCCTTCGCTATCACGTGTTGAGAAGAATGATGGTCTGACACCTTGTATATGAAACATGATTTGTCTTGACTATACTGTTACTCCTACTTGAACAGTATTTCCTCCTTAGTCTTGCCTTGCAAGTCCTCCCTTGCTCCATGTACACACAGGAATGATACTGTCATAAGGAGAGGAGAAAATTCTTGGGTGAATATGCTAGGGCTTGTGGACTTCTCTCCATAAGCTCATCTGCTGCAGCTATCCTTCAGTGTGGTAGCAGGATTTCCCCCTATATGTGCATAAAGGAGAAATCATTCATGTGGTTGAGTTGGCTTGCTTGCCACTTTTTTTCTTCCAAGAAAGGATGACAAATATTTCTAAATTGTATCGCTGCAGTTGTATCACAGCTAGGAGACACTTTTTATCCCTGATCCAAGTTTTTATACATAGTATACTTGATCTGTAACCAGTGCATGCCACAGGCAGGTACAACAGTGCTGGCCTTTAGAATTATCACATCTGAAGGTTGAGAGTTTCAAAACTGACTTGTGGGGCTCCTTCTTGATTGTTTTCTCACTGGGTCACCTCCCAAGCACTCAAATGAGGGGAGCGTGGTGCTGTACTAAAAGGGTTCACAGCTTCCTTTCACAGCTGTAGCTTCTGATAAAGCTTTTATTTAAGAACAGTGGTGAAAAACCTCAGCTGTAGGCTTAGAGCTAAAACAGGAAAAAGTTTATAAACCACAGGTGTTTCTTTTATAGCTTTGTACATGACATCTAGTTATGATTTTACATGAAAATTACTCAACTGATCTGTATAACTGTGCATATCCTCACAGTAATTTGACAAGTGAAACTATTGGGAGATAAAATGATGATCCTTCATCTTGGATTTCTGGGAATCACAGTAATCCCTAAAGCCCTAAGCCTGATGTACAATTAAAGCAGACACATCTTCTGCTTTATATGCAGGGACTTCATTTGTTAGTCATATGGGCCACAACTTGAGTCACTGAGCTTTGGGCTTCCCTAGAAGGGGGGGGGATATTGTACCATGTGCAAAAATGAGTGGTGAGTACAAGCTGCGTGAGCGGCAGTGGTTGTTAAAATGCAAGTCTGGTGATTAGTTATTTGTAAAAGTCTTCCACATTTACCTTTGGGGAAAAATGTGCAGGATCTCTTATCAGATGGCAATTCAGAGAAGAATTGCAAGGTGCTGTTCCCTCTCAAGGCAAGGTCAGTCTTGAAATTAGATCAGGTTGTTCAGGGCCACAGCCTCCCTCTTACATGTTCAAGTAAGTAGGGTGTATGCTTACAAAAACTGTCTTACTGGTTTAGATGTGAAATTTTATGACTTGACCCCAAACTTTGATAAAATAATTTTTAAATTAATTTCATGGAAAGTCTTTCAGCAGAAATCATCTGTTTGTTGTTCTAGTCCTTGACTGATGGTTGCAGTGCTTTTAGGAAGAGTAAGACTAATAATTAATCTCAGTTCCTATCTTTGATCAAAGAACTTTGTAGAATGATGACAAAGGTAAGAAAGTCAATCCATGAATGCTTGTAGTTTCAGAAACCAGTTGCTCAGTATCTGTCACGCTTCAGTGTTTTGTCTTAACTCAATACTTCCCAGTTTGCTGAAAGTTATGACCCTCTTTCCAAGACAGAATTTCTTCTATTAAAAAAAAAAAAGCTTGAGGTTCTTCACCTGTTCCTTAAAACAGTAACACTTTCCTTCCTCCAGAGGGTATAAACACTTGAGCTAAGAAATTCAGATCTGTAATAAAATTTTTGTTGTTGTAGATTTGTCTGTATATTAAAAAAAAAAAAATAACGCAACAAATTAAGCACCAGCTTGTTAGGTAACTCTTACTGTTTCAGTGTTTCTTAGGTGGCTGTTAAATCATCATATCCTAGCACTTGCAGATCTCCCAATGTTGTTCTCTCCTAGGAAGCCTGGAGACAACTTGCCATCTGTGGATAGTTTCCCTTGATAAGGTGAAGGGAAGCTGTTAGAGGCTCTGAGAACCTGTGCTGGCACAACCACCATGTCTCACTGTATTTGGGAAAGGTGTGATGTAATGGTGTGATAACAGAGCAGTACTTTCCCAGACTGCTTTCACAGCTCTGTTCTCCCAGTGATCCCTCCAGATTCCTTGTTTTTGACAGCAGCTATTTGAGCAATGGAAACACTTTGAAGAGTTAGCCTCTCTGCCTCTGAGGGTTCTCCCATTAAGGGCACCAACTACTGCCATCAGGGTGGTATTAGCTCTTCAGCACCACACCCATTCATTTCAGACTTGAATGGTGATAAGCAAGAGGTGTATGTTGTATCTTTTATTCTCAAAATAAGTTAAGGATGGTTCAGAGCAGTAGGTTATGATGACTCTTTCAGGCGCAGTTTAAAAAGTTGAGAGCGATTTAATACAGGTTTTTTCCAACCTGTCTCTTGAAGTCAGGCACAGGTATTACACAACTCTCCACCAAGGCAGAGTAAGTCTCTTGGGAGTAGTCCAAACGTATCACCTGCACAGTGACTTACGCAGTTCTTCATACATGATTTGATCCTAGTGGTGTCAAGAGGAAAAAGATTTCAGACAATGGTTAAAAAAAAAGGCAACGTGTAAAAGTGACTCCACATGTGTTTAGCAAGTGAAACAAACCAGCTATGAGTCACTAGCTATATTTAAAAATACTTACAAACAAAACCAACTAAGGCAAAGCCACCACTACCCTGACTCATAAGTGAGGTTCTCCAGCCATCATCACTGAAGATAACAGGATCTGATTAATTGCAGAGTTCTTTCTACCTAATGCTGCCACGCTAGCTGGGTTCAGGTCACAGCTTCACTCACAAGATACTGCCCTCTTTGCCAGTAGAGCTGCTGAACTGACACTCTACTCCCTCTACTTCTGCCAAAATGAACAGACAAGATCGCCTTTTGCTATTCTGACTTTCTTAACTGTAACTGTGTTGCTTAATCCTTTCTGCTAGCCACTCAGAATGACACTTTTGAGGAATCGAATACTTAAAGATATTCAGACTTCACTGAAGTAACTGGCTTCAGGTGGCGACATCTCTCCACAGCTTTAAAAACAACTTATTTTGGTTTGTCTGGAGTCAACCAATTAAACCAAAAGCAAGTTAACTGAACTCAAGAGCTGGGTAAGGGAGGAAGAGTTAGAAGCGCTATATTGTTGAGATGCCGCTGTTTTTATTTTCTAGTGTTCATAGGAAGGTATGGAGAGTTTGTCAGCTGGCATTTGTCTAGCAGACAGCAAGTAGCGTCTGGAAATGGGAGGTGGCTATCTTGTACCCCTGAAGGTATTTCAAGTGCTAACTGAAAATTGTTAGGTAGATGTAACGGAAGACAGGAGATATTTCAGCTGCCTTGGAGATGCAGAATGACATTTCTGGTTAACTCTTGGGACCAGGAGGAGTATGTCCTTAACCAGTGAGGGCTGTGTTAAAGGAGATGTTCTAAGTTTTTGTGGCTCTTGCTTCTGAAATGTTTGCTTAGTACTGACAAAGGGGAAGAAACCAACAACCCACACCACCTTTAAATGGTCTTGGATCACAAGTTTTAGAAAGAGGTCAGTGGACCATCCATGTACAATAATAACGAAAGGAAAGATTTAACCTGTCTCTAGTTAGTGCTCGAAGTGAATATATTAATGTATTTTGGCTGCAGTACACTCTTGGTAACACAGACCTACACACAAAGCTCTGCAGCAATAACAATTGCTATAGATATTAGCTTCTCAATTATGTAATTATGAACCACTTTCTTTTCAGCCATTAAAAAGAACAGGTCATAAGGAAACCTTTAAAACAAACTTCCCTGACATGCACAGAACGAAGACACTGATAAATAATTAAGATGAAGTGTGTTTTATGTCCTATCTCAACATTACGTTTTTTGCACACTAACAGAAATGGCTGAACATCTCCATCTTGGGGCAGGTGGGAAGGTGTGGTACACTAAGGGCCTTCCCTTTTACCTGGACATCCCAGACACAAGAGGTTAGGACCAGGTCAGTAACTAATCTGGGAATGTCAACAAGCCCAAGGTGCCATACTGAAAGGTAACCTTGACAGCACAGTAATCTGCCTCCTCTGCAGCGGAGAGAGGACACTTCAGTTTCTGAACTCGTAAAAAAGAGCAGGTTTGTTTAATGCAGAAACTGGTTCTGTCACTCTGAAATACATGCAAGTGCACTGCAAGTGTAACTATTCTGCCAGCCTAGAGCATGAAGAGTATCCTCTCAGGGGAGTAAGGTGTCTCACCTACTTGAAGCTTATCTTACCTTTTTTGATACTGAAGACTTCACTTTCCTAAAAGCTTCTTCAAAGTGTTTACAGGAAACCTTGATTTCTCCTTAAAGAGCAAAGCATAATAAATTACTAAATCCAACTGCAGGCAAGTGACAATCACATGGTATATTTTTTTTGCATGTATTTGAAGGCAGCATTCCTGAAACCGAGCTAACTGTATGTGCTAGTAAGCTGGGTGAGGTCTAATTCATTAAACACCTGAACTCCTGTTTTATGTAGCCTCCTGTCTATGATCTTTGGCTAGGTCTTAATCCCTCTATCCCCTGCACCTAAACCCAAAGAATACTTGTTTCATAAAGTTACTTTAGGTTTTGATATTTCCACCTGCAGATGGAGAATTTCATTCTTGAAGACGACAAGTTGACTGCAGCTTAGGTCAAACCCAGTTAGAATTCAAGTCCCTTAAAGCCCAGAAATGGAAGCAGCAGGGTCTGAGGCATTCTCTTCCAGAAGGGTTATTTTTGATACATATTAAATATTAAGCTTCTCTACTAAATAACACACTGTAAGTACCTATCAAACACTTACCATTCCAATTCTGCTACATTGGACATGAGGAAAAAGTTCTTCCCAGAGAGGGTGGTGAGGCACTGGGACAGGTTGCCCAGAGAAGCTGTGGGTGCCCCATCCCTGGGAGTGTTCCAGGCCAGGCTGGATGAGGCTTGGAGCAACCTGGTCTAGTGGAGGGTGTCCCTGCCCATGGCAGGGGGTTGGAACTAGATGGTTTTTAATGTCCTTTCCAACCCAAACCCTTCTGTGATATATGATGCTCAGTTCCTCAATAATTCACTTCTGGGTAGTGCCAGAGAAGGCAATGATATGAAAGCTGTTCTCACTTTCAATTCCCTATCTTTAAGGTTATGCAAATCCCCTTTCTGACCTTAATACAGCTATCCACAGTAATCATTTCTAATCATAACCTTTGGAACAGGCGCTTGTGTAGCATGTTAAACTGTACGCCTATGTCAAATCATGGATTCCTCTGCAGTTTACCTCTCACTGAAAGCAAGGCTACGTCATGCTTCTGGTGTGATAAAAGCAGGCACAGTGCTTGATACTGTGGGGACTGGCAATCTATACCTTGGCGATTTGCACTAACACAGTTTGCCTTGATTTCTGATGGCAAAACCATTTAAAAGTCTGAATAAATAGCTATGAACGTTTTATTATTTAAAAAAATTTATATTGCTGAATCAGTGATAAATTGAGTATCTCAACAGGTATAATATTTTAAAAATAAGACTAAGTACTTAAAACACCAAACGTGAAATTGTTTTTTTCTTATTTACATCAGTGAGTGGTTCCCTTTCGTCTTCATTTGAAAGCAAAGAAATTGAAACCCAAAGACATCCCAAACAAGCAGCTGCTATAGCTGCAGATCAAGCCAGGCATAGAGTACGGACTTGCTGGCTGTCACAGACGCACGCACTAGGTGGCCAGGCTGTAATCCTAAATGTGAAGGCTGATTTCAGGTGATTAACTTGATCAAGCCTGCTACATTCTGGTTGATTACAGAAACAAACAGGATAAATTCTGAATTTTCCATGACAAATCAAGAGCTTCTTCCATCTACAGGAGGCAAAATGGGTAACGTACAACAGTGAAGGTTTTTATAGTTTGTTTCTTCCCACCCTCCCTACTTCTAAATGCATCAAGAAATGCAAACATTCTGCTCTGTTAACCTACTGTTGTTAAAAACCAGATGGGTATCTACCAGATCATAAAGAATGATCCAAAGCCATTAAAATTCCAGCATGGTGGTTATATTAGGCTTTCATTATGCCTCTGCTGTCTGTTTCCAAGAACATCATCTGAAAAGTCACAACTCTATTTTAGCTTTGCATTTTGACTTGTGTAAGACACAAACAAAATTATTGGAAAAAATATCTAGATACACACAGATTTTATTTAAAAGTTTCCAGTTACATTTTCCTATCTGCACAGGAAAAAATAATTAAGAAACCAGGAAGATACAACTTAAAAGCACAGAGAGATATGGAAAGGACAGACATTGTACTTGAAACAATGTATAACTCCCCCTTAAAGTCCTGGCAAGAGCCACTGATGAGCTAAAACATCCAAGATCAAAAACGGCACTTGGATATTCCTAGCACCGTTACTAGTAGATGCACACGTGCAGTTACAACTGTACTGAAATCTGCACGTAAGTCAGTATAATTAGTCTCTGACAGCGATGTGGAAATTTGGCAAAGACATATGCAGGCTAGTACATAAATTGTCTGTTTATAACTACCATTTAACCAACTTTTAAGGTTACAAGGTTCCATTCTTTTAGAAAACAATCATTTTTTTTCCTGTACTCTCCCCTACATCTACACTACAAAGATGCTTACGTGTTCTTGAAACACACCTGACTTAATTTTTGTTTGGCTCAGGAGTCAGCTGATCATTTAGGTACAGAATGCACACCTTTATGCTTGTCTTGAACTACCTTAAATACTTCACATTCCATTTATCTTGTTGCCATTGAGTTAAGATTTTTGTAAAGATTTCTTACCTTTCTTGCTTTTAGTATTCTGCAGGGCCATTTGCTGTCTCAAGGCGCAAATTGAAGCCTCGCGCACTAGAGCGGAAAGGTCTGCCCCTCTACAGAACAAACAGAATGGGCTGGTTTAGGATAAGTTCCTCTCCTCTTTTGCTGATGGCATATAGAAAGGTAAGGCACTACAAATGATGGTAAGAGACTGGTTGTGCTGTCATAAAGGTTCATCTTAAAAACACTGCAAAGAGGTCTGAGGACTACCCAGCGTGGCAACATTTATTATGGGGTGACATCCTCCAGATTTAGCCACAGATTAAGATCAAATAACTAAGAAGCAAGGGAAGAGGCTCTTTTATCCTCAGAGTATGCAAGAATTATAGAATAAACCCAAGCAACATGAAAAAAAGTGGCCTCTATGGGTCTGTATTTACAATATGAAGATGACTGTTCCAGAGGAAAAAGACTAGCGTCCAATACATTCCTCCCAACTCCTTGGAAAAAAGCACAAGTGAAAACAAGAAAAATAACGTAAGGGAAAGGGCTGCTAAACCCTGAGAGTTCAGAGATGCTCCTAACAAACCACACGGTACCATGCATCAGAGGACTGCTGGCACTGCACATTAAATATTAAAGTCAAAACTAGAAGCTACTCACGTATAACAATCACAATGCTGGCTGTAAGCAATTTCTTCAAGGCTCACATCAGTATCTAGCGGGGGCCGGGTGCCATCCTGAAGGAGTGGAGATAATAAAAAGAGGAAGATCAGAAAACATCTGTACGTTTGTTTTGTTTCTACCCATGCCATCCCCAAAGCAATTAAGTTTCATCAGTCAGGAATCACAAGGGTCTGACAAATTCCCTGAAATATCCAAATATTAACATTGGTTTTAAACTGACAGGGACAACCAGCCTTAAAAACATTCAATTATGAAGTAGTAAGTAATGCTAAATTTCAACTTCCCACCAAGAGACTGGATTTTCTCTAACAAAATGATGGCCAGCCTGACACAGGGTGATGCAAGACTGACGCTGTTCCATACGTGGATGTGCTTTGAGTAGCTGGTTACATCAACAGCATTGTTTAACTGTTGAGTTTTGCTATGTGTTGAGATCAAATAGCTAAGCACGCAGATTTAGTCTTATCACCTTTAATACCGAATTAGTTGTGTATCTTTTATGTTCTAGGCATACATTTTCAAACTTAGAATCCATTCTGGATTTCTTAGTAGTTTACATACACTGTAGAGATTTCCTGAGACTTTTTGACACTACTGTTCCATACCAGTACTGCTTCCTCCATTAAGATCCTGAAAGTAGTTTCTTTTGTTATTGTTTTTGCATCTCCAACAGCAAAAAGACCCGTTGAACAACATGATAAATTATATTTGAAACTAGCCAACAAAATTTTCAACCACTGTTACCCACAGACAACAGTAAAGTAGTATCGTGGTAGTACAGAGATTCTGGATGTCTACAGTAGCAAACAATACCTGAGTTTAGACGTGAAAGGACACTTTTTGATACAAATTATCTCTTTCAGCCACAAAATCATTTGACAGAAATGCACAAATTCATACAATCCTTTTCTGACTTCATGAAGGTACCCACAATACCTTCCACAATACCAAAAGCTAAATGTATAGTAACTGGCAAGCTAAAACCCTCAAATACTTGACAGACAGAATAATCAAGGACTAGGCAGAGTAAGCGAGCAATCTTGAATGCATCTTTCGTAGAATACCAGTTAGAAAGGGGGGGAAAAACCAGCCTCGAACAACAAAAAGACAAAGGAACAACCTGATTCTGAAACATCTTGCTTTGCAGCACATGCACCAGAGAAGCTTGATACAGCCTGCAGGGCTGTAAGTGCACTAGTAACAAACACGTGAAGACACGCCTCTCTCGCATCATAAATATGCAATTTGAAATGACTGATTTGTACAAGTTAACTGAAATAACACTTCCACGACAAAGCTTCAGCTTCTGTTTAGACTGTCTGTCGTCTTACAACCTACTCCTCCCCCTAACTCCCTTTACTGCTCCGCATGCTGCCTTTGTAAGCATCCATGTTTCCCCTCAGCAATGATGCTTGGGTTCCACATCCTGTGCATCTAATTCCTCGGGGATTTCTGGGGATGCACAGCCTCACCCGGAAGTCACTCTGCACCACACATTGTTTTATCTAGCCTGAGCACATATTTAAGCAGGTATTCCTTGCTTAAATGGCTGAAACACAGATTCTTCAAATCTCCTTACCTAGAATACACGGATGAAGTCTGATAAAAAAATAAAGTATTTCAATTAATTGAATGTATTTTCCCCTTTCCTTATTCTATGTTCTTCTCGTAGATATCTCCTCTACATTTTTACAGAAAACAACAACCTATTTCTTGTTCTTAACACTAGAAATACCAAGCTTTGCCCAGCTTTACGAGAACTCTGGTGACTGCAGAAGTAGTAAAGTGAGAACAGCACCAGTTTCACAGAATGAACATGGGAACACGTAAGGAAAAGACTTGTTCAGAGAGTGTTTGCATCTCATTTCTGTTGGCCTCTTAACTGAGAGCTGAGTTAAAAAAAAATCCATTGAAGACTTAACACGTCATTCATTACAAAGATTTAGAACCAAAATATTAAGACTAGTAAGAATTAGGTGTGCATGGAAGTATCTGGCATTCCAAAAATGGCATGCCCTGATAAACAAGGACAGGATGCACAGGAACCAAGCTGGTAAACACTTTGCAATGCGTTGCTAACATCACAAGGCGGCCCCTAATCAGACAAGGCCCCAGCAAAGATGGTTTATCAGCAGAAGACAAGTATGCGCGGGTAACAGGATAATGACAAGGTTACCACATCACATCTGCCACTCCTCTTGGTGTTATGCCAACAGGAAGACAGACTATAGCCACGAAGATTCCCAGAAGGAGGGAGCAAAGACACTTCTGAGCAACCTCGCCCAAGATTTATGGCAGCTGAAGTAAGCCCAGCTCTGAACTGTTTGATTCTGAAAGGGAAGTTAGAAAACAGTTCTCTGTCATCGCCAGTCAAGAGGAATCGTGGACCCAACGTGGCAGAATGTGCCATTAACCACAGTGAGGACCCAACACGTAGAGTTCCTCATCCTTGGTGTTGCACACAAGCCATCGAGGCCCTACCGCTTGGATGCGCCCATCTTGGTGAATACATGGGGCTGCAAGAGCGTGAGCAAGTGAAATCAGTTTTGTTTAATAACACCTTTCCCTTTTATCAAGTCTTGTACCAAGCTTAGCTACACTATTTTCCTACACCACTATTACAGTGAGAACAGTTGAGACAATTACAAATCTCCAAAGAGTCTCCAGCAAAAATCAGGGAGAGCAAGGCTCAAGACCTTTATGTTAAAAACCAGAGCAGATGCAAACCCTGTATCAGAATCCTGCTCTGTTTAGAGACGGTCTAGTGACTGATCCTTACTACCCACTTCTTCCAGAAGAACAAGGTATTAAGTCCGAATAGTCTCATAAATCACATTTTTAAAGAACACTTTGAGTTACCTTCAAAAATAAATTGGTAAAATAAAACCCGTAATTCCTTTCAGTACATTTGAAAAATGATTCACGGCTGTTGCACTCAATTTCTCACTAGGTCTTTTAAAAGGCAACCATTTTGAACAACAGGGATGTAAAAGGTTTTAATTTTTACTAAACTTGGAAACAATAAACTAATATATTGCTAATACCAAACAAGGCATGCTTTTTCCTCCACGAAATAATGCACAGAACAAATGAAGGAGCGTCTAACATCCTGAATTTGTAATGAGAGTCCGACCTTTGAACAACTGTTTTGGCATGAAAGGACATGCCTGACTGAGTCCTCACTTTCTGAATCCTCCTGTGGGATTAACTATTGCCTACAACACAACTTCATGCTTATGCAAGGCTGAATTATCTTTTTTACAAATCTGTTAAATAATTTTTGCCACACTTTTCATAATACAGCACCATCTTTTCTCTATAGTGAAGACTATTTCCTTTGGACCTCAAAAAAGTAATCTGATAGGACACTTGCTCTTATCAATCAGCGTTGATCTACTGGAAAAAAGTAGGAAATACTTGCATAATTCATATGTTCTTTTTTTAAGGCCTCAATTGCTGCTGTACCAAACTTAGAGAAACATTCAAATAGAATTCTGTAATCCAAACCTCTGAAGAATGTGCCATTAACCACAGGGGGAACTCGTGAAGGCAGCTATCTTAAGTCTCCACGATTATTTTGACTCACAACCTCTAGCATCACAAGCTTCCTTTAATCCTAAAGGCAATTAAGTGTCACAATTCCTGTTAAGCAAATACAGCTGGAGCTAGTGAATCATTTTAGTGAATGTGTGCAACCCACCCCCAAAAAAAGCTTACAAAACACTTCTAGGCCCATTACTCACAGATAGAAATCTTTTAATTAAATCTGTTCAAACTGTGACTGTAACTGCAGCAGTTGCTATGTTTAATAGGTCTGCCTTACAGGATTTATCAACCCCTTGCAGTCTCAGAGCAAATTTAACAGCAGATGTGGCTGATGGTTTATTTTTACGACCTCAGGTGTTTAATGAGACAGGATCCCGCAATTCTCTGTAAAATCTACTTTGTGTTAATTCATTCCACCAAGGTTTGAGATAGGGATTTATTTCCACATACTTACTTTGGTGATGGTCTTTAAAATAGCAAGTCGATCTTCCGGTGGTGGCAACCCCACATAAAGCGTTTTATCCAGTCTACCAGGACGCAGGATAGCTGGGTCAATTATATCTTAAGGAGGAGACAAAATAGAAAAGAGAAGGCATTATCCAGCCGTCAGATACACCCTCAGGAAAGGGTACACATGAGAAGGAATGTGTGCATACTTCTGCCAAGATGCAAAGCAGCATTTGTGCCATGATGTGAAGCTCAGCATTAAAACAGCTGATGGAAATAGTTTTGTCTCTGCCAAGCAGGAGCCTCCATGACCCAGTACAGTTAAGCCGCACCTGCTCAAGGACAGCCCATAGATACCCGTTTCATCTCTTCACGAATGAAGACAACTCCATCTTTGGCAATACAGTACTAGAACATTTTTACTGTCATACCCAGCATGGTCAAGTGAGGAATTCCACATTAATTCATAACAAAGGAAAAAAATGCTGCCAGTTTGTTCTACTGGAAGGAACCCTACCTGTGTTAACCGTTGCAAATCTGCTTGAAAGGCACAGTTGAGATTAACAAGTACACAGGCCTAATCACAAGCAACCATACATAAACTTAGTTTTACTCCTCATTTGCAGTTCTACTACATATTACTTTTCAGAACGGTAAAATAGGAAACCCACGAAAACACAAAACAGAGCTGCAAAGTACAGAATTTGTTTCCCAGGAAGAACTACAGACTCTAAATTTTATTATGTGTGGAGAAGTAAGAAACCAAAATCACCACAAATGTTTCTAGAAAACCATTCAAAGCTGAAATGTAAGAGAAGTGTCTAGCAACATTTTAGCACCACAGGCGTCAGTACTGAACTTCCACAAACAGTAAGTCAAACGAACAGGGCACATAACCTGGATTAAACCTCAATTCTTGCCTGTATTTCAGCTCAAACTGCCAATGTTTCTAAATGCCTTTCGATGCCCCATTTCCCACCTACCAAACCAGATGATGTTACTACTTGCTTTGTTTCACTATGGACTCATATTGAGTCACCATCCCTGGAGGTAGAGACGTGTGGATGAGGTGCTTAGGGACATGGGTTAGCGGTGGACTTGGCAGTGCTGGATTAACGGTTGGACTTGGTAATCCTAAAGGTCTTTTCCAACCTAAATGACTCTATGACATCCTACGTACTGCAGTAATGTGAACAGCAAAATCACAAACGCAACCACAGAAAATCTAAAGAAAACTGTACTTTAATAGACTTTTTTGAAATCTAAGTTACATAGATGTGTTAGGGAACTATTGCAAGAACCTTATCCAAAACTAAGAATTGAAAGTTACATGTAAGCCTTTAGCTGGAAACTATCAAAGACTCCAAATGAAGCTGTTAACACCATCCCCTTGGCAAAACTTAGCTAACAGACAGGCTACATGCATATTAAAGGTGAAGAACTGGGAAAAGTTAAGATGTTGATCCTTACTGTACAGGTGTTTAAAAAAAAAAAAACCAACAACCCACAAAACCCCACCCAACAACAAAAAAAAGCAGAAAACCACCACCCAAACCCCAAAACAGTAGCATGAAGGCACAGCCATCCCTTTTTTGTGAATGAAAAAGTCTGCTTAACTCCGTCGGGACTCCAACCACCTGATCCTACCACAACAGAGTCTTGACTGACTTTTTAAAGATGTGCATAGTTTTGTTCAAGTTCTTCTCTCACCTGTGCTTAAAGGACAAAAAGTAGAATGAGATGCATACAATAAGAATTACCCCGCTATCTTTTTCTTGGATAAACGCAATACTTTTTTCCCAAGATACAGCAGTTGTGGCCGAGGCTTCTATGTAGGCAAAAACCAGCTACGTTGCATGCGATGAGAACGATGAGGAAAAATAGGAAGAACTTGTAGAATGAATTTAATCCAGACCAGACAAAACAAGGGTTAAACACAATCCCTGCCATGGCAGGCCCAGACAAAAACATCTTTCCTATACGTCTGTACATTGCTATACGATACTTTATCTTGGCTTTTGGCACAAGCGCACTTTCCTGGTTTTGTGCCTGCGCGGATGGAAGTCTTGCCACATTATTAAGATGAGATGACAAAGCCTGCTCAACAGATCAGTTATAAACACCAAAACAATACGCTCAATAGGGACTGCATTACAACACCATGCACTTGAGAAATACCCCATCTTTAAATATCTTTCAAAATTATCTTCGAAAGTCTTTAAAAATATTAAGCTTGATATGGAAAATACTATTTCCATTTTGTGTGCTGACAGCATGGCACTTGCCACACCATTTGACCAAACATACCAAGTCAGTGATACAGTCTAAAGATGCATTCATCCCTTTGGATGTAAATGATTACACTGCCCGCACCCAAAGAGTTACCACAACTCACACTAACTTGATAAGCTGCAGTAGAAGTTTAAAACACAGATCTACACTCCCCACCTCCTTACGAGTCGATTCACTTCACTTTGCTGGTTCAGACCTGGGCCTGAACGTCTTGAAAATTCAAGTCACGTAACACACAATATTCATATTTACACATCAGTCAAACTCACTCATTAGTCGCACTTCATATCTGTTTAAAGAACTGAATGATGCTCCCCTTTTACGGATTGCAAAGCATTCCATCCTAAAAATCACAATGTTCTTTCTATATTTATCATCTCAGAACATCTAATCAGAACAGAGTCAACTAATTTTAGATACCTTTAACATTTTTATGAAATTAAGGGCGTTACTGTAAAATACGTCCTTCAAAGCCCATTATCATCTCTCAGGTTTGAAAGTGAAACACAGAAATGTGGTAACAACTGCTTCGAAAAGAAGTAGTGTGTGTTTCACAGAGATAATATACTTCTGTTGAGAGCAATGTCTAGTTAATAATTTTCTGTCACCGTTTTCCGATGTAGTCAATGGTATCAACCATGTTGTTAGAAGACAGTAGTACCATTTTCCAAATAATTTGGCAAAATTGCATTAGACGACATTGGGAGTACATCCATTCCTTGCATTGTCTTTAAAGGTTAAAACAGACACTAGCCTCTAATTATACTTTATTTCAGTTCACTACACTGCTCTCTACTGCAAAGTTTTATCCTCTTCATTAAATTCTATTGAAAGCATCTTTGCATGAATCCCTGTAACGTGACAATCTACTGTCCTGTAATTAAATCTATTAGTCTCACTCTCATTTCCAGTTGATTATTCGTGCCTTCTCTCAAGTGTACAAAAGTGAACAATGCTTACAGAAGTCCAGTGCACACCAGCAATGACTATTATGCCAATTCCATCAAACCTCTATACATACTACAGCTTTTACAGTTATATTTGAAGTTTGCAAGATGTAGGTCCTCACATTCATGACATTCTGGAATGTAGGCTCAGAAGCCCTAAAAGCTTTTCCCAGACTCCAGATGAACCCTGCAGTTAACTTTGCTCCTATACAACAAACTCACTCCCCTAAGTGACTGTGAAAGACACAACGTACAAGGACTGGTAAAGAAATATAATTCGTATGAATTAGACCTATTATGAAATAAATTGTTTCATGCCTCACATATTTGGTGCTTTTTTTAGATCTTATCTCGCCTTTAATTCAGGAATGTGTATAAACAGGTATAAACATAACAAACAAAAAACCCAAACCAAAACTGTAACTATTGTCAGAGACTGAAGATTATTTTTTTTACTGTTTCAAAACATGTGGTTCAGGTGAACAGCTCTAGAAAGCTAACAAACTTGCTAAAGAAAACTAGAACTCACTGAAACTGGGACCATGCTGTAAGAGAACAGCAGAAGGGGCATTTTGCAAGAATTAATTAAAAAGCCCCAGAGAGAGACCATGAATAAAAGCCAAGACATCATCACAATTTACTTCAAGCTGAAATCACTATCAGTTTGTAGTGTTTCACTGACTTTTTATCTGGTTCCTCAGGTTACACACAGTTCCTTCAGCCCCACGGTAAATGCTGCTGCCTTGGTCAGCATTTCTCTGAAGAGTTAATAAGTGCTCAAAGCCCAGAGGAAGGAAGAAAAGAGCAGAAAGCAGTGGTATCCAATACTGAAACTCATACTGGTAACCAGAAAATTGTGGGAAATTACAAACCTTAGTTAACAGTAGTGCTTGATGGTTTTCTAAGTATTTAGTCTTGGATTTAGAGAAGGAAGTAGACTGAAAAAGAATATAATTATTCTGACCCATAAAGTTTCTAACAGGACATGACATTTCTGCCTCTCTCTCTTTTTAATGACATTAAGTGCTTTAAAAGTTTAATCCTCTTCAGACAAAGTTTGACATTGTTTCTGCATTTAGGTGGAAAGAGATTGAGTTGGGAATACCGCATCCCTGCTAATTTAGCAGTAGGCAAGAAAGATCTACAGAGGACTTTCAAAGTCACTGAGTAAGTGTAAAAAACATTCAAATATCCTGCTTTTAAGGACAGATCAAAGGCTTATTTCAGCCCTGCCAGAATAAGAATTACCACTTGCAGGCTGTATATGATAAACAAAGGAACCAATCTATTGTGCCTGCCCTCCTGTCGAAACAGGAATTAGACTGTTCCAAGTCCTTAAAGGCTATTATAAAAAAAAAAAAAAAAAGAACAAAAATCTCTGGCAGTCTTCAGCCATGGGGTATATAAAACACCACCATTTCACAATAACAGCTTGTCACCTCGCTGGAAAACTGTGCCTGGAACATACCTCAATGCCAAAATCTGAGCCACTGCTACCCTACTTCTATTCTTTGTAAAAATAATATTCTGATGAGAGAAGACTCTTCTGTTGGCATGACGATCTCTGAGACTACAATGCTGACATCACACACTAACAGCCATGAACACTAAGAGCAACCAACTATAAAAGCTACCATTCATGCAACCATTCTATAGAAAGAAGCATCTTGAAAAGCCATTTTCTCTTCCATTAAATTATACGAACACGGATTTAATAAAATGAGATCTCAGACTGCACAATACTGGCCCAGTGGAAATTTTCAGGGAGTTCTGCTGGGAAACACAACCATTATTTAGATTTATATTACACAACCCCCATGCACCTCTATTCAACATAGCTATGACACGAAAATCATACAAACATCAGAATTATAAGCGAAAGAGCTCTTCAGGCATCTCAATTTTTATTGTTTGTGGGAATCATTTAAATACACTAGGCAGTATAAGCCAAGGTTCTCCTACAGGTCTCTGCTCGGACATCCCATTCTCAGGGCAGTAGGAGTGCTTCACGAGCACAGCCATCACTGTTCTCTACCTGCAGCGTGCTCCTGTTAAGTACCCAGGCCGTACTAGCAAGGTTTAGTTTGGTGAACACTGCCTCTTCCGAAGCCACGTAAACGGCGAACGAGCTACGCAAGAGAAACGTCGGTTTTTCCCCAGTTCACCACGGCGTCAGTAGTTATTCTGATAAAAGCTGCGTCAACTGGAAACTCTATTTCTTTACACTGACAAATGCAGATACCGCAGCATGTTTGTAGTCGAAACCTACTCCAAGTGCTATTCGCACACACAGCCGATAGCCGCCTGAAGGAAGGGATCCATGCTATCCAACCCGCATGGCAATCGCCTCTTCTAGCAAAAGTTGGACGTGCCAAACTTTGCCAGTCAGAAAAAAAAAATTTTATCGTGTTGGCAAAACAACTCTTTTGTCGAGACACAATTAATCCCCATTTACAGGATTCGCAGACACATTTACACCCTTCAATTCGGTGATTATATTTGCTATCCCTGCTTTTGCGTTTTCTTTCCGTTTGACATTTTTACTTCAAATTCACCTTTTTCACCAATGTCACTGGCTAGTGACACACCGCCGAGCTCACGCTTTACACATCTCCCAGCTTCCCTCAAATATTAGTTCAACCGTTGTTACACGGGAAAGTTTTGCAATTCTAACTATTCCAGTCAAAGAGTACATCGACCACTGCAGCTGGACAAGGCAATGGTGACCTTTAAAAACTGAGTAAATAATCCCCAAACCATGACAGAGGTACTTTGTGCCAATATAGCAGTAAAAATGCATCCGGTATAAGGCATAAGGGGATGGATTAACAACTGCGCAGATGACTATTTCATACAGGCATGAAAATGAGACCTATAAACAAGTACTGAATCAGTGTAAATCTAAGCCCAGCAAAGCTGGGATTTAGGACAAACCTGCCCCACGCAAGTATTTGTATCTTGAAATGAACATCCGAGCAATGTTTACTCTAAACTGGCTCTTGTAAAGCTACTAACTCACTGGCATTCAGGTGCCTCTGCGAGACACACCCTGGCCCTAAAAGTATGTGCCCCACATATTCCTGTGGTACGGCCGAGGTGGCACTGCAGGATGTCAAGCTAGGAGCTTCCTCAACTTCAAAAGTGTTGGAATTCACACCCCAAACTACCACACAGAGATAACAACGCATTTACTGTCATCAGCAGTTAGATATGAAACCCTTGAGAAGCAACCAAGGCTGCTTGATATAAATACTCGCACCAGCATAACTAATTGAGAGAGAGGTCTCTTTGCTAAGGCAACTTGATGATACTGGTACCAACACCCTTGGTTCAGCCAACAGTACCTATATACAGATGTGCCACTTTGCATAACTTTATTCTCTTCTCTGCGTTCGACTAGATAGGTCAGAATCATCAAGCTTGTGCTAGGAAAACTTCCCCTTTTAAATCAAAGAATTTCTATGAGCAGATACAGAGGTAAGCACCTACTGTTCACACATCACCATGTAGAAGGCTCGATAGTCTGTCACGGTGAAAAGAATTCAAGAGATAGGAAAGTTTTCCTCAAAATCTTTGGATTTTTTGACCATTGGAAAGCACCAAAACCACCCCAGAGTTGCTTATTGTAGGTGACTTCTGATCAAATTTTCCTTAATCTATAGGACCCAAGCAATCTGTCAAGTATTTTAAGTTTCTCATATTCCAGTTTATATCCAAAGCAGCGATGCTACTCTTTTTCCCTGTTAAGCCATTTCTCATCAGAATTCTACATCTTGTGCTTACCAGTAATTTGCAAAATACATGCTCTAAGCGCAAAAGTTCTTTCCTGTACCTGCACCAGTATGGTTTTACCAAGACAGACTAGTAACCCTGTATTTTATTTCAGTTGCAATATTCAGAAAAATGCTCATAACCAATCTTCATGCATATGTTTCTTTCTAGGCTGACAACAAATTCCTTTACTTCTAACTTGCAGCATCTAGATGGAGCTCAAATTGGGGAAGAGAGAAGTTTCTTGCTACGTATAAAACACAAGACTTCTCCATAATACAAAAGAGGCAGAAAGTTAGTTGTAAACCACACCAAGTTTGTAAAGTAGATGTCACTGTTTAGCTTATTAACTAAGATGCGGCTGCAGGAATTGCAAAAGCTACCAAAAATCAAAGAGACAGCAAGGGAGCACAGACAGCTGTCAACATCAAAGCTTGACAGAACATGAGGGAACGGCAGAATAACTTCAGGCTGAGGGAACCAAGTTTGGAACACGAAGTCCAGGAAGCAAAGGATAAGCAAATGGAAAATTAAACATGAGACAGATGCCTCAACACAAAAAAAATAGTAGCAGCAACCTATAAGGTTGCTTTGGATATAAAGATCAAAGCAAGCAGCAAAAATTACATTATTTATGTTTTAGTTCTCTTTCGTTCTTTTACGTTCCAAGGAGATATCACCTGTCACCATTGCTGTAAAATGCTTTGAAAGACCTTTGACTTAACTGGATTTGGGATTAAGAAAGACACATTTTAAAGAGGTTGCTTCATCTCACACTGTCACAAGAATGTGGAAGAGATTAACTGATCAGAAAAGGTTTGGATTTGAGGAGACACCGTAATTTTAAATACAGAACAAGGTTAGTTACGGAGGAACAAGGTTAAAGAATTCCAATACCTAAGAACACATGATTTCATTAGAAGAGAACCAAGGATGTCTGATTTCTGTTGTTTACGATTTTTGGGTCCTTACCTGGCCTGTTCGTGGCAGCCATAATGAAAACCTGCTGACGATTCTCCAGACCATCCATCTCCGTGAGCAACTGGTTAACTACTCGGACACTGGCTCCTGACTTTAAAAGGAGAAATTTGTCAACAAAATTGAGGAAAAACAGTGGAAATGTGAATATTTAAAAAGTGAAAAAACCAAAATACTAGCTCCCTACCCTGAAATACTGTCCCAAGAAAAAGTTTCTTTTTCACACTTTTAATGTAGCTGCATTCTGGATTTCTACTATCATAGTCTCAGCTTGTTTCCACCTCAAATTCATGCTACCTATATACCCTCCACACGTGGCAAACACTTTCTTTCCCATTAAAAATAAAAGGCTCGAAGAAGAACATGTAGATACTAATCATTCTTACACCCACCTCAACAAGAACACCCAGAACTTTTCAACATTCAGGTTTTGGGAAAGAAAAAACAAAAAGTTCTCCAAATACAATAGTTCCAACAGGTGAGATACTCAGAGTTAAATGTTAACTCCACACTAGTGACATCCTATAGCCAAGCTCAAGAGCTTAATCTGAATTTAATTCTAGAGAGAGGAAGACAGACAGATAGAAAGCACAGGAACTGGACAAGAGGAGTTCAGTTTTGAAGAATGTTGTTGTAAGTGTTACAGTTTTATTTTAAACACACAACAATATAAATCCACCTACAGATAATCAGATATACAATACAGATAGGTCCTAGAAAGCCAATGGAAACACCAAACACCCCTGAGTTTCAGTTATGAACCCCAAGGACTACCACCAGTACCACAGCCTGAGTAATAAAGTCACCAGTCTCCCACCCAGACAATACCCCTACATGGCTAAAGGAGGCTGTGAGAACCAGGGGTGGGCTTCTAGGTACGGAGTTGCTGCCTGCTGCTGGTGTCACAAAAGCAAAACATGTTGAGGCCAAATCGTACTTGGTACCTCCCCTTGGCTACCAGCTCTGCCTACTGTGATGCCTAGCAGGGGACACCTTTCATGGCTCTGTGGGAACCAGCACCTCAGGGCATTCAAGAAGTCAAGTGTGAACTTTTCACCTTGGCTATCTTCCATAGGAAGTGAATGAAGTATGTGAATTCAGAAGACAAGGCACGATTCAGAAATAGTTGATCAAACTTCCTCTCTCCTATGAACAGCCTTCTCCTACAACAGTCCTGTTCAAGTAATTGAGGGCAATATCTGACAGTACTGCACTCCACTCGTCTGTTGGAAAAACCCATCATTTCTTTTGGTCACCAACATACAGGCACCAGTACAGTATCACTAAGGAGATGCACTTCCTCTGCATAAAAACAACAGAGTGGCTTTTCCTTTCCACATGCTAATACCTCCTCCCCCAAAGCAGAAGTTAATCCTAGGTGTAGGTCATTCCTATTCCAAAACAACAACAAAAATCAGGACAAGGTAAAACCTGACAGGTGGAATAGCTACGAAGTCTCATGCATTCCACTTATGCTTCTGCCTCACATATTATCATGACCCAGTTCACACTGTTCAAATAAATACATCCTTCATGCAAGCGTTACAGTTGCATATAGGCGCCAGGGTTTGGCCATAAATTAAACAGGACATTAAACTGCACTCCATCTTACCGACGGCTCTACGCAGCCAAGTTGGTGGCTATGCACACATTCTCTGGAAATTCTTTTCTATACATATGCATACTAAAAAAACAGTATTAACCTTTATAAAATTCGACCACGTTTTTCCTCAAACACGAGAAATCCTACTGAATTGTTTTTCTTGGGAGATACTGAACGTAGTACCCTTCCAGGTCCTTCTGTTGCTAGCACAATGCCACAAAAGCTGCAACTGAGATCAATTAGTTATAGTGATATTTTAAGACAGACTCACTTCACGGTCAGACCTCCGAGGGCACAAAGCATCAACTTCATCAAAAAATATAACACAAGGGGCTGAATTCCTGGCGCGCTGGAATACCTGACGTACAGCACGTTCACTTTCACCAACGTACTAAAACAAATGACAAATCGCAGTCAAACAATGTAAGACATGAAGATTTTTCTTAAAAAAAAAAAAAATTCACAGTTTTAAACACTATTTGAGGTGCTTTGCAAGGAAGAAGTGCAACCTGCTAACCAGGATACTTCTGGTAACAGTCTGTTGTCTCTGTTATTTCCTTCCTGATCAAGATTTACATGGGAACTAGCTCACTTGACAGCTTGTAGGACAGAGTTTAACAGAATTCTTACTTTCTGGGGAATCAATCTAACTTGCCACCATTCTCATGATGAGAATTAACAAGTACGATCTTCATTAAGGACCCTGTTATTCTTCAGCTGTTCATGAACAAACCCAGCGAGCAATTTGAACACAACGAACATCCGAAGCTCACAGAGTCACTGCCCGAAGACAGGGGGTTGGTGGTACGGAACTGAAAAGTAAGCCGGAATTTCACTCCGAATGGGAAATTGCAGGGGCGAGGGTTGTTAAGTTGTGAAGGCAAACACTTCATTTTTACCCAACAAACATGTTTTGCTACAACTTACGTCTTAACGCAGTCTCTGAATTGCAGCCAGACATTTTCTTTTCATTCCACAAGGAAGTAGATTATCATCATTATAATAATAAGAATTACATTAATCTACTCATTATAATGTTGTAATTCCTGCCTGATACCAGTACTTGAAGCACACATTAAAAAAAAGTTTGGGAAAAGAATAATCAAACCAGTATTTTGGTTTTAGGTTCCACATTACTGATAGACAGGTAACTGCCACGGTCTTCCAAGATGTGGGCTGCAGCTGTCTTGCTCAGTTCAACACATTCCCTTAACTCCAAAATGGATCCAAGTTACATCACACTTTAGTCCACGTTTTTGAAGCACTGGACGTAAAAGCACTTCTATTTTGTTAACATTCAAAACCTTTAAAAATCACTTTGATCAACTGAAAAACCCACATTGCTTTGCAAGGTTTTAAACTTCCATGAAGAAGCTAAAAATGACCAGCAAAACACATTTTCAAACTTGAAAATGTTATTTTGCTTACTAAAAGCTGCTGATGTGCAGTTAACGACCACCAATTGTCACTGTTGATTTGAATTTTTGTTCTTTTCCCTGATCTACACAACAGCCCTGACGCATGTAGCTGGTCATTTAGAAATCCTACTTCAGCCAAGCAGGCTCCATCTGCCAGGTAATTTAAGCCAAGACACACACTTAAAACTACCCAGGCAGCTTTTTTCTTTTCACATGAACACTGCTAAAAACTTGAAGCAGAGGTTAAATGAGGCAACTTCTGTTGCACCAGTATCAGTTGTGTAATTATGAGGAATTTTACTTGCCCCACACTTTGGACAAGAATTCCATAAATAACAAAAGCACGTTGATGAGTACATACCATATTTAGCAGTTCGGGACCTTTCACAGAGATGAAGTTCAGTCCAGACTCATTTGCCACAGCCTGTCAAAAAGGGAAAGACAGACATATATATAAACCACACGTTTTTCATGTTTTCTTTGGTTCTGTCCATGCACTGATAAACAAACTTAAGGGAAGGGGCACAGTTACCAACTCTTTGTAAAATACACAAAATAGTACAAAGTATATATGCAGTTAAGAGTGGGAGGCTGGCAGGAAATGTAGCAAGGTGTTCTCTCTTTAATGAGGTATGAATCTGGAACAATGCCTCGCACCCCCCCAACACCCCCACCCCCCCCCCCATATTTGCTGAAGAATTATCAGTAATTAGTGAGAATCAGAAAGATACTCAACTACCTAAAAGCATTTGCAGACAAAAGACCAGTGCCAATCTGGAAACTTGCATGATTGTCTGCTTTTACGTGGGGAAGACTGTAAAAACTAAAATGCTCGAGAAGGAAAATGTGTATTTTCAATAAGGCAAAGATACTAAATAAAAATACATAAATACAATACAAGTGTAGACTATTTCCAAATATGTAATTCGGTTACAGTGAAATATTCCACAGAAGGGGTTATCCAAGAGCTTCTTCCCACCTTTGCTACTTTTTTCTTAACCAACTTTGTTCCTTCCAGTTTTGCAATAATTCCCTCTAGAGCCCCAAATTGAATTTTCTACTGAGGAATGCAAAAGTCCACCTTCTGGCAGTATAATCCAAGCTCAGTCATTCCTACAGAGACATCCACTTCAACAAGATCCTCCAGCATTTTTAAGGACGTTTAGAAAATGTATTACCTTAGCCAACAGTGTTTTGCCACACCCAGGAGGCCCTGCCAGCAGCACACCGGCTGGAGTAGTCAGGCCCAGAGCTTTGAACTGCTCTGGGTTTCGCACAGGTGCCTACAAAAGAATCGATGATAGTTATCTGTGACAAAAGACTAACATGAAACGTTCCATTTCAGTTACAGTTGGGTGAAAAATCGTTCACAAGCAAGTTCTTTATTCCAACTCTTCATAAGCTGAAAGAATAAACAGTCGATCAACATCTTACTATCTTGTACCGACAAATACCCCAAAATGGATGAAGTATCGTTATTCAGACGCAAAGATTTTATTTACCTAAGTTTTCATCTTAAGGTGTTAGTGTTAAGTGTCCCTCTGATTGGCAGCACAACTGCTAACCTTCCAGCCAAGCACTCTCCAGTTCTCTGTGGGGCAGTTGTGTAACCAAGGTTATTGCTACAGAACTTCCCAAATACTTCACATTCAGCAGTAATGAACATACTGCATTCGGGCTTTCCGGTTTTGGTAAGTGACATGGTGCATACACCCACCAGACTTACAACAAATCTGAAAGCAAATTCCAGAAATCTAATTCAAATGAAGATGTTGCAAAATTTGTAGTTTGTAGCACGTCAGAACTCCTGAGCAGCACATTATACCTTAAATAAAACTGTCCTTGTTCGGTTTTTAATATTTATTTCCTGCATAGGAGGAAGTGCAAACAAATCTTTGAGAAGAAGATTAGGACATACCAATATTGCCATAGTCAGCTCCTCCCGAACATCCTCCAGGGCTCCAATATCTGCCCATGTCACATCAGGAATTGTGACAAAGCCTTCTCTCTTGGCAGAGGGTTGCACTGATGACAGAGCAACAATGAAATCATTCATCTCAATGCACAGCTTCTGCAGCTGCTCCTCCGGCAAGGGGTCCTGCTTCTTCAGCAAATCCAAAAGTCTCTGCAATTCATCCTTAGGGTACACAGAAAGGGAGAGAGAAAGATTGTGCAGCGGATTAGCTTTTAAAGAACCATTTTTAAGGGCTTTTTCAAAGCAATACTTTCTTTAAGTGTAACATTAATTACTATAAAACAAATGGTTATGTACAATACACAGGAAATATGTAAAATAGCACTAAAAATTAACATTATTGAAGTGTCCCAGGAACGCACCATGTACATCTAACACCTGTGAAAGCACTGAGGTGACAGACTACAATCTTGATTTGTATACTACTGAAACAGAGCTAGCGCATGTATTTTGCCTTGAAATTCTTCCTACTGCTTCTCCCACAGTTCTTTCCATGCTGAAATTTCCAAAAATACATATTAGTTATATGTATTAATTCCATTTTTAGTACGAAATCGCCCAAGAGAAAGCGAATAGCTCTCCTGAATAGCACAGTCTCAGCAATTTACAGAATATTCCGTCACATACAAACCTTTAAAGCTCTTAACACACACACTTTTAGATTATACACTTTTATTTACCATAATCTGATTTCAAGTCATTAACTCATTTCTTCAGGCTTATTAGACTTGGTTTTGTAGCTAGACCCTGATAAAGTTTGGGCAAACAGAATAGAGACCCAGGATAATGCTTTTCAACGCTGGCTGATCTTGCAGACCACAGTGCCCCAGGCAGGTACGTTGCACTTTCCCCCATCAGTTCCTAATTGGAAAAACTATCTGAGAAAATATTTGATTGAAGAACTTTATACCTTCGCAACATAAATACATCCCAGTTCTAATACAGAAAGGCAGTATCAAAGCAAATTGATACCGTACCACAAGTAAAACTATACCAGGATTTTGCATTATAACACAGAGGGAGGAAAAAAAAATAATTGTAAAACCTGTGAAGTTTCCACTTTTCCTATAGCAGTATGTGGGAAAAGTATCATTTCCTATTTGGTGCAACTAAGATAGCTTTACAGCTGATCACAAAGAAACAGAAGTGTTTATAGTGCTTGATACTCCTTTTAAGCTCACCCTCCTCCCCTTTACAGAACCATCAAGAAAAACTCTAAAACAGCCGAGACCATTGGGTTTGTTTACTTGAAGTGTGTGAATGATTTTTAAAAGTTTTGTATGTTTACTTTTCCATTATAAACATAATAGGATGGGTTTAATTACAATACCCTGTATTAGACTATGTCAACCTCCTGCCAGCTATCAAAACACGGCTCTGTTAGGATTAGACTTCCTCATCCTCAATAGCCCCTTTGATCATGGTGGTGTTGATAAAAGCTGCAAATATCTGCCCCTCCCCACTTTCTTTTGGCTACATCAGGCCCCAGGAAACACTGGGAGGTACACAGTATGATTATGTTACTCTAATACAAAGGCTTACTATGGCTTTTCACACCGTTTTTTGTTAATTATGGCAAGAGTATTCTTTGACAGTCCTACAACCAGCCTCTGAGTACAACGTGGATTCCAAACCACTTTATTTTACTTCTCTGGACAAATGTTTAGGAAGCCCACCCATAATGAAGGCACACACACACTCCACAATTTGAGAAGTGGTGCCAAAAAATATAAAGATAATCCGTTTCACTGATCACAGCATGTTACTTGGGCCACAGAATAATTCTGGCACTGGAAATGCTATTTTCTGCAATAGCGTTCCAGCTGCTCTGTGCATTAACAGATACCTTGTCTGCAGCTCAAGTCACACTGCTAACTCCATCTACCGCACAGACACCTCTTCCTCAAACTTGCTACAGATACTAGACACCATGCTATTTACCCCAAATAATCACACAGCTGGAGGGAAAACATAAGCTGCATAAATACTTCTAGACTTTGGCTAACTGTAACTATACCGAGGCAGGGAAGAGCCCCAGCGTTGTGATAGATATTCCACTGAGGGCACAGCTAGCAGCTTGGTCAAACCTCAGTGCAAGTCTGATGTTCTTACAATTCTTTTACAGTCAATACACTTTCGAAGAGAGATACAGCCACTATTTTAACCTCTGGTCTGCTAGAAAACAAAACAATACAGCACAAATAACAATAAAAACACCCAAGGAAAAAACCCCACACCGTGTATAAAACACAATTACAATTTTTAGAAGGTGTGGGTTTTGGGAGCCAGTTATTCAGACCCATTATATGGGTCCTTATGAGTTAAGCTTCTGGTTTAGGAACTTGTATTTCTAAATCTAAATTTAATATTACGTTGGCCCTAGATGTTGAGGGATTTGTGAGCAATGTCACAACTATAAAATGGCTCAATTCTTCAAGAACTTCAAGGAACAAATACCTTTGAAGGAAGTGCTAGTTGTTCGGTATCCTCTTCCACCAGGTTGTCTGTTCCTATTCCCACGCTTTCTTCAGCTGTGTTTGCTCCAGTGTGCACACGTTTCCTTTTCTGCTTCTCAGATTTTATCAGGACCCTGTTCACCGTGCACATGGCTGCCTCACGACAAAGTGCCATCAGATCAGCACCTACATAACCCGGAGTCAGCCGTGCTAAATGGTGAAATTCAAAGGACTCCGGGAGCTTCAGTTTTCGACACAGAGTCCGAAGAATTCTAATCAAGCAGGGAGAAGAAGAACAAAAGAAAGGTGAAGCTGTGGCTTTTTTTTTTTAATATGAAAACAAACTGCATTGATTTAAGGTCTCTTTCAGTCCACATGAACTGAAGTCATACTGTGGGAACAGTTTTCACTCAACTAGGAAGTAATCAACACTGAAACCCACAAAACTATGCTCTCTATTTCCATTTTAAACACAAACCAACAGCACCAAGCAGGCAGTGTCAATCAGTGTGTAAAAACTAGTTTTGGCAAATCTAGATGTTATAGATTCTTTAAACCTCAGTTTATCATTCAAAATTGACAGAGGAGATCTCAAAGATGACACAAGTTATCCATTGAGATATTTAACCTTGTATTTCTAACAACCTTAGTCTGCATTGCCTGTTCCATCCCACTTTAATTCATTTACTGAAGAACATCCACAACAAACTATTCTGCGAGGAGCAAATGAAATCAGACTGTGTGAGGAGCTCTGTCTTGATCTTCAGTATCTTTTCCCTACCATTATCGGTGGAATACAACTGCAGATATTTCCTGTGTCCCCAAATTAAAGATTCCCAATAGGCAACACACAGCTTATGTGTACACCGCGTGAGTTCCCTCATTCAAAAGCTACAGCTACACCTTCCTATGCAGTTCCATCACTAACAGAAAACAGCTCTGTGTAACTGTCAGTGAAGTGCTGTGCTTCATACTGTTGTTTTTTTTTTTTTAAATGGGATTTTTTCACTCTGCATCAAGGCAGAACCTTTAAAGCCTTCTTCAAGATTTACCAAGATTTCCTGCTGTTCTTCTAAACCAAGGACAACTGAAAACTACAGGAATAGTCAAACAAAAAAACCCCAGACAAAAGCCTATGTCACTGCACAGATACTGCAGCTGAAGAACTGAGCAGAGGGATCAGATCAACTTGTTTGAAACAGCAAAACGTCACTTCATTAGGAAAGTATTTTTAAAAGGCAGCACAAACCCAAGTTTCTTCACTTAATGATCTTCACTTGATCTTTAACATAGTTTCCAGTTCCAATGAAAATTAGTCTAAATTGTTTCCAGATCAAGTAATGTAAGTACAAAAAAGTTATGAAATGGACAAGTTATTAATAACTACTCAAAACGCTGAAATCATAGTATGTTCCATCTGTCTGCCTCCCCTACTAGCAAGTTCCACCATCTCTCATTTAAATATTTATTAGGTGATATTAGCCTGGTTCTTGAGAATTTTTCAACCTGTCTAACAACAGTTGTAGCTAATTGTGACTCAAAGTGTAAAAAGCTAAAGAAATTTTGTGCCCTACACATATTATTTTCCTTTATGTCCTTCACAGAATAACAAGAAAACACTGCACATACACAAGATCTCCAGGTACACCTCCTCACCCTACGCCACTCCCCTAATGCTGTAGAACCACAGCAAAGCAGTTCAGCTCCTGCCCTCACCAAGACTGTTTTATTATGTGGCAAAGCAGCACATTATAAGGACTTCAGTTTCTATGCGACACATTAAAAAAACCAAAAAACAAAAGGAACAAAACCCCTGAACAAAAAACACCTCAAAACCCACAACAAAACAGAAAAGCCAGGGGGAGGGTGCAATTTAAAAAAGAAAATAAAATGAACAGTTCCTGAAAGCCTACACCTCCAGGAACACAACTAAAACAACTGTACAAAACAACAATATGAACAAGCGTGATCACACTCTAACTCGTGAACAATCTTTGCACACTATGATGGCTTTCCCATTTGTGCTGGGTTCAGTCAGGAAAGGGCTAACTCCCTTTACTCTGGTTGCCAGGGAACGGTGTTGCTGGACAGTAAGTGAAAACATTGATAAGGCCTCAGCTGGTGCTGGGGATGGCCTGTACTGAACTCAAGGTCTTTTGTCCGCTTCGGATACTGTAGCTGACCCAGACTAACCAAGGCAGTATTTCATTCCATAGTACGTCATGTTCCGGTCTCTTTGGGTGGGGAAGAGGGTCCGGTAGCCATTACTCTTCCCTCCTCTCTCTCCCTTACTCCCTTGCTCGTCTCTCCGGGCACTTGCTAACCCTCCTGCATTAGCTGCTTTGCTAACTCCTGTGCTGGCTCCTTCGTGTGGGAGCTGATGGATTGTTTTGAGTTTTCTGGCCGTGTTATCGGTGATAAGGTTTGCTCGGAATCTGCTGCGTAGGCTCCCGGGCTCCGGCCTTCAGGCCACGGGTCTCGGGCTGCGATCGCTCTCGGGCTGTGGTTCTTGGGCTCTCGGGGTCTGATTTTCATCCCTCAACATCTGGGTGTGCATTGGTCAGTGGATGGTGGGAAATTGTATCATATTGTATATATAGTACTATATGTTTCATTTTCTACTATTTTAATTATTTAGTATTAGTAGTACCTGTATAGATTGATTTAGATTTAATTAGTAAATAGTTCTTATCTCAATTTTACGAGCTTCCTTATTTCTTTTTCCTCCGATTCTTCCCCTCCACTGGAGGAGGGGAGGGGGATTTGTGAGAGCGGCTTCGTGGTATTTTGCTAGCCGGAGTTAAACCACGACACCATTCATAACTACTATCCTTTGAAACAGTGTTATTTCTGGGAATATCGTATTTTTAACATGAACCTAAGAATTATCACAGAATCAGAACTCTCATCAGTCAACTCTTAAGAGAGTTCTACCTAACCACTTGCATGTTTTCCAACAACCAAGAGGAACATAACAGCTACAGGGCTGTAGATCTGGAGGAAGAAGGAAAAAACCAAAGTGGAGGCACGGCCAGAAGGGCAGGAGGAAGGGTGGAATAACAGCCAGTGGGCAACACTGCAAGCAGAATAGTTTGCTTTCTCAACCTAGAAATAAGATTAGTTGAGCTAGAAGGAACTTGTCCTTTAACCTTTCTTTCCTTCCCATACCAAGATACGCCACAGCTGTTTCCACACGTCCCTTCCGGTGTTTTCTGCTGTCGTGGAAAGTAGCAGCAGTTCCTTTTTAATTAAAAATACAAAAATATTTTTGTTTTAATCTAGCCTGATGGTCACAGATCTCTGGAGTAAAAAGGGCCAGTTACACCAAACAGGATGACTGCAGCTCAGCTTAATGCCTGCACTGGTGTATTTCCACAAGGAATGGAATGGAAGAACCTAGGCCTGTTGCTTAAGGCATGTGCTTGAGAGGACTAGCAAATGGGCTGTAATTAATTTATGTTCCTAATTTATTAGTTACACAGGGAGCACCAAAGACAGAATGTTAACTTCCTGAACAACAGAAAAGATTTAATTCCGTCATCTATGCTGTCGAGGCACTTGAAAACTCGTTAACATGATGCTAAAAGCAGATTTGTACGCCAGAAAGGAAACCACCCCAAATGCAGACACAGCTACCAAGACAAAAAGTAGATGCACACCTCATGTCTTCTGCACTTCTCAGTGTGGGCTGAGCCATAGGTGTGTACAGGCACAAATACGACTAAACACAATAAACTGCTTTTCCTTAATTTGTATGGTAACGTACACATTATTTCCTTATTCATTAATCAAAAAGAAGCTTACACTTTATAACACGTACTTTTCTCTTGCTGCTTCATCTGGGATCCCTAAACAGATTTCTCGGTCAAATCTCCCAGCTCGCCTCAGTGCAGGGTCCAGTGAGTCAGGTCTGTTAGTTGCTCCAATGACAAGGACCTGGGTCGTGGCTGCCACATTATTCAAGTCTAATGGAGGGAAGGAAAGAAGGAAATTAGTGCTCATACTCACCGTCCCACCTCTGTTCCGATATCTGCGTGAGACTGTTTTTGCAGCACACCATAATACTTAGAACAGCAGAGAGAAACCATCTAACAGTCATACTAAACTGCTGTTCATCCTTATTTCTACTACTTTTTGCACAACCAATCAAAAATTAGCATTTCAAAAGACATTTGACACATTTTCCCATTACATCTGTTTGTATAAACAGACGAGTTTATATAATGCTGTGCAGGCCACTGTGAAAATAATCCAGTAACATCCCCCCAAGTTTATGAGACTTTTCCCACCATCCCCCCCAGGTAAACTGCGCCAAAATATGAACAATTATTACCACTATCGCCACTAAAGTAAGCTCTAGTCACCGCTGAAGGAAAAGAGACAGTGAGCCTGATAATTAGAAAGTGTAGCTCAGTACAGATGTTCCCGAAGCTCACCATCCATACAAGTCAGGAACTGAGCAACAATCCTCCGCTCCATGTCCTTCGATGCAACTTCTCTTTTTGGAGTGATTGCATCAATCTCGTCAATGAAAAGGACACATGGTGCACTGGACTAGGAAGAAGAAATATCAATAATTACAAGCTTATACTGACAGTGTATTACAAGAAAGACTCTTTTCAGGTTTTCTGTTCTGTAATTATTAGTGAAGTCTGCTGCACAATCGACCTGTCCCAGAACAATTCTGTTGTTCGTAGTGACTATCTGGAGAACCACCAGACTATGAAACTATACTGAGCCGTGGCTATGCATTAAGGCACGAGATTCAAAATGTCTCTATATATGGTTTAAAATTCAAATGTACTTCTATGTTGCTTCAAGTTTTCCATAAATATTGCATTGTGATGGCTTGTTTGCTTAAGTCTGAAAGACAATCAGACAAGGAAGGTCTGATTTGGTTTTTTGTTTGTCTTGTTAGTCACACTAGAGCTGTGGAATTCCACGAGCTAGTATTACCAACATATACAATGAAACAAAAGCAGTAGGTGGTCAGGAAAAATGATCTGCCAACTCCAAGATTACTACAGAGCCTGACCATGTTCAAAGAGGAAAACTGAGCAGTGAGCAAATCCTGCATGTGTTCTAAAACTCCATGTACTTCATGGTCATAAAAAGCCAACACAAACACAGAATAATAAGAAACTAATAGAACCGTGTTTAACTGACATTAAGATTATTCATATTCTCAAAAGTACTAGTAGGGCAAAGGAATACTCAAGGAAAACACTAGAATCACCTTCAAGAAGATCCCAGAACCATACTAAACCCTCAGTATTTTAAACCCCATGCATTCTGCGCTATCAGGTAGCAACTGCGCCATCTAGTCGTCATTCACTTGTGCGCCACCTGACAGAGGGAAAAACGCAACCAAGCTGCAAAGATCCCACAGTACATGCATAATGTACCGTGGAATAGGTCTTTCTGCCCTGCACAAAAACGAAGCGGAAAAGCTACTTAAGTGAATGTGAGTGACTGCGAAAAAAGACAACAGATTTTATTTTTAAGCAATACATTTAATTTCTTCCAAAATAACTTTTATAGCAACCTCCCCTCAATCACTACACATTTCTAACAACTCCATGCAATCACTTATTTAACTGGATTCTATACTTCATAACAATGCTTTCTAAAAACTAAAATGCGATATCAACTGGAAACAGTAATCTAACAGCTTCCCAATCAATCCCTTTGCCCTGTTCAGCATCCTTTCACACAGGAACATACTTTAAACACGTATACAGAGGTGTGGGGGAGAGTAGAAAACCAGGATAAAGTTGGAAAAGCCAGAACATTCTCAGAGGTCAGGAACAGAAATCTGTCCCGAATTTCTTACTTTATACCTAAACCCCCAAAGTGTTAAGTACCTCACATTCACTCGAATTCCATGACACAGAGAAACAGAAAAAAACCACCTTGTAGGAAAAAAAGACAGTTAACTGTCCTTACATCTTTTTTATTTCTATGTTATCAACCCAAGCAGCTTCAAATAGGTAAATAATTTATGTTTCTCCCTTTACATTGATATGGTGAACTATCTTTTGTTAAGATTTCAGAATAGTAATCTTTGTGCTCTATGACAGCATGACAGTACCACAGCATTCCGGTCACAGAAGGGGAGACACTGTGACTTGTGTGCAGAAGTATAAAGAATCACTCACTAATATTCACTCAAATTCAAACCACAGCAACAAAGTAGGAATCTTTACAAAGAAAAGGCCAAACAATTCAGTGTTATTTCCAACGGGTGTCTCACCACAGCCTGCTCAAACAATTCTCTCAGTTTCTGCTCAGATTCCCCCGACACTCCAGACACCATCTCAGTTGCCGCCACTTTCAGCATCGGGAGCTCAAGCTCCTGCAAGAGACAAGAAACATTGTGTGATATATCCAGAGGTTAGAAATGTTGGCTGTCCTAGAGGACAAATATTTTCCAATACAACATCTTTTACACCCAAAGATTACATAATCAAGACTAAATCTTAAAGAGCTCTTAAAAAAAGAGGAGTAGCATTCTCCAGTTTAAAAGGGGTCTGAGCCATTTGGCCAAGCAAACAGTAACCATACAAAACCCAGGTTTCCCTCATCCCGTTAGAGAACGAGTGCACTGCCAAATAGCTGTGCGCTTTGGTCTCCAACCCAATCCTTTCCAGCACACGTATTCCAGTGCATGCTTGGGCTCCCTTCTGTAGAAAGCTATTTCCAGCTGTAACAGACCATTACTTAGCAACGCAGAAGAGATCCCTACCAGGTTTGGTACCCTTAGTCTTGGCTCCAGAAATATCTGAGCAGGATTGTACAAGAAGATACTTGTAAAGCTCAGACTCAACGTTTTCTGCTATTAAAAATAAATAAATAAAACAGTAACTTTGATAGACTACAGCACAGTAGTGATACAGGTAGTTGCAGCCTATTTCAAGCTCTTTGAAACTATGTATTAAAAAACCAACCTAATTTTTACAAATCACAGCCAGTAGAGGCATTAAATGGGGCTTGGAGGAGATAATTTGCCTTGAATAACTACTGACAATATCTATTTAAGAAAATAATTTAAGAAGTAGTCATTAAACTTATCGCATCTCTGAAAATTTTTCACTTGTGTCATATTTCTTCCCCTAAATTTAGTAACCTGCCAGGATACAAACCCCTGCTGAAGTATTACATATCACAGATTCATTCAAGAGGTATGTTATTACAGTAAGGCACTAAGAAGAAAAAAACCTCTACATTTTGAATTAAAACATTTGACATACAGTGTCAGAAGAGTCTAACCAACAATTACATAATACATGTCAGTATTTTCTTTCAAAGATAAAAGTTGTACTACAAACTTAATGTAGTACTAAATGTAGTTTACACATTATCTAAACTGAAGGTTATAACGTGACATGTAAAGAACACCTGTACTAAAGACAAAAAAGTGTTCATGGTTATCACTGAATAGCCCCAGCCAGCCCCTAGATTTATATCCAAGACAGGCACAGAGCAGTGCAGCAGCCCTACCACACACCAAGCTATCAGTAACATCACATGCACAGACATCATGAGTTTGACACAGTCAAGGCAACACCTGGTTTTGGAATTCAGAAATTACTGTTTAATGGATGCCATCCATAGAATCAGTGTAAAAAAGCCTCATGAAAGATGGTAAGGTTGAGTCCAGACTTAAAAAAACCCACTATGGTAAATTTAACTGAAAGTATCTTCCATTTATAGCTTTCTCAATACCCACACCTATACTGCTGTCCTGGGAATGCCTCAGAACAATGAAGTCAAACATAAAACCTTACTACCATGTCCCCTCTTCATACGAGGTTCTATCAGTTACAGATTCAGACGCAATTTAAGCAAAGGAAGTGAAAATGAATATATTTTAAACTAAGATAGGAAGGAGATAGAAGAGAAAGAGAAAAATACCTATTTTTTAGAAAGGAGGAATTCTCCTTTCATACTAACACGAAGGAGAATTATTTAGTTTCTCTCTAAATGTAATTCAGAAACAGGAGAAACTGTAAGTGTAAAGCTATCTCACCCCTGCAATTGCCTGTGCAAGCAGTGTCTTGCCACATCCTGGTGGTCCGTGTAAAAGAAAACCACGAGGTGGAACCACACCCAACTGGTTATAGACTTCGGGATGACGGATGTGAATGAGCATCTTGCATATTTCCTGTCAAGAACAAGGAGAGACCTCCATTTACATTGAGGAAATTAGTATTACAGATTTCTAATATCATAGGCCACAATAAAAGTAAGTTCTGTTTATTAATATCATTTTAGTGATTCCTTTCAGAGAGATTAGTCAAGGAGAAAAAACACCAAACTTCGCTGCCGTTGGTATAAGCAGCTGTTCTCAGTGCCACGTAGATTAATTCTGCCAGATTCCTTGTTAACCATTTTTCATGCGACATTTTATTCAGAGCATTCTGCATGTCAATTAAAATTTTAACTAACCTTTAAGGTTTCATCATTGCCTCCAACATCCTCAAACTTCACTGGAGGGTGGTAAAGCTCTGGTCCCTTACTTCTGGCTGTTAAGAAGGAAAAGTCATGCGAATTTAGATGTGGCACAATAGCACCAAACAAGAACGAACTCAGCCTGAACAATTAGCTAAGTACATGGAAGAGTACTGTTCTTTGGGAACAGACATAGGACTGGAAGATTTTTTAGTACAACATTAAGGCTAAATTTCTTAACAAAACGCTCAAGGTCACTTCTCTGCACCTCAGCGTAAAACACTTCTCTGGTAACGGGATTCCAGAGACAAGTCCCCTCTCTCTGTTTGGAGCAGCACGCCAAAAATAACTTCTCACCTTTCTCTTTAAGTAAGATGGCCTCAATTTCTCCATCTACATCTGGAAATTCTTCTTTTTTTCTTTTTGCTCTCTTTCCCTTTGACTTCCTTCTTTCACTCTCCAAGACAGAAAAATCTGTTGATTTCTAGGGCATAAAACCATAATTATAGATACAAAACCTTCTGAGTCAGTAAATTTCTATAAAAACTTAAAAGAACAAAAGTCTAAGCATCTATGATGCTTAACTTACACGTATTATATGACTGAAGACAAGTAAGGCAGGAATTTAACCTATTCTTTTTGCAGAAAATCCTTTTTTTCTTAGGATTTGCCTTTTTGTTTTAAATGGTTAATTACACCAGTCACTTTTTTTGCTAAGAGAACATTCTTATAAACAAAAAACCCCCAAACAACCCCCGCAAAAAACCCCAAACTCACTAAACAAAACGAGACACCAGTTATTTGCATACCATCGAGCAATCCACTTTGGGGATGAATAAAACTGTATTAATGTATTTACTTCAATGGAAAAATTTTTTATTGCTACTAAGTCATCAGGGGCTGGAAGAAAATATTATTCAGTGCTGACACAAATTAACTGCACGTAAGAAAAGGACAAATTCAGGAGAAAGGAAATAAAAAGAGGTTCAGTGATGAAAAGTCGGATTTGGGGGCATGGGTTTGCTTTTGGGGTGTTTGGGTTTTTTTTTTTTAGAATACAGTATTGCAAACATTTTAAATTTGAAGACCTTCCTTTTATTCAATTTCTCTATACGAGAGGATGCAGTATTACTAGGATAAAGGGATCATTTGCCAAATCTGCCTATTCAGCAAGCATTTTGTGTAATTAGAAAGGTAGATGTAAACGCAGTTCTCCCTTCACATAACAAAAGAGCATCCTACCAAAACGTCTGGTCAGCCAAACAACATAAATGTTATCTCCCACACATCAATGAAAAGTTTTCAATTGCTAAATAAAGTTCGTGAGGGAAGTGTTTCTAAGAAAAAACACACACCTGGGGGGAGCAGGAGGGGATCACAAAGCAGGCGTGATGTCTGAATGGGAAGTAGGACCCATTTTTAACTGCTCTATAAATCAATGCGATTTCTTTTCAACTTCCCCAACTCTTGTCCATCCAAAAAACCTCAGCTTTCCCCAGGCTCACTAAGACTTAACCACTGGCTAAGGCAGACCACATGCCATGGCTCCAGCGAGCCACATGCTTCCTGACTAGTTAAGCAAGTAACGGAGTAAATAACAGCCAAGTTCCACTTATCCTTCTGTCAGTATGCGCACTGATCTAGGTCTCCATAACACCAAGCACTACCTTTTCCTCAAAAAAACGTGGAGAAAATTATTAATTTTATGAATTTTCACCTCCCATACACACTTAAAACAGGTCAGAAGGTTAAAAAAAAAAAAATCACTTCTGACACGGCAGAACAATGGGCTAAGCCCTTTCTTCATCAGAAACCAAGCTAAAAACAAGTACTCCACTGGGCTTAAGCCAATCTTACCTCTCTATTTCACATGTTCACTTTCTTTAAACACAGCATGCATGTTTGCAATAGAAATAATCTATTTTAAAAATCCAGAAAGATAGACAGTCCTTTTGGTCTTACTGTCACCCTTCAAAAGCCTGTCCAACTATACAGGAAGTTATACATTCCTACTTGCTACACTGGCTTTGTAAACCACAATACCTCAGAAACCAGTTTCTTTCCATCTCCTTCTCCATCCTCAGAAAGGTCAATGAAAAAGTCTTTTCCACTGGGAGTTTTATCAATGAACCAGCCCCCTTGGGAGACGCGAGTTTCAACTCTCGCTCCTGGCGAGAGGGTGCTTGTTTGTGGCGTTGATCGCACAGGACAGGGCGTTTCCAGTGCTTCATGTTTTGGGGTGGCTGGAACAGAATCAGGATTTCCTTTCTTGTACAAGCTCAGCAGGGAAGTGTTCATATGATTTGTAGACTGCAGATTCACGTATTTTAAAAGAAAATATACAGGTTACAACTTAGATTATTTATATTAAGAGGCCAATGAAAACTATTTCATAAACATCATTTAGCATTATCCCTACATCTTCCAACCCACTCCTCTGCAAATCAACTGCAAACACAACTACCTCTGCCGGCTGAAGAGGCAGCAGCCTTTGCAATTTACCCTGAAACGTCTCCTGTCAACTGACATCACCTTTCCGTAAGTCGGATGTCAGTTCCCTCGATCACTTCATTCGACAGCCAAGTCTTTTGGGCCCTCAGTGTGCTCTCCTCAAAAGCGATTCCCCACCACAGGTTCTTCCTTTTTCTCCAGAAAGTAGCCTCCATTCAGCTCTATATATTCTCAGTTGGAATTGCCAACTCTGACTATACTTCATCTCCACTTTTAAACTCTCCAAGTGCACTGCAATTTTACAACACAGAATCACGTGTTCTGCAAATACAAGCAATCATCACAAAATGTAACTTACCAGATCTTCTGGATAATCATCAGAGTCAGAGTCATCTGTGGCACTTTCTGCCGTCCTTTACATGGAAGGAAGACAAAAACTATTAATGTACCGGAGCGGACTGCAAGGGAGACACCCACAAAACCAAACCAAATGCAATTGCCACAAAGCAGTTCCCCACATGATACGTAGCCTAAGACTGGAGAAAAACTCCTGACTAGCATGCTCTAAATTTACTATGTGAAGAGTTAAAAAAAGCATCCTTTCCAAGCCCGTGATGAGTTGGATCAACCTGGCAATCTGGCTGAAAGACAATCCTAAAAACCGTGATGTCAGATCAGTCTGACTCACTTCACCAAGAGATCACAGAATCACTAACGCTGGCACAAGGGAAGGCGTAGCAAATCACTGCTGAACTAGACTAGTCCTTCTGATCACAATGTCCTGATCTCCCATGCGACCCTTGATACCTACCACGGGTTAGAGGAACAAGAATGGCCCGTGAGACTGTGCACAGGTGAGGAGCCTGGAATTATGATTTCCTATCTCATACCCAGTGGTGATTTACTCTGAATATCCAGTCCTGTAGTCTCATCTCTCACATTCAGCAAATATCTCTCACATCCAAGAAAGATCAAGAACAAAAAGGAACGGAATCCTCTAAGTACTGAGGCCTTATGTGGAAAACTGTCAAGGAAGCCCCGAGGATATCCACTAATTCAGGGCTGTATGTTCCCCATGACAGAAATCATGACTGGCTCTAGTATCTGCTTGTCTTCAATGAACAAAGTGCTCCCGTTAACTAGTGGTAACTTCTGATGAAGACAGGCCTATGGGAAATCAAGGATGTATCTGTAACCCTGAAACTACCAAAATTTAATAACATGAAGTCAGAAAGCTTTGAACAAATGCTAAATACCAATGGCAGTATTAAAGTAATCTAATGGTAAAAAATCTTCTTACTCATTTTTCTCTCGTCGTCTTGCTCTTTTTGCCACATGTTCAGCTTCTAAAACTGCTAAATCTTCGCGTTCTTGTTCATTACTGATTATCCCAAACACTGAAAGAAAAAGTTTCAGACATAATAAGAAAAAAAGCCAAATCAAAGAATTTGTCATCTTGGACATAACGTTAACAGAAGTACCTTTTTCAACTTGTATTCTAAAAGCGTTTCTTTTTCTCCGTCCATACTCTGCACTGAAAAAAACCCCAAATAAACAGGTTACACCAACTGCTTTTCCCCCCATCAACGTATTGTCATTCTCAGTGGAAAAAAATACATCGTAAGCTGATACCCAAACTTCTACACAAGTTCTTATTAGAAGTCAACTACGTGAAAACGTGATTGTTTTTCCTTAACCCTGGAATAGCGCAATCTCTTGGATGAAACAAAACCACTAAACTATACTGGTCTCTAAAGGGACGTTTAACAAAAATTAAAGGTCCTCTTTAACGGTAGATACAGAGAAGCAGCAATGTACAAATGAGCACACTGGATGCGATTTCACAGCACTACCCAATTTTAACTCAAACAAGAACATACGGACACAGGACTGTGGTTTAGAGAAAACAGTCCAGCAAGGAATAACTGTGATGATCAAAAACTGTCACTATGAGAAACTCTGATTCAACGAGCATCCTTAAATGCAAACAAAAATCATCAACCTTTTATCTTCACTTACTAGAGGTATCTTTTATTTATTTGCTTTTATGTAACAGCTGACAGAAGGAAAACACAAAACAAACCCCCAAGACCTGTAAGCATGCTAAGCAAGGGGTTTGGGTCCCTTCTCTAACAAGACACAAATAAATAGAACATGCAAACATGAATGAATAAAGATACTTCTCCACCTTCACTAACCCCCACAACCCACCAGTGATCTGCTGAAACACCACCTTGCTCCCCATCCAGAAAAGCCTAACATCCTAGGAAGAATCAGGCCAGACCGACTGTCCTGCTGAGCAACTGAACAAGATTAAATGTCTTAGTGAATCCCGTATCTCCCTGATCTGCCGGCACTGAAGTGCTATTTTCCCCTGACATTTTATGCTTACTGGGGTAAGGACCAACATGCTGTAATGCATCTATAGTTGTTTAATTAAAAAAAAAAAAAAAAAAGGGGGGGGGGAAGCAACCCACAAAAAACAAACCACAATCAGATCTTGCAATGCCAACACATGAATAAAATATTAAGTTACTAGATTTATCAGCAGAGGAAAACACTCAGGTGGAAATGATCTTACTGTTTCAGTTAACCTCAACAACTGGTAATGAAGTTAAGAAAATTAAAATTTTAATTAAAAATACACTAAAGTAAAACAGCAAGATAATATATTCTGTATTTTGAATGTAGAACGTAAGAATACAAATATTCGCTCACCTGTACCTTTTCTGCAAATCAGATGCTAGAATTCCAATGTCAACATACTGGCCACATTTACTACTGGCAAGATACTGAAATGAAGAATTTTAAGCAGCAAATAAAATTTTTTATTAATCATTTCTTCAGAACAACTAGTTCAACTATGCCTAATTCAAACTCTACCCTTCTTAGAAGTCAAAATGAAAATTAGAAACAGCTTTGAACTGCCTTGGAATGCAGTATTTCCCAATTAACTGTTTATTAAGACACAGCTAACTAGCCGGGTGTACTTCCCAGGGAAAAGGAGCATACTGTATTTTGGTGCTTGTGACTCCTGCTGGTGCAACTCCCTTGTTTTCATTAATTACTTTGTAACCCACACACCACCTTCTTACCAATCCTTCTAAACTTCTTGTTTTCTTTCAGTTGACTTCCTTCTGACAGCCTTGTAGCAGCCTTCCAGCACCTAAATGGGCTGACAAGAAAGCTGGGGGGTGGGACTTTTTACAAGGGCCTGAAGTGACAGGACAAGGGGTAACGGGTTTAAATTGAAAGTGGGGAGATTTAGATTGGATATCAGGAAGAAGTTCTTCCCAGAGAGGGTGGTGAGGCACTGGCACAGGTTGCCCAGAGAAGCTGTGGGTGCCCCATCCCTGGAAGTGTCCAAGGCCAGGCTGGATGAGGCTTGGAGCAACCTGGTCTAGTGGAGGGTGTCCCTGCCCATGGCAGGGGGGTTGGAACTAGATGGTCTTTAAGGTGCCTTTCAACCCAAACCATTCTGTGATCCTATGGTTCACATTTCCCACCTTAAAATGAAACAATCAATTAATACAGATACTGTCATGATACTTCAATGTTTCAAAGAAACTATAGGAAAGTATATCAATAACAGTTAATTGTATTAAACCTTTTTTTTTCTGACAGCGATTGATTCAACCCATTTTTGAGTCACAGATTATGAAAGTATGAGAAAATGTACATTTGAGGTACAACTCTTCCCCATTTCCATTTTTCCCCACTCTCCAAGTCACTTCACTGGAAGGGTGAACCCTTTCTTGAAAAAGGAGATGGAGAACCTCCTTCTAATAGACATAGTTATCACAAATGTCACAGCAAGGAGAACTTCAAAAATCTCATTTAAATTAATACTCCTATTTAAAACAATCAAATCACTCTAAAATAAACACAGAATTATTTTTAAAAATTATGTTAGACTTGACGTCACTCACGGGCAGCTGCTGACCTGCAGGAAATATCAAGTCTACCACAGACCCTGCTGATTTTCATTTCAGAACAGTCACGACACAGTCGCTGTGATCTTGTAAGGGAAGCCGAGCAAGCTGCTTCAAACCGCGTTGGAAGAAATCAGAAGCAGAGCACACCGACACACCAAACCGGTGTGTAACCTGCGAAGCCACCGTAACACAGCACTACGCCACCTGAAGGAACCGGTGTTCTCACTCTCCACAGGTGTACTACAGAAATAATTACATTTTTGGCCCTTCTTCGCTCGTTTACTGTAATCGATGTGCACGTTTCCAGATGTAAACACTCCCCATCTGCCCAAATCCACGCAGAGATAGCAGCCAGCTCCAGAGTCGGGAGCGCCCAAGAGGAGGGGAAAAAAGTAACGAAACAGAACAAACAGAAAGAAAATAGAAACAAAAAAAACCCCAAGACCACAACGCCAAGAACCTTTAAGATGTGTTTCTAAAGCCCAGAGACACGCGGCCGGGGGCGGGCGAGCGCTGCGTCTCCCCCCACCCCGCACCTGAGCGGGCCGGATGCTCGAGGGCCTTTGCAGCGAGAAGAGGGAAACCCGAGGCCCGCCGTGCCGGTCGCGGGGACCCTCCCCTCTCCCGGCGGCTGCCTCGTCGCGGAGACGAGAGCGGCCAGCGAGCCGCCAGCCACCCGCCGCCGCCTGGCCCGGCCGGTACCTGCTTGACGCGCTGCTTCAGCCGCAGGTCCACGAAAGGGCCCGCTCGGCTCCGCATCGCCGCTCTCCCCGACCGGGGGCCTTTCCGCGTGGCCGGGGGCTGTCCTAGCGCTTCGCCTGTGCGGGGCGGCCGAGCGGGAACTGTGCGCAGGCCGCACCTCGGGCACCTCAGCCGCGCAGGCCCCCGCCCGCCGCCTGTCTCCACAGACCGGCCCAACGGCGGAGCGCTGCCGGTCCCTCCTCCCGCCGGGCCGGTTATTAAGTTTCCAAACCGGCGCGCCTCCACCCTGTCCCTCGGCCGGGGCTGCGTGAGATCGCCGGCAGCGTCCTCGCGAAGAGCGGAAACGCGCCCCGACTGCCGCCGCCCGGGCGCGCCCCCCGCGGAGGCCCGGCTGCGGCGGGGACTTCGTTTCCCAGCGTGCTGCGCGGCGCGGGGGGGCGGGCTGCGGCGCTGCCCGAACGGCGGGGCGTTAGCGGGGCGGCGGAGGGATGGAGTCGGTGGTCTTCATCTTCTCGCTGATTGACTGCTGTGCCCTCATTTTCCTCTCCGTTTACTTCGTATCCTTCATCGCTGGGGCTGGGGCGCCCGGCGTGGGTAGGGTTGGGGCCGCGCCCGGCGGGACCGAGGTGGGCCGCGCCCGCTGAGGCGCCGCTGAGGGCCGGCGAGCGGGGCCGTAGCCGCCGGTGGTTTGAGGGTGGTGGGGCGTACGGTGCAATGGCCGCTAGCGGGGGGTGTCCCCAGCCGGGAGCTGGTTGTGCAGGCGGCGAGTCTCGCTGCGGGAAAAGGGCGGGTGATTTCAGTGCCCGAAATACGTTCGGCCCTCCAGGGGCCGGGCCGCGGGTGCCCGCAGGCTGCCGCGGGCGTGTGCGGCTGCCGCTACGGAGGATTCACCCTGCCTCGGCAGAAGGAGCGTGTGCTGGGCGTTGGTGTAGAGGAAAGGGCGTGGAACCGTGCTTGCACCCTCAGAAATCACCTGGGCCTAAAAAAACAGGGCCTCTTAATTGTACGGACATGTCACTCTGGTTTATACGTGACTGTGAGTTCCTGGGCAAACAGAATTTCCACGTTCTTTGTTACAAACTTGCCTGCAGTCTTTGCTGTCTGGTGTTGGAGTGTAAAAGCACTGATTTGGCTTCCCCCCCCCCCCCCCCCCCCTCCTCCCGAGTGAAAGATGATTGTTTCTTACACTCCTGGAATCAGAATCTACCCACCTGTAACAGGAAAAAAAACCCAGAAGCATTTAAAAGAAATGCACCCTGGAGGGATAGCTTATCTGTTAAAACTGAAAAGCTTTGCCCTTTTTTTTAGGGATAGAAAAAAAAAAATCTTTTGCTTTTTCATTTTCTTGGAGAAAAGCAGCGTGAGCTTTACAGGACATAGCACGATGATGTGCACGCACGCATGCCAAGCCTTTTTTGAGAGGACTTTTCTGCCTGAAGTTTTCGTATTTTGACTGCTGAAAGTTCATTCCGGTAATGATGTTTGGTCTTGTTTCCTAGCACAATAGGAAATGGTCCAATGTTGGTGTAAATTTTTATTTCTTTTGAAGTAGATCTGCTTCTTAAAACTGCATTATTTGGCTTTATTGTGAGAAGAGTTTAAAAAGTGCATTAACTTTTTCTTCCTTATAAGTCGTGGTTTCAAGCGTTGTAGTAGTAATTCTGGTACTAAAAATACTGAGTTCGCCTTCGGGGTCTAAGTGTCGAACTGACCTTTAGCACTTGTGCAACAGTTGCCCTTGGTAAAACGTCATAAAATCACTTGGCCTGATGATAAAATGCGGCCTAACTTTCTACCTGAAGTAAGACTGAGTTGTAACTACTTGAAATATGCCTGTGGCAGGTCAGCTGTAGAACAAGACAGTCTATGTTTAGAGCAGAGTGCTTTCCCCAGCTCGTTGGATCAAAGTAAAGCTTTGTGCAGTCTGAGTTACCATGCAATTTTTCCTTATCTTGCACTTCAGATAATTACACTATCAGATTTGGAATGTGACTACATTAACGCTCGATCATGCTGCTCGAAACTCAATAAAGTAAATGATTCTTCTTGACATTTAATGTGGCTTAAGAAATCAGTCCTTCACCTCAGCATCACCGATAGCAGGAGTGTAATGTGTATCTGAAGAGAATTGATTGGCAGTGTTTTGTGTGTATCCTTTATTTCAGTCTCCTTGTCTTCTCTGGATGCCCATCTTTCAGCACATTCAGTCACGAAAGGCCGTTTTTCTGACCCTTGGTGCTCTGAGATGAGCTGCTGCTCTGAATTTCTGGGTCTGAGACTTAACTCTCTGCAGAGCTCTTGAGTTCTGTCCTTTCGTTCTTGTAGGGGTGCCACACCGAGGATGTCTACTCATGACTGAACTCTGGGATCTTTATAGCAACTTTTCTCTGATGCCTCTGTGTAATTTTTAACTTTTCTTGAACAGTAGAGAGTTTTAAAGTGATAAGGAAAAGGACTGTTTTGTCCAAATCTGCTTAAAACTGATTTCATTCAATCAGTGTGGCTTTCCAGCATGGGTATTCGCTTTGATTTAAAGGTATTTCTTGCTTGATGTAAGAGAGAATGTTACAGGATACTACCAAGCCAAAAACGTGTTATTGCCAGGGGCTGACCCAGTGTAACTCTGCCCGTTTTCCTATTGATCAACTTCATCTGTTCCAAGCCTGAGGGTATTTGTATGTCCTGTGTCTGTGCAGATTTTATCTGCTCCTCTCATTCCTAAATCCAGTGTTCTCTGCAGTGATTTCAGATGAGCGCCGTATACTTTCTTAGCTCACTTTCTTCAGTGTTTGCATCTGAACACAATTATATTACACAACGTCTCTCTAGAAACTTTTGTGATACTCAGAGTATCTCTGTTACCGTGTCTTAGGGCCTGATTTCTGGCTTACTCACATGGAATCTGTCTGAAGGCTTTTATTTCTCCACATTGTGATGAAATCACGTGAATTTTCTTCTATTAATTTTCTGAGTTTGATAGTTAGAATCAGATGATAACTCCATATAGATTCCCCCCTCCCCAAAAGGAAGTCACATTTGTGCATCTAACTTCTTTCCCCTTTTCTTCCCTTTTTACAGTGGGTGGTCCCTGAGGTGATTGGCCACGCTGTTGTGACCGTGTTAATGCTTATTTCACTGCACTGGTTCATCTTTCTCCTTAATCTGCCAGTAGCGACATGGAATATATATAGGTAAGTGCATGGGTTTTGTGTGCCTTTTTTTTTTTCCCTTCCGCTATTACTAGTTTAGTCTAAGTGTAGTGTAGTAGGAAGAGCAATAATATGTCGCTACGAGCTGCTTCAGTTGTGTTCTTGAGCTGCTAACAGTCTTCATGGATCTAGCTAACACAAAACTCTCCTCTTGTGATTAAAATAACAAGAAATCCAACAGAGTGAAGGATATAAAGCTTTTGGCCTTTCCTTGCATTCTTTTTATTCCCAGGAATCTTGATTTGTGAATCATTCCCAAGTTCATAGGAAACAATGACGTGTTAATTTGGGTCACGAAGTAGTACTGCAAACACAGTTGTTCATGGTTTTTGTGCTGTGCCTACATGCCCGCTCGTGCTATCAGCGTGAAAACACGTGGTTCAGCATGGCCGATGGTTGTGAAAGCACTGGGTGGCAGTGTTAGCCCCTGCACCCCCTTTCGTTTACCGTCTTGGCTCTCCCGCTCGTTGGCATTGGTTTTGGCCCCCCCTTGCCTCTTCGTATTTGGAAAGGTTTGCAGACTTTTCATCTTAGGACAGCTGTCAGCGTTAGTGGGGTTTGTATACTGGGCTGCCCACCCCTTTGAAATGGTTTGCTCATTGGTGTAGGGGTTTCCACGTGGCAACACCAGGACTGTCGGGTCAAAAATGTTATTTCTATTTTATATCATTTGACGTGGAGAGAACCGAACCTTTACAGGTGCTACGCTAATAAAAACTGGGCGTGCATTTGTCGCAAATAATCGATAATCACTGTACTGCAGGAAGTCCAAAAGACCAAATGTTTACGACAGAGGTATGAAAAGCTGGCTGTGATTCCTGTTTGCCTGAACCTGCTGGGCTTTGACCCATCCCCCTGTTGGCAGGGATGGGTCAAGTTGTTGGAAAAATTAAACAAGCGGTTTCATAGCTCTCATTGAAAAGAAGTTGAGGATCCCTTCACTGATAACCTCATTGTTCTTGGGAAAAACAACCAGGCATTTATCACCCTTGTTTTCTACAAAACTGCTATCAGCAAAGCCTTCAAACGTTTCTGAGCTGGAGTCGCAGGAGACAGTATAACGTGTACGCTTAATAAACAAGTGTTGCCTAGAACGCGCACACGTAGGGATAGTTTTGTTTGGCCACTCGTATGTACAACTGTGTTATACCCTGTTGCACAAATGGCCCAGGATTCCCTTTGGTATCTGCTGGCAAGCGTGGACTTTGCATCTGGCGTTTCATTTAGGCTAGGCCAGTTCTACAGAGGCACTGGGGAGAGAACTGTCTTTGAAGCTCTGAAGATTTCTTGTCCTGGTTACTCCTTTGCTGCTCCCTTTTGCTTACTTACCTTAATGTTTACAGTAGCCACTTGCTTTCCTGCCTAAACCTGGTCAGAGAGAATGTTAAAAGATACAATTATTTCTATTTCCATACTCCAGGCAGTAAGCTCTGACTGCTGTCCTGAATCGACAGCTCTCATTTTATACCGGTCCTGCGTGGGGTAGCCTTTCCGAACATCCTAAAATCCAGGATTGTTTCCTCAATTTCAGATGTGCCGTGTAGGCAACCAATGAATAAGACAATGTGATACTTTGCCTGTCCTGCCACAAGAAGTCAGAATGTGAAGCTGTGTTGCTAATCCTGCCTGAGGATCGGGGAGTTCTACCACACTGATAGCCTGGACTTGGCCGTCTGTAGCGAAGGAGTTAGGGGTCTGCAAAAGCAAGTGTGCTCTTTAGCATTACAAAGGAAATGCGATGATGTGGCATAGAACTCACGCTTGACCCAATGCTCAATGGACAAAAGCTACGGTAGTCAGAAAACTGCTGGTCTGTAGAGTAGTTTAAACACACTGAAGAGAGGAGAAGGTGTCAACTGCTAAACTAGGATTAAGTGGGAACACATGAAGTGTGAACCTGTTACCGTGAGCTGCACACTTCCAGCATCGGCTGAATGAGTTTGAATCACTTTCCTATGCTGTAGTATTTCAAGAAGCAATGCCTGGAGTAAATGTTGCTGCTGCTGAACTCAGGTTTACGATGACCATTCTACTCCAAGATGAGTACAGAAATCAAAATAATTGTGTTGAGATTGAAGAAATCTGTGCTTTGTAGTCTATCTAAGTGATAATAGAGAAAAAGGTGGGATAATAATCCTTTCCCCTCATTGTCTTTCCTTCAAAACTGCTTAATCTTGATGAGTAAATGCGACAGTTGCAGGCAGTACTGGCTTAATTTACTAGTTGTCTCCATGATTTCAGTGAGAGTAGAGGTTTGTGTGGAAGGGGCACCAGAAACAAATCCCTGGGGAAGATCAATTGGTCAAAGCACCAGGGGAGACTCTGAAAGTTGTAGTGTGTTTACTGTAACATCCTACTGGCCCTTCTTGTTCAGCATACTCAGATGCTCACTTAGTCTGGTTATTTTTTCCTGAATTTTGTAGCATCTTATACCATCTCCAGTGAGACGTAGTTTGCCTGACATTCTCCTTGTTTTAAAACTAGATAGTGAAGTAGCTTATTGGAAATGTAATCATATTTCAAAATATGTATTTTTTTAGTGCTTAAATGTTTCTTAGACCTGCTATTATGTAAAAGAAGCAAGAATTACGAAGAAAATGCTGAATGTGTCTAGACAAAAAGTAAGCAACTCTTAAACACTTCCCTTTCTTCATTACATAGACATGTGATTCTTGCCATGTCTTTAAGTAGATCACACCCCTCTTAAAACTGAAGGAGTAAAAAAAAAAATCATTTTTAAAAAGCCCAAATCTTTAAAATACAGTAAAAATTCTGACCAGGACCTCCACACCCCTTACGCAATGGTGTAATGCAGAGGGAAATGTCCTGTTGTGGCAGCCGCTTCCACTGAACGGAGATAGCGGAGGCCCTAACGCGTATCTTCACCAAAGCTGCCGGTTTTCTGGTTTCGTGTGGGTTCGCTGCAGAAGGTTTCTGCTGTTCAGAGAAGGACAACTGGCTTGAGTCATGTTTGTCAGCATCTAGCATCATTGTGTCCATGGCTGCAGTTCCTTAGATGTATAATGTAAGTAGTACCTTGTGGGTGTCTTGGAAAAACTGCCTCCCAACTTCTGCAGGCTTTAATTAAGCTGCATCATTTCAGTGTTATCATTCTTATTTAAAAGCCTAATTAATAAAGAGTACCTTTATGGCACTCGTATCCTAGAGATACAAGAAAACTGTGCTCTAGCTCTATTTCTAGGATAAACTGGTACAGGAAACTTGTGTTCTTCCTTTCATTCCAATACAGCGCGTTACATTACCAGTAAAGGGACACCAATCTGTGGTATAATACTAAGAACAGTCATTTAAAACTTCAGATTTAGAAGAGACTTTGAAAGTCATTATTTCACATGAACTATTTTTAATGGGACATAATTGTCTTTGCTATTAATCACATGAGCTGCAGTGCTTCATAATGCCTCTGTGAAAGAGAGAAATACTGTCGTCTTAACTTTGTCTCCTGCTGCTGCTAGAAAACATCCTTGTTTCTTGTTCCCTTCTTTCCCCTCCTGTTATTGAAATCAATGTTTTAAGGGCTGGGGGGTGCCTTTTGGAGTACGTGTGGTGCCATTCTTTGAGTATATAAAGAAAATCAAATGTATTCTGCTCTGAGATCTTGCTTTTGCTCCAGGTACAAGGCCACGAGTTAAATTCCTGTGTAGAAAGAGGCTTATTCCAGGAAGGTAGAGCCTGTGTGGCATTTAAGTGACTACTGTTCTAGGCTGAGCTCAGCTGGAGTGAACTTCATGCGCTTGTGTTTGCCTCCTGAGAGATGCTTATGACAAAGAACATGCTGCTTGGTGTATTTTCACAGATGTGGACATGTTTTGCTGGTTTTATACTTTTGCTTGCATTTCACTTTGTTTCATTCTGTTTTTATTCTTGTGTGGGTTTGGACCAGTTGTCCAAACCTCAGTTGTGCCCAATCTCTCACCCTGTCAGCCTCAGTGTCTGCTGAGACGACAGGATGGTTGTGACAAAGATGGGAATAATACAGATCCTTTGACTTGTCCTATGCCATCTCATTTGGACCGCTGGAGTATGTCACCATCTGTACATATTTTTTAATAAACCTCTCATTCTTAGTTTAGTTCTTTTCCAGTCCCTTTCATCTAATGCATCTTTCCACTGTGGGTGAATATTCCTTCACACCACCAAGTAACCACAAACAGCAATTACAATGAACTGGAATTGGCCATTCCCTGGAAACTTTCCCATTTGCACATGAGAAGCTGGACTGATGCTTTTAGTCCTTCTTGTCCTTTGTTTGTGGGTCTAGAGGCAGAGATACACGCAACACCCTGAAACTGAAATAGAATTTAAGAGCTTCCTTTTGTTGAATTGTGAAGCAGCTCTTCAGATGAAAGTCCCTCTGTACATGCTCTGTCCCTCCCCTTCCAGTCCCTAATGCTTGGATGACTATACTTCTGTTGAGGTTTTATTTTTCCCCTTCAACTTTCAGGTACATAATGGTGCCAAGTGGAAACATGGGGGTGTTTGATCCCACAGAGATCCATAACCGAGGACAACTGAAATCGCACATGAAGGAAGCCATGATTAAACTAGGCTTTCATCTGCTCTGTTTCTTCATGTACCTTTACAGGTTAGTTTCAAAAATTGCTCCCAAGGAACAAAGGAATCGCCTGCCGGCTATTTTTATCTCCTCTGTTCTGCTAGCGTAATTGTTGGTATTCATGTCTTGTCTTTTTGCATCCTGCTAAGCCTCAATAATATATTTTGACAGCTATCTCCAGGCTCATTATAGGCCTTTATTCTTTCTGCTCAAACATTATTTGGAAACTCGTAGTGGTTTTGAGATGAAGGAGCAGTGTAAGTCCAACAGAGAGCGCTACGCTATTTCAGCACCTAGAGTAGGTGGCCTGTTTAGAACGGAAATCATCTTGAGGAGCAAGTTCATTTTACAGGGTCTAGTTTAGAAAATAAAGTAGGTCTGGCTAAGTTAGAAACGGGCGAGTTCTGTGGCGGGGCCACTTCATACCAGATGGAAGGACTGGGGTTCTCCTCCTGCGGTATGGCTGCTGCAGTCCTTGCCTTCGTGAGCAAAGCACGGCACGCAGTCGCCTTGATGTACTCTGTCAGAATCCAGCGCGGTTCTGTGACGAAAGCGATAGCTGTTCCTTCTTGCGGGTGCTTCAGTAATCCACCGGTGTCATGTCTTCTGTTTTGTCACAGTATGATTCTGGCTTTGATAAATGATTGAGAAGTTGAAAAAAGAACTGTTAGCTGCCAAATTGGGTCATCACTCCAGTGACTGGCGTGGAGCCGCGGCCACCTTCTGAACATACCTAGATCAGTGTCGTCATGCAGTATATTTTTCCTCTTTGAACAATAAATATTTTTCTGTATTTTTAACATAAAATATTTTCAAAAGACATTGGATTTGTGTAGCAGTTGTTTTTGTCCCTTTACAACCCAAACTGCTGGAGCTGCTCCTTCTCGAGGATGAAATCCTTGCCTACAGAACTGATCTCGTAGGAACTAAATGCCGAGAAGGGAAACTCGTTTCAGCAGCGTGGGCTGATAATAGTGGTAGTTCCAGAACAAATTTAAGTGCAGCTCTGATGCCTGCTTCTTACTGGAAAGCGTGAGGCTGTGCCTCTGGCTGTCAAGCTGTTCTATTAGAGCCTAGTTTGAAGCAGCACTTGGAGCAGGATTTCAGAGTGGAACAGTAGCACAGCTTGCGTCTTGGTGGCTTTTCCAGCGAAAAGGCAATGGAATAAAAATTACGCTTTTCTCCCTTTCTACCCCTCTCTCCAACAACCTCCATGATTGTGTTTGGATGGGTTAAGGTCCCTCTGGGGACAGTGACGCTTGTGTGTAAGAGTCAAAACCAGGTAAATAAGAAACTAGATGACCACTTGCTTTTTCCCCTCAACTCCCGTCAGGGAGATACATCACAGACTTCCATACAGAGCAAACAGCGTGTTGCAGTGGGGTTGGAGTTGGTTACAAACTACCCCACGAACCTGCTGTTCTCTCATCCAGTGAGGTGAATCGAGCGTGTCTGCCCTGGGGAGGTGCGCTGGCCAACCAGTTACCCCGATTCCAGTGTGACTGCTTCAAAACCACCACCAAACCAAGTTCTTTTTGCACAGCTCTTGCATCAGTGATAAGTATTACGTAAAACTGACTGTGTCCCGTACCCTGACTGTCCAATAACTGTCTTTAAGTTTTTTTATATGTGTAAAACCAGATTTTTTTTAACAAACATCAAGTGAAACACTTAAAGACAGTTTTGTAATTAAGTCCTAAAATGTATGAGCTTTTCCTTCCCACATACTGGTTCTTTGGTGTATAGCTATAATTAGCAGATTGTTTTCATGACCAGCAGTGAAAAGACAACACTGAATCTTGATTTCTCTAGATGCCTCGTGTGCAGTGTTTGTTCTCGGAAAGGTTTAGCTTTAAATATATGATGGACGGAGGCCAAGCTCAGCTGTTGCAAAGATGAAAAACTGCTGAAAATTACGCTCATCGAAAAATAACTAAGGAAATGGCTACCACGGCTGCCTGCTTGACACCACAAACATCCAGCTGCAGAAAGTACTGCCTTGTAAAGCTGAAACCCACACAGGCTGTAGGCCTGAAAAAAGGAGAGCAAATAACCTTTAAAGAGAGGAGAGTCAGTGACTCCCGGAGCAGCTTACACGGTAGGCAGTTCAGTTATCTTGTTACCGTACTGCTCAGGCTCTGGGTTTTACCTGTTAGAAGAAAGGGCAGTGTTAGTAAGCTGCTTGAGTTAAGTCCTTGCTGTAGTGCCAGCAGTAGATAAATGTCGTTTCGCACTGAGAAACGTGATCGTTAATCTGCAAATCCACCACTTTATCTACCCGGTTTAGATCTTAAAGACATCATTTTGAGCTAAGAGCTTCATTATTCATGGGAGTGTTTAAGATACATTGTCTTCAATTCATGTCTAACCATGGGCGCCTCGGAATTACAGTGATGGCATCAGACAGGGGAGACCCAGTCCCTAATGGAGTTGGTAACAGGTACCACTATGAAAAGCTTCTGTTCTTCTCTACTGAGCGAAGTGTTTCTTCAGAGATGGGAGCAGGGAAGGGTAAGGGGAAAAAAAATGGGGGTAGTTTGTCTCAGTTTATATCCCTGACCAAGAGGGATGTTAGTGTGGGTTCCTCCCCGCGTCCTTTCCTCAAGAGTGAATTATTAATAGTGATAAACACAACAAAAAAAATACAGCTGTGTTTTCTAAGTGGTGGTTGTCAAATACAAAACACACCATACTTTCATACAAACGTAAACTTTCCACCCTGCTTCTTTTATATATATAAATAACGCGCTCATTCATATCTAACAACTCATAACAGTAGTTGTAAAAACCCCACTGCAGATTTTATACTCGCTGCTGGCTCCAGAGACCACAGTTCTGGAGGGTAATTACACTGCTAACTTTGAAGCCTTCCTTACCATACAGGGTCGTTTCCTGCCTTAACAGAGACCTTCGCAGAGCTCCGTGTCAGCAACAGGAAAACTGTATTTGCAGTTGCTAAAAACGTGGTTCCCTAGCTGGAAATAGGGATCCTGCAGTCACCTGTCTCTCGGGAGAACCACAGAGCACACAAGTTTTATATTAGTGAAAACAAAAGCAAACTCTACTTGCTGGGTCTCCATCAGGGAAGAAGAGGGCAATTTAATGCCTTTAATGCTTCTTCCTCACAAGCAGCTCTCCAGGATTTTGTACAAATGCTAACCAAAGGCTGCTTTTGCCTCTAAGGATATTATGGGAACAACGAGATCAGAGGTGCTGACAGAAAAATTCAGGGTACGGCGCCTGCCGTGCAGTTACCAGTCCGTTAATGCTTCTGCCCCAAACCAGGCGGTCTGAGACAATACAGCCTTCAGTGGTTACTCCTCAGAGCACTGTGTCTTGTTTCGAAGGAAGGAGGCAGCTGGGAGTGCCGTCTGTGCAGCGGGGAGGTAGCCGAAGCGCGTGCCAAGCAGCGGAGATGTGTCGGGCAGGGCAGAAAGCACAGGCCGAGGTGAGAGTAAACCACAAGCAGCCCCTCTGGAGAGGTGCCCCACCTCAAGCAGAGTTTGGGGGTGAGCTAATTATGAAATGCTCAGGCCCTTCACGCAATTTCTTCTAAATTCTCTGAAGGGTTTAAAAAATACAAATTACAATTCGTGTGGAATCTCACGTAGGCTGCACAGTTCTGCGAAAACCGTGTACCTGTTCCTCTTGCAGCCTTCTCACCAGCGGCAGACGAAACCCAGTAACAGACCCAGCCAAAAAACTCACCTCCTTCCTCTGCTGGGCGGGTCATTTACGGCCGGAGCAGGTCTGCGACCCATCCACCCCCTGCCGCAGCCACGGGCGGCGGCGCAGGGAAGGGAGTAAGGCATGGCCCTTCCCATCGCTGCTGCGTTGCCACTGTGGTTATCTGTACGCTGCTTAAACGGGAAGGGAGGGAATGGAGCGCAGACGGAGGCGCGACTGGAGGGAGTAGAGACCATTTATAATCAATAGAGAAGACTTCAAAACTAGAGCGCACTTCAGCGAAAGGCTGGAAAAGCTGCAGGAAGGGCAAATTTAGGCGCAGCTGTGTACTTAACACTGGCTAGAGCTGAACAGAAATGCCCTAAAATACATGCAAAATGCAGGGCAAAGGTGAGGGTCTGTTTTAAGGCAGAGGGGCAAGAAGGCACAGGGTTAATTGGAGGGAATAAAAGCAACAGCTGAGAAGCAGCTTCAGGAGCTCTCAGCCAGAAAAGCTGCTGACTTTGACTTCATACAGAACCCTGGTATTCCCTGATCTCCAGCTTTAGAGAAGTCCAGGCAGGAGATGCAGCTACTTTAGGAGCACCTTCTTAACATGAAGCTACCAAAAACCCCACCCGTCACCTACAGCAACCTGTGCGCTACGTAAGGAAGCTCCAGCACGAAGGAAGCAGGGCTTTCACGGAGCCCCGAAGGAGCCAGACGTTCAACAAGTTAGGGAAGCACAGAGCAGGACGCAGGCAAGCCGAGCGCTGGCCGTGCAGCGGGAAGGCGAGCGTGAGGTAGGGGAGAGCTGAACATCAAGCGCCGGAAAGCCTGCGCACAACACGGGGTGACTTCAGCTAAACTGCCACGAGTCAGTTTTCCTAGCGAGGAAATAAAATATTACAAACGTGGAGGAAATCTGTAATTAATGATCAAGAAATTAACATCCAAGTCAGGCACAGAAGTGAAGTTAGGGAAACTAAGAACTATTCATTCCAGTTATTTATTCTGTTTATTGAATTGAAAGAAAGGGAATACAAACATTTCTGTTAAGTGCTGTGCACCAACATGGAAAAAGTGTATTTTGTTTTTTAAAAACCCTAATAAAAACAAATCAGAAGTTAATGTAGTTCCAATTGAACAGTTTTTAAAGATATGTTTAAAATACTACACATTTATAAAATAAAAAAGTTAAAACGGTGTTCTGTAAATAATTAGTAAAACAAGTGAAAATAAATACGAGACCCAAAGTTCTTATGTTTTTAATGTAATATAGCAAAGAAATTTTTAACTACTTAATAGAATCCGAGGAGAGTAACCAAAAAAAAAAAAAAAATCCAGAAAGTTTAAGAACGCAATCCTTTGAAACATTTAATATCAGTCCATAGCAAATAGTCATTACATACCAAAAGCTCTAAGTGTTAACTAGTTCCACCACAACTCCATATAAATCTTGACAATTTAGAAATCTTGAGATCAACAGTAAAGTTCTTTCCTTGATCTCTACAGCTTGGTTTGTAAGTACATACATGCTTTGAGGATCCACTTTGTCCCTTAAGTTTTCAAGGAGCCCAATAACTTTTTCCATCTGTGCCTAAAGATGTTAAAAGATTCAAATCTAGCACGTATACCCTAACAATGAAAAATGTTGAAAGGGGAAAAAAAAAAAAAAAGATGGGGCACGATGAATTTCAAATTTATAAAAATATACTGATATTAACCAAAACCTTCCGGTCAAAGGACACTTCACAGACACACAACTTAAAGGATGCAGTAAGACGTGACAAGTACCTAGAACATTCGGTTCTCCGTCCGTCCGTCGGTGGAACACACGCACACGCGCACTCACGCCCCGTGGGAGGAACACTCTCGCAGACGCTTCAGCGAATCCACATCAGCTGGACTGACAGACAGACACACTTGCCTACAGTTTATTTCGACAACTAGAGGCAGCTACTGCAGCGGTAGTTCAACGCTGCACGCTTCCGTTAAGCCCACCCTGTTTGAAAAAAAAGCGTCGATGAATTTGTTTCTTCCGAAACACCGGTAAAAGTAGCGGGTTTCAAAAATTAAGTATGGCAGCTGAAAATGAACTCGAGCCAATGTGGGAAAGCCAGGAGGAGGTCAAAAGGAGGATTAGCCATTTATGGGATGGGTGTTCCTCTAATAGTTGTCTCAAAAAAACCCCCCCACCACCCTGGATACAACTGTACTTTGTAGCTAAAAATACCGACAAACTATCGAAAGTGCATTTTTTCCTCCTCCCCCTTGAGTTACAGTAGTTCGCTGTCGGTAAATCCCGCGGTTTGGGTCCATTCCCCTTTCTCTACCTCCCTCCCTCTTTGGGTCTCCAACGCCTCCCCTCAAACTACGCCCGATCGTTCGGGCCCTGGGTTCCCGCTAAGGAGGCCTTCAAAGCTGACGTCAGGCGGGCGCATCCCCGAGGAGTGCGGAAGCATCCCCGAGGAGCGCGGAAGCACGCGGCGAGGCGCCAGCTCCCACGGGCGTGCCGAGCTCTGCTAGGCGTTACCTGTTTGAAGCCAAGTTGAGCAGCACCTGGCAAGACCTGGATGTATTGCTAGCTTGCACCTTTGCTCTGATCATAACAAGACGTTAACTTTAACGGTGGAGAACTTTTCAAAAGCCAAAGGGAATTTAAAACCAAGGTGTCACTCCCCCCCACCCCCTCCCCTCCAAACCAAGGACAGATCTGGCGTTTTCCCTTTCGTGCTCCATTGCACCTTGAACATTACTTACCTGACCACCTAAAGAACAAAAGGCTTCAGCCTCGTTTCTTTTTAAAGATCTGCCTTGACAGTAACCTGGGCCCGCTGTGAATATTTTAAGGCAGCAGCCAACCACAGAAAGTCACAAAAGGAGTACACGCTCCCAGTAGTTTCCTCTCTAAAGCGACCGGTCTGTTGACTAGAAACACAGCGATGTGTTGGGGGGGCGTGCTTGTTCCAGCCTACAAACGTTTTTAAGCACACGGAAATCAATGTGTTGCAAAGCAGCAAACCTATTTGGTGCGTCATCCTCCCCCCGGCCCCGTTTTGTAGCCTGACGCACAAAAAGTATAGGTACTTTTCAATTCACGTACGGTGAATACGTGACGCGTTAAGAGAGAGTTGCGGTTCCCCTAACCCACACGTTGGGGCGGTGGTTGTTACCGCTCCGTCTAACACGTCAGCTTACTGGGGGCCCGAGCCACGTGGCGCCAAGATTTCCCTCCCTGCTCACCACCCGCGGGAAGCAGCTACGCAACGTGCTGTCAGAGACCCCCCGGAAACGGCGCCATCCGCACGGAGCTTCCAGCCGGGGAGATCCCAGAACGCGCGCTGCTCCCTAACTCTGCTTCTAAGGCCCCGAGGGGTGGCTTAGAGGTACAGGCCGAGTGCAGGAGAGAAGCCCCCGCACGGAGAGGCAGCGTTTCGGCAGAAGTACCGAGTTTTTAATCGCAACGCCTTGCGGCGGAAAGCGGGCATCAGCCCCTGTGCACCCACACGCGGCTGGTACCAGGTCTCGCTCCGTTCAGACACGGCCACCGCGTGACAAATGCCCGCTGAAGCGCACGCGGGACCTTAAATTTAAACTCGGTGTTCGATCCGGCCTTCGGCACCTGCCCCAAATTCCCCCTGAAGCCCCACGAGTATGAGGTAAGCCAGCAGTGCCAGACCATTGTGTGAGACACTGTTAAGAGACATCGAACCCAGGATTAATCTCCTTACTCTCCCTAATGTTTCTTTGAAACCAGACGTTCCGAGTAAGACAATACTAGGGCAACTTCCAGAGATTCGCATACTGGCAGCGGTGAGGAATTACACCATGTTTTGAACATACAAAACACTGTTTACGGCTCAGGCGTTCAATTTTTATTTCAAAGCCAAAGGCTTAGCTTACGCGGACTTGACCTCAGGAAGTTGTCTGTTTCCCTGCAACGCTGACGCCACGGGAACAGGATCGACTGACCTTCTGCTGTCTGAACTAGGAAGAGAAACAGCTTCCTCTAGAACTAGCTACTGGAGAAAGGAACTGATGCGTGGTCTTACGTTTACACGTGCATTCCCAGTACTGTGGAACAACAATGGCTATGGAAAAGAATTCACCTTAATTAAGACAAACGTACTGCATTCAAGATAAGAACTTTACATTCCGACTTCATTCTGGAGGTAGGAGAGAGGAGTACGGCAGATTCAGGCAGGGCTGGTCTCGACCAAAGTATCAGAATTCGAAATCATGCTTAAGTTTGCACGCAAGGCAAGAAAAAAAACCCCTGACAACTGATGGCTGGCCCCTTAGAAAGATGATCTAACCTGCTAAGCTTCACTTTTTTTCCAGGAAAGAAAAAAGGGACTGTTTATGTTAAACACCACATTCCCATTCAGCAAAGTGGCTACACTTCCCAGGAACTTCAGCAAACCTTCCCCCACCCTTCTTCCGCACATGACCAATAAGGACACTAGATTATTATCGTCTCATTAAAGGATGAAGTCCACTCTTCTGTTCACATCAATCCTTGGTGGCATGCTTCTCCCTGCTCCCTCCCTACTCCACAGCAGTACCAACACCACTTTTCCACCCAAGAAGGCAAAAGGGAATCCCACTGCCATCCCATAATGAATTTGTGTGTAGTGCAGAAGCACAGAGATGCCAGGCCAGCCTTTTAGGTCAAAAAGAATAAATACCTAAGTTATAAACGTCTTTCTCTTACGACGGGACAGGAGCAGAACTATTCCTAGATGTGTCAAAATGGTCACAGCACCAGGTCGCAACAAGGTCTGGGAGAGCCGTTTCAGTCTGGCAACGTAAGAGTACGCTCTCAAAAAGAAAATCTACGCACCTTTGTTTATCAAGCAAAGAAAGATTACCACGGTGATACAAGTGTTTAATTATGATCTGTACGTGAATTCCTTTTACAAAATGTTGACTCTGTGAAGACAGGATTCAACACATTCTTCCCTCGAGGTGTAGTCTACCTTTTACCAGCATTGTTGCATATATCGATGTAATTCAAAGAAAAAACCCAAACAACCAACACAAGAAGAGCTTGTCTCGTTTAAACTCTTAGTCTGGTGGTGCACTTGGAACACTTTCCCCCCCCCCAAGTATCTGTAAGGATGGACAGTGAGTTTCTCCTTCTAAAACAAGCTTCACTGCCTACATAAAGCTCCTTTCCAGCCACTGCTTTTGATTGGGTCGCAAGACACTCCAGAAAAGCATCAGCGATACCGTGCTTCACGACACTTCTTGCATTGTTTTAATTCCAAATGTATACAAATGAAGTCACTTTAATCCTATAAATAATTTATTTTTTAAAAAATTGTGCTGTTAACCCCTTGGCAGGGCAACGAGCTATGTGAAAAGTACAAAACTTTTTGTCAAATGTGATACTGAGAGTGCTTTTGACATAGTTCATTGGTTGATCATCTCAATTGATAGATACTGCGCAACGGGCAAGGCTAGAATCCATGAACCAAGCTGCAAAGATCTCAAGCTAAGTAAGGCGGAGAGAGACTTGAGAAACGAGAGAAGGAAGTACTTTCCTATCCAATGTATACTCTTCAGACTAAAGCACTCTTTCTATCAAGCCTTCTAAACTGTTAAATAAAGTGTTCCAAACAAGCATTTAAACTTCATTACACAGAAGAGCAACAAGAACAGTAGCCTGCCAGACAAAAAGGCAGGAGGGAAAAATATATATACCGAGTTCAATGGTTAGCCTGAATGTAGCACAGTTCTTCACAACCGATGGTGGGGGGGCGGGGGGGGAGGGGGAGGGATTTCAACACGGTGTCCAACAACGTTCTAACGACGTGCTTCATCTCGACTGGTTACTATGAAGCAAGGTGGTAAATGTTTGGCCCCAACCGGGCTTCAGAAATGGTTCTTTTTCATGACGAGCATGTCTGTCCAGCTATCAATCATGTTTGTTTGCACCAAATCCCAAGCCATTTAAAATACGACTAATTAAGTTAAGCTGAAGTCGTCTGCTCCAAATTCGCCATCAACTATCCATGCTACTGCATTCCTCTGAGCGAAAACAAAAACATAAAGAGATCACGCCTTGTAGACCTTATCAGTAGTTACTATTTCTACAACAGCGTCGTTAACACAGAGCATTTCCAGACCCTTGACCAAACATGCATTAGTTAACGGATCTTACACCGAAACCGCATCCCATGCTGAAAATGACTTATTTTAGCTGGAATTATGCATATTAATTCAGCACGTTAGGTGTTGGTACACAAAAAGCATCTCTTCCAAAGTGACGTAACACACATTTGCATTCCAGTTCCAGGGGAGGTGTGCTAATTACAACACTGTCTGTCATCCATTTACGATTCCTGCGTTGTTAGGTATTATTCCGTGCGCCTACACCTCTTGTAGAAACACGGCTGTGAGAAATCCAGTGTCTATTGTTTTGATTTTTATGGCGTTCACTAGCTCCTTTTCTGGAGGTACTAAGAAAGAGTGAGCAAGCAGCTAGTGGGAGAAAACAAACAAACAAAACCACGAGTAAAACCAACTAGAGGATAGGCTCCGGGTCCTTACGGGTGCATTCGAGGCGTTACAAACAGGAGATGGGCCAGGCTGGTCCACCTAGTCCAATACCAGAAGCAGACGCGTCAGAAAGCGGAGGAGCAGGGGGAGAAGGTTAATTCTTCCTTCTAACACCCTCCCAACTTGCAGCCGCGTTCGCCTAAGGGGCGCTCTCAGCTCTCAGTAGGTGTTTACTTATCGAGCAGCACCCAACGGCTTTCTCTTGCACTACTCTGTCCGCATTCCCCCTGAACTCCTGTCCCACCTGGTATCCACGAGCTCCTGCAGCAGTGGGGTACGCTGTATCTCATTTTAATGTCTGCTGCAAGTTTTTAACCAGTTGTATGTCTAGTGACAGAAGCCCCTGCGCTGCACAGCTCCTCCCCTGCGGTCCGCTTGTTAACAGTTCCCGCGGGGGGAGGTAAGAAGGGCTGGGGACAAGTGTGCGTTTTGGCAGTGAAAGAAGCTGCACCGCCTCTCTCCCGGACACAGGTGACTGCTGATGGCCAGGAAAGTATCAACTGTGTACAGATTTTACAGTGGGAATCTTCACTCCCTTCAGATTGTGGAGATCCCTGTTGTCAGCACTGAATACCATCACTCAGTTTGCAGCGTAGTCAGAATGCGTTATTTCAATTTCAGTAGCACTGTAGGTTTTTAAACCTCAAGCACTGGAGGCAAGATTTGTAAGAAGTCTACATAAATAAGCGAGTACCCTCCTGAGGTCTTCGTGACAGGACACTTTTCTCTAGGGCCACGTCAGAAATTTGAGTATCATTTTGGAAATAGCACTTGTTTCCTTTTTATTCCACAAACATAAATAACTTAAATAAAAATATACAGCCATACATAAAACCCCCCAGTAACTTCTTCAGTAAAATAATAATTCTAAGCCAAGAGTTAAAAGCATTTTTCAATCCTATTTATGGTAAAGAGAAGGCAGTTGGTTCGGTGGATCTGATGGAAGCTCTTAGCGATTAGAAGACAAAGACACACACACTCCAGTTTTTACCTTCAATATCCTGGGTGTCTACAAAAGGCGCTGGTCCCCATATTCTAACAGTGCCATCGTCAGAGGCGCTGGCCATCATGGATGGGATCTGTGGGTTCCAGCTCACACAATTAACAGTACGCGTGTGCCCCGTCAGCTCCGCAATCGGCAGCTCGCTGCGCTTGTGCCAAATATATACTTTGTGATCTAAATGAAAACACGGATTTAAAAACCACGATGAGAAACGCTGCTCTGCACAGACCGACGCGTCGTATCAAACAGCACTTCCACGCGTGCTCTCGGCCACCAGGAAACCCAGTAACATCGTAAAACCCACGTCTGTTGGATGTGCACGGGCAGTAACAAAGATTTTCTTCTAAAGACGGTCAAAAGGATATGGGTAAAGCTCTTCCACAGAGAGGCACGTTCCCTTTTAAGACTTGCAAGCCTACCGTGCTTGGTGTCTGAAGAAGAACCTTTTGACTACCAGGCAAATAAGCCAGCACACAGCTACAGAGAGAAACCAAGCTACTCTGAAAGATACGGACTCGTGACGTTAATCTGCAAGGCTTCCTTTTGCACGGGCTTTTCCTGAAACAATCGTACTTACAGATGAGCGCATGCATAAAACCACGAGCACTAGGGCAGAATATTCACAGCCACCACCTGCTGATGAGCACAGGTAAGATCGCAGCTCCGTCGTCGGCGCAGTACATCTTGACACTAAAGACCTAAAGGATTCCCGTGAAAGCACAGGAGGGAGAGCAAGAGAGCTGAGCATCTCCAACTCTGAGCTGTTCCCGCCTTTGACAACAATTGAGTGGTATTTAAAAGACAGGAATCTGTGCATCAAGTAGATGCAATTAACAACCCTGCAGATCTTACTCTGTGATAGGAAGCTTTTAATTACTTCTAGCAACATGCTAGAAATAGAATAGCGAACTACCCGGACACTCCACTGCAATTTTTAGAACAGCGTTACTGCTTCGTAACCAAGCACATTTAAGAATAAATGACTAAAGGTGTTTTGGTTTGGGGTTTTCCCCTCCCCCCATCTGTAGACTAGCCATCTTTTACTAAGCCCGTGGGTTGACCTCTCTAGGAATGTCTTTGGAATATTCCAGAGAGCTATACAAACTGAACATGTATTACTGGCATTACGCAAAAGCCTAGTATTTAGGTCTAGTGTATCAAATGAAACTATTTTAATCTAATAGAAAGGTTTTCATGTCCATGTCATCCTGAAGGCTTGGCAAACAAACCCGATCTTCCTCTGTTCCTCATCCCAACCCCTTAAAAACAAACTTGCTCTCTGACCTACCAGCTAGAATTGCATCATGGAACCACGCAGTAACTCAGCTGTCTTCTGCTGAATCAGCACATTTGACTACACCACCTTTATACACACTTGTATGGATGCAAACACTCTGGCGGTGCCTGCACTCCACCTGTGATTTCAGGAGTACATCCCCATGCTATTCATCAAACACCACAACTCACTCTGCTTAAACACTGGGCCAGCCTCTGCTCTCTGGGAGAATCAAAGCCCAAACACAAACCAGGATTTCGATGCTTGTCAGAATGCCTGTATTTTGGTTTGGAAATAACAAGTTTGCTAGAATAAGGCACCAGTTTCCCTCTGGGAAAGAGGCCGTTTTTTCCTGTTGATCCAAATATTAGAAGCCCCCTACCTAGCTGACGCCATACTTTAAAAGGGTACGACCAACAATTTTTTTTCACATGGCAATGCGATCTGTTATTTTTGTTCTGATGGCTTTGTTCTTTATTTTAAGAAGCAGGCTCTCTCGGTAGCCACACTGGTAACAATTCAGTGCAGAGAGATGACAGCTTCGGACAGTCCAATATTAACAGGGGCCAGCAGTTACACGCACTGCTTGGTACTTTTCAGACCATGAAGATGATGATACACAAACGGCTTGGGACTGGGGGGAAGACTGATGCCCTGTAGTATCTACACCTACACGTGCACATCAGTATGACTTAACAGAAATCCTGAACTTTCGGGTACTCCGGTCCCAAACCAAGAACCTCATTCAAGCACAGAAAGGTTCACACTGGGTTCGAGGTGCTGTCCCTTCAGTCATTCTATTCCACTAGGTCTGGTCAGAAGGTGAAATTTTGGTTTTATCTTAGGCTTATCCGGTGTTTTCCAGAAAAGGATAGTGGTAACATCCTGGTCAACCTTACTTCCTAGCAGCTGCGAGTTACACAGTACTAACAGGGACTGCTTACATACTCCAAGTGTAATTCTTAGCTGTGCATAGACCTGAATCTTAAGTGACCTCCATGGGAGGTGATGGCACAACATCAGTGACAGAACTGAACCAATTCAACACCGACACCATTAACTAATTTCTGTTCTTGCCAGACAGTTGAATAACCGTACCACAAAGCCTTGGATGACCAAGAAACCCTACCAGACTATGTCAACAACTGCTTAATTTGAGACTACTCCTTCTGTAATTAAGCTGACTACTCTATTGAAATTACAATAACCTCGCCACACCTGTATCTTCAACAGGCAAACGAAGCTGTTACTCCCCAGCAGTGTTTTTGATTCAAACCATAAGCCTAAGTATCATGCCACAAGAAGAAAAAGCCTCAAGAACACCCCGCCTACTTCTAATTAAAACTGTGCAGGTGGTTTTGCTTTAGAGGAGCAACACAAAAGATGCATTAATTCTTTCTACTACTACCATCCTCTCAAAACATTCTGCTAGCGCACAATTATTTCCTGAAGTATGCCACAATCTCAGTGCTCCTCAAGCCTGTAAAAGCAGCTGGTTCGTTAGGTAGATGACAGCTGCCACCAACAACATGATAAAGATATAGGAAGGATACAGCGTTCCAGTTGTCTGCACGAAAGGCAATGACGTTCCTTACCTTCGCTGCCACTCGCGATGAAATCTTCATTATGACCTCCAAAACACGAGTGAATTGTGTAAAATCCTTGTGTAACACCTTGATACTTTCTCACTAAAACTCTGTCTTGTAAGTCCCATAAGTGAACTCCCTGGGAATAAGAATGTTATATGATCATTAAGAAGAATGCAATGACTAATGTTTAAACACTAAAAAAGAAAGAAACCGCAATAAAAGTACATTACTTCACCCATCTTCACCACTCTTTCTAGATCTAGAGAGTAAAGAGATACCAAATGACTAAATTATGCTTCCAGTCTGAGGTCCTTTCCATTCTGAAAGCACCTATTCTCACCCAAGGTGCCAGAAATAGAATAAATAAAATCTAATTCTCACATCCCCAGACACGTACGCTCGCCACAATTCTTGCCGTACCTGGCTTCTCAGTGCAACAGACAGACATTTCCTTTAAACAGTACATATTTCATAGAATGAAACTCTTCGCTATAACCAGTTACAAACAGGTCCCAAGAATAAAACTGCCTTCTTGTCAGAGAATTAATATTTATGAACATTAAGACCTTCATATTACACGGAACTGATTAATATCAAACATTCCACTTTGCATCAAAATACTTATAAACAGGTGGCAGTTGCCAGCAGATTTATTTGTATTTCCAGTGATCATCACCAACTCACCTGAGTTGCTACATTTAACAAAGCTAAACGCCCATTTTTTGAAATAGTAAACGACATAATAGGGTGATCTTCTTGTACTCTGAAACAAGACGACACATCAGTGTTAAGAGTAGGCTTAACCAAACAGTGATGCAACACCAAGACAAAAGGCATATCCTGTCTGCAATATTATCAGGGAAAGGCAGCTCTGAATTTGAAGTTAGGTATGTCTCTACGGCAGTACAAGCCAGGTCTGCGATACTTCGCTTATGCTGATAAATCCCAAGACCAAAAGGGACGTCAGACCTCAAATCCAACTCCTAACTTCAAGGATCTACTAAAGTATGCCAGGAATTGAGAAGACTACAGCTCTTGGTGACAGAAGTGTCAAAACATGCACAAGAAACCTACTCCAGTGCTTATAAAGTTATTTCTAATCTGCGATCTAATGCTTCTTGCTGCAGCTGGAACTCTTTAATTCTTGTCCCACATCATTCTCCTTTTAATACTGAGAGCATTCTAATAACTTATTTCCCATCCTGCCCCAGAAACCCTTTCTCAATCTTCTTCTAAGACCAAGAACCAGGAATTCAAAACCAAAGAAAGAGGTAGTTACATGTTCCTGTCTGTAAGATCCTCAAAGTTATAACCCCGAATTCGCTGGTGCGTGTCCGACGCTAGAACAGTCTTCCCATCACTCAAGCACCAAAGGCATTGTACTCTCACCCCTTCCCAGGAGTCAAGGAGATTACCATCTAAATCCTGGTCAGAAGGAAAAAAAAACCAAGCAGAACTGTTAGTCTCAGATTTCTGAGGAGTTGTGACACAAGAATCTTTTCCACCTTCTGTTCAGACAGCTGTTACAGAAAGGAATCTTACCCTGCGAGAGCGAGAACTTAATGAATTAGGATTTGGTTGTCTTAACTGCGACCTTTTGTGCGTTATCTGTCCTGGCGAGCCAAGAATGCCTTTCTTCGCTTTCTCACGTGTGATACGTGCAATCTCTGTCATGTCACGGAGCTCTGAAGGAGCTTCCTTCGCACTGAAGGAGGTTTGCATACTGCACTATTACTCTGGGCACCAATTCAGATGACAAATAATCAGGAGTATGGGTGAGACTGTGGACCACCATCCAAAAATCAGCTCTAGTCAAGTAATGAGGGTTGCAAATTTCTGGTTACACTAAGCAAAACTAGCATGCAAAAACTAAGACAGTCAAAATCCTGTGAAAGAAGAAACGTTGCCCTGTGGACAAAGGCAATGCTTTTTATTAGTGTATTTTCTAGAAAAAAAACATTCCCAGCCCACAGACCTCCCTTCAGGCAGACAAAAGGTGCTTGAACCCCTCTAACTGCTACACAGGGAAGAGCTGCTGAAATACTAGCATTAATGCATTGCTTCTCTGAAGTACAAAGGATCAGAAGTTGTAGCGGACACACGCATGAAGAAGCATGAGCCTCGGGTTTGACTATGACAACACACTCATGTCTCACTTTGTTTTCAAGGGGCAAAAACACAGAGAACTTACACACTGATAGAACTGCCCACGCTGACCTCCCGTCACAAAACGCTTCCCATCAGGGTTCCAGGCCACGCTTGTTAAACTGTCTTCATGAGACTGGCTCATCTTTGTCCTCAGCTCCCCAGTCTGGAAAATAAACAAAGGCAGCAAGGCCTTAGACTGGAATCCTTTCCCAGAAAGGCATCGATAATTTCAGCTGACACGGCACGGTGTTTGGAAGCGCGTATCTTTCAATATGCTTATTAAAAGGCAACACAGATATGAATGACGCAGTAGAAGGGCAGAACTACTTCAGCACATCCAGCGATCCTGGACTTGATTTGGGACAATTTCTTTTGTCCCTCAAATCAGGAGAGGTGGACTAGCTGGGGTGTCAGATTACTGGAAGATTATGAGTAAACAGAGGAATTAAAAGAAGTTGGAAGAACACCTAAGAGAAGAAGTATGAAATTACAAAAAAAAAAAAAAAAAAAGCCAAACATGGAAAGCAAGGAGGCAGGAGGAAATTAAGAGAAAACAGATGACAAAATACATTTTACTAAAGAGTTGGGAGTATCAGAGTGTTTAGAACATTTTCCTCCCTGAGCTGGAGCTCTTTAGGCCAAAATTTAGCTTTCACCCCTAGCTTATAATGCTCCTGTTTCAGGAAACAGAGAGCCACTGAGTGGCTTACCACTGTCAGAACGGCAAGGGCTTCTCTCCATTCCCCTGTGCCAGCTCTAGTGCTCTTCACTGAGCCAATTTAGTCAGTTAAACAGAAGCAAAGTATTCCAAGGGTCAAAAAAGGGGAACGTTTTTGGTTTAGGAAACTAAATCAGTTCGGAGTCCAAGGCACCACAAGAAAGACTACGTAGCCCAAACCTGAGGCAGGGGAAGCTTTGAGATCAACTCAAGTGCCCGTAAAAATCCACAGCACAAAAGGATTTTCAAATTCACAGAGGAAGCGGCAAAACGCCCTGGTGTCCGACTGAAAGATGAAGTTCTGAAATCATAAATCTAACCTCTGTGGATCTTCAACTAGTATCCTCGGGAGCGTTACACAAAGTGAAAAATACAGATCACGTCTTTTACTTTTGCTGCTCGTTAAGATCTTTAATGAGCAATTTCTCCCCTCAGACAACAATTCTGCCCTCTGTTTCTCTCAAAAAATTCACTGTTGGTCTCTGCAGTAGCTCTCTAAGGCCCTGTGGATGTACACATCTCCTCAGAAACGATCAGCCACCAGATACCCTAGAATTGCTGCACAAGACCCGGGCGCTTCGACTTGAACTCTGCGTTCTGTACAAACCAAGTACAGATGTTGTAGGCTGCCACAGTCACTTTTTCAACTTGGGGGTGGTGAAATCAGCGTCTCTTCTTTACACTTCCACCTTTGCACAAGTTTGCAGAAAAGGCTTCTTTCGTGCTTAACGTATTTAGATATTGAACCAAAAGCAGCAGGCTGACCACCACGTTTTATTTTTGTGACCTTAGTCACCACTTACTTGTACATTCCAGAGCCAGAGCTCAGAGCAATCATCTGGGCCACAGGCAACAAGGTAGTTGTCATCTGGGCTCCAAGCAATGTAAGAGACACCATATGCGTGACCTTCTAACGTCTTGAGTAGTTTTAGCTGGTGAGTATCCTGAAACAAGAGAGGTTCTGTTGAGACAATGCAAATTAACTCCTACCAGATTTCACACCTACAGAGTATCCAAGTGCAGCATGGCAAGTTTGCGTTGTGCAACTTGGCACCCGCATCTTATGAGACAGATGAGTAGGTTCTTACTGGAACAGCACTTGCTAGTTTACAGAGTAGGACCATAAAATGAAAGCTTCTAAGTTTCAATGTGCAAGACAAGAACACTTGTAGGTATTTTTGTTCTAATCTTCCATGATTCTGAGTGTGGAGCTTGCAAAATGCCATTGTGTAGAGCCATACCTTATATTACACTTGTTTTAGTACAGAAGGTTTCTGTAGTGTCAAATCTCTCTGCATTTCCTTCAGTACAAAAGTACTATTACCCGTATTTTACAGAATTAAGTTACTTTCTTCAAGCAAAGACCTCCTAGAAGCCTGTTACGGTTAAACAGAGAACCAAACCCTTCATGTACGCCGAGAAGGGAAAACATCCAAGTGCCAATGTTTATAAAAACTTGAACGTATCTTGTGTGTGGTGCTCAAGAAAAGTTTTACAGAAAGATATTTTTAAAGCTTCCTTGAGAGGTGTTCTTATTTCAGACGCGTTGGCTACGGCAAGCTGTTCCATCTTCTCTGCCAGATTTCGTGAATGAAGCATACTTCGCTCACGCAGACTGTCTTGTATCACCTTTGTGCTACAACTGTTCTCCTGCCGCCCTGTCAGAGGAACTTGACTTTCAAGTAGCTTATCACAACAAACAGTACAGGTGGATACTCTGAAGCAACCACACACTGGCCCCTACATACAGAAACCCGCTTCAGTACGGTATTAGCACCGATTCTTGACAGCAACGTGCATATACAGAAAGCAGGAAAAGAAAGAAGCATGTAAGCAGTTTACAGTAATTTCTGTGAAGCCTCTTGGAAAAGGGCACATGGATTTTCCTCCCTCCCCCCTGCCCCTATTTTGTATTTCTGCATGGGGGATGTTTATACCTCCTAATTCTCTTCAAAAAAGTGACTCATTTGAAAACCTAGCATGATTCCTCAGATTGTCCCTTCTCTGTCTTTTGTTACAGTATTAATCATCAGAGCACCTCTTGATTCTGAAGAACAAGAACATGGTCAACGGAGGAACAGAGTGACACATTTCCTGGGATCAGCTGCAAGGGATTTGGTTACTCTCAGCCAGCGTGCAACTGTGAGTTCTGCTAACTAGAAAAGCTAAATTTCTCAAGAGAAAGTGGGCCAACAATAATCTTCAAAGCACAGAGAAATAGGGGAAAACAAATGGACCTCCTCAAGTCACCTTTTCCATTCTAATTATTATTCCTAGTCTGCATTAGACACCGCTGTGTCTGTAGCTAAGCTGGACGTGACTCAGTTTCCTTGCAGATCAACATCATCTCACGTCCTGGAGCTTGCATGCAACTGATGGATTTCTTTTCACATCAGGATTAAAGTAGGCTGCTGCTTCTGCATCACATCTGAGACTCATGAGGAACAACATACATAGGATACTCCTAACGACAGGACTTTATGGATGTTACTCTCTCTCATGCTGCGCTCGTCCTTCTCTCCAAATACAGAGCAAAACACGGTACAGCAGCTTTTCTAAAACAGCCGTCAGTGGTATTTCAGGAAAATGTCCTCAAATTTAGAAAGTTTACTTTCCACCCACCACCAAAGGAAATCTCAGCACTTCTATCCCGTACACGTAGCTACCCTGATTTTTGAGATGTAGAAGAAACAACTATTCAGGTATCAGCTTACGTCTGCAGCAGTTGAGCTCCTTGGCTGAAAAGCCAAAATCCTGTCAACAGTTTTTAGGAAGTGCAAAAAAAAAAAAACCCGCACCACTAAAAAAGGGAAGATTTCTGTAAGGAACAAGTCTTCTATGAAAGATGATGCATGCCAGACAAGGTGATGCGCCCACTCTGCTTACCCTTTGTACTCCAGAGATTCTGACACACTTAGTAACAGTCAGATGATGCATTCCACACACAAACCTAGTTCTCCCAAGACATTATTTAATGGGAGAATCTGCATAAGGACTTGGAAATGAACAAGTGGAAACAGAACCATGGGTTAAGACACCTTAGGCATCTAGCTGGGTCTTAGGGAAAAAAAAAAAAAGAAATTCATGGTATGAAATGAATATGATGCATGGAAGCAGTGTGATTACACTTCGAGAGATGATGAAGAAAGGAAGAAAGGAAAGATTCTCACATACATTAAGTGTGTGTGGAAAAAGAATACTGTTCATTTAAAAGAGTGTTCTCCCATCACTTGCCCAGACAGAGTTGTACAGATGTTCACCTGTAGTTTATACATACAAATTAGAATAATTCTAAATAGCTTAAAAGTCTTAAAAAACTGATTAAACTTATGGTTCAAAAGACATTGTCAACTGCTACAGGAAACGTGAGCAAACATGAAAATGAACCGTTTGAAGTATGTGGCTTAATATTATTTAAGCATCCATCTCCTTGAAAGGGTCTCAATTTTTTTTCCCCCACTGTAAGTTCCCAAATACAGAAGATGAAACCCTACAAAGCTGCTTTCCCACTATTTGAGATTTTTTCCCCTTTAGCAACCCTTGGCCAAAAGGGTTAGCCTAACACACTCACAAAACACTTCTTTGGTTTGATTTACCAGATTATTAGTTAACAACTCACTATAAAATGTGCTAATCAAGATGTTGGGTGTTAAACCCCATGAGTATGAAAGATAGATGTGTCTCTGCAATCAAGTGATAAGTCAACAGCAAAAACATGTGACCCTTACTTAGAATCATGCTGTTCGTTGAAAACCCCAAAACTACAGATCATTTCCAGTACAAGTTACGGGTCAGCTTATACTGCTGCGCATCTCTTGGCCCAGAGCTCCAGTAACAAACCAACCACAGCAGTTCTGTGCCTGAACAACCCGTAGCACTTGCTGTTAGCCTGGGGCCACCCAACAACTACGCACGTGGAACAGGGTTTTAAGTTCTCCCATTCCTCTTAATAGCAAAAAGGACTCAAGTTACATGGCTTCCTAACCTGTAGTGGAAAAAAAAAAGATTGAGTTCAGCTCTCAAATCCTACTGAAAGCCAGTACAGAACTGCAAAAGCCTTTCATCTTTCACTTAGCACACTAGTGTGCAGTTGTGTGCTTAAAAAACTAAGGAACTCACTTCTGATAGTGTTTTACAAGCATTAACAACTTCAAATACTGTGTGCATATGTTCAAGTTTATTCACAGCTTTTAATTGTTATGAAATATACGGACATGTTTTCGTATCACTTCTACCAGTCAATTACAACAGTCTTAGATTCATCACTTAAGCTTTTTATTTACATAAGAATAGATAGGGGTAGGAATGATAAATCTCCTATCTGTAGGATATATTTCCTAACAGGAGCAGTGCCACATGTTAGCATCAAAACCTAAAACCGCGGTCTGCAAGACACTGGCTGGGTATGCTTCCATGTGTCAGGGGCTTCTCACAAGTCTTCACCTCAAGCCAAGGCAAATTTTACAACAGCAGCTAACACAAAGTGGTATAACTGACGCAACTTATCACATACCATTTTAGGACTCAGAAAGAGTAACAAACGGTGAAATGGTCAGAGTATTTAAATCCAAGCATACTAGTAGTAACAGGATAACAAGAGAGGGGTTAGTCACACACACAGATCAAAAGTACGCTTAGAAAGCGTGATTGAAAGGAAAGGTTCCTCACTGCCATGCTGCTTCCACTCTCACCCAATGCTTCTCAAGGCCTTCGAGCAGAGCAGCTCTCCCCATGGTACTGCTTAGGGGCACACAAAGTTCCTGCCCCAAAGCAGCCAACAGTTCAAGCCTGTTACACTCAGACATCAGGTTTTCAGGTATCCTCCGCCGCTAACTTACACTGACTGTGCTCTTCAGTCTTTTACAGCCCAAAGAAATACCCTAGTCAGCGGGCTACAGTGCATCTTAGCCTGCCCTACAAAAATCAAATCATCCTAGCAAGCGGAGAGAGAAGGGAAAGACATGTCACACACATTTTTAACACGTTGCACACTTACTGGATCCACCTGCCATATAATAACAGTTGTGTCCTTAGATCCTGTTGCTAGTTTAGTGCCGTCATTGGAGAATTTACAGAACCACACTTCATTACAGTGCTCCGTTAGTATCTGCTGTGTATAGCATGGGAACTGTTTCCTGGGAGAAGAAAGGGATACATTTGCAGATCAGTAAGAAAGCAGTAAGAGGTATTTTAAATAGAGATAGTAAAAAATAAACCAAAAAATTATTTAAATGCAAGACCAGACAGCTTAGAAAATTCCTCTATCAAGAGCTGCTTCAAATAAGTACAGAATGAAATGTCTTATCTGGTAAAATCTCACACCACTAAGTGATTGTAACTAATTGTAAGAACTTAGAACTATTCTTATTCTGGTCACGTAATCTGTTATGCTTTCACACAGCTTAGAATAAAACTGACATCATTAGGAGTGTAACAGCTTATTACTGTACTCTTCTATGATGTACAGAAAATACTGCAGTCCAGTCCTCTTTGCACCCTACCTGCAGTGTTTTATTTACAGGCGAGGCTGTTGGAAGTACCTCACTCACTTAGCTGTATCTTCCCGAACCTCTGGAAGTGATTATCACATCAAAGCTGAGCAAAAAAAAAATAGCTTTGTGTCCTTTTCTTGACTGTGATCGTGCAGTAAGTTACGTGTTTCGTTGCCCTCGTTCTGTGCCATTTTTCACTTCCTATGCAGAGTACCACATACAATAGCTAAGCATAACTAACACGATCCATCACGAGCTTTCAACTGAACTGTCTTCCCTCACACAATCTACGTGGTTTTGTAAAATGTGAAGTGTTTATCAAACAAAATATTATATGAGAAACTACTGAAGAAGAGTCAAACATTTCTCTAGAGCTAATATTTAATCTTCTAGTTACATGCTGAGGAAAAGCTAACAGTCAAAATACTAAGGTAAGAACTGAAGACAAGTTTTATTTTGTTTATAGCTTAACCACTGTATAAGAATTTGAGAGCCAAGCTAAAATAAATGTAGGTTTTTACAACACACGACTGCTTTTATAGGTAATATCTGCAGTAACTACAAGTTCATTGCTCAGGTGCACTAGAAGGCCATCTCTAACCACAGACATGGGTTTTTCCTTGAACTGCAGGGATCCTCAAGCTGTTTAGCCTCATGTTGAGTATTTACAGTCCTCAGTGCAACAGGGCAACACAACTCTCAGGGGACACAACAGTTCTAATGCAACAACAATCTCCGTGAATGTACAGTTGTGCTTATCACTGGAGATAAACTGGCCTAAAAAGAAAAAACCCTACTTTTTATATTTGTGTTTAAAAATACAGTTTGGGGTGACAGACACCTGAAAAGCTACTTCTCCCCAGAAGATAAGTCAAGTTCTGCTTATTACAGTGTCTATATCCTCTCAATCCATTTTTACTAGGAGATGCTTCCTAGTACATATTTAAAGACTACGGAGCACCACTAAACAACTATACATCCCTCATTTCCTGTGTTATGGCAGAGAAGGATAAACAAAACAGACATATACATATCTGTAGCTGGCTTCCCTGGGTATGTCTACTTACTCGTTCATAGAGAAACACAAGTCTGTTCTGCTCCTGCTTTAAGCTGACCAAGAGCTGTCTAGTTGCCACTGGAACAACACTGAGCCCAAGGAAAAAGCCCCACCCATGAAAGAAGACTTTGTTTTCCTTGAAGTCTAGAGGGAGGGAGGCAAGCCCTTACACAGATATGTGTACCTACAGGAAGAGCGTTTCATTATTATTTAGCCTTATTACAATAGGTTAATGTTTTTCCTCAGAGCAGCAATTTGCTCTAGGAGGTGAAAGAGTCTTTTACCCATAACTCACACAAAGTACAAGGGGGCACACTGTGTCCCAGGAAAGCCTTTTCAGCATATTAAAAAAAAAATACTCTATAGAACAATAGCGCTTGTATTTTAAAGCTTAAGAGCAGCAGCCAAGGTTTTGTAGACATGAAAAGCAAGTAGGATAATGCTGGAGCACTCGGCTCTCATAGCGAGGCAGCCTTTAGGTTCCTAAAAAGGGTAACAGGCACAGCTGACAGAGCTGCTGCGGACGCATCCCAGTATCAAATTATGCTATTCACAATCCAGTCAGATCACAGCGCTCTCACAAAAAGTTCTCTACACTTAATTAACGAAGCATACCATGGAGCAAGTCTGACTTCACAGAGCAAAGCATACATTAAATAACCCTTCTGCAGAAGGAAATAGCAGCAGGCTGCAAACAAGGAACCAAAACCCGTTGTCTAACAGTTTCTGGTTTTGGCAATTAGCTGTTATTGTAGCTGAACGATTTTTCTTCTTTTGCTTTTTTGAAGTGTTTTGTTACCGATTGTTCTGTTCAGCACAACACACTGGAAACATGTTGTTCACATACTGAAGTACCTAAAAGTTACCTGATGTTGTATTTACGGAAGTTCAAAATTCTAAATAAAACACCAACTAGCTACTTTATTCCCCGTACATACGACGGAAAATTTAATCCTAACTCCCACATGGTTCTCTTTCAAAAACGCTGCATTGAACTAGTACCTAGAAAGCAGCAGCATTTACCTCTCATTTGGGCTTCACTGTTTGTTTGTAAATTTAGAATAAAGTTTATTTACATGAAAGCCGACAAATTAATTCTAGGGGGAGGAAAAATCCCAAAACCCAACAACCAAAGAACAACAAAACACCCAACTAGGCTGAAAGCTCTCAAAACTAAAAATGACCACCCCCAAGAGTACCAATCTTCTATTATCAAAGTCTGAGACACAGCACGATGAAATCCCTCCTGCTCACTCCCAGCAGCGGCTCCCTCTTAGCTCCCACTCTTAGGAAGTGATTTAAGTTTACCTATTCGTGCAATTCAAGCATGCTTGATCAAAATACTGCCAGAAGTCCAAAACAGATTAGTTCCAACTAAAAAAGGGAAAGTTGTCAGTGTTCTATCATTTAAGAGGTACAGAACTTAAGTTGTCTACGCTATTAGACTACTGTTACTTCTGTCAGTTTAATCAAAATTTGGCTTCCACTGTCTTTAACTCACCTCAATATGCCCAAGCATGGCAGCACGTACAGCGCACCACATACTGATCTCAGATCCCTGCAATAGGTAGGTACAATAGGTTGAGTTGAGGACAGAATGGAAGCCTTTATTTTGAAGTGTGGTTGGGTTGGTTTTTCTAATTAAAGTAGTTTTGGGTATGTGTGTATACATACCAAATATGCAACTTAGGAAGTACCACATCAGGTGAAAAAACCCAAACCCACCCCACCCTCAAAACTATGGCCAAACTTGTATCAGCAATTAGGTTCAGATGGGTGACATCCAAGTCCAGATTTGTGGCCTATATGCACATGCTGGTTTCTATCTGGCTCTAGCTGTTCCAGCTTCAGTAAACCATGCTCTTTACAGTTGGCTTGAATGCTCGCTGGGGTTTGATTAATCACATCAAACCCCTACAGAACAATGTTATTTATGGACTCATAGAAAGACTAAAATTAAACTGCTTTCCATTAGTCTGATTTTGAGACTGACTCCTGAAGTAGGGAAGGCACAACCCCAGTATCTGTTCATTTCCAATAGCTTTTAAAATAGGGAGCAGCCCAATGCCTGCACACACACACACACACTACGTGACATTGTTGCAGCAGTTTCAAAACTGCAAGCTAGACAACAGTCTAAAAAGAGTTACTCGAACACATGAAGTGCCAAGGATATTAATTTTAAAACCTTAAGATGGCTACAGTGAAGTACTATGGAAGTCTGCATCTTTAAAAACTGATTCCAACTAACCCAAGAACCTAAGTCAAAGCAGCTTGCAGAAAGTTTCTATAAGCAAGTTTATCAGTACTTAACTTCCTCAGATGAGCTAACCTCAACATGAAAAAAATTCCTGTGAGCCCAAGCATTGGCCTGTTCCATGAACAGGTGTAAGACTATCACATACAGCCCTTATTTTCCAGCTGTCCTAGCCCTCATTCCCTTACTACACCATGCACAGCAGTTTTCCATAAAAGCTACATGAAGTTTTTTGGTCCTTGGCTGAGTGCTGCTAGATGAGAAAAAACCCACTCAAGTCAGTCAGTCATTACAAACATCTTCCTGCTCTGTCTACTGGAGTACAGCATTTTGGAGATTCAGAAGCAGCATCAGTTTTGTTTAAAAAGCTATTCAGATGGTCTTGAGGGCTAATACATAGCTCTAAGATCTTCAGTTCTTACTACCTGAACAAATCTGAGAAAGTCCTTTGTATCACTCATCTCTTTTGTAAAACAGGAATGCCTCTTGCACATTTCTACTGTGTTTTAACCTTTGTGTCTAAAAGCCCCTCACTGCCCACTACTGAAAGCTGAAACGGAGAGTTGACTTCATGAAGTCTGCTGCAGTAGGCTTTCTGCCTTCCAGCAACCTGGAAGACAGAGTCTGGGTAAGTAATGTCCTAGTGATCCTGCAGTGAAAAGACACAGCAGTCACATGCTGATGAAAAACCAGACTGGCTTTCCAAAATCACAAGAAACAAGTGGCTAAGAATTAGCATAGTAATATATTCTACTAATGCCCATCTGATTAAAACTGTAAAGCTTCATTCTGACCCCATTACCCCATATCCAGCTACCAAAGTCTTACACACACCACCTCTACTCCCCCTCACTACTCATTTAGTAAGAGCCATCTTTTCCTAGGCAGTTAAACCAACCCAGAACAGTTTCTGTGTTCCTTTTAACAGTAGGTACAATTCGATTATTTTAAAAGACAAAACAAAAGATATTGTTGCCCACCTTAAAAGTCAGAAGGGTTTCTTACCTACTACAAACATGATCTATTAGCAGCGAGACAGAATCTAGATTACTATCTAGTTTGGTATTATGATATAGGCACCGGTCCCGTTGTAGTTCCACAGCCTGACGTAGCAGGTTCTGTAAACGCCTTGGAGGAAGCATCACTGATGGGGGCAGGTACGCTTTAAAAGAGTTATTAAGAAAAAGAAAAGAGATATCAAAACTAAGTTACAAACAAGGGCATATTTTGAGAGGTTTTAGGAAAGACTTCAGTACATAAAGCCTAAAAACTCTAGGAAAAGTGCACACGGTCTGTCAAATTTACAGCAATACACCTGGAATTCAAAGCAGGAACTTCTGGAAAGCAGAGCTGCATGCAAGGTATTTGTAGTTATACTACATGCTGTCCTGGCCAACAAGCTCCATTTTTACACAAGCTAACTCCAAACCTGGTATTTAACAAAATCTGTAAAGTTAAACCCCAAGTATCAGCTGCGTTCGTTTAAGGAATTCTCTACTAGGCTACCAAAGATTACAATAGGTTTTACAACTCTTACACATGGTATTACACCAGCCACACAAAAAAGAAAGGACAAACCATAATTCATAGCAAAGTCTGAGACCACTATAAACCAGTACTAGTGTTACCAGCCATTGTAGGCCACAATTAGTTTCAACCTTAGAGTAGCTGGCATTTACAAGATACTCCGCCCTCTGAACTGTGCATTTAATCACCAAGTTATACTATTACTGCATGCAGCAGTGCTAAGAAATGAGAGCTCCCATTACAAATAGTTTATCAGAGATGGCAAAAGGTTAGCTACAGAAGACCAAAGGGTAAAGGCACCTGAACTCATCCCCATTAACCAAGGAATACAAAAACCAACCGCCAGCAAAATGCAGTTCAAGTCAATTCCCTGGGATACATCATTATGCAAGATGTACTGGATTTAGAGAGGTGGGAATAAATTCTAAACACATCTTACTCTGGAGTTTGTCCAGAAGTTTGGATCTGGAAGCTGTTCCTTTCCCTTCCCACTCTGCTTTTGCACGCAAGTCTTCTGCGTGGCTACACATCAGGTACCTGTTTAAAAAAGCACACACGCACCAACAGACCAAGTCTTTCTGTAATCGTTCTGTTCACCTTTAAGCATTATCTAGATCATAACATTCTTAATAAACTGGAAATAGGTGACTTAAGCTTGAGACAGATAGGAAAAAAGGCAGGGAGCTATTCCACACAAAACATGCACCCTCTTCTGAAAAACCGTCTACGAATCAGCAATAGAAGATAAAAAGCCCACAGATTTTAGGAAATGTTATTTTCATCTAAGAACAAACCAGACAGTATTTACCTACTCATTCAATTATAAGATAACAGGATTTTCAGGATCAGATGACCATACATGTGTATGTCTTAATCTGGGTTCTAGCACTACAGAAGTAAATCACAATCAGGTTATTTTCAAGCATCTGAAGCAGAACACTGTCTCCTGAATAGTTGTCTTTACTCACCATTTTAGCATATCTCACTACAGCTTATTAACCAACAGGATAGCAGTTTTAATACAGTTTGAGTTTTTATAATGTCAGCTATTAAAAGCTATAGAATTCCTCAGAAAATTCCACCAAAAGAGCTCTCCAAGTCTGACCACTTACCCACTGAGGACATGAATGCGTTCTGTATTATATTTCAGAGGCGTCAGTTCACAGCGCAGAACTTGAAGTGCCTCCAGGACCTTGCCATCCTCCAGGTACTCCAGGTACTTCTGCTGCAGCAGCAAAAACTTCATCCTCTGACATGACAGAAAGCAGCAGTCAGGGGAAAAAGGTTGACTGAAGTTTCAGAAAACGTTTGAGCCTAAACAGAACAGTAGAAACCATTCTACTATGCCCTTCAGAAATACAGCTATATGTCACGTTTCATTACTCAATTTCTTTTTGCTGGGTTTTCAACAACATTGCAGCAATTATGTTATCCATGAACTTCCTTCCTGCCTCACGGGACTCCACGTATCTTCCTACCTCATTCCTCAGATCCTCCCTTCAACTTGTCTCATTTTCATACTCACTCCCTTTTCAGCCACCGTTCTTCAAACCCTGAATTACGACAGGCTTCCCAATCTTCCATTCTATTAAGAAAAGCACCCAAGAAGCAGCTAATCACATATTTAAGACTGCATGACAGCACAGGACGCAACAGGCCAACTTAACATGTTCTCATACTGCTTACACAGGAGCTGACACGGACTGTTCGCGTAGCTGCATAACATGCAGCAGTAACAAACTGACACTGCCTGAGGTTTTGTTTTGTAGTTCCAGGTTAAGTTGTTTTTCCTCGGGTGTTGTATCATTTTTCAGGATTACAGAAAAAAATAATAGTTCCCTCTACTTCCGAGAAGTGATTCCTGAATAATTACTGCTATTTCATAGTGTTCCTTTCATCTTGTACAGTTTTTTGTTGTTAAAAGAAATCAAGCTTGCTATTCTAACAACAAAGGTCTGGCAGGTAAAAAAAAATAAAATCAAGCATTCATTTACTATATTAAAAACCTGAAGTCCTGGAAATTTTGAATACCAATTCATTAGAAACACAGTTTTCTTGTTTCTGGATGAAACCAACTATTCTGTGTTTGCACATCTTGACTGCTAGCAGTTATCAGAGAGAAAAGATATTTGTGGTTCACAAGACTCACCAGGTTAAAGAGGAAAATGTACATTCTTAGACCTATCAGTGAGAAATGGAATGAAGATGAAGTGTAGCAAGTTACGTTTGCTTTTCTAATGAACACACCACCAGTTCCCTTTGCTTTGTCAGACCTCCAGCACCTCACTATTTTCATGCTCATATTTGGTCAATGTTTACTCGGTTCCCAACACACTGCTTGCCTCCCCCTTCAGTACAGGGATAATCGGGAAGTTTAAGATGCTCCTGTCCTATTAAAGCTTACATGTAAGTTTAAGGCTTACTGTATGTTAAATCCAAAGTTAAAGCATTAAGCAGTTTCAGCTTCCAGAGATTCTTTCGAAGAACTGAACATAAGGTTTCCACACACAGTGCTATTAACTTACCGCACAGCTTTGTGAAGCGTAAAACATTACGTAGTGAAGACGATTTATGCTCAAACACGTCTGCAGTACTCTATTGGCCTGTACAGGACAGGCAAACCCATATTAAATTCCCTAACCAGCTCTTTATCTTTATTTGGAATTCAGAGCATCACTACATTTTTTTCCACGCAAGACAACGTTTTTTGGTGCTATGACATGTAGAAAAACAAAAGAAAGATATCCCAATTATTTATAACCTCAGTCCTTGGTTCCACGCCATAAACCAGCAGACCTCACGCTGTTTGCTTATCCCTCCTGCTGCTAAGCTATCCTCTCCCAGCTATGCACGTGCTCACAAGGATGCATGGAGATGCTCGGGTAGTAGCACGTACCGTATTTCACTCCTCTTGGCCACCTCACACTGATGATCACCACCAGATAAAAACCAGCCTGATATTTCCAGTTTGTAATAAAAATCCCTCCAACTCTTCCTTCTCCCTTCACTGCAGATACTATTTATTAAGTTTATATCATCTCTCCCTTAAATGCAATAACCGTATCTGCATCTAATGACTCTTCCTCCCTTTCTGCTTTTAGGACTTGGCATGTTAAATTAATTTCTTTAGGGGAAAAAGTAAAAAGAGCAAAAACCCTAAAAACTAATTTTTGTAACGCCAGTCCAAATAATTCCATGGAAGCGTTACAGGAACACTATCATGCAGAATGCTGTTGCCAAGTTATCAAGAGGTATAACTTCAGTTTTGGGTGAGGAAATATAATTTAAAGAAGTCCCCAGTGCCACGTGTGACTTCGGCACATTAGGAACGTAAAAGCCTCCAGAACAACACAATACTGTGCACTTCATGTAGGATTCTACTGTTAACATAATGGAGAATTAGAATAGAAGATAAGCAGTTTTAAATTGTAATTTATCTATAGCAAAGGGCAGGGACTACAGTAAAGTGTTGATAGGGAAATTAAATTGATTTTCTAAGCTATTTTGATAACTACTCCAAAATTTACCCTACAGCATACTCAAACAATGGCATGAATACAGCCTCCTTAAGGCAAAAGTCACACTCCAGAGACATCATATTTCAAGTCATTTTTTATATCAGGACACTCACAGTTTCCTACCATTTATTTTTGTGCAACTATTGACTTTGAAAACAAAATTCAGTTGTTCAGTGAAATGTGTTTGTCAGCACTTTTTCCTCAACTACTTATATGCCCTACTAATATACTGCTAAATGCTTCCAACACCACCTTCTCATGGTAGACAAGACCATTTTGAGTGCATCATGTCTTCTAGAGCCCAAGTCTTCCTTCTAGAAGAGGTTGAGAACTGTTTATAGTATCAGCAACTGTAAAGTAAAAGCACAAGCCCCACTATTTAAGTAGAGGGCAACAAGCATAAAACTAATCTGACGCAACACACCCCCAAGAACAGCTTACTCACTCTCCATGTTCTTCAGCTGCCTTCCAAAGAAGGGAAATAAAAATCATCATAATCCAAATTATACCACGTACAACGTAAGAGAAGACCCTGGGATTTGTTGTTATCATGTCAGTGTTTGCAGCTGAAATTCAACGTCATTACACTCTACTGCTGAAGAATTTAAATCCAGACACCACCATGGCTTCACTTACAGCAAAGATCTGTCACCTGTAGGGCCCGTGGAAGAGTCCAACACAAGAGTTTCAGCGCCCCAGTCTGGCTGGCTTTGTTAGGTATCACTACCTCATCCCATCTTTCAACTCCATAGAGAGGATGAGGATAAAGTGTGTTACTTTGGTGTTTATAGAAGCTATTATTTAAGTCGAGCCCCTGATCAGCCTGGGGCAAAACTGAGACAGACTTAATAGATTTTGCAGGCTTTTGTTTATTTGTTTTAATGTACGTACTATTAGTGTTTTGCTTTCTCCAAACTACAGCCTTTGATTGCCAACATGAATGTTTAGACAGACTTTGTTGTCCTAATTGTTAGTGGGGAAATCCCCTGCAGAATCTTAAATTCTAGGAAGTTTTACATGCACCGTGACCCACCAGCACTAAGTAATCCAAGGCGAAAGGCCCAGCAACACAACTGTGAAAGATAACCAGACAGGCATCCTACCACAGTCAAGAAGCAAGAAACTGGGCCAATTTGATCACTGCTGCTGGTTACAGCAGCAAATCTTCAGACATTTAAAGAGTAAGATGCATAATAACCTAATATTAGGATTACATTTTGGTGTTGTTTTTAACCTGCGTATCGTAACAAGCTCCACAACAGTTTTCCTACTGTGCTAAGAGTTCAAAATGAATAAGTAAACACTGCTCAAACAACTTTTCTTCAAAATGAAGAAGGTAACTAAAAGACATGCTGAAATTATCAGCTGATGTTTCAAGACAAACTCCAGGCAGTAGCTATCTACTTACAGCCTGCAGAACTAAAGACCCCAATTTTCATTACTTTGTAGTCTTTATTACTCTGATAGTCTTGTAAAACCCTGATACAAGCACTTAAACATCCAAAACTCAAATGTAACATTTGATACGGAAAGGGCAAGAAAAAAAAATTCTGGCCTAGAGAATTTAACAAGACTCCAACCATACCAAATCCTGCCACGTAAAGGAATTCATTCCAACAGGGAACTGCCCTTAACGCTGACAGCAAGAGGGACACCATGCAGGCAGGTGGAGCACTTGCTCAAACAACAAGATATAAATCACCTTTGTTGTATTGCCTGCTGCCGGCTGTATTCCAGAACTGCGGGAAAGCCCCATTTAAGTAAATGACAATAAAAAGAGGACAGTTTGAAAGTATATTCCACGTGACTACAGAGGAATAATCTCCAGATTTCTTCCCAGGTTCAATTAGTCACCCAAGACAGATGCCATAATATGACGAGTAGCCCTAAAGTAAGCAAAACCTCAGAAAATATCAGCTTCGAGCCAGCCTAAGTGTTACTCAAAGAAAAACAACATGCTTGAATCAACTAGAAAGTTTTCCTACAATTTGTCTCCAGACAGCTGTATCTTATACGCTGGAAAAGTAAACATGACTAATCACATACTATATAGCACTCAGTTGTGTTCACACAAATAGAAATAGCAGACTGTCCCACCCCATACCCTCACCCCAGCCCCACACAGCATCAAAGGTTTACAAACTGAGATCAGCCATTTCATGTTTAGTGTTTTCAGCTGTAGAACTTCCAGCACTTCACAGAAATAAGGAAATTAAGACAAGAATAGAATTTTCGAAATACATATGTATCCCCTTCACTGACCAGACATCTCAAAAAGAACTATATATCCTGGTTATTTTGTCCAGGTCACATTAACTGTAAGGGGAAAAAAAAAGCCAAAACCAAACCACAACCAAACCACTAAACACAGGCACCCCCTAATTTGTTAAGTACTCTGTGTCATCTAAACTTCTAGGTACCCATTCTTCTCATATGCACATATTTTTTGAAACATCTAGTCATACGGTGAGTCACAAGTCAGGAAACCCAAAATCTAATTTTCTGTTTTTAAAGAGTTACCAGCAGCAGCAGCTTGTTTGGACTTTCCCTAATCAAGACATTTATCATCTTCATTAGCTCTGACTGTTGCAGTTGGGATTACCTACAGAGTGTAAAGCATCCCTCCTTACCTGTAATGATCTTTCACTAGTTTTCCAGATGCTGACTACACTAACATCCACCCATAACCTCAACGATGTACAAAACAGCCAGGTGGGAAGGAAGGGGGAGACATTGCGCACGCAACGGAGCATGCACGAGCTCAACTTATCCTTGCAGTATTGTCTTACTAACACATACATGTAAGACATTTAACACTGTTATCTGGTTTACATCATAGCGCATTTCTATAAAATGAGAACAACTTGAAAAAGGAGATAGTTAGTATTTGGTTCAGGAAAAGTTCAGTCTAAACGAAGTATTTTTATTGCACCAAGTTTTATTCAAGCTATTAGACATCAACACTGAAGAAGAGCAGGCTTTCAGAGCCCTCCAAAACAACAGAGGGAAAACATCCCCTTTTTCCTCAAATTAAGGTCTCCAAAATGTACAGTGCTGATACTCTTGACCCCCAGACACATAAAAACACTCTAACACTACAGAGAAACTTGGCAAGAAGTTAGAAACACGAGAAATCTGCTTCAAATGACCTTTCATGTTTACATCCCGTGGTTTCATACTTTCAGTCTCCACAGACTATTGAAAGCTGCATGCAATAATCTAAACTATTTGAACAGTAGATCTTATGTATATCAAGTCTTTAGGAAAAGAGAAAGTGACCTACTAGGCTAATTAAGAGGTGCTAAGCTTTGACCAAATGAATAGAACAGAACATAAACTTCTCTCTAGTACCCTCTGATGTTTTGTTAAACATCTGTTTCTCCTACTTCACTTCCTGTTCTCTCTCTCTCCCTCCCCCACCAGACAGGAAATCGTCTTGACAACAAATGAATCAGCTAGAAGTGGAGCTAAGCAGCCATCAGCTGATTCTTCATTGTTTACAGTCACAGACACTTCAAAAAGTCTTGCTACTGTTTTCTTCCTAGGTGACCATAGTTGCTCTAACTTCATGTTGTTAAAATAAACGTTTAGACACAACAGAAGGAGCCTTTTGAAGACCTTAGTAATGATTTTAATCTCAAGACAGAAAAATCAAACTAACACTTTCCCCAAAGTAACCAAAATCATAACAACACATATTGTAATTGTCAAGCCACGGGATCTACTGACCTTTTATTTCTAGGTTCATCTTTTTAAAAAAGCCAGCCAAAGAGAAAAAGCTCTAAATAAAATCCCAAACAGCAATACAAATGCAGTTGCTCTTTAGAAGCCATCTGGAAAAGCAACAGTATTGTTCATGGTCTATAGCACGTTACAAGAATATAGAGGCTGCAATTGCAATGCCAACTTCACATCGGTATTACTGCATTTTATGTCTAAACTTCTCTTCCCTCAAGAAAACCTAACTCCCATAAACACAGAAACTGTGAGAACTATTTCGGGTTTTAAATTAGCATTCAACATAGGCAGTTTCTACAGAAACTGACCTATTTTAGGACTGTTACAGGATTTATATTTTATCAGTTAGGTATGTTTAACAAAGTTTAAACGTTCAGAACACCAAATACTAGCCTGAATACTTCTGGGCTACCTGTCTCACATTCTAAAAAAGAATTTAAAAGCTCAGGTTAGTATAACGTTTGAGATAGCATGCAAGCCACTCAAAAGTAAACAAAAAAGAAAACAGAACTATTGACAACCAGCTCCATTGCTAAGGATTACACCACCACAGTTAGTCCAACTATACAGCTCGGAAAGAGTTCAAGTGTGCCTCTTACCACAATTGCATGCGGAGAATGCACTAAGGCCTTAAGTTCATTCAGGTCGTTCTCAGCCTGCAGAAATCGGCATAAGAAAACAAAACAAAAAAACAAATAAAAGAAGTATATGAGGAGGGTGGATTTCAAATTCTCTCACAGATACTATAAATTTAAACAGTGGTTAATACAGTCCTATAAGCCCTACGTTACCTTATCCCATTCTCCTTCCATGACATGATTGCGGAATTTGGTAGCAGAAGGATGTTCTAAACGACATCCTGACTCTTGCATGAGAAGATCAACAGTCTGGCTGCAGGAGAGATACAGTGTAAAAAAACCCGACCAGTTTTACCCTCGCAAATACACCGCCTGCTATGACAACAGTTAACCATATTTAAAAGTAACTTTCATAAAGTAAGAATAGTATGACCAGGTTCAGACGCTTGTCCATAAAGACTATCCCAGTTGCCTGAGACACTTAAACAGCTACCTATACCTAAAGCAAGTGGTCAATGAGCTCGAAAGCTTTGCTGAAGTACCGTAAAGTATGTGACTTACCAGCCACCACAAACGGCCATCCCTGCACAGAAGATAAACCTCATGAAGGAAGATACAGACCCAAAGCTGTTAGCTACTGGCTACTATCCCCTGCCCCCTCCCGCCCGCCCCTCCCTCCCCCACCGAAAGAACACAGAGAGCTACAACATCTGCAACAGGCCTGACTTTCTTCTTCATCACATATTAAAAGACTGGCTCCTTAAAATAAAATAAACAAACTCATGAACCTGTAGCCCTCCCCCTTTTACACTAAAAATAGCTTATTTACTGTGGTGTCGTCTACGAACAGTCACGAGTTGTCTGCTGCTGCAAACTTGCCTCTTGTGTCACAGGCAATTTATTTTGTGTGCTAAGTTCTTGATAATCGACCCATTCCGCAGCGTTTTGAAGAGTTTTTTTTGCGGTAGGTATGTGAAGACGTTACAGGACTTCTCTAGCTGCCTTCCAAAATCGTGACGTGTTGGCTTTAGCTTTACTCACAAAGCGAGCGCTGTGATTAAATTCTTAGACGTCCCCTGCTCCACTGGGTTATTATTCTCCCTATTCCGATTTTGAGAAAGGGCCAACGCACTCATCTCTAGCCTACAGATAAGATTATTATCAAAAACATGTGTCCAGCACAAATTTGGAGAGGCTTTCACCATTTACAGGGACGAAGGCTTTCAAGAGCGAAACCGAACAGCCTGTTTAAGTGGCCGTTCAGTTTGTGCTCGCTCCCCCCAGAGCTGGCAAGCCAAATCTTGGGAGCTCATCTGCAAAAAGCCTTCCCCCTCCCCCCCCCCCGCCCAGCTGCGGGCTCCATTATGTTTACCAGATAACTTCTCCCCCGCTAACACGTTTGCATTGATCTACCCTTATCGGTGTGCAACTCGACTTCCATATTGCCATCCCTGGCAGAGGAAGTTCCCGGCCTGTCCCTTGGCAGACACCCAGCTGACCCGGCACAGGCTTGGAAAACACATCTCCGGCTCCATTATTTTTTTTTGGCGAGCCGGCCTGCCCCACTGCTTGGCCTCTCACCCCCGCACCGGTCTCTCCTCGCTGGGGGCTACCAGACTGCGACAGGGCAGATTTTGCCACCGACCCCACCCTCCGAAGGTCCCTTCCTCTCCCCTCCTCTCCCGCCCCAGCTCCCCACCTCGGGGTGCCCATCCTCCGAGGAGACCACCGGCCTCCTGCGACCCCGCGCCGGACCCTGCCGCCCCCTCCCCGCGGAGGGAGAGGAGGACGGCTGGGCCTCCCCCCGGCCCCACGGAGACCCTTTGGCCTGGGCGCCCCGGCCGGCGCGGGGAGGGAAGGAGCACCCCCCACACCCCCCGGCTGCGCTCCCCCTCGCCCACCCCGCCTCCGCGGCCGCGGCCACTTACTTGAGGCCCAGGCCGTGGAGGTGCTGCCCGATCAGCCGGATCACGTCCTCGTCGGACTGCGAGAGCCGCTTCTTCTTCTTCAGGGCGCTGCCACCGCCGCCACCCCCCAGCTCCGCGGCGGCCGGGCCGGGGCCCCCGGCGGCGGGCACCCCGTTGTTGACGCTGAGGCCGCCGGGGCTGCCGCCGCTGTTGGCCGAGGGCAGCAGCCCGTTGGCGTGGGCCAGCTGGTCGCCGGCGGCCGTGCCTGCCGAGGCCTCGCCGTTCTGGGCGCTCAGGCAACCCAGCTCCGGGCCAGCCGGCCCCTGCGGCGGCGGCTGCTGCTGCTGCTGGCCCCCTCCTGCCCCGTTGGCCTGCATGGCGCTACCGACGCCGCCGCTGCTGCTGCTGCCTCTGAGCGGGGCGGCGGCGGGGGCGAGCCCGGCGGGGAGCGAGGGGGACTGGGACGAGGTGAGGCCTGCTCTGCCCGCGGAAGCCCCGGGCTCTCCTGCTCCCTCCACCGCCGCCGCCGGGGAGGCCCGGGCTTTCTTCCGCGGGGGCGGGGAGGCTCCGCCGGTGTCCGAGTCGGAGGATGAGGAAGCGGAGGCCAGAGTTTCCTCGCCGAGAGCGGCCGTGGTGGGAAGCCGGGGGGGCGAGGAGGGGGAGGCGGGGGGGGGAGGGGGGGGGGGGGGGAGGGTGAAGGGAGGCGGAGCGGGGCCCTGTGCCCCCCGGGGGTCCCGGAGGCAGCGCCGCCGCCCGCTCGGGGCTCCCTCTGGCGATGGCGGCCGCCGCTGCCCTGAGCCCCCGCCCGGCAGCCTCAGGCGCCCGGCCCGCTCCGCTCGCTGCCCGCTGGGTTTGTCTCCTCTCAGCCCAGCTGCAGCCTAATGGAGTCCGGGCCGGGACGTCACAGGAAATTCCTATACTGCCCCCTACACACACTTCCGCCGCCCGGGGCTGGGGGTGGGGTATGGGCCCTATAGGTGCCGGGGGGCGGCGGCGGGGCAGGCCCCGGGGTCGCCGCTGACGCCCCGCCGGGGCCTGCCGGGCGGCCGCCGGTGGCCCCACCACGCGTTCTCCCGGCCTCCGGGGCAGGGGTCTAGCGAGGGCAGTGGGGGCCGTAGGCGTCCTGCCCGGAGGGGTCCCGGGGATCCCGGGCCTGTGCCCACCGGTTCTGGGGCTAGAGCTCGATGGCAGAGATGTGCCAAGGCATGCACCCACCCGGGCACCTCTCGGTGGGACTGGCCGTCCCACTAAGGTGGCGGAGGGTTTCAGTAATACCCCGAAGCTATCTGTATTTTTGTTTAAAAAAAGGAGAAATGCTCAATGAAGTCGCATCCTGTCATTGCCCAGGTTGGTTACTGGAGGAGGGGTCGAGACCCGCTGCCGCTCTTTGTCTTTGTGGGCACGGAAGCGGGGGGAAAACGGTGTTTTTGCCGTAGATCTTCCAGGAATGCTGAGAGTTGGGGCACATTTGTCCGGGCAGGCTGTCAGATGACACTGGGCGTTTTGGGGGTGCCAATCTCTGCCCTGAGGTGTCTCCCTCCCACCCCCTTCCCGTGCGATGGAGGAGAAACTCAAATCCTCAGCCAAGTCTCTGGTCAAAAGTCATGGGACGAGTGAAATCTCAGTCTTTAAAAATAGTGTCTTGAAATAATACGTTGTGTGTTATTCGGTTTAGAGCCTGGAATTTTCTTTTTTTATCTATATATATTCTCAAGCTTTTCTCCAAAACCCAAAGGGAAATAACAAAACTTTTGAGGTTTTAGGAGCACCAAATGCTACCGACTTGCGTTAAAATAGGAAGTTTGGACAAGAGTGCTTTCTTTCAAGTGCAGCTTTGAAGAAGTCTGGCTGAGGGGAACCATGGGCCCAAGGCCAATGGAGAAGTCTGTGAAGAGAGAAATTCCACGAGGGCATGACACCAGAGGAGAAGATGAGACTGCGTGGAGGCCTGGCCAACTGAAGTAGATCCATACCTTGGCCCCGTTTAGAGGCCTCAGAAGGTATTCGATACCAGCTGAAGCACTCTTACAACCAAAGGAGAAGTTGGAAAGAGCGTTGTCACTGAGCGCTGCCCACACGCGACCGTAGGGTTAAATTCAACGTTGGTCTTCCGGAGGAGGACCGTGTTGATTTTGTGTTCCGTAGCTCGCCAGCCTACGTGTTCAAGGTGTTGCTTGTGTTTCAGCCACTTTGCAACTGCCATATCTCCTCTTATCTCCATTGCTCTGTCTGTTGGTCATCCTTGAGTTCTTCCTCAGTCCTCCCCCTCCTCAGGTGCCATCGCTGAATCTGTAGTTCAAAGATTTGGGTAAAGATGCCAGGAACAGAGCAGCATAGAGCCTGTGGAGGCACCTCAAAAGCGAGCTTTAAAGAGCAAGACTGGCTTTTCAAGAAGGTAGAGTTGCCCATCGATCTTTCCTGCCCTGTGCCTCAGTGTCCAGGGATGGGGGGGTGAACGTGTCCCTCCAGCTGCTTGCCCTGCCGCACTGCCCTCGCAGTGCCTGGAGAGCCTGGCCTTCCCTGGTCAGTCACTGCTTCAAGTACCTGCGTATAGCCTGCTGCTCCCATGCGCCAGCTCCTGTCTGGATGACTCTGTGAAGAGTGTATCTATGATGAAAGAAATGCTGAATCCCCTTCCTGTAGCTGGACAATCACATGGGTAACTGGCTCTGTGTACCCATCTGTGATAGAAAAGGGTCTCAGAGTCGTGGTACACCCCATTCCAGTGCAATATTGGAGTAAGTGTAGCGTTTGGAGCTGGAAAGAACCCAAAAGATCACCTTTAAGAGGTATATCTTGCTGCATTATTTGCAGTGAAAGTCCTTCCCACCCCTACCTCATTTCCCACCTTAGGGGAGGAGATCTCCCAGCAGAAACACAAAGAGCTGGAGGAAGAAGCTCGGTATTGCTGGGATGGCACAGGCCCCGGTTGCTGTGCCAGGGGGAGCTGGGACAAGACATCTGAAAGTTCCTCAGCGTCCCAGCTGACATGAAGGTGTAGAAGGGGAATGATTCAGAGTCCCAGGTGTGAAGAGCATGCCTCAGCCAGATCCTAGCCCACATGTGGAAAGCTCCTGGAGCATTCCTGCTCCTTTCCTCCTTTGTCACCTTTGGTTTTCCTAGTCACAGGAAAGGCTTTTCCTTCGCCTAGGCTTTTCCTAGTCACCACGAGAGGGTCCTGAGAGACAGGTCTGGCTAGCAGACCTTCCTCCCTGTGCTGCAGCAAGGAAAAAGAGGGAAAGGGGCAGTGGCACAGTGCTTTGGCAGTCTTTTATCAGCTGAGCGCTGATTTGGATCCTAATTGTATTCCACACTCTTATGAGAGAGAGCATATTTAATGATGATCCAAGTGAGCGTGCAGTTTTTTGAGCGATTGGACAGGTTGACTGTTAAATATAAAACATATCTCACTTGTAACGGAGGACTTCATTATAGTAACAGGAGTAAGCATTCATCATATTCAGACATCTTCAGACTTCCCCAGAAGTAGAGAATAGATGCAACGGTTCAGCAATAAAACTTGACAAACTTATAAACACCCAGAACAAGAATTTTAAAGACAAATTTTGCCAAGTTTTAATACCCCTTTTGTAATATCGACCGTGTTACTGAAGTGCAGAGGGAATATATAACTATGCGGAATATGTACAGCTCTGACTGTACTGTAATTCAATTATCTTCCTCCTGTATAGAGCCATCTCTAACAGAAAATGTTTCAGAAACACTTTGTAATTATTGTGAAAGGATGGAAGACTGAAGACCAATCGCTCCATGTCAAAAACAACCAATGAAATGACCAAGTATAGAATATGTTGAACAAGTGGTATCTTTCCGTGTAAGAAAACCCTCTTGGGACACTCTGGACTAAATACAAGTGCTTGTAAAGCAAGAAACACCTCCCTTTTCTAGATCTGGAAAGTCGAAAGAGAACACCCTTGAATTTATCATTTACAGGCTGACTACAACTAAGAAAACTGCCTAATTTCTCCCCCACCACCTTTTTTTTTCCTCATTTTGCTTTAGAGGAGGATGGGGCAGGAAGTCCAGATCTGAATAATAGGAAGGAACTCTTTCATTAAGGGGTTGGGCTTTTTTATGATAATCCTGTGGAGTTGTTTAGGCAGAACTGAAGTATTACACAATATTAGAGAAAATCCTGAAGAGGTGGATTAGCAGTCAAATCTGCATGATGAAGGTAATGAATCATTTGATTCCCTCCTATCAGGCGTTTGTGTGTATGCTTTTCTTTTTCCTCTTCTTCTGCATCGAATTTGAGGTTACTGGAAACAAACCAACTAACAACAAAGGAAGAAAGAATAATATAGAACAATGGCATTTTCCACAGTACCAGCTAAATAAATGCTTGAACAGGCACCTGCATATGCTTGCAGCTTTCAAAAGATGACATACGGATAAAAAAACAATCACCTTCCTTAAATAGCATTTCAAGAAAGCATTCAACAGATAGAGGATTTGTAAGCAAACTGCACTGGGCTGCAGTTCCATCACCATGCAGAGGATGGTTGGTATTTTAGTGAAGGAATGGAGTCTGGAAAGCCAACGCTTGGCTTGAGTTGCAACTGAAAGTGAATGCAAAGGGTGAGAAAAAGGGCTTATACAGGCACCTGGGCAGCAGAAAGAAGACAAGGGAAAATGTGGGCATGCTGCAGAATTGGGTGATTGACCTAGTGATAAAGGCCAAGAAAAGGCTAAGATGCTCAAGGCCTCCTTCAACTTGGCCTTAACTGGGAAAAAACACACATCTCCCAAGCTTCCGTGGCTAGTAGCAGAGTTTGTGGGAAGAGGGAGACTGCCCACACTAGGTCATGTTAAAGTCCGCTGATTCAAACTGGGTATATACAAGTCCACTGGACCAGCTGGTGTGCATTTGAGCATTGAGGGAGCTGGCCAGTGCTACTGCGTGCTCACTCCCTATGACATGTGAAAGGCTGCGGTGGTTAGGAGACCACTGATGACTGGAAAGAGGCAAATGTTAAGCCTTTAAGTTCAGTGATGTCTGACCCAACCTCACGGACTTCTAGCTTAGTGAGCAAGGGGAAAGCAGAGCTTGACATTTAAGCTTGACTTTACTGTAGGGCTTTTGATAGGGTTTGCCTCAGTAACCTTATAACTGGAGAGATGTGGATGGGGTGGGCAGACTACGTGTGTGAAAAACTGCCTGTACCACCAGGCTTGAAAGGTAGCACCTCATTGGTTTGATGTCTGATGCCCAGTTAGGAGGGACCGGGGATCAACACTGGAGCAAAGCCTGTTTGATATGTTCATCTATGACTCAAGGGGTAAGGCAGAATGCACCCTCAGCAAGTTTTCAGCTAAACTCCACGCCAGACTGGGGAGATCAGTTGACATACCGGAGGCCACAGCTGCCATTCAGAGTGGCCTTGGCACACTGCAGGAATGGGCCAGTGAGAACCTTGTGATGGTCAGCAGAGACAAGTGCAAAGTCCTGCACGTGGGATAGCCTATCCTCATACAACACTACAGGCTGAGAGCCAGCTGGTTTGGGAACAGCAAGGCACAAAAGGGCCTGGCCATCCTGGTGGGCAAAAGAAGTTCACTGTGGCAGTTCAACACCTACAGAGGTGCATTATCGATACACCTGGCAGGTATGTGCTCTCTGTGCAGCACTGCTGAGGGCACACTGGACACCCACTATCCAATCTCGGGTCCTCCAGCAACAGTCTAGCACAAGTTGAGCGGAGGCTGCTAAGGTGATAGGGGCTGGCGCATGTGATGTATGAGCAGAAGCTGAGGAAGTGGGTTTGGCTACAGCAGGACCTAATTACAGTGTTCACCTTCCCGGGGGAATTATAGAGAAGGCAGTGCAAGGCTTCTCTGACGTGCACCAACTGGACAAGACACAAAAGCGAGAAGTTGCACCCAGAGAAATTCCAACTGTGCATGAGAAAACAAAAGTTCACAGTGAGAGTGGTCAAGTACTGGAACACGTTCCTAGAGCGGCTGTGGACTTTCCATCTGTGGAGATACAACTAGACTGGACAAGGCTTTGAGCAACCTGGTTCAGCTTTGAAGATAGCCTTGTTTAGAGCAGGAGGTTGAACCAGTGACCTGCGAAGGATCTCGCCCAACTTTAATCGTGCTGTGATTGTGAATACACTTTCTAAAAGAATCCCTGTGGTGTGGGGGAGCAGTATTGGTGACTCAATAATTGTCATGTCTCAGGGGTTACTGATACTATATTCCAAAGCTCCAGGAGGGACATCGTGTTGCCTTGTAGATGAGCTCACTTGGCAAGGATAAGGGCATTAGTGCTATTGTTGTAACCTAATTAAATATTAGGTAATCACACTGTGTCTTCTGTCCACCAAAGTCACGTACGTACACTGATGTTGACCTCTGCACTCTCCTGGGCAATCACAGCATGGCATGGTAACAAAAACAAAGGCCAGAAAGAGCTGAGGATCCCACATAGTATGGAATATCCTGTTCAAATACAGGGTGTGTCATGTCAGTACTATATGGTCAATACAATTTCTCATAGGAAGACCATACATGGCGAGGCTTTCCTTATATTTCTGTTGCTATAGGTGTCTTTCTGGATGTGCAGGACGCCATGTATTGGGAAAAAAGATTTATCCATATGGGCAGATAAAGCATGCATGTGCAAGAGGCCTGATGCCAGGCTTGTACTTACTGTGCAACTACTCTGAGCACGTACAGCAAGACAGTATTGCATATGCTGTGAATCTGACATGTCAGACTTGCTTTGCATGCATCATTTAGCTGTCTGGGACTATCCTAGGTATCAGCCTGCAAAGTCTGGCTGTGTATATCACGGTATATCAGTCATTTTGAGGTATATTAGAAAGTTATGTATAGCCGGGATTTGGAGAGAGGGTAAGCCACTGTGTCTGGGCTTCAAAGAGATGTTTCCACACAGAATAACAGTGTGCACGGACTTTTCTTTTCCTCCACATCTTGATAGGCACAAATGTTCACTCCCCTTCTGATCACTGTGTGCAGCAGGAGCTGGCATGTATTCCACGGAAAAGCCTAGCACTGATTTTGTCCCATGGGCCTTTCCAAGCCGTTGTTTAGAGTGTCTCCTGTGGTCTGTGTTCCTTAATATTAGTGTGTTGACTTCACGTCCAAGGCTCAGATGGGTTATCAGTGGTCTTGTGCGAGATTAGATTTATCCTTCCATTGTTGCAGTTATTTTACTTTTCCTATTGGAGGGCTGCTCCCCTGCCTTGTACTTCTTGCGGGCTCTCAAGGCAACTCTTATTTCAGGCCTGTTAATTGTGTCTGCCAACTCCCACACAGCTCCTAGAGCCTAACGCTGAGTGGGGTAACACACAACTTTCTATTGCCTAGCCGTTGAATTGGGCCCTGCCTCTCCCAGAGTGACATGTACGCTAGTCCTTTCTGCTTTCTCTGTTTTCTCTAGGGGGTTGGATTGCAATGAGCTCTTACACCTGGAACTAAAAATTCAGGACCAGGCATGTAGTCTGTAGTATCTCATATCCACTCTGGAATGGGCAGAGGGGGGGAAATGGTTACATAATCACCAGCAAATTGTATCTTAACATTGTGGATAAGTCCCTGGGATTACTTAGTAATTATTTTTTTTTCCCTTCTTATTCAGAAATATATGGTTTTCCCAAGTCAATATTGAAACCAGTAAGTGAACCACCAGACCCTCCTCACTTGCTTTGGACAACAGATTAAAGGTTAGTGTCACAAGAATGTAATTGCACTGCTACTTAAATGCCCCTTATTTTAAGGGAAATTACCAATTTTTGTTGCAACTGCATCTTTGCTTCAAATCCAACTCTCTGCACAAGGTTCTCCATCCTTGTTGGTGCATAATATTTACCTCAGAAATAAAGGGCCACAAAATTAGAGAAAAGATGCCTTCATGTGGCTCCATACATTTACATGGTAAAATATCTTCACCATTTCATCTAATTTGTCACTCTTTTCCAGTACATCAGCTCTGGCACTACTTCTCATACTTAAGCCCTCATAAAGTTTCAAATAGCTACTGTAATAAAGAACACAAGCCACCACCAATAACCCAGCACAAAAATACTTCTGTGTGCTTGAAAATGAGCCTTGTTCCAGAACTGGACTGGCCTGAGATGCAGGAGGGGGAAACAGTCATGGCACAACGGTATTGCACAGTATTGGAGGCTGATTGATTACCTTGTGATCTGATTACCTTTAAACATTGCATTATGATTTCAGGAAGCGTTTATTAGACTACTTTTCCAAAGGCTCCTATTATCTTATAGTGGGTATTTTTTTTTTCTTTGGCTAATATATTTGGGTCTTTGGTATGAAACCAACCTGATTTCTCAAAGAGGAAACTTAATATTCCCCAAATTTTCTAAAATTTTGCTTTTTTGAAGGGGGTACAATCTGTGGAATATAGATGGAGATACTTTTTACGGACACCTGTTTAGGGCAACTAATAAACCTTATTTGAGTCTTTGCCTTGAAATGATACAGTCATTTCAAACACATGCAGATTAAACCTTTATGGTTTTGTGGCTTCTCTCTTAAAGAAGAGTGCCAGGAGGGTTTCTGAAGCATGGCGTGGCAGGTAGGCTTTACTGACATCCATTTGAATGCACTACTCATTACCAGTTTGAGGAATGGGAAGGGCACCCCATATATTATCACTCCTATTTTTATCCATCAGCGCAAGATGATACAATATACTCAATTACATCTGTAAAATTTCCGAGTGAGTTCTTAGTTTTCTATAAATACTAACACCTTCGTTGTAAGTATCTCCTTAATAGCACTTCTTCAGAATGCCACATCCGGGAGGGGAGCGTGTCTTGCTGGATGCACACACAGCTGGGAGGCATGGTGGGAAGTAGTTCCAGCTGGAAGGAGGAAAGGGAAGTTTTTTTAAATTAGGATCAAAGGCTTGGTCTTCTAAATATTTCAGTGCACCTTTAGACATACTTCCGTGGGTAGTACTATTTACCACATTTTCACAGTTGGCACCTGGTATTATGAATTATAACAAATTTGTCACCTTGAAGTAGCTAACTAGGTCTCACACCATGGCCACTCAAAACCTCACAGTGCATTCTGATATGAGCTCAGGATTTTTCTCCTATAAACAAAGGCTTCTGTCCTTGAAGCTAAAAGAATCCCCCTCTGTTGGTAGAAGTCCAGTGCCAAAGACATACAGTGCCAAAGATACAGCTAAACAGGGTGAATTCCGTTTTGCCAGGAGCATCGACACAAATGCAAAGTAGGTAGCTTGATAAATCTGTTTTGCTGTTACGGTTGTAACAACAGTATTAGCAGGAAAACCTTGATAGAACTTTGGGTTTAAAAACCGTTGTTCATGATATTCACCCAGCCTGACTTTATACCTCTATAAGTTAAGCAATTTTCCTAGGCTGCCTCTGGAGAGATGAAGGCACCTACAAAGGTAATTCGTTCCAGATACTTCTCTTAGGATGTGGGATGAATCACTTTCTGGTGTCTTTCTCCATCGGCATTAGGGGGAACCTAGCCAAACTACAGTAGACTACAACACTAACTTCTAGGTGAGTACAGTTAAAGGAGGTAAATTCTGGTCTAAATTCTGCCATTTGGATGGTAGATTTGAAAATGCAAACAGAATGACCTTTAAGGATCTCAGAGGTTCTAGACCTACTGCTTCTTACCTGAAGCTGCTCCCAGAGCTCACCATCCTCTTGGTTCTTCAGGGTATGTGTCTTGGGGCTCTTGGGTCTAGCTAGAGTCTAATCTATGCAGTTCATTAGACAGTAAAGGGTAGTCACTGTTGTTCAATTAGTTTTGTTGCTTTTAAAATATGCAAATTATTAAAGCTCTTATAGAAATATTATATTACTTGTGCAGAACCAAAAAACAAGGCGAAAGCTTAATAACCTTTAGTGATTAATCAAAGCAAGCGTTCTGAATATATAAAACTGCCAGCAGTTTCTCATTATTTCCACAATCTTTTTTCCTTGGTAGAAACAAGAAAAATTACAGGTATCAACTATCCCATCCTGGAAATAAAGCTTTCTCAGCAAAACTCTAAAACATGCCCTTTTGTTCCCTAACCCCATTCATTTTTCATATCAATTTTTAAATTTTATAAGGTCACTTACCCCATAACGGATATTTGCAATGCCTTCTTTGGCAATGTTTTGGTAACATTATTTCACCATTGAGAAGAGACTTTGGATCATCTACTTCACTGTTGAAAAAGCTTGACCATGCAGGTACCTCAAAATATCCAGTATCAGCACATTATGATTTCACTGAAGTCTTACGAGATAGTGGATGTGAAAACATCCTTAGTCTGTCTTCTACACAGAGCTAATAGATTACTGTACTACTTACTTTTATAATCGATTAAATACTAACATTTTTTATCAGTATTGTTTAAAAATATTAATAATGTTAACAAAATAAATGCCCACTGTTATGTGAAAGACTATGCTATTTTCCATGTTGTAAAGTTTGTCACAGGAATGACAATTTTAGCTAGGCCTTTCAACATCTTTAATGGTTTTTATCATTTTACCTACATGACATGTATACCTATAAACATTAATTTAAATAGTAAATAATTTCATGTATGTAACAAACCCTATGGATATTTGGTCTGAGTTTTTTCAGCTACAGACATTCTGACCACAGTAAGTTGAGGCAGATTCAGCTTGTCAACAGAACTGCTTCCATGACTTTGCTTTTGAACCAAGTCTTCTTGAATAACATTGCATAGTTATTGTGCTATCAGGACATTTCCAATAATAACTAAAATATTTAGTTTTTAATGAAGCCTTATAGCAGGCTCAACCTGCTGAATTTTATGGTGGGCCTTTGTAATCCTTAGGGAACAGCACTACTCCGTGTTTCGAAAAGGAGCATTTTCAGGGGCAAAAGCCTCTGGGATGGGGAAGTTTTGCTGTTTGGATAATCAAAGTAAGATGTAGAAATTATGTCTTCAGTGGTATTCAGCCTCTGCTGATTTATGCTTTTCTTGATCAGTGACATATATTGGTCTTCTCATTTCTAAAGATCTGTTCATCAAGGGTTGTCAAGTTGAACCCTCATTTTTATTTATCATTACACTGGATTGCTGTTTGTACAAATCAGGCTTCAAGTTTTTCTTTCTTTTTTTTTAGAGATTTTCATAAGCAGGAAAGAGTATCATATTGTTCTGAGTGACACTGACATGCAAATAAATAACACTGAAACTTGGAAGAGTGTTAATTAGAAATTATTATAACCTGACTGACCTGACTTGGCATTATGGTATCTTGCCAAACTGGCTTTTTATTCTCACACGTGTCTGATTCGTGTTTGTGGTGAGAAGCTAGTGATTTCATGGAATTGTTTGGCTTAATCCTTCTTTCTTTACATTGCAGAGGTTTTATCTGAGGAAGAATAAGTAAAAGCAGAGTGAGGTTCACGGGGTATGCCCTGTGGTGATTACCCCAAATAATATTTGGTCAAGATTTATATTTTAGAGAGTTCAGATAGATGATATATTGTGCCTGTTATTTGTTTACTTAAATTCAATTTACATTGTTTCAAGACTGGCTTACATCTGTGTAACTCTACTGACTTCAGTGCAGTTTTTTTGTAATTCTTCTTGGTGTGAGGTCATAATAGGGTCTGTTGAAACAAATTAGCATTTATTGAAGGACATAATTAATCAACAAGAACATAACACCCAACTTGTTTTGACTTCTGTTCATGTTGCCATCCTCGTCGCTCTGCAGAAGGAGTGCAATTTAGGCATCAGTGAGCGAGGAGGACTGCTGTGTCTAGCTGGGCCGGATTCTCATGTAAAGAGGTCCCTCAGTTAAAAGAAAAGCAGATCTCATCTTTACGTCCGTATGTTCTACATCGACATTAAAAGGCTGTTTCTTAGAGTCTTTGAAGTGAGATGGGTCTAGCACTTGGCCTACTCCTCATTCCAGTTCCCTCAGGGACACTGGACTGTGGGCTGGGGCTGTAGAAGCCGCAGGTCTCCTGCCTTAGCCTGCCTTCCCGGCTGCTTGCCACGCTAATTAGCCGGGGTGGAGCGCCCTGATGACACACCTATACAGCATCTTGTTTTGGAGTTAGCTGGGTAGGAGTGCTGCGCTGAGCTGTGCTGTCACATCCTACCTTTAACCATGGGTTTATATGAATAATAGCTCAGGCAGCTAAACCGAAGTTATTCAGAATATGTAGCACAGGTGATGCAAATACCAAACAAACACTGCGAGACCCTGCTCCGTGGCTAGTACTGCATTCAGTAATTGTCACTGTGGTTCGACACGTGGGGTTGTAAGCAGCCCAGGAGCATTCTCAATATGATGTAACCTCTTTCTATCTCCTGGTTTTCATATTTTTTTGGTAATATTTCAGGAAGAATTCCTGGAGGCTATTTTTCCTGTTTTCTTAGGAAGGCAGGTGGTAGTAGCCACAATCCACGATTACACTGCATTGCATTACTTACAGTATATAAACAGAGTATTTTTAACGTCCATGTACCAGTAACCCCTATTGGCCCAGGTAAGGTGAACCCTACTTCTGTAGATATTTAGTACAAGCATAAATGTCTACCCATGCCCCATTAAGTTTACACTTTAGAAAGAGGAGGCAAAATGGGGAGGTAACATAAACAAAAGAGTTTGAATAGAGGGGATTCCACTGTAGGTTTGTTCTTACCGTTGGCATCAGTTCTTCAAGCTATTGGAAAGGAAGTTATTACTGAGAAGCAATGGGAAGGGAAAAGGGAAGGCAAATAGCAGCACAGTAGCGTGAAGGGAAAGCGCAGAAAGAATACGTTTGAATCAGAGAAGCTTTTGGTCACTGACTTCATAGAAATAATACAATAGTAAGTGGAGAAAAAGTCCATGGTCAAATCACATGAGGACTCAGTCCAAAATTTCCGAATAGGTTGCTGATGCTTGCTGGCAGCTTTTCTCTTCAGCTGGAAGAAAAGAGCCTCTTTTCTCCACAAACCAGAATTAATCTGTAACACTTTTCTCCTCCAACTCAAGTGACTTGTGTTAAGGGAGCAGCTTTCAGACGAGGACCCTGGATCAAGTCCTGTTTGGGTACAGTGGAAGATTTCCAGCTGTATTTTAAAGCACCATTCCCCTCTTGTGTCTGAACTCTTAATTTGCAGTGGGGTCACTCCCAACTTACACTACTGCTAGGACATTAATGGTCTAAATAACTGCACCTGCTATGTTAATGAAAGTGTACATAATAGCTCCAGTAATTTAGAAAATTAGATATTGTGTTGGGGTGGGGAGGGGGAGAGAAGGCTATAAGGGGTGAGAACTTGGTCAAAAGAAATATAGATTTCAGATTGTTTGCTGTATTATTGCCACAGTGCTATCAGTGCTGCTAGTATAAAGCTTTCAGTATTTTACTGGCTGTATTCAGCTTTGCAGTTGAATGTGTTGAGGAGTGGGAGGGCTTTTGAGCAAGGAAAGAGGGAATTGAAATAATGTTAATTGAAACAAAAATCCTTCCTATTTTTTTGGCTGGCAGTGTTTTAGGATTCTGGGATTTTTTTTTTTTTTTTTAATGATCCTTAGCAGAAAATAAGCCATTAGACATCCTTGAATCATGAAATCACAGGAAAACAGGACTGGAAGGGATTTCGAACGATCCTTTCCTTGCTCCAGTCTGCGAGCATGTATACTAATATGACTCCTGATAAATATTTGTCTAACCTGTTTTTGAAATCCTTCACAGCCTCCTCAAGCAATCTGTTCAAGACCTTAACTATGCCTACTGTTAAAAAGCCATTTCTCATGTCTAATCTAAACCTCCCACCTGCAGTTTACACCCATTATTTCTTATCGTGCCATGCTGGGCATGAAGAACAGCTGAATTCTTTTCCTTTCTGCATCCATCTTTTATGTATTAGATAATGCTTACATTCTTCTGAGTGTGCCTTTTTGTGTACATCTGGAATTGGATGAAAATAGGTTAAAGGGAAAAAAAGACGAAAAAAATATAATTCTGGCTGAGACATTTTAGCCAACGAGGCAAGTGTCTGAGATGGAGGAGTTGGAAAACACTGGGCAGGGCAGGACGATTTGCTTAAGGCGATCTGGGGCCCTAAACATAGCACATAAGAGAGAGGCTGATGCCTGCCATGTGTTGCACATCTCTTATGACAGTGTCTGTTTGGCATGTCTGTCTCACCTGCCCATGTCTCAGCCTGCATCTCTCACCCGTCACCTGAACTGTGGCCAGGAAACTGTAGGTGCTTGTGTCAAGCCTGATTTTCAGGGATTAAGTTAGTTCACTGCTTCCATTTTTAGTTCTTTGCATTTCTGAAGTCAGAGATGGGCAAGAAAAAGTAGGGAATGAGAAAATTTCAAGTGTGGCAGCAGCTACAAGTTGCTCAGCTGGTGGGGACAGAGTTAGAATTAGGCCCACACCTCCCCATACAGCTCTCAAATGTTAAAGTCCATTACATGCCAGGAAATACCTTCCTCCTTCCTTCATCACATCTTACGGGTCCTGGCAAAGATCCCCAAAACTCTGTTGTCCAGATGATCTCAAAGATGAGGCCCTGACTGATCTCTGCACCTGCTCCAGACCAGCGTCCCTTAGTGCATGCACTGCAGAGGCTTCCCGAGCATCCTGCAGATACCTTGGTGGCCCCAGGCACCTAGGAGCACACGCCTGCTTGTCCTGACACACTTTGGCTGTCCCCTGTGCCCTCTTCCAGGTGTGCACAGCCGTGCCAGCCCTTCCTGATGGGATTCGTCCAGAGTGTATAGAGTCTACACCGAAGCTTTATAGTTACACCGTTCAAATTACTTAGTGTGGTACTCTGGATAATTGCAAATAATTTACTTGGTCCTGCCTATACTCTGGATTCATGGAGCAGCTCTCCAGTACTCCAGGTGTAAGATATACACGTGGGTGAGTGAAACCAGCCTACCAGATACACTCCTCATCTCATGGGGTCCTTTGTGGGGTTAACACTGGCTTGTCCCTTTGGAGCTGACAACTGAGGACAGACACGGAGCAGTTCACATGATTGAATGCTGTTGTGTGCAGACTTGGATAGGCAGCGATTATACTGGGGTCACATTTTCTCTTCTGTGGTGAAGACCACGAACTTACTTCTAAATTTAAAAACCTCATGAAAACTCACATTCTTCTGCTAGTTGCGTGGTTCTGAGAGCTGGGACCTGGAGCATAGGGCAGTAGTATTACGTGTCCAAACAAAACGTAAGGACTTTCTTCGAGTGAATGTGTTGCTTAAAAAATGGAGAGAATTGATTCTCTTGCCACATCATTTTTGAAAGAGAAAGCCTACGTGAATTATTCCTCAGTGAAGTCTAGAATTGCCTCATTCCACTCCAGCAGTGAAAATACTTCATAAATGTGCAGTATGACAGAATCTTACCTGTAGACTAAATCTGAAAGACAAATCTCCATTTTGCCACGGTTTCTAGAAGAACAGAGTTTGTAGTAACTCCGGCTGATTTTTATTTTTATTGAAGAAACCATTTCCTCATCTTGCAATGGGAATAGCTATTAATAGGGTATAGGAATTGGTGTTTTCTCTGATAACAGGAATCTGTTTTGAAACAAACCTGGAAAAGTCCTCCAAGCGTAGAGTTTACTGTTGATAACTGTGACACCCAGTGGTCATTTAAAGAACCATAAAAACGTAGTACAGAATGACTGCAGTGAACCTCAAGGCTGCACAAACCACTGAGGTTTACACAATAAATGCCTGCTTTTAAGACCAGTACTCTTCTTCTCAGTAATGTGTACAGATAGTAAAAATAAGCTATTTTAGGAGTTGTAAGACTTTCATCCATTTAGTTCATGTTTTACCGTATTTAACAAATACATGTATATTTGTATTTACTTGTACACAGCTTTTAATATCTTGTGAGGCTGAGGTTCCAACTCCGATAAAACACACTGGATGACTGACAGAAACTTACTTTATCGCTATGAAGTATGAAATGGCTTTTAATTCTTGTTGGCGAGAAGCCATCTCAGAAGAAGTCTGGGAGATAAAGGGACCTTGTTTCCCCTCCTTTGTTTGCCACTGACTCATTGTGTGGCTTAGAGCAAATTACTTTTGTGCATGGCTGATAAGTACTTCAGTCAGTACGCTCATAAAGGTGCAAGGTGTAATTAGTATTCGTCTAGGCAGCATTCATCTCAAACCATTTATGCCATAGTCCAGAATGATTAAATTACATGTTGTGTATAATGCGTCATATTTATATTCCAAAGAATAATACAACTTTATGAGCTGTGCTTTATTATAGAGCACCGGATACAGATTTAGTCCCATATACCTGGTAAATGAGAAATTCAATTCTATTGTTTATGGATCACTGACCATAAAATATTTACTCTTAGCGGCACATTTTACATAAAGGAATACCACCAAAATTCGTAATATGTAATTGCAGTGGACCAAGCAGCACATGCCCATTATATATATATCTTACATCTATTGTTTGGGAATGTCTCATGGAAATACCAAAGCTTTTTCTTACAGGTAGGAAGAGTTACACAGCAAAAGGAGCAACATCAGAAGGCATCCAGCTATAAAATAGGAGATTAGTCGTAGCTGCAAAGTCAGTTACTGCCTAAGGCCTCTTCTTGGTTGCATTAGCCCTGTCTATACTGCGTGCCTCAGGAGTGCTCTTCAGCTCCCTGAGCGCGTGCGCCCTGTCTGCAGCCAGGATTGGGATGATGGCTGGTTTCCCACCATTTATTCATCTCTAACCTACCCAGTTTCCAGGCAGGGAAACGGCAGCCGGAAAGGGAGCAATGAGACTTTCAAGACAAAAATGCGCACGCACACGCGCTGAAAGGCTGCGTTGCAGCATTACTTTCCAAGAACGTCAATATTACCTTTTTCACACTTTTTTTATGACCATCAATGTTTCGCATTTAATAGGATCACATGAAAGGAAATATTTAATTGTCATAACCAAAATGCTTAAGTACTGAGCTCAAGATAAAAATACCTTACAACAAGTGCACATGTTGGAGCTAAATTGGTCCATCATGAAAAATACAGAATTTTTATGTAATTACTTGGGTTCCTGTAACATTTATTTGTCCTGGTTTCAGACCCTACTGTCCCTATCTTTACAAGGACACAAAGAAAAAGTTAATCCCTGTTCTCAAGAGCTTACAGTCTAAAGATAACCACAGGTAACAATAGAAGGAAACAGAAGAGTGCACTCAAAGAAAATTAAAGAATGCTCATAAATTGTATTGTTGACTATACAGACTAATAGATTCTCACCTGGTGTTCTTCACTGCAGTGTGAAGAGTGGTTTTGTCTCTCAGCTTCTGGTAAGTATTCCATATAGTGTTGTTCTAGCATAAGAATATATACTGGTGCTTACTGATATAATAACATATGTATGCATTTGGCATAATTCTAGTTCAGTCTCTGGAAGGAGACCGTGAAAGGATCTTTTGCTCTTTAAAGTAGCCCTGAAATATGGATATTTCCTACAGAAATTTGTTTTTGCTTAGTGTCCCTTCACTGTTTATTCTATATGTGAATTACATCTATGACCTCTGGGTCATAGATGCCTGCTCTTGTTTGTTTGTTTGTTGTTTTTGTTTGTGTGTTGTTGGTTTTTTTTGTATTACATATAGCTCATTTCAATCCTCCCACCTGGGTGGTTTGTTGTTGTTGCTTCTTAGCCTTAGAAAGTTTGATTTTAGTCCTCACAGACTGGACAAATCATGTTAGAAACCAGTTTGTCTTCTACTTCGTTTATAGCATTTTTGCTAGCCAGCATAAACAAAGGCTCAGGCAACCTGCCATCCTATTCTAGACAGGATGTCTAACAAGTGTACTAACTGCAAGACTTATTGTTTATATTGTGGACTGAGTTTGGGTTTTTTGCTGCCCAGTTCTGTATTCTTTATTCCAAAAGTGTTTTCTTATCCTCCTGTGAGGAGAAAGCCACAACTCACATCATTGTGCAAATCTGCATTTTTAGATAAAAGAAGATCCGGATATGGGCTAGCTGGAAGAAATGTGTTCCAATACTTGAATTATAGGAAAAAGAGTATGCTGAGAGAAGAAAGAAGTCTGACATGTATGTTGATATTTGCCTCTGTTTATGTGTTGTGAAGAGCATGCTTGGAAGAGCATGAGTAGTGATGTATTTCATCCCTTCTTACACCATGGGCATGCACTGGAAGAGACTCGCATGGTAATTGTTATTAATTGCTGTGATGCAGCACACCAGTGGCTCATGAAGTCTCTGATGTCTCGCTGAAACCAAATGTTTCAGATACAGACATAAATATCATAAAGTACAGTTTTTCCAATAAAGCTACACCCCTACTGATTAGCTGGTGCCCTGAGGTTTAGCGATAATAAGACTTTCTGACTTAAACCTCCACACTCATCCTTCTTTTCACACCACCCTTCTGTGACAAACCAGCTCTGCCAGCGCTCAGGTTCATTTCAACAGTTAAAAATTAGCTCCTCGCTCTCAAGAGCATCGAGGCCTGGCTCTTTGCAAGTGGCATCTGCTGACAGGCACATTATTTTATGAATTTCATGGATTAAAAAAAAAAAAAAGGTGAAAGAAGAGTTTAGGACTGAAAAAAGAGCAAGAAGGAGCTGCAGGAGCAGCCTCAGAGCCTGGGAGCAGAGTGAGCCGCAGTCCTCTGCCTGGAGATCAAAACAAGGGGATCCACCCTCATAATCTTCTTCTTGCACAACCCCTGCCATGGCTGTGTGTGAATGTGTTTCACCCTGAAAAGAGGTAAAAAGAGGACAGACCACTGACTTATGCAACGGTCAGAGGCGATAGAAGTGAAGTTTTAGACTCAGCCCCTGCAGCCAGTACACTGAGTAAAATAACAAGTATAAAGGATGTAAGCAAGCAAGTTGATTGTGTATCAGGGCGCAACATGTAATAATTAGCGGGCTAAACTCCTGCCTTCTGGTGTTTTGAATGCTGAGGTATAAAAATAAAACATGTGAAATACAAAATAGGATTTCTGGATGGTGGGAGTGCGCAAGATGTTTTAAAGGATGTTTGTTTAAGTACTGCTACGGCAGATGTAACACAGATCATGCCATCTCACGAAGTCACAGGAGTTCAAGAGTTCAAAATGGCCATTTAGGACATGTGTATATAAATAAGTGTCAGAAAAGCTGGATAAATTCTTTTCTCTTGAAGTTGAAAAATCTTCTCAGACCCTACAATGACAGAAATTTCATCTTGTTCACCAGGAAGCCTTTCCAGAACAGTCAGTGACTCGCAGTTTCAATGTCAGTCCTAAAAGCTTTCCAACACGAGGAGAATCTGAAATGATGAAGGCATACTCCGCCGCACGTCTGTTTGAAGTACAGCACAACACCATCTTGGCACCAGTGTTTTCAGGAATACAGGCACCGGTCTCAGTCTTGAAATGCCCCTCTTGCAGCAAGACAGGACTGTTGTTCTCTGTGGAGTTTTTATGGTGTGTTTTTTCATCTCCAAGCACAGATACGAAAGGGAGGAAGTAACTGACTGACCGTTTTATTGCTGTGACTGCTGAACAAAGGCCCTTTAAAAAAAAAATCATTGAGAATAAACAGACAAAATGATCAGTTGTTAGTGTACTGTTGATTGACAGTAGAAAATGACTTAAACTGTCATTCTTCCTCAGAAAGTCCATCTGCTACACTGCAGAGGTTCAGATGGGACACTGTAGCTTTGCTTCATCATCACTTATATTGTGTAGTATTCCAGGAGAAGTAGAGGGAAGGGGCAAGAAACCAATGGCGAAATTAAAGAAAAGTCTGGGATATAAAATCTCAGCCATTGATTATACCAGGATTTCAACCCAGCCATGCTGGAAATGTGCTGTCTAACTTTGGACAGGCTGTTAACACCTGTTGGCAGCACCTCACACCCTTATTTAATTTAGGTCAGAAGTTTCATGATTAACTTAAGCCAATCTAAGACTGTACTGCTGCCAAAAGGGACATTCCTCCCCCTTCTTTCATCAGACAAGGCACCCACATGACCATACAGTAAACTCATCCAAATGAAAACGAGCCCTGGCAACAACAACAACAACATTAAAAAAAAAAAAAAGGAGATTAGTTTTTAATTGAGTCTGGAAGTTAAGCAAGCCCTGTGTGCTGCCAGACGGTTGCTGGTGCTATTGAAATGGATGGACTGGGAATGAGCAGCTAGAGGGAGGGAGAGGTTAGACAACCACCCTTGGTGCGGTGGGATTCAGTGGGTGAGTCTTATTTCAAGGGGATGCCGCATCTACTGTAGCATGCAGCGTGGCTTGAGTTTGGCTCTGTAGAAACAGGCTGTGCTGCTGTCCCAACAGCCACACGGTGTGCATCAGAGTGGGTTTACTTCGAGTTAACTCTAGGGTTGTCCCTTGCAGGAGGTGGGCATATTGAGTGGGATCCCGGAGCACGTCTTCCAGTTCAGTTGACAGAAAAGCTGACACAGGCGCACCCCGCGTGTACCTATGGATACTGCTGGTATTAATATTTCTTGAGATCTCTAGATGCTACCATAATACAGAAGTATTCAGAATCTATTTAAACTCTCTGGGGGTGAAAGGCAGGAATGTAGCAGACCCAGAGTTGAGCAAGGAAAGAGAGACATGAGATTTCATGTGTTTTGAGCCCCAGAGCACACTGAGTCGTTTCTGTGGTCCTGCTCTCAAGCAATGGACTGTGCCAAGACCAAAGCTCAGGTCTCCCTGCGGTTCCCTTTGGTGACGGTGCATTTGATGCTTTTCCCTGTCTGTGTTCGCTGCTGTACCAACACACAGCTCTGCTGTTCTCAGCCCCAGGATGCTGTCCACCAGCACAGCCTGTGGACTCACACTCAAGTGTGTCTGTTTGAGTGGGGTCCTTAACCTGCCCTTTAGGGGTGTTTTGTACAGTTCGGTGCATGTAGCCCTTTCTTCACACCAAGTTTTTCATCGGTCACTTTGGCAGGAAAGGAAAAGACAGCAGGGGGCACCAAATCTGCAGAATTCTGTCAGAATGACAGCTCCTGGACCAGGCTCATAAAATTGGTATTATTATGCATACACTCAAATTAACACCTAGAATTTCTTTCCAGCACTGATATTTTCTAAGATACTCCTTTGCTCCTCAGGAGCTACAGTGGTGAAAGTGAGAGTCTAACACAAATTTAGAAATCTGAGCCAAGTAGCAGATCTTTCTCCTGCCAATTGTCATCCCACCCCCTTCCCCGCTTGGTGCTGTAGGCTCCAGAGCTCGTGCCCAGAAAGATGCTCTAACACTAAATTCAGAAAGGCCTTTGTCTTGGCAGGGCTGGGATAACGGAAGGCTTTGCCTTTCAGTCCCAAAATGTGCTGGTATCAACACTGTGAAAAGATTTTGTGCTGAAATTAGTGTTGGACTTTATAAAGAACTTAACCTCTCAATGGCCATGCAAAACGTTTTCAAGCCTAGAATAAGTGATGTAGCTTAACTCTGCCTCTGTTCTTTTGCAGAAGCTGGAGCTCACCTTTTGTACACCTAATTTTTTAATTAAAAAATCCTCTGCAAAATAAAAAAACCCCACAAAATATACTCTCTCATGGTTTTTTGAGTCATGGTTTAAATGTAGTCTGTGAGGTATGGATCTGATTTGAAAGCCTTCTTCATATGAACAGTTCACACTCATGGAACAGCTGTGGGTACACTCAAAAGAGTAAAACCTATTACTTGTATATATAACACATGTATTATTTGTATTTTGGAAGTGCTTCAGGATTGGATCCTTATTTGGTAACATATAAAGACAAGTAACATTGGCAGACACTTTGAGAAATCTATTAATTGGGAACTACTAGCAGTGTGTTTCTGTTACAGCCAAGGACCGGGAAGAAACACGTTCAAACCTTTGCTGAGATGTTCACCACAGGAATTTTTCCTTCCCTCCATGGCCAGTCCTTAATTGATATTATTCTAAATTTACAGTCGCTTTCTTTGAAAAATCAGGCCATAGAGAGAGCTAATGAGACAGAAAAGACAGTCATGCAACTAAGGTGAAAGCCTAGGACTGAGACATGACTGCTCATTCTGTGGCTTTTGGTAAGTCATTTTGGGGTCAGATTCATAAAACCATGTAGTTATTTGAATGGTAAGTTCAGCTGGTTAGGTGCATGCCTAAGTAAGTAGTGCTTCCAGGCTTATTTATCTACTTTAAATGTAATCACTCATTGGATCAAACAGGTAAACAACACACCTACAAAGCCTTCCAGAACAGCGTGTTCTTACAGGTAATTGCTATGGTTTCAGACAGCAGGAAAGTAATGACTTGTTATCAAACAACCAAAACTCAGATGATAGCAGCTGCACATGTGCATATTAACAGCTCTGTAACTAACAATGCCTGTCGTGCTCTGCACTGAACTGACGGCACGTACTCAGCTGATCTGTGCGTGTACAGTCAGTCCAATATATTTAGATTCAGTGACACCGGCAGATCTGAATTGTTAAAAGCGGAACCTAGAAATAACGAATGCTTTTCTCCAAGGAGATAAATCATCACTGGAATGCTTTTCATGATTGGTTTACTGAGTCTTATCACAGCATTTTCTCTTGGGGTTCATGAATCTTTTATTTTTGACTGTGCAGTTTCACAGATTCACTGGCCTTACAGCATTATTGTGAAGAGAAGCACGTTAAATACTGGGAAGAGTACGGATACCGCTGTAATGGGGATTGCATAAATACCTAGTGTAAATAAACTCTACGTTCCCATTGATTTCTTTAGAGAAAGTTCACAGCCTTGAACTTTTAACTTCATTTGTCCTACTCACAATAGCAGGCTAAAATAATGATTTCAAAACCGTGCTTTACAGTCGCCTGTCAAGAACTGTGTAAGACTCTTGATAACAGACCTGGGTTGTTCCTTAATCAGCTGGAGGGTTGCTGTGTTTCTTCTGTCTCTGTAGCCCTGAGCCTGGGAGCTTCAACCTTGTCAGCTTGAAGTTCAAGAAACTGGGGCCTTTCCCACCTGTGATCTACTTCATTCCTTTCTGTGGCATGCTAGGAATAAAGTTAGGAAATAAAATAAAGTTAGGAAACCTGTAAAACAAACTGGCTGCTCCCCATGCCCAGTAGCAGTGGATCCTAGAATCACAGTTGCGGAATGGCTGAGGTCGGAAGAGGCATATAGAGGTCATCTGGTGAAACCTCCCACTTAAGCAGGATCACCTAAAACAGGCTGCCTGGACAGGTTTTGAATACCTCCAAGGAGGGAGACTCCACAACCTCTCTTGGAAACTTGTGCCAGTACTCAGCCACCGTAACAGTAAAAAAGTATTTTCTGATGGTCAGAGGGAACCTCCTGCATTTCAGTTTGGGCCCACTGACTCCTGTCCTGTGTTCAGACACTCAAGAAGAGCCTGGCTCCATCCTCTTTTCACCCTCCCTTCAGGTATTTATACACGTTGATATGATTCCCATGAACCTTCTCTTGACTCAATAGTCCCCGTTCTCCCAGCCTTTCCTCATATGAGAGATGCTCCAGTCCCTTAATCATCTTCATGGCCCCTTGCTGGACTCTCTCCAGGATGCCCCCATCTCTCTTGTACTGAGGAGCCCAGAACTGGATACGAAATACAACTCACAGGATAACTAGACCTTCCCTTTTTTAACAATTTGAGACATTTCTTCCTTCCCCACGCTTCCCTTGCAGCCTGCCTTCTGGGGGCTAAGTCACTTGTCCTCCAAGACCATAGGCAAACCTGATTTTCGCAACCAGGTCGTTCTTTGCTGGAGAATGGTACAACTGGTGGTTGGTGGATGTAGATTTGTCAAAACTTCAAGCAGACAAATAGACAAGAAATCTGAAGATTTCCTTAGGCATTTCTTCACCAGACAGGTCACTACCTTGCACTGCTTACAGTTGCTGCAAGGTCAGTCCCTGTCCTAATCCTCTCCTATCCCAGCCATATCTCATCTTCTGTACTTCCCACACCTCTCCCACTTCTTGCTGTCTTGCCCATTCATAATATAATACCTAGCAGACATAAAATAGCAGAATAAAAAATGACTGTAAACAGAGCAAAGCTGGCCACATCTAGGCTTTTTTTTTTTTCAGACTTCATGTACGTTGAGTAAGTCCTCAGAGATTTACAGTTTTAACTATTCTCAGTTATTGTTTGCCATGAAAGTTTCCTATACCTGGAATGAAACCTGAAGATAAGTAACAGAAGTCACTCAATTGAGCTCTCACTAAGCAAAAAACTGACATAGTTTGTGAGCTCTGAAGTATCAAACAGAGCAGTTATTTCTACATGTGCTTGTGCAGTTCAGCTGCCTGCTATAATGTTAAATTTTAAGGCTGTACTTTGCCCTGCTGTTTGTTTACTCCACTGCCTTTCCCTGCTTCTGCACAGCACTTAACAATTGCAGAGAAATTAGCATTTCTCCTTCTGCTTGCTCTAGTATGATCCTCCACACAGACTCACCCAAAAGGCTGGTAGTGGGGTTTAATCTTCTTTCTGAAATTTAGCTACCCCATCCATCAGATATAGTACCAAAAGAAGCAGTCTCAATATTGGGGCTTAAAAAAAATCTACTTTCTTTTTTTAGGAAGTAGGTAGAAATTTTTAAAATGGGTTCAGATACTGTGTTTCCCTAAGTCTCAGGAAACCTTTTGAAGAGGCTTTAATAAAAGCTAAGAGATCATTTGGCCCTGAAAATCATCAGATGATCAGAGGGATGGAACCTCTCCTGTGGGGACAGGCTGAGAGAGCTGGGCTTGTTCAGCCTGGAGAAGAGAAGGCTCCGGGCAGACCTCACTGTGGCCTTTCAATAGTTAAAGGGGTCTTATAAGAACGATGGGGATAGATTTTTTCCCAACACCTGTAATAACAGTACAAGGGGCAATGGTTTTAAACTGAAAGCGGAGAGATTTATATTAGATATCAGGAAGAAATTCTTCCCGGAGAGGGTGGTGAGGCACTGGGACAGGTTGCCCAGAGAAGCTGTGGGTGCCCCATCCCTGGAGTGTCCAAGGCCAGGCTGGATGAGGCTTTGAGCAACCTGGTCTAGTGGAGGGTGTCCCTGCCCATGGCAGGGGGGTTGGAACTGGATGGTCTGTAAGGGCCCTTCCAACCCAAACCATTCTGTGATTCTATGATTTAGAATATGCGTTAGGTAGGGTAATGAGTCTCTGGTTCCTAATTTATAACCAAAGTCTAGTTAACCATCCAGTCTTAGACCTCAGATGCAGTGTGCATCAAAGTCTGTGGGAATATACCTTCTGTAAACTGTTATTTTTCAGTAAAAAGTAAATTGAGGAAATAGGACTAAGTAATTGCATTACTTGGGGTTTTCTGGATTAAATAGACCACCTAACATACAGATCTTGAATATCTTTCTTTGTTACATTTGCCGTCACAATTGGACATTAAAGAGATAACACTGAATGTAATTAACAGAAGTGATGTAATGTGTTCTCCTCTTCTTGCTTTTATTTTGCAGGTGCAGACAAAGAGTTTTGATTTTTCTAAGCACATTCTGGTTTGAAATCTACACAATAATCTGAATCTATTATAATATTATGTTCATACATCCATCTCTTTTAACAGTTCTTTCATTTGGGAAAAAAAAATATTTGTTCTCCTATCTGAGTATGAGAAATCTATATTCACTGAGAACTCCAAAATATTTATAACCATCCATAAAGCCATTTTGAAAATAGCTCTTCAAAAATTCCTTCACAGAAGTCTCCTGGCCTGCTGTTCAACCTGAGAATGATTCCCACCGTAATGTGGTTGCTGCATATTTCATTGGTTAATGGTACTGTGCATCCTTCTGTTGGAGATTGTCACAGCAGAGTTTGTGTGAGAGGAGAGGAGAGGAGAGGAGAGGAGAGGAGAGGAGAGGAGAGGAGAGGAGAGGAGAGGAGAGGAGAGGAGAGGAGAGGAGAGGAGAGGAGAGGAGAGGAGAGGAGAGGAGAGGAGAGGAGAGGAGAGTTGGAAGGGACTGACAATGATCATCTAGTCCAACTGCCTGAGAGCACTTCAGGGCTGACCAAAAGTGAAAGCATTTTGTCAAGGGCATTGTCCAAATGTCTCTTCAACAGTGACAGGCTTGGTTGCATCAATCACTTCTCTAGGATAAGCCAACAGGTTTTTCCCTTACTCATTTAACTTAATTAAAACAAAATAGAACATTCTGTCTCTGATTTGAAATATTTTAAAATCATAGACAATAGGGTGGGAAGTCACACCAAAATGCCATTGAGTTAACTGCCTGACAAAAAGCCAACTCAAATACTTCTTGACATGGGTTTATGTAAACTGCTCTTAAAGTATTCCAGTTCATGGAATTGGTCTCTGTGGGCACATCTGTTCCATAACTTCATTGTCTTCACCAGCAGAAAAGTCTTTCTAATTTCTAACTTAAATCACTTTTTGTAATTTAATACCATTACATTTTATTCTATCTGTAGTGAGCAAAGAACATTATATTCTAATTCCATGCTCATTATATTCTATTTCCACGCTCACTATGCCTTTACATATTTGAAGACTGTTTTCATGCAGGTCTTCAGAGTTGTCTTTAGGTGAAAAGAGCTCAATTCTTTCTGCCTTATCTTAGAGGCCATGTGTTTTACATCTCTGATATCTCCTGAATTATCTCCAACTGGTGTACATAGTTTTCACAAATGTAATGTCCCAAAATTTCCTTACTTCAAATCTTCAGCGCTGTATTTTTGCTTATGTATCCCCCTACAATGTTTTCTGGTTTCACTCCAGATCGATAACTATTGACTCACGTTCAGTTTGTTATTAAACATGCAGCTATTTTTCTGACAGCTGCTGTCTGATTGTTCCCACTCTTAATATTGTATATTTAATTATTCCTACCTAAATGCAGAACTTCTCAGTTTTCTTTGACGAGTTGCATATACTTTTCACATTGATTCCTTAACTTGTTGTGACGATTCTCAATTTGCATCCTACCCTTTCACAGGCAGCTAGGGGATCCTCTGCAGCTGATGGCTGAATGGTGTTTAATAATACCCTCTACTGCGTTATCCAAAACATTAATGGAAGTTTTGACTAGTGCTAGACCTGAGGTAGAATCCTACACAATCCCGTGCGCAAAATCCTTCCACTTTGACAGTGAATCATGAACAGCAGAACCAGCTGCATTTTCCCAACACAATGTTATGTAAAAATGTCAGCCAAACCATGCTTCCTTAACATATGTTTGAAAATGTCATGTGAAACAGTCTCAAAATCTAAGAGTTAGGATATAAGGCTTTAATTGCTCTTTCCTTTTCCCAAGGTCTGGTACTTTGTTATAGAAAGAATTTTGTTTCATTTGATATAATTTTACCTTGATTCACCATTGGTCCTTGCTATTTTTTTCTTGCTCTCTTCTAGGTACTTGTTTAATTTAAATTAACAGAAAAACAATGTAATAATTAATGAAACGTGCCAAAATGTTTATCATTCCCTAGCTATTCTATTTTCTGAAAATGACCTTGGTTTTTACCAGTCTTCTGGAACCTCATCTGCCTTTCAGGATTTCTAAATAGGCAGTCAGTCTGATATTATAGCACCTTTCAAAATATAAACCACACTGGAAATGTGTGCCAGTCTCCTTAGACAAACTGGCTTTCCTGTAGGGACATAGCCTGGATATCTCAGACTGTCTCATGATGTTCTGTAGTATTCAATGAACATTTTTATTGCTGTCAAAGATAGTAAAATATGGTTGTTATTACTGGGAAAAAGCACATTTTCACAATGCATATAGATACCATAAAACATGTATATTGAAGCAGAAACTTATTTAAGAAGTTGCATAGACAGAAGGGTGAATATGCTAAGGAAGTTAACAAAAAGAGACTGTGCATAAAATGAGTTCATAACACTGTGGTTGGTGCGGCTTTGGACCGAAATGCAGTGAGACAATTGCTCTCAGTTTATCTGGAGACTCCCTCCAGTTTTGTTTCACACCTTATCTAGGAATTCAAACAGGCTGAATACATCTTACCTTGCAGCACAGTTAAATTACTGTTTCTATGACTCAAGCTCCTAAGCTGAAAGTTGTCTTCTTAAAGAAGACCTTGGCTGTGTAGTGGAAATAATGGAAGATGCCATGCAGTATTCATGCACTTCTGTAGCTAACAGAGGCAAGATTTTTATTTTTACTTCTTAGAAGCCAACAAGTCCATTTCATTCATTTTAACTCGCTCTGTCTGGTTTTTAAGGAATCAAAGTGAGACTATGTTGCTAAACATGTAAATAAATATACTCAGTTTAAAGCAAGTCTCAGCACTCTCTGTCTTTGGCAGAACACTGTTAAATTGCATCTTAAAAAAACCCAGTATGACCCTTTGGACAGATGGTGAGGGGTTTATGAGCTTATTTTTACTAAGTTCTGAGAAAGTTCCACACTTGTTAAGAAAGAATATTGATAAATACAATCAAAGGATGATTTAGTTTCCCAACTAAGTAATGTGTTTGGGTTGAATTCAGACCTGGCAGCCCTGCAGGATGAAATAAGCCACGTACGATGATTTTGGAATAGGTAAAGGAATAGATGCTCCCCAGTGCAGTTTCTGAGTGTTAGCGTGGAGTTAGCATTTGTTGGAGCCCAAGAGTAATTAAGTCTTTGTTCCTCTGCGCTTGCACCGAGGTGATTAGAAAGGGAATCTCGTTGTGCTTGGTACACTTCTGAGTTTTGCAAGGCAGACACTTTCCTAGTAAGAACTGCATCTGCTTATTTCAGACAGGTCGGTGAACAACCATCAGAGGACAATTTCTCTCGGCTGCTGTGTCAGGCTCAATGCAGCTCCGCTACCCCAGCTGCGCAGGTGAGCAGGTAGCTGTTAGGCATATCAAGCTGTTTACTAAGCTCGTTTGCAATAATTTTACCTTCTTCCTTGGGATGCACTAGAAACAGTCCCTCCTCTTCAAGGTGATAATGAACTTGGTAATGCCATTTGTGGACATAGATCATCTTAATTCATTTGCCCAGTGACTTTTGTCACTTTTGTGATAGATTATTTTTTTTTTTGCTGGAGACAGTTCAGTGCTAAAGACAAAATAGCTTACTGTACTTTCAAAGCAAGATTACTTTCTTCTAGCAAGACAGAGTGGCCATAGTGGGAATTAAGGCAGCTAACTGCAGTGCTTGGAAATTTACACCCTAATTATCACAAATTAGCTTCTCTATCTGGGCCAGAACAAATATATGAAGAATACTCAGGGGGCTGTCCAGTGGGTTACCTTTCCTGCAGTATGACCTCCACTGAATGCATGTGTTTTGTCTGCTCATATTCAGAGCATCACGATGGAAAACCCTGCTGCAGCTGAAAGCAGCAAAAAGGGTTTCTGATTTTCAGTTGTCCGGATGTTCAAAGTACCTCTTGTAAGGCAGCATCCATACACACATGGTGCTGACAACAGGAGCTGGTAGATCATTAACGTGAATTGGAAATGCCATGCTGCTAAAATGTCATCTGCTTCCATTTCAAACCTGAGTCTGCCAATGTGGCTAGCTCTGCTTAACTGAATGGTTTTGCTGATGTTAATTGTTTCAGTGGGTAAGGAATTATTAAATGAATGCTTCAAAAGCCCCAAATAACCCCCCACCTAAATACTTGCTGAAAATATTTTTCTTCTAGATAACCAGGTCCACAAAGAAAACCTGCCTGGAGTCAGTTTGATTTCGTGAGTTACCTCAATTGCAAATACCAAAGCAAACTCTTAAAATAGGTGTTAGGAAAAAAAACAAAAAAAAGTTCATTCCTATTATGTGCTGTTTCACATCAGTTTATAGTTCAACAATTTATGTAACCCAGTCAGCAAGAAGCATATATAGCATCTACCCCTGTGAATCAATTAGCTGGCTGATGTCAAGGCAATTACATTAATATAGGGCTGTTGCAGGTTCAAGGAGAAGAGAGCTTAGTTTCTCTACAGCAGAACTAAATGCCTTGAACTGAGAAACAGATTTGTGTGTGTGTGCACAGTACTTGTGAGTCATGAGAGTTTCTTAAAGGCTGCTTAACTTTCTGAAGTTGACATGAGTCACTGTTCTCTTCCCAGGTAATGACTAGTCAAGATCACATTTAGCTCTTCCATTTCCCTGTAATTTCGGAAACTTGTATTTCATTGATCTTCCACTGAACAACTGCTTCAGAGTCCTGAGTGACAAGTAAAGTCTTTAAGAAATAACACAAGAGAGCTCCATTTGGAGAGCATGATGACTAGAGCTGGCACCTACTACTGCTCAGCCACTTCTGTCTCAGAAATAAAAGTGACAATTGGTTTAACAAAAGGAAGCATACCTTCTCCTTACTGAGTAATGTAGGTACAAAACATACAGGACTTGGAAAAGGCAATTATGAATAACAGAGATGTCATATGAACTTCCAAAAATAAGCCCAACAAGGGCAGAATTTTAATGCACTACATCACAATCAATGTTTCTCCTAGCTGTTCCTAGAGCCAGAGTATTTCAGATGGCATTCTAAATATTTACTAAAGATCTAGACCCAAACTTCCATTGTACGAACCTTGTGGTCTAGGCAAGTTTATTTAGACTTTTCAGGATAACAGAAAGAAAAAGAAGACAGAACCCAAATGAAGATGATATATTTGCGGTATAAAATGTGCTAGAACCTCCAGCCAGGATATCAAACCTTGCCTGTTCTCTTCTTCATAAAAGATGGGTAAATTGCAGAGAATCACCTTGTCTTGCTGGTTCAGCTTCAGACTAGAAGTGTTTTATATGATGTTAAACCCAGGATGGCTAATGCATTAAAGGTTTATATTTAGAATAGAAATGATCTTTCAGCACAGCATTCTCATGAGGCTTCTTGCTAAACATGTTCCCACTCCTCCATTGCCACCTCCAACCTTTTCTGCTGGTATTTTTCCAATTCACAATATGAATTCTTCAGTTCTTGTTGTCAAATGCTAAAATAATTTTTATGAGGGACTTCAGCTGAACTGACTAGAAATTCTGATACAGAGTGCTACAATCACTGGTCTACCTCCTACAGTTAAAAATATCCCTATTTATGGGGGTTTAGTTTTCTCTCTTGTATAACAAGAGAAATAGGTTTCAAAATTACAAATGCTTAGGGGATCAGTTTGGACAATCTTTAAATTCATCATTTGATAGAGTTCTGTTATCGATATGCAAACAATACAACTTGTGGGGTTTAGGCAATTGATTTTCTTTTTTAAACATAGATCGTGATGCTTTGAACAGTAAAACTTGATACTAATTTAGCAGAGGCAGAGGACAAGGAGGCGGGATTATACAGGTTCTGAGCTGATGGCAACCAGTCCATTTGTACTGTCAGTACAGTACGTAGAATCAGAGAGTCACAGAAGGGTTTAGGTTGGAAGGGCCCTTACAGACCATCCAGTTCCAACCCCCTGCCATGGGCAGGGACACCCTCCACTAGACCAGGTTGCTCAAAGCCTCATCTAGCCTGGCCTTGAACACTTCCAGGGATGGGGCATCCACAGCTTCTCCGGGCAACCTGTTCCAGTGTTTCACCACCCTCTCCGGGAAGAATTTTTTCCACTCTAAGTCTCCCTGCTTTCAATTTAAACCCGTTACCCCTTGTCCTGTTGCTACAGACCCTTGCAAAAGTCCCCCCAGCTTCCTTGTAGCCCCTTCAGGTACTGGAAGGTGCTATAAGGTCTCCCTGGAGCCTTCTTTTCTCCAGGCTGAACAAGCCCAACTCTCTCAGCCTGTCCCCATAGGAGAGGTGGTACGTGCTGCTGTCCATGCATAGCCTCTCCTTCCTTCCACATCACAGATGTACCCACCTCTCATAAAACTCCATCAAAAGTCAAAACACTTTTTCTGAATAAATACAGCCATAATTTAATGTTTATGTATTCATTAGTCAACACTGTTACTTATGCAGACCATATTGTCACTATTCATTTATGTGTGCAAGTTAAAAATGACTAAGACCATTTTTTCAGTTAGAACACATTTGTCAGTTTGGTGAAATACGGACATTTTTCTAAACTATAGCAAAGACACCAGGCCTTGGTTTACTGCACCAGATTGTTGTTTTCTGGACGGCAGGGATGAGCATTCAGTAGCAGTCTCGGTAGAAAGAGATAAAGAAGAAGAGCATTTGATTTAATATGAGAAAATTTAATCATCTTCTGAGAAGGAGAACTGTTGAAGGTCATGATGTATTTGACTTTGTTCTGGCTTCTCTGTGCGGAGGGATGGAGCCATAAGGTGTGATCTGAAACAGCCTGCAATGGGTGGGAGCAACCAGCAGGGCTTGTAGATTACCAAAATGTTTCAGGTTTTTCCCTCCAGAGGGTGGGAAAAAAAATGAAACACCATTGAAAACAGAAGCATTTGGCCCAAAATGTTATTTCAGTGTTTGGACAAATGCGTATCTTATGCAAATTGTCTTATTAGCATAATTAGCTCTGCAGGATCTTCAGTGAATGATGAAGGATTTCTCATAGGTTACTTATTTAGAACATTTATTACTCCTTTTTCATTCCTTTGATGGAATTCAGTTATTCAGAATTGATAAAGTTGGAGCCCAACTCTCTACCCTGCACAGACCTAAACTCAATTCCTTCTTAGCAGGATTAACCAATGTTAGCAAGAATCACTTGTATAAACTTTCCATGTCTTCATTAGAAGTAAAACAGGTAATGTCAAAGGCAATTAAGACCATTCCAGATATTCAGTGTTAAGAACTTACTTCCTATTCCCCATATGGGGTCCCATTTTTATGTTGGGCTTCCTCTCCAGACTAAAGGTCCTGAACAGTTCATAAAAATGTTCATAGAAGAAAAAGTAGACATCTTATTTTGCCAATGCTGAAAACCTTATTACTACTTTATGGCAGGCTCTTGCCTTCTCCATGTTTTGGAAGGACTTTGTATGTGGAAGGACGTAACTTCTGTAAGATGAACATGACTTCTGCTGTTGCCATGAATAATTATGGTCTTTGGCTAATTTTAATCCTTCTGAAAATTTCACACATAGTTATTAGAAATCTGTTGGAATTAAGTAAATTCTCCCCCCATTCCATTTCACTGGTTGTGCTTTAAAGCAGAACTTCCCCTGCAATTGCTATTTCCACTTGCTTTTGGTAAGCTGTCCTGGAGCCAGCGAACAGATCCTGTCTTTCTGAAGTGCTTAGTATCCTGTCAGATAGTTCATCACTGGTGAGGAAGAAGTCTTAATGGACTCCCAGGAGAGAAAAGCAGAATTTGGAGCAGGGGAGGAAGTTGGAGGCAGTGGATGGACCAGACTGAGACTATGGACTAGCAAGAAGATAAGGAAAAGACAGACTAGTGGGCAAGAGCTATGTGGCAGTGGGGAGAGAAGGCTGGAGGAATAGAGCAGAACGGCATAGCTTAGGAAAGAAAAGGTGCAGTGAGATCTGTGTGCACAAATTCGCTCCACCAACCCTGCAGATAATGGAAAAAGTCCCAGGTTCACTGTGCTCACTCTTCTATTTGCTTACAAATTAGTGACACAAACAGTCAGAATGTGTATCGTGCCTCTGTAATGCTGGTTATCAAAACATGGCACAGAACAGTTACGGAGATCCCTTAGTTCAGGTGAGTGATCTAAGCCGCAAATCTGAAGCCCCAGTTTTGGCAGTGGCTGTTACGGGCATGGGTGTGACAGTGTATAACTGCGATATTGGCTGGCCAGCCAGTAGTAGAAGCAAAGCAGTTTAGCGTCACACTCTGAACAGTCTTATTCTGCTGTTTAGGAACTTTTCTGTATTGCATGATAATCTATGCTTGTTAAAGTGGATTTCAATGATTAAACACTGAGATCATAGACTAACAGGAGCCTTACAAAATTCAACAGGAACAAATGTAAAAGCCCTGTACTAGGGAAGGAATAAGCCCTGGCAATGATATAGGCTGGGAACTGACAAGTCTGCTGAAGATGACCTCAGACAGGCAGTGGAACAGGTTGCACAGAGAGGTTGGGCCATCTCTGTCCTTGGAGCTTCTCAAGACTTGACCAGATGAAGCCTTCAGCAAGTAATCTGATTTGCATTTGGCCCTGTTTGCGCAGGAGGTTGCACTAGAGACCTCCTGAGGTCACTTCCAACATAAACCTTCCTATGATCCAATGATAAAGTAGTTAAAATTTATTCAGCTGGTTCATACAAAAGAAGATGGGAACGGTATTTTTGCTAACAGCTGCTGAAATAGCGCATTTATTCGCCTGGCAGTAACATGAGATTATTGTCAGTGGGTTTGTGAACTATCATATTCCTGGTGTCTGAAAAGAAGACTTCATTAAGAAAATGTCACTTGCCTTTATTATTGCAAAGGTAACCTTTCGAAAATGAACTGACCATAAAGTAATGCAGTCGTTTCATCTGAAATCTGCAGATAATCTGAAATAATAATGCATAAGAGTATGAAATGCTTCTATTAATCTCTATGGGATATCAGCAGCAAAGCCCAACGATGGCAATTTGTGTATAAGCATCGTTAATAATTTACGGTTCACAAAAGTCAGATGTATTATTAAAATATACTCAACCTAATGAATGGCAATTCTCTACTAGAATTAATATAATGGCTTTCACTCTAACAGGAACTCAGTAATACGTTACAAATAAAACTACACGTTGTGACAATAATATATGACTCTTAAAGCTATGAACCGCCTTGGCTGAGGTTATACCACCTCGTTGGTGGATTTATGGTAATTTCAACCTCTCACTTTAGGGACAACAGGTCTTATAAAGACTTGTCCTTTAGGCTTATACAGTTGTGGGACTTATTTGTGAGTTGAAAGGACTCGTTAGCAGGCCCTTCTCATCTCTGATGCCATTCTATAAATTAGCCACTGGAAATTTCATTCAGTATCTTCAAATTCTTTCATTATCTAGCACAGAAGGTCACTTCATATAAAATCAAGTGCTCCAAGACCTGCTAACGTAAGGACATTCTGAACTCATAAATCTACTAAACCTATTTTCACGACGTCTACGGGAACATTGGATGTCATTTGGTTTTGAGGGCCGCCTCTTGCTCACCAGATGTACTCCTTTGTTAGTATTTAGCTAGAGACTGAATTTTTATGGTCCCTTCATAGAGGTCCTCAGAAAGTGAAAAGCCATCCTGAAGTAAAAAATCCCAAACCCTCTCTGTGCTTTGCCCTATGATAATACTTGCAAAGTGATAGCTTTGAAAATCAGCATCTCGGTACCGGTTGTACGAAAGCAGCACCACCGTCCATCCTCTCGTGTGCAATTGGGATCAGACTGTATTGCAATAAAAGGTGTGCTTGTTTCTCTAATTCCTTCAGGAACCTGCCATCATATTTTCCAATAAATATGCATGGTAAAGACAAATACTTTGTTTACAAACAACAAATCCAAAACACAAAATAGGCTTCAGTAATAGCTGTGGCACTCCTAAATTTAATCTGCTCCAGCAAAGCAGGGGCCCTTAGTCTTTCGTAACAACCGTAGCTCCGAAGGTTTTACAAACACACTGTCATAGTCTGTACTGTGGGATACAGCCTACAAAACCAGTTCATGTGAAAACCTGTGCTAGGAAGTATTGCTAAGCTTGAAATACCTTGTGTGACCCATCAGCAAATATTTAAAAGAAATAGCCTCTGGTTAAAGATGAGAGAATACAAACCTGCTTGGGTTTTTTTAATCAATCCGAACATGAATTTACTTTCTGTTTCTTATTGACTTTCTATTTGGTCTGAAATTCATCCCCATGCTTCAGCATATGGCATATTTTGTGCTGCTGCATTCCCAGGTTACAGGTGTGTGCCGCAGGGTGAGAACAGCAGTCCCTTCCTTGGAACAGTTTAGGAATACACTACTGGGAGGAAGCACGAGCGTTTGTGAAATTTTGAAGACAGCAGAATGAAAGTTGAGGTCCTAAATCTGAGACTGGCTGCTCAAACGAGCTGCTGAACAGCAGAGAGCAAGGATTACTGCATTTCCTAATGGGCTGCTGCAGAACCTCTGGGCCTTTTATTTCTAATAGAAAAGAAACCCAGGTGTGCCTCAACGTGTGGATGTCATTTTGTTTATTTTGTGAAAATAAGTGTTAAAGTACCAGTTTCAAAAGCAACGTTTTTTTTTCTAAAGGTGGTTATACTCCACCATTTGTCTGGTGTGCCTATTCCAGATCCCTTCAGTTGATAATGCCGCATCCTTGGCTCCCATACCCTCCTTTCTGGCCTCTGTGATATGCATTATTTCAAAGGAGCACAGCTGGGTACTGGGCTGTAATTTCTCATGCAGCTAGGATCAGATCCAGCAGTTCATCTGAAGGTTAGGACCAAGACCTTAGAAGTGGACGGGGAGCTAATATACAGACTGATGTTCCTGCTGTGTTCACAGAGCCTTAAACCAGTGAGGAAAAGGGTCAGGCACATCCATATTATTTACACTGTTGGCCCCAGATGCCATGATTTGCAGTAGTCTCGTTCAGAAATGACAAACGGCTCCTTGCTGTGAGGTCCTCATGCCACAGAGTGCTGTAAGGAGTTTGTAAGGAGATGGAGGTAAGGAAGACTTTCTAGTGGTTACTGAGACGTACTGAGTGAAGGGTAAATCCACCACTCTCCATCACTTACATATCTCAGGACACGTAAGGGATCCTCATGGTATAATGTAAGAAGAATTCACTAGGACAAAAATGTCCTAAATGCCTCTTGATGGATTGGCCTTTCACTGTATATCAGAAACTTTTGTAATTAGTCAGCCGCTAGCAATGATTAATGACTAGAAATATGGCTAATGGGCAAATTATGTTTCAAAATCAATATGAGGAAAGACTGTGTGATCTTGGAAGTGTTGGGCTGAGGAACTGCCTCCTTGTAAAATGAGAAACAAATATTTTGCCTGTGTGTTCACTGAAGAGCTCCAAATACATAGCTGGAATGTAAATGAAGATGAGAGACTGTGAAAAGCAGGAGTATATTTACCTTGGAGTGTAGTCCTCAACTAAGATTTAACAGTCGTTTCCACTTCTGTCTCTTATGATACCTACACTTTATTCATATTTTTATAGATATGCATACATATGAGTGTGTGTATACATATAAGTGCTCCAGAAAGAAATGCTCTATTTTGGGTTTCTTGGAAGCACCAGTTTTTCTGTGCTGAATCGTAAGAGAGGTAATATATATCCAGATATTAAAGTAACTGTGGCAAAGAAAAAGAAGAATCCAAAGAATTCTCCCGTACCACATTCACAGCTCTTTTCAAAATTTGAGGTTATGAATAAACCATTTACTTTCGCGAGCACATGCTCTGCAGTTCAGATACAAAGGAATTAAAAGGTCAGAGAATTACAATGCGTTTACCGCATCCCTGTATGACAGCAAAGCTCATTATTATTTGCCGTGTTCTGTCCTTCTTAATTAAACCATCAAATCACATGTACAGTCTGGAGCAGCTCGAATATAAAAGGTTACTTCCATCAGTTTATTCCTGAGTGGCTTATTAATTAACTGCCCGTGACTCTTGATTCAAATCAGCCCTCTTTCCTCAGGATAAAGGTACATATTACGTTAAAAATAACGTACCATCATTTTAAACAAAACTATGTTGTAAACATTTAAAAAGAGCTCACATTAAACCTGTCTTTGATGGAATTACGTTCTCTTATACCACAGACCCTGACTTTTCACAGGTGACCATGGGCAAATTTCCAAATAGTTCTGCTACTGAACCCCCTTCCATCCATAAAAGGGCAGGAAAAAAAATGCCGTGGAATGACTTTTTTTTTAAAGTTCTGTAAGGATATTTCACATATCCATCTTTCACTCACGGTTTTCAGGGATTTTTTAACGGCAGCTCCGGTTGCTCTGTGGTATCTTCTCCGGAAAACTTTCGGGTTACAAACCTGCTGCACTGTATCAGCGGGTGTGCTCCCAACAGGTGGGAGAACTTTGGGTGGTAAATGTAAAACAGATCTGCGGAATCGGCCAAGCGGTGCCTGGAGACACTATGGATGCTGCCAAAGAGGAGGTGAGAAGGCAGGGGCCCACCTTTCCTTCCTTATTTTAAACAGGTACCTCAGCGGTTTGGGTACTGTGCTGCACCAAGAGCACTCTCCCAGGTTGTGGCTGTTAAGATTTACCTTTATTCGCTCTAAGAGCAGATATCCCAGTGTTCTGGTGGGAAAGGGTGGGCTGAGCCCCTCCGGGTCAGGCAACCAGCCCTTGGGCCCGGCCTCTGTCCCGGATGGCCCCTTCAGCGCTGCCCGACCCGCGCCGGGTGATGCCCCGCCGCCGCCTGGGCCTTCCCCCGGCCCGGCTGCACTGCCCGGAGGGGCCGAGGCGTCGGGGCCCGTCCCACCCCTCCGCTCCAAGGGAGCTCCTGCCCCCCTCCTACCTGACTTACCTGCTCCTAAGGGGAATACATGGCAATAATTCAGACGGCTCTTCGAGTTTAGCCATGTAATTACCTTGGCGGGATTCGGCCTAAAGCCAGCCCACGCTCACTCCTCCCCCGCTGTCGCGACATCTTCCTTCGCTCTGGTACGGGCGGCCCCGCTACCGCCCCCTCCCCACGCCGAGCGGACCCGCCCCTCGGGGGCGCCCTTGCCCGGGGGCCGCCCACCGCCGCGCCCCAGCGGGGTGGGCAGAGCGGCGGCGGCGGCGGGCGAGGGGCTGGGCCGGGCACTCCGGGCCGTGCTGGGCTCGGCAGAGGGAAGGGGGCGGCTGCGGGGAGCATAACCCCCCCCCGCCCCGGTTCCGCGTGTGTGACTCTTCTATCCACCGCGAGGGCGCCCGCTCGCTTCGCCGCTCTCCCCGCTAGGATTTTCGGGGGTCGCCGGTCACCCTGTGGCCCGCCGGGACCCCCCCAGGAGGGGCGCGGGGAGCTCTCCCCGCCATGGCCTTCACCTTCGCCGCCTTCTGCTACATGCTGTCGCTGGTCCTCTGCGCCGCCCTCGTCTTCTTCGCCATCTGGCACGTGAGTACCCTCCGCCGCCCGCGGGGACCCTTAGAACCGGCCCTAGCCCCGGGGACGGCTCCAGCGTTACGGGGGCCGTGCCGTGAGGGGAGAGGGGCGGCAGGACGGCGGCAGCCCCGCGCAGGGGAGCCGAGGAGCAGCCTCCCCCCCGCCGCCAGCGTCCCGCGGCTGGAGCGGGCGCTTCCCCCCACCTGCCCCCCGCGCACCGGCGGCCCCGCGGGGAAACCTCTGCGTGGGCGACTTTGTGGTTGGGAAGTTTTACAGGCGTTAAGGCCAGTGCGGTAGGTTGTGAGGGGCGGCTGTGAGGAGCCCGTCAGCCTGCACGCTGCCCCAGCCTCGTGTGCGCCGCCCGCCCTGCGCTGTGGGCTTTGGCCGTGTTAAAGGCTGCTCGCGACTGTGCAAGCGCCGGGGGGGGCTTCGAAACTGCCTTCTCGCCCGGCGGTAGAGAGTTGTGAGGGAGAACCCGCCCCATACCTGCTGGAGCAGTTGGGAGGTTTTTCCTTCAGTAACTACTACGTTAATAACTCGTGTAGCAGTCGGATTTGGATGTGAGGCTTCCTCACCCTTGTGATGTACGAACTCTGAGTCCAGCTCCGTCCGCCTCACCCGAGGTGGCGGTGCTCATCCCTTACGGTGGGGTGTAAGCGCGTAGCTTAGGCGTTTGTTTCTGCAGTAGTGCAGTAATCCTTACGCGCAGCTTGCAATTATTTACGCGATGTGTGTTCTACGCAAATACCTTCATGCCGTAAACATTCAGGGTGGAACAGGGTAAGTGGAAAGAAGGAGCAGGTCTCGTGAATGCCCCTAGGTGGTTATACCTGATGGAGTAATGTTCAAAAAACCCCCTCCTTTGGCTAACAAGCAAGGGAGATACAGAAGTTATTTTTATTGGAACGAGACTAAAGCTGCTACCTTAGTTGTAAGCGTATTAGAAGTATGAAACAGATGACTGTTGTGAGAATTCTTCAAAATCTAATTGTTCTGAACTGTTAACGGTGTAGTTACATGATGTTTCCTTAAGCGTGATGGCAATGCCAACTACCGTAGGGATGTCGAGGTGGCAAGGCTCTAAAGGGTCTCTAGGAGTCAACTACTGCACTCCTGTGCTCTGAAAAAAAGCAGCAGTAACTGATTACTCGTGTTTTCTTCCCTCCTCGTCCCCAAAAATGAGAATTCTACAGTTTCTTCAAAGGGTTTAGAGTTAAAACTGTATTCTACTCTGAATCTCTTGCTACAAACTAAACTGTTATTTTCTTCATTACTATCACAATTTTTTAAAATTTTAAAATGTATAATTCAAGACTGTTATTGTGTCATCTTTTTCCTGGACAGGCTTTGTTGTTGAGTAAGACATACAGTACTGCTAGCAAATCCAGCAACTTATTCTTCCACGAATCAGTGTAGTTACTGCAAACTTAGTGAAACATTTTTCAACTTCCAGTGTGTGAACTTGTGGAGAGCAATCCGTTAGTTCTAGAGGTTCAGAAGAGGCAACTAAGAAAGGAAACCTTTTGCCACTAGATTCGTGTTTCTGCTGCATGTTTCTTACATTTGTTGAAAAACTGTTGAGGGATTAAAATTGAAAATGGCTGGAAATGCTGTTCTATTGTAACGAAGCAAGAATTGGTACCATCATTTCTTATAAACAGATAAGAATGCTATTACAACACGTGGTTTGTGAAGGTCGTGCATTAACTGCCCTGACACCTGCCGGAATAAACTTATCAGCATACCCATTACCCATCTGTATAAAAATCCACGTGTGTTGTCTCCTTTCTGTAAAAGACTGGGTTTTATTTCTTCTAAAATGTAGTCTAACATGTAGCTTATGTATTGAGTCATAGGGTTTTCTTTTACCTTAAACATCTCATTGTGAAAATCTTCCCGAGAAACAAAACTCCTACTCCTTTGCTGGGACCTGATTTGTTTTTGCTGTAATATACCTGTAAGTGACCATAGATATGTTTTAAATAGGTTCTCATAAGGGCAGTGGAGGATTTTAATAATTCTATTTTCCTGTTAAAATGCTTTTTAAATGTTGTTTTATTCTTAATAACCGAATGAGTTTGTTGAAAAAAAAGTTGTTGATTAATCTGAGCATCCCATCACTTTGAAAGATTTCTGAGGTTCTAAGACTGAATGAGAATCTATATTTAATAAATAATTTTGAAGGACAAGAAAAAAACCCATAGCATTTGGATTTGATCTTGTCCAAACCTGAAGCTGGCTGAGGTTTGGGCAGTTATCTGGAATGACTTAACAATGGATCAAATAAATTCTCATTTTCTTCCTTCTGGGAAGTCAGATGAATTATATTTTTCATTAATATTGATATAATAGGTTCAATAAAAACTGTGAAGTCAAAACAAAAGAAGAGTGTAAAATGAGGATTTTTATTTTTGGAAACTGTCCTTTTCTGATGCCTTTCCTCTAAGAAGTTAATGGCTCTCTATACATTCTTGTGCTCTGTACTCTTTGAGAGCAGACAGCGTGAAGCTGGTCAGAACATTTTAAAGGAATTGTAAATAAAATACAGAAACTCCTTTAGGCATTTGGGACATGTAATAACTATTTTTCATAACTCTGAATGACTTTCTCATATATGTTGCTGGTGGTGGTTGTCGTGATTAAAAAAACCTCCAAACCCCAACAAAATAGATACTATCAGATGCATTTGTTTAAACTATGCACAAGATTTATCTTGATATATTTGTTGCTGAAATTTCACTCAGACTTATTAAATGAAAGAAAAGGACTGAAAAATCATTTTTTTCATGTATTAAATAGTGCCAATACCAGGTTCTGTTGTATGGGACTTTGTTAAGCATTTAGGTTGTTCAGTGGCCACATTACCTCTGTCTGTAAGGACACAATATTAGAAACATCACTTAGAAGTGGGTGTTTTCCACTGTTGTGGAAAAGTACTAAAGAATTTAGTAGGGGATGATGACCTTTCAGCTTGGTTTCTTCTCACCAGCCTCTGGAGCGTAATAAAACCTTATATTCCCATTAAAGAATTATATAGGCTGTTTCAAACAACTCTTTTTGGTGTTCAGAGTAAACTTTATGTAATGCTATGAATTAGCCCTTTCAAAATTCAGGAAAACTTTTCCCAGAGTCTGAATTCTCGTAAGCATACAGTTTGGTGTTTGAAGCCATATTAGCCCAGTGTGTACTAGCCAAAGGAGACTATCTTCAGACGGAATTTGAGAGCACTCTGTTTGCTGTACTACCTGAGGTATCATCTAAATGTTTTGGCCAAGGCGTCCTCTCATCTGGATTGATGCAGCTGAGCATATTTTGGGGGAGTTGTATGATACAGCTAACAGCAGAATTTGATCTACTAACTACATAATTTTATAACCTCATCCGGTCATGTAAACCCAAGAACAGAATATATGGTTGTCTTACCAGTGGTCATAGACACTTTGTTTTGCTGTCCCCAGCTCCTGTTCTTCTTTATAAACAGCCTTTTACTAATCAGTTTTGCTCCATTCCTAAACTGTGTTAAACTAAGATTTAGCTTGCTGTTAACCTTTAACTGCGCTATGTCAAGCCTGTTTGAACTCCCAAGAAGATTTGACATACCACGTTCCTAGCTAGTGTAGCTCTACTGGGTTGTGTCTGAAGTGGACTGAAGTTGGCCAAACTGTGGTTAATTTGGCATCACTTAAAATGTGACATGCTTTGTGTGAAGTCCCGCAGCACTGTTATTCTCTTCAAATACATTGGTTCTGGGTAATCTGAGTCATTCCCTTTTTTAACATTTCAGGTTGAAATTACCTGCTTTGAGATTTGTTATTTTAAGGAAAGGTTTAAGAGAAGAGCTTTTCAAAGTTCCATTTTATAATGCCACAGTAAAACAAGTCTTAAATACCAAGGATATTACTGTTTACAAAAAGAATTTCTGTGGTGGGCCATCTCTTCTTGAACTTGTACCAGCATATCTTTGAGCGTGTGTGTCTGCTTCATAACCAGTAGTACTTAAGGGCTGCCAGAAGGTATTAGGAGTATCATGCTGGTGAAAAAATGAATGGTGCGTGCCTTCGGAGTGTTCTGATAGCACTGTGCTTTCAGGTAAATCTGGGAAGAGCTCTCTGGCATGGCAAGAATTGTGTGCACTGAAATTGGTGACAGGTACTTGAACCAACCGTGAGAATAATAAAGAGTATAAAGTTTCATGCTTCCCTCCCCCCTCTCCTTTTTTTTTTTTTCTTTTGAAGAGTGAGAATAATATTAATCCTGATAAACTACCTTAATATGACTTTGGCTTGACTGAACAGTTACAAGTTCAAGGTATACTTAAAAGCAGTGGGAGGCAGTGATTGAACAGAGTAATACAGGCTAAGATTGACTTTTAGTTTTAAATGAAAGCATCCTTTTTTGGACACACCAGGGAAAGAAGCCCTTGGAATCTACGTGAGGTGCTGTTTCTGCTATTGGCTTCGTGTGTTATGTTTTGCAGACAGCTTGAATTATCTATGCCTTGTTTTCTCATTTACTAAGTGTGGGTAATGGAACTGAACTCCAGGTACTCCATGTCGTTTTATTTGACGTATATCCCTAAAATGCCTTTGCTTTCTGGCAGAAGGTGCTATGTACATATAAGATGTTGCCACTTCTGTTACTTGTTACTGTACTGTCTTGGTGATGTGAACAGCATTTTATTAGTACTCAAGTTGTGGTAGCTAAGGTAAAAAATTCAAAAGCTCTCCAAGAGTTATGTATGTAGAATTTGGTGAGTGTTTGGTATCTGACTCACTTAGGCTTCCTCGTAAAATTCTGAGCCTAATATTTGATAAATTGTATGATCTTAATTTTAAAGATATATAAAAAGTACACAAAATATATTTTTAGGTGCTAGTCTATCTGTTCTCTGATAGACTAAGAATAAGTATCGGTGTCTTATTGTTTCTGTAACTTAGGTTTGGAGGATAGATAGCTGACTTACCTGAAACCAGTAAAGAGATCTGTGAGCTCACTGAATCTGTGCTTCCCTTCCATAAAGGCTGCCAATCACCTCATTTTAACCACCTTCAGTCCTTTAGAGCTTGTCTTGTAAAGCAAGTAATTTCCTTACAGGCTTGTGGTCAGGCTTGAATTTTCTTTCAGATACTGAAGTTCAGTGCTGTCCTTTAATGAGTCATTAATTCAGTTTTCTGAGAATATTGGATAATTATGTGATTAAAAATAAAAACAGATTAAGGTTTGATGAACAGGAGCACAAATGCTGTTGCTGTATGTAATACGTATTTCTTGAAGATATTTTTTCTTCTCTAAGCGGCTAAGCGCATTGTCCCTGAAGGTTTCATAGTCATGACAGTTTAAGGAATGAGTCGGATATTTCCACTCTTTTTAAAGACAGAGCACAACCGGATTGGTCTGGCTATAACATAGCTTGACAGTTCCCTTACAACTTTTCTTTCAGAAGTTTGTCACATTAATGCTGACAGACAGATATTAGGCCAGGCAGCACAGGCTGTGGAGCAAACTATATTTTATATGTTGGAAAATAAATATATTTCAGTGTAGTTACCCTGTCATGCTTAAATAATTACAAAATCATAGAAGTCTTTGGGCTCTACCACAGACTTAAATGCTGTGAAAAGATTAAATTGGAGCTCTGTGTATGCTTGAACTGTCATGATGAGATTTATTTGGAGAAAGGTTTTAAATTGTGAGTGGTTGCCACTGGCTGTAATTCCAGATGCTTCACAAGTCACAGTGACTCAATTATCTGTGTAAAATAAATTATTCTGTGGAGTCTCGTGTCTCCCACAAAAATCTGCACAGAACTACTTAAACATTATTTGGTTGTTGCATATCTGATTTTTTTTTTTTTTTGGTTTTAAGATTACTTGGAAAATCTGCTTACTAAAGGGATTTTCTATCCAAATTGGTAAATAATGCATTCCTAGTGCTTTTTTTAAACTGTTGTGCTTGTTAATAAGCAAGGCGATATAGCTGTCATATTTTATTAGGGCGTGAGTACACCGCTCAGATTGAGTCTGAGACAGGAGGTTACATAGATTTGTTTGTTGAGCCATGACATACCACATTAAATCACACTTAAAACATTGAATTCAACCCTCAGACCTCTGCCTGAGTTGATTCCTCCCACTCTAACATAAACATCCTTTTATCAGAATGTTTTTCCGAAAGCGGAAGAAGCTCAGCAGAGAATAGGCACCTCCTCACAGATACTAGACCTGTCTTTGACCTGTTCCTTTTCCCCAGTGCTTCCGACATGCAGTTCATTTATAACCAGCATCGCTGCTGACAGCTGGCGGTGACTCTTCCAGGCAATGTCGTGTGCTCCAAGCTTCTTTTGTCCACCAGAATGTCTACGTCCTTTTCTGCTGGGTTGCTCCCAGGCTGTAGTGTTGCATGTGGATAGTCTATCCCAAGTGCAGGACTTTGGTTTGGTTGACCGTCATGAGGCTCTCACTGGCTGGTTCCTCCAGCTTGTTAAGGCTGCTCTTAACGGCAGCTGTGCCCTCCCTATGTCAGCTGATCTCCTGTCTGGTGTCATCTGCAAACTTGCCTCCTCTGTCTCATCTTCCACATCATTAGTGAAGATATCAAACAAGACTGGCTCCAGCACTGATACCTGAGGAACACAACTCCTAACTGGGCGTCAGTCAGACTTGAAACCAGTGACCGTTGCCCTTTCAGTGTGATGGTACAGCCTGTTTTTCACCTTGTAGCCTGCCCATCCTGTCCTCCCAGTTTGAGTACAAAGCTTTCCTGCTGGGTCACAGCATCTTCCTACTTGCCTAGTGTTTTATTGTGTGCCCAGGAAAATTCAGAGGGGTGTCAGTGCACCTTGTGAAAGCAGGATAAGAGTCTCTATTTTCCTCCATTTCCCATTGAAAAAGTATTACTATATAAAGCAAAGGTTTATTTTGGGAATGTTATTGTTCAAAGTTATGTTAGAAGTCAGTGAAAAAAACACAAAAAATTTACGATGGAAGTAGGTTTCACAGCAAGACACTGCAGGAGTGCTGAATTTGCAGCTCCAGTTTTGATAATGTGAGCACATGAAGCAGAACATAAGGGAGGTGAAGAAATAGTGCCTTCACTGAGTTGCCCCATAGAATACTGCTTGCAACTCCTCACCGATGCAGTGGGCCATGATAAACCTTGGATTGGATTTGGGTCGAGTTTGGGTCCTTTTGTACTTCCTTGCTTTTGCAGGTAAGGTCATATTGCAGCTATCAGAGCTAGGTTATTTTTTTTTAAATACAGCTGGAAGTCTAAGCTAAATACCTCACTGGAGGAACTGAATTTTAAAAAATTAAGGAAATCTGCAGTAAAATGGTGAGAATTAGTTAGTTACAGTCATTGCAATTTTCTGATAATAGATACTGTGCAAGTGCCAGGCATTGTTGATACAAGCGCCACTTTTTTGAATAGAATGACATTTGATTTTTGAATGCATTTAAATGCCAACCATCTTCACGCTGTGAGTCAGTGTTTCAAGCGTTTGATTGTTTAGTCAATCTTCTGTTGCATTATTATTTTATTGCATTAGGAGCTTTGGGTAAATAGTTCACATTGTGTCACCATTTACGTTTAAGTTGCCTTGTACATTCACAGAATGGGCATTTATAAGCAAACATGATGAAGGCTCAGCTGAGATCAATCTGACTGTGTATGCTTCCGAGTTGTTCTTCCCTCCGTATTATATAAACACTATTAGCAGATCCTTTAGGAGATTGATTTGCTGATCATTTAAGTGGCAGGCCTGTTTGGAGGTATGCTGAAATGTATCCTTAGCTGTGCTGAAATGTATCATGCTGCTGTAATTAAACTAATGAGTTTGATAAAAAATTAGGTGAATGGATGAGGATGCTTTGTGTTTGGTTATTCTCTACATTTGATCATTTTTACCATTTGCTGTATCCATTCCCCTTGCCCAGTTCCTGCAACCACAGCTCATAGCTGCTGTGTTGCTTCACCTTGCCTTATCTCTGCAAACAGAGCTGCGTGCCTGATGGCCGTTTGGTGCGTGCGTGTGCCTTGGCGTTACTTCCTCCAAGTTCTGCCTGGCCTCTTTTGGGGAAAGAAAGAAAGCAAGCTTGTTAAATCTGCTCATCCCTGCCTGATGCTGCCTGCATTAGAAAAGCTCCCAATCCCTTGTCCTGCCTCTTGCTGGTCCAGCTGGGCTCCTGCCATGTCCCTTGGAGGCAGGAAGCACAACCTACCCCACAGCAGGCTCCTTTCTGTGACAGTGCTGGTACAACCCCACTGTTGAGTGGGTGATGAGGAATAAAAATGGTGTGGGAAGTTGGGAAATAGGATTGAGAGCAGGAAGGTTTTTCAGAAGAATCTGAACAGGCTGGATCGATGGGCTGAGGCCACTGTATGAGGTTCAACAAGGCCGAGTGCTGGGTCCTGCCCTTGGGCCACAACAACCCCCTGCAGTGCTACAGGCTTGGGGACGAGGCGCTGGAAAGCTGCTCAGGGGAAAAGGACCTGGGGGTGCTGGTTGACAGTGGGATATGAGCCAGCAGTGTGCCCAGGTGGCCAAGAAGGCCAACAGCATCCTGGCCTGCAGCAGGAACCGTGTGGCCAGCAGGACCAGGGCAGGGATTGTCCCCCTGTACTGGGCAGTGGTGAGGCCACACCGCGAATCCTGGATTCGGTGTTGGGCCCCTCACCCCAAGACAGACACTGAGGGGCTGGAGCGTGTCCAGAGAAGGGAACGGAGCGGGGGAAGGATCTGGAGCACCAGTCCAGTGAGGAACGGCTGAGGGAGCTGGGGGTGTTCAGCCTGGAGAAGAGGAGGCTCAGGGGAGACCTTGTAGTTTTCTACAGCCACCTGACAGGAGGGTGCAGAGAGGGGGGGCTGGTCTCTTCTCCCAAGTGACAAGTGATAGGACAACAGGACATGGCCTCAAGTTGTGCCAGGGGAGATTTAGATTGGATATTTGGGAAAATGTCTTCCCTGAAAGGGCTGTCAGGCACTGGAAGGGCTGCCCAGGGAGGGGGTGGAGTCACCATCCCTGGGGGCACTGAAGAAATGTGTAGATGAGGTGCTTAGGGACATGGTTCAGTGGTGGACTCGGCAGTGCTGGGTTAATGGTTGGACTTGATCTTAATCGTCTTTTCCAACCTAAAAGTTTCTGTGAAGTGGGACAGCAGGAAGGAGTCATCGAGGGAGAAGGATAGGAAGGAAAGAGCAAATGAGAGAAAGAAAATATGTATGAGTAAGGGACTCAAAAAAGGGAAGATTGAGAACACAGAGTCCTTATCTGAGAAGAGAAGGCTGCCAGAATCCAGAAGATACGGTGGGATGCAGGTGGTGGACATTTTTGGACAGCCGGTGTAACGAGTCTTTTGTGTGGGTATGGTGTAATAAGTGATATGCTTAAACAGATTTTTAGCGACAGAACCCACATGCCCTTATGTGTTTCCTGGATTTTGGTGAATGTGCATAAATCACAGCTGGTGGGAATAGAGAACATGAGGGAGGGGAAGAGTAGCAGCAACAGCAACGTGAAACTTGTGAGGAAATAGAAGAGAACTCAGTGTAAGGAGCATGTGGGGGAAAGGAAAGTAATACTTCTCCCAAGCATCTATCAGTGAAACAGAAATTAAAAATGTCAAAATAGTACCTTGTAACAATATGTAGAAATCTTTGAAAGCTCAGGAATAAACTGTGTTGTGGTGGTGATTGGAAATTTGGTTAGAGACAGCACTAAACAACTGTCCAATCTCTCATCAATTTTATCTATCTTTTATCTTGCTGATATTGGAAAAAAATCTTTTTTTCACATCATTCTCTTACCTCCTCCTTTGGAGAAAATATTTTTTTCTAGTTGCATCTATTCTGGTATATTTTCCCATCTGTTTACTATCCTTTCCCAGAAATTATTTTGCAGAAGCATCCTGTTTATTCCAAGCTTTGGGATTATCAACTCTGTGCTGTTAACTGACAGAAAAAGTGCTTCATTCCCTTTGAGAATAATTTATGAAGATGGAGCTTTGTGGCTTTAATGTGTCTGTGTCTTCTTGTGTATTCCACATACTGTAGGTTTCATGAGAAGAAAAGGTCAAGTAGAAAGATTGCATGGAAGCAATTTGTAATTTTGAGGAAAAACAGGGACAGAAGAATACACCCTCTCACATCTATAGGTAGCCAGTTACATTGTCTCTAGTCAAAATTAACCTCCTGTTGGCCCAATGTGACCAGGCTACCACCCTTCCTCCTACCTTCTGCATCTGGCCAGCCTTTTGCATTAGTTCTGTCACCATTTCAAGTCTAGCCTGTCCCTGGTTTGGTGTGGAAAAAGCTGAGTTGTGAAGAATTTGGTCCATACAAATAGAAGTTGTGCTAATCTGTGATATAGAGGTAGTGAGAAATCTTAGTTGTTTAATTTCTCATTGCACTGTCGTAGTTGATGTGGAGAAACAAAGGCAAAGCAGTGCTCTCTTCTGCTGAAAGCACAGTTTGCCAGCCTGTGCTGTGCATGAATAGAAAATAACGCTGTTTTCGCTGTCGTTGGTTGAGACATCTGCAAGCCAGTTCATCTGCACTAGCCATTACCTGAACCAGAGCCAGAAATCCAAGGTCAACTTCTCAGCCATAGAGTTTGATCTAAACTCCCATTATTAGCTCTTGGCCCAGTGAGGAGATCGAGACTAGGGGTGAAGCTTTGGCCTAACTTTATACGTCTGCTTGTTCAATTTATTTGCAGATATTGTCTTTGTTTGCATCCTTTCTTGGACAGAATTAAAAACTGTTGTGACAGTCTGTATGACCTTTGCTTGGACGCCTTTTCTTAGCGTGCCGAATGTGTGGCCGTGACTGGGAATTCACGGTGTAACAGATTTTGTTTGCTTTTCAAGACAGTCCTGACTATCAGATCCAGTTAATACCTAACTAACAAGTGACAGTATTCCTGATACAACATGTCAATTTGTTGTCCCTGGTACTCTGGGTAACTGATCTTCAGGTTTTGGTGCAGAACTGAAGAAATCAGAAGTGGTTAGATACTGCAATGTTTAAAAGGTTTTGGTCTTGTTATCTAAAAGAAGCCTGTTTGTTTTAGAAAGAATACACATAAAATACTCCATCGCATGTAGGAGGAGACCATATGCAGGGCAAAATACTGGCGGCATGCTTGTGTTGAAAGTACAAGGGCTGTGGGAGGTTTATATTCAGCTCCCTTTGCTGCAGAGGCTCAACCTGTGTGTCCTGTAGCCTGTGTAGGTTTTGAGCTTTTAGGTTGGTGGGAAACACTGTTGCATCTTCTGTAAGGTGGTAGAAGGAGAAGAGTGCGTGTACAACTGAACGGGAGGGCCAATTTCATATCTGCTGCCTTTGATTCAGACCCTGACATTAGCTTCACCACTGACCTGTAGAATCCCCAGAGATGGGTATCCTGCTAGGTGGAACAGTCTCACATCGTACAAAATTTGTACATAGAAAAATAAGATTACATCTCTTGCCTCTCTAATCCCTTCAAGGAAATGTATATTTAGCACAATAGCATGATACTAGCAGTGGAACTGATACTGTTATCCGTGTTTCAAAAAATTAGTAGCCTGATGGTTCAGGTTCTCTTGTGAGAGACGGAAGACATAATTTTTTAGTCAAGTGAGGCAGAATAATTGTTTCTACCACACTGGATGTAATTAAGTAATGCATCTCCATGTACACACAAGGGTTTTTTTATGTTCAGAACAACGTGGTGTATTTGTCACTTTTGTTGCTAATTGAAAATGTGGGATTTTTTTTAAAGGCACACAAACAGTTGTTACTAATAGCAAGAAAAAAGTTGAGGAGCGTATTTGATTCACAGAGTACTGCTACTTTCTAAACTGTCTCCCTGTACTGAATGCAGTAATGTAAGGTTTAAAAAAACCCCAGACTTGTGACAAAAAAATGATGAAATCCTTTGGGATGGGAGAGAAGCATGGCAGGCTGGACTTACCTTGAAAATTCCTTCTCCGCTTGAGGTCTCTTTTGAAATGTGTTCTAGCTGCAGGGAGCAAAACTATTAGCCTATTTAGCTATATAAGCATCATTCCTCCTGCACAGCTTGCTTGCTTGTCTTCCTTCTCTTGATAAACTGCAGTGAGTATGTGCACAGCTGACTTTTGCCTGGCTGGGTTTCAGCTGGTCTAGACTGGAAGATGGTTGAGTGGGTATAAAGTTGTAGTACAAGCACAGGGCATCTCTGAACTCTATATTTGGGGAATAAAAGGTGGGGCATTTATCTCTCTCCTGAAGGAGTGTGTTGACATCTCTCTGTTTCAGGATAACTGGGAAACATATTTCAGTGTCTGTGGTAAGCAAGTGAAAGCTGTGTCCAGAATCCTATTGTTAGCCAGGAAAGCTGTTTCTCCTTGCAGTCGGATGAAATGATTTTAGAAAGCTCCTTTCATAGCAATTGTAGAAATCTGTCAATAGATGCTTGTCAAATCAACCTTCTGGGAGCATTGTGTTTGCAACAGAATTTTGCAGCTGCTGTGATTGTTGTACTGGGTTTGTCAAAACTGTTAACAAGTGAGTTCTTTACAGGTTGCTTTTTCAAATTGTTGTCTGCAATGTTGTGATAATGACCAGTAACTCATGGAGATGGTAACTTTCCACTCAAAGCTCTGTAGGGTACAGATGTATTCCTGAAAATAAATTTCTTTTTCACAGTGTGGATAGTTTTTCCATTCTTGTACTAAGAGGTGGACTGTTTCAGGTGACTGCCAAATAGTTTTTCTTAGTGGTTTCTCCAGTACCTCTCTGCAGACTTGGAAATCTGATTTGGCATAGCTGAAGCAATGATGCTGCTTTCGTCCATCTGTACAGCTTTTGGGTTTTTTTGTTAATTTATATAGTTTTTATTTATGCAGGGGTATACAGTGATGTAGCTATACGGAGTAGTATGTTTGTGGGTGTGTGTGCTCCCAGCAAGGGAGCCTTCCTCTATGAATTTTCATCAATATTTAATTAGAGTAGTGTAATTATACCTCCACATTCCCATAGGTAGATAGGAAAGCCTTTTGAGTCATGTTTGCAGAATGGAGATGATGCATTTTTAATGTTGCATATTAGAGTTTCTATTGGAAAATACTTAGGATCTGGCTTAAATACTTGGGAAATTACTATAAGATTTTTTCATAACTGTTAAATTCGCTGAAGGTTCCACTTAGAGCCTAAAAAGTTTAAATCATGTTGGCATAAATATAACATCCTTTTACAGGCAGAAGAACTTCAATAAAAAGATGAAGCCTAGGTGCTCAGGTGTGTCCTTGTGCATCCCTGGATGGAGCTGCCAGAGCTTTGTTTGCATGAACAATGTGTTTGGAATTTTGCGTGGAGAGTTGTTTAATAGTGGCAGCGTATGAAGTTCAATTTAAGTAGAGCAAGAAAATGCTGTACAATTCTTAGTGTGAAATCTGACATATAGAACAATTCTCTACCCTTGAGTGATTTAAAACTGTTTGCAATCTCAATCCAAGGAGGCAGTGCTTAAAGCAATGCTCTGCTCTAGAGATGAAGAATAATCAGACAGAAATGCATAGTTTCACTTCTCATATGGTTTTAGTCTACTGACAGTATTCTTTGTTTCCCCTAACATTTATATGGTGCAGCAATCTGGAGGCTTTGCTTCTTCTGCCACTAATTCTGTAAATAATTTAATTTCTCTGAGCTTCATTTTTCCCCTTGTAGGAAAAAAAAAAAGGATATTTTCCTAGCACTTAAGGCTTTCATTGCCTTGAAGAGAGATTTATAACTGCAAGGCATTGTTAGTTATTATTGTTTACTTTTATTAATATGTGGTGAATTAGTAAGTGTAATATTCAGAAAAGTAAATGCACGAGGGAGAGATATGAGAAGAAAGGAATACCTTTCATCTTGCTTTCCTCTCTGCGCTTTATTTGGCTGTAGTGTTAAGGTTCTCATCAAAACCAGCATTTCAGATACACTGGCCTGGGAAGGTACAGTTACACGAGCAGGTACGATGAAAACCAAGATTCAAGCTTTTCTTTTTTAATAGGAGATAAGTTTAAGAATACGATATAGATGAGGAATAAAATATGACAAAAAGGATAAAATTTTTTGGCTTTTGAGGCAGGTTTCCCATCCATTCATGCAATTTTGAATAATCTTTCTAAGCAACGGCTGTCTGTCACTCTCTATTAGAGAGGAGGAGAGCTCTTCTTTCCAACAGTTAGTCAGGAGGGGTGATTTCCATTAGAATTGTACTTGGCAGTGCAAAGATTGCGCCACATTATTTTGCTTTATATCTGGTCCTTGCTTCGTTGATCTGTAACTGCAACTTCCAAAGGGATTTAAGCCTTGCTTTAAATATAATTAAGATGCAAATGTGCCCCAGTACGCCAACTTGGAATACCAGGCAGGTTTGTAGCAGAGATCATATGGAGAAAGACAGGGACCTAAGTCATATGAGATAACACTGAGACATTGACTGATATATCCAACTGGCTAATGGGGTAGTGCTGATACAAATATCGGAGCACTTGCTGGGTTTCAGAGATAAGCAGTTACAACCAGTCAAAGGGGCAAGGGAAGGAACAGTTGTCAAGTATGGGCAAGGATTAAAGGGTTACTCTTTCTCACTGACACGCAACATGGAGTTGCGTATTTCACATATTAGGTTAATATATCCATGTAAAATTACAACATTTGTAATATTTAAGCTGAGTGATAATTTTTTTTTGTCTTTACCTTGTACTTTTTCAGGGCATGTACGTTTCAACTTGCATGTATTTGGCAGTAGTCTGCCTGCTACAAAGAGGCCCAGGTAATGCACAGTTTCTGCATGCCACTGGGAGCTAAGACTATACTCTGAAAGCTTGCGATGTGAATCAGGTAGACAATATTTATTAACACTGTTAATAGGTTTCTTATCTGAAGTACAAACCCACACAAATACTGTAGGTGTTTGTCCTGTGGAGCTTTCTAACACCATTCTCCTGAATCTGATCTTATATCTAAAGAATCAGATTTTAGTGCATTCTTAGGTTATCCTTTCAATAAGGAATATTGAAGCCCATAAATAGCAGTGGTGATACCTGCCAGTATAAAACACTTTCCGATTTCTAGATGATGTACCGAATTCCATTAGGAATGGAGAAGCTCCTGACTATGGACACAGTTCCTGTCCCTGCAATGTGACTTTGCAGGGACGGAGAGTAGAGCTGTGTCAGGCCTCTCTGATCAGTTCCTCGGCAAACTGAAGCAGTTAAGGTATGGCCATGGGTAGTGTGCAAGCAGCTTTTCTTGTCTCTTTGGCCAAAGCTTGACTCTCTGTGTAGATTTCCCTGCTTTATGAATCGTCTTCAGGGGAAATCCTGCTGTGCTTCCTTATCGGGGACACCTCTTCCCTTGGGATGTGGCAGCAGGCTAGAGTTCTTTTTGGACTCGCTCCCTGCTTAGATAGGCAGGAGAGCTGAGCCTGCTGGATAACCAGGTGAAGCTCGAAACAGGAACCTTATTTTAGCCATTTTTTTTTTCTCTGTCCCTCATTGTTGTGCTACTATATTATTTATGGCCCTTTTTTCATCTTAGTAAGGATCTTCCTTCTTCTCCCTACTGTTAAAAGTGAGGGGTTAATAATGCAGGGTTAATTTGATGCATGTGATTTATGTATAAAGGCTCTTAAAGGTGTTTGGCAAGGAAAAGGTTTTGATTTTTAAAAAAAAAAGATTGGTTAAGTCTATTTTCTTTTGGCAGGTGTCAGGATAAAAAGCTCCAGGCACCCAAGAGTTAATTCAATCATTTTAGGGTAAAAAACCCAAAAAAGGTATATAGTGCCAGCATTGTTTAGCTCTGTTATTAACTCCCGTCCAAGGGCTGTAATGCGTAAGATTTACATGTGTATGTGTGGGTTCGTATGAATGTCAATTAGCAGGAGCTGGGGTGGAGTTTCTGCTGAATTGAAGACAAATGGTTTTGGTGTTGTGCCAGTTGTAATGCAAGTTCCCACAAAATAAAACTTTCTCGTTTTGCTAAGCAACTGTTGTAATGGAGCTCTCTTGGCAATGACATACATGGTTTGTGTTATCTACGCAACAGACTTAAAAGTTAGGAGAAGGCTCCCAACTTGCACTGCAGGTTTGTGCTGTGTTCCAAATGGAGTAGTGAAAAGGGAAATCATATGCCTCCTCTCTGTTATTTTAAAATAAGCTTGGTTTATTTACCACTTGGATCTTCTGATGTGATGTCTGCAGAAATTGGGGGCTGAAGCTGACAGCCCAGGAAGTCCCCTCCAGTTGTCTTGCCTGGATTCTGTTTTGACAATTAAGTGACAATAAACTAATAACATTTACTGGCATTACAGTTTCATTATAGTACAAACAAGAGATACTTTGATCTAGAAAGTGAGAAGTACTGTTTTTATCTCTACTAAGCACAGTGTTTTCTTTAAACTAAATACAGTGGAATATTGAACTGTGCCATATAATCTGATTTTCTTAAAATCAAAATAAATTCCGAGGCAGCAGTGTAGTGTTGGAACAAAATTTTGCTTTTTGTCTGAAATCTGGTAATTCTTTCAGAATTAGTTTATTGGAAATACTTAGAGAAAATACATTATTTTGAAAACAAGTCAGAAAACCTCTGATAGGTACACCTAGTTCTCTTAGTGAAAATAAGCAGGTGGCAGCTTGAGCTAGTTAGCAAAATGCTTGTGTGCAGGATCATTGGTAGCTCTTCGTTCTGCATGAATCAGGGGGGCTAAGACAGACCTAAAACATTCCCTTGAAAGTTTGTATGTTTATTGAATTTCATGTTTTGGTCAAACTGCAGCTGAAGTTTTTCTTTCTGCTGCCTTAAATCCTCCAGTCCTGCCGTTTCAATACGTATTTCTTCATTTCCTTCTCTGAACGGTTTCCATAGTACTGATATTAATGGTGACAGCACCGCTGTATGCTCCCCAGCCCCCGAGCAAGTAAATATTACTGAATCTGTGCTATAACACATTTTGGATCCCTGGTAAATTGAGGTAGGGTGTTTTGTGAAGAACTATTACTTTATTGTAGATTTTTTTTCACACCCAAAAAGATAGTCGCTGGGGGCGTGAGTGAGAACAGCTTTGAAAGTTAGTGCACGGCTCCAACATTTTAAAGTCAATACGCTTTATCTAGCTCGCCGAATTACTGAATTTACTATAGTTACGGTTGTAACCTTAATGAATAATTGTGTTCTTTCCGTGGGTCATAGACTGAACTTGTGCACCTGAACATGGCGCAGCTCTGAGGCTTGCCAGCAACCCTCCGTGAGCTGTTACGCGCAGATCCAATACTTGGTACACACCACTGGTGTTACAAACAAGAGTGAGTAGCACCATAGATGCTCATGTTACTAGTAGGAATATAAAAATTCCCTCTGTAAGAATTTAAAAGCAGAGAGTTACAGCGATATGGAGGTTTTTCTGAAGGGTGTGAAAGGTAGCGCCAAGACTTAAAACCAAGGATGTTTTTCAGCTTTCTGTCAGTGTGTACGATGATGCTGTGCAGCATCAGCCTCTGTGTTTGTTCTGTTTCATTCCTCCTGAGTTAACTTGAGCGGGAACAGCCTAATTTGTCCCTTCTCCTGAAGACAAAGTGACTTGTGAAGGGACTCCGGGGACTACCCTCTTGTTGCATGTCTGTGAAGCTCCCGGTGTTTTAAAACGTGAGTCATCTGATAACCCCCCTGTTACAAAGAAAGGCAGGTACGGCCTAAAGGCTTTGTGCGTGTTCTTAACTGTGAGCCTGCATCATTTCCGTGGAGTTCATTTTCTATGCGAGCAATAATTATTGAATGCTCATAAAGTGCACATGCACACCATTCTGGATGTTTTCCTGTGGCTGTACCTTCTTCTATTTCACTTGATGCCCTTTATTGAGAGGTTCCAGGTAGATGACAGAGTGCCACACAGGCTCTTGAGTTTTGCAGCAGCAGGTCTGTCCCTTCTGCCTTGAGAGGCCATGAAAGCTGTGCTGTGCAGCTCGGTGGCAATCAAAAGGTTGCAGGAAGACATTGATTTATTACAGTATAATATGAAATGAGAGCTGAACACCATTTCCTCTCAGCAGCCAGCTCTTGGTTTCAGGGCCTTAAAAAACCCTGCCCATCAGATGTTTGTTAGTGTTTAGTAAAAACAAATAATGAACAATACACTGAAGCAATGGCAAGTACAAAAAAAAAGGTATTTCTTGTCATGACACAACCTGCATTCCATCCTTTTCCCGTGCTAATGAACCAAACTTGGCCAAATTGCTCCCTGGTGTACTCATGGATAGTTTAGTATCATGTAACAGGGTTTGTTAATATCACAGGCAGAATTTTTTCCCAGTGATTTGATTTCTTTTTTTTTTATTTCCAGCCTAGTGTCAGCCATTTGTGGTGTTCTTAAAAGAAGATTATCAGGTTAATTCAGACCTGGTTTCAGTCAGCTGCAGTGCTGTGAATGCTGAATTTAATAAAAAGTGGTCCTGGTGAGGGGGAGGAAGGCAGTACTTAAAAAGCAGCTTAAATCTCACATCTGTATTACTTGATGTGTCATGTATGGTCTTTGGGCCATATCAGAGACTAGAAAATGAATGCAATTATTCTACATTTAACAGCTTTTATTATTTATGGGTTATTACAAGAATATTGAAAGTATTGCAACCACCAGCCACTTAAGCTGAAATGACTGTTCTCACTGGAGATCACAGCGGAGGTGTTTACTCAGAGGAACCCTTACCGAAGCAGGAGGGTTCTTTGATGTGTTTATGTTGCTTGGTAGCCTGAACCAGATTAGCTCAACCAGAAGACAAAAAGGGAAGAGGAACAACCAGCTTGAACAAATGTTCACCAACCACATAGCTGAATTTCATGTTCAGGTTCATTTCATATTATGGTAAGAATTGGGTAGGAAAGGTTGTTCTCTCAGCCTGTCACTTTGTCTTGTCACTATTCTCTGCATCTCTCTGTGGTGTCTTTGTGTCATTGTGTCAAGACAGTGACTTCAGGTCCTTTTGCATTCTTACCTGACTCACACATTTTCTGTTGCTGCTTTTGCTCAACGTAATCCAACAGAGTAACTCACTCAGCTTGCATCGACATGGTTCAAACATGACACTTTCCCAAACACAGTAACCATGTCTGTACAGGGGTTGATGGGCAGGCATGAAGTTTAGGAGCACAGCATGCTCCTAAACCTGTCCACCTTCTGTTCATACGCTGATTTGCAGACAGCCTATGAACTGCCAGTATGGGTGTTGTGAAAGCTGTGTATGAGGGTGGAGGGGTAGACAAATTGTTTAAATGAGCCGTTAAAGATGGTTTCTTCAAGATGGGATTGTGGTGCATTGACAGGGTGGTGGCAAGGAAACATATGTTAAGTGTTACTGTTCTGCTCTGTGGTTAGTGCGGTTGTCATCAAGTTCTGTTTAATCTTAACTTTTCTAAGATGCCAGTAGCAGTAATACCCAACTTCATTGCTGTCACTGAATTCACACCCACACCAATTCCACTGCCACTGTAAAACATCAGAATCTCAATTAAAATATATTTCTGTAGAAGCTCAGTGATTAAAAAAGAAAAATAACCCCTAAATTGAGAGATCATATTTAATTCCTACCATTAATAGGTGAAGCTTTCAATTTGATAGGTGCATATGCATAGGAAGAAGACAAAATTCAGGTTCAATCTTATATGAATGCTTCATTATTCAAAGCTGTTATTGTCTGGAGAGATGAGCACAGAGAGTGCGGGTAAGGAAAACACATTTTATAAATATCATTGCAATTGTAGCTGTACTGAAACGCACGTTGCCATCACAATCTCATCTGTTCAGTATGTGTTTAAACCGGGGCAAATTCCTTGTTGGCTTCTATTTGGAGTTGAGATTTGCAGATAGCGTGAATCACCAGAGAATGCAACCAGTATTTTTATAAACCTTTAGTTTTATTAGGTGGATAACACCCACAAGTACACTTCAATCGACGGCAGAAAGCATGGCAAGGGCAGTGACGGAACAAATTCCCTGCAATGTTTTGCAATGTGGAATCGCAGGAAAAATTCCCCAAGTCAGAAGGTAGCTCAGTATCCTTTGCCTGTTCAATCCCTGTACCCTTTCTGCAGTAATGATAAAAATTATTGCCAAACATGATGCTTTTTATGTTTTTTTCTGATGCAGTTTTGCAAATAAACAAATAACTTTGGTTTTTTTCTTGGAGTTCCTAAATAAATATCAAACAGTCCTTATTTTCTTTCTATGAAGCTGTGTACAACATCGTTATTTACTAATAGAAATACATGTCTCCCCTGTGTAAGATCAGTCCCTGGCACGTGTTTCCAAAATGCTATCCCCTTAGCTCTATGTTTAGCTTTGTGCTTAGGGGCTAGTCATTTTTCTTTGGAATGGTCTGTTTATTATGTGGCCTTTGAAGAGGTGAGGTCGCCGATATCCATGCATACGTGTGTTTTGTAGTCTTAATTGCCACCCTGGGTCAAATTAGATTGGCTAACTAAAAAGTATTGAATGGTTTATAAAATAAATTCATTTACAAAGCTGGAATGATGGTGATTCGTATGGTGAAGAGACCTGACTGGGATCTATTAACGGTGTTTACCTCCAGATGAGCTACTCTGTCATGACGCTGATAAGCGTAGCAATTTCGGAGGTGAAACAGGCCTTGAGCATATCTGGATGTTGTTCCAGAGCATTCAGCAGCTCCGATCGGCTGATGTCTGGGGAGCAGGTAGCTGTACTGCATCCTGCTGAAATGTATGCAGGCAGAAGATGGTTTCTCTGGAGTATGCCCGAAACACTGCACCTCCCCTGAAAGCATTGTGAAATATTTCATGGAGGCAAGTAGTTATTTGGTTTTGTAGGGAAAAATGGCAACTCCGCCCACACAATGCCCTAGGGCATTAAACTGCTGCACAAGGCTAGTTAAGATTGAAAAAAGATGATGTTTACTAATTAATTATGTAAACCACAGCACAACCCAGCTTTATTTTCAGTAATACAATATAATTTGTTGCACAGTTACATGGTGTGTTGTGAGCAACCGTAAATCTTAAAAAAAGCTACAGCTTTGTTTCCACTATTTCTCATTTGCGGTTTTAGAATTGGGACAGAGCACTGCAAGATTAAAAAAATCCTAACAACACAAAAAACATTCCCTCAAAAACCCTTGGGAATTTCTTCCTATTCCTTCTAATTGTGGGCCTGCCTACTGTTAGGTTTTCAAGCTTTTTCACTGTGACTGAGAAATAGGAATGTGCTTTTATATAAATTAAAATACGTATCTTCATGTCATGACTGGATTTCTGTTTCTGGGGATGTAACAAAATACAAACTGTTATGGAACTTTTATGACATAAAATATTAATAATTGAGGAGGATTTATTTCTGTTCGCCTCCTTCCAGAGAGACACTGGAATTTTTACTGCAGAAACTTTCCCACAGTCCTGTGCGCTTGGTACGAGACCTGTTTCTTGCAGGTGTAGCAGGAATGTCTCTTAACATCATCATAATTTGCAGCCATCCCAAAAGGTTTGTCTGTGAGACTATTGTATTTGCACTTACTGGTTCTGTGAAAACAATGTACTTAATACTGTCAGATTTGTTTCAATGCACTTAAATATAATGCAAGCATAACATAAAATAAATTGCATGCTGGCAAATAAAGAGTAGGCTTTTGACTACAGAGTTGGGAATGCTGGTAAAAAAAGAGAAGGCAAAAAATGGAGAAATGTAAATATGTTGTATATTTGAGGCTAATCTTTTTTCCAAACTGTCATTTAGGATTTCTTCAAGACTTAGCTGCATTAGTTAAGGCCAGCTCAACAGAACCCTGTCTTAATGGTTCTGTCTTTCAGGGCAACCTAGTTCTTCATCTAAACATGCTTCAGGGTTATCATCCGATCTCTGTGTTCAGTGAATCTTTAGAGTCTCCTGGAAGGGCCCCATCTTTGATTCCAGTATGTGGGTTCCTCCTGTTGTTGTCTCAAACCGCTCTTTCCTCACACCAGGAGCTGGATCTTGTACCAGCTGTCATTTCACGATCATCTCCAACTCCTGGTTGCTGTTACCGACTACCACAAGGAAGAGCGCAGCGCATGCATTCTTCAGACCACCCCCCCCCCCCCCACCCCCCCCCACCCCCCCCCCCCCCGTGTCCTCCTCCCCAAGGGAATTTCAGCTCATCTCTACATTTACAACAGAAAAAAGCTGTTACAACCGGACATGATTAAAACCAGTTGTCACTCAAAGCTCATAATGGTTTTCCATCTTAAAGCTACATCTGTAAGTAGCCATGCAGTGAGGCAGAGGGAATTTAAGGGAGATGCACAGGGTCCAAAGTAAATCAGTGGCACAGCTATGAACACAGATAGCTCTTCTGCCTGTTAACAGGGCCATCCCTCCCCCTTTCTGTCAACGTGGTCAGTGCTGGTGTTGACACCCAATTACACATGGACGCAAGTGCATCTGACTTGCATGGTTATTACCCTCTGAACAGTTGGCCCGGCTTCGGAATATGAAGACCTGTTCAAGAAGTATTAAATAAAGGTGTCATAATCCTTATTCTTCACAGTTTTACTCTGACTCTCCCACAGTTTTTGTTATTTGCTTTCTTAACTCAGTCTAAACATCTGTTGCAGATCTAATTCTTAACTTGTAGAGATGATGCGTCTATGGGGAGAAATGCTTCACTTATAATCATGTTTTATAGTTCCCTTTGTGGTTTATTCTGGCACTTGGACTTGTCAGCGATTGAATAAATTGAATTACGTAGAGTGCTCTCGTAAAATGCCACACGCTTGATTTTAAACTTGCTCCAGTGTGATGAATGCATCATTAGAGTGGGATGCGGTGTGATGCTTAGGTTTGTGGATTGTAGCTCTAGGTTTTATTCTTAAGCCTTTAGCCAGGTTATTACATGAATCGTGGATAGGTCATTTTCAGGATTTCTGCCCCTGCATTCCATACCTGTAAAATGAATGTGTCTTACCTATACAGCACGTCTGTGTTGACACCCAGTGGGTTTATGTTTTTGAGCAGCTAGGCAGCAGGCGTGCTGGCACATGTCATAGGTTGGTTGTTCCACTCACGGACTAATTACCCAACTGCTACCTTCTACTTCTGTCATCTTTTTATTGAGAGCAAATACTTTCATGGGTTGTAAATTGTCTAAAGAGAAATCATTGTTTTAACATGTATTTGTGTGGTGCCTGCCATAGTGAGCCTTCCTTCCTTGGGGGAGACAAGCAGAAGGAAAGGTGTTACTGGAACGCAAACATAGAATAAATTTAAGGATGTGCTTTGAGATCTCAGAATGAGGTAGGCTGAGGCATTTTACAGCTGTTATCTTTCCAAGAAAACATTATCAAGCATTATGATATTTGTGGGTGCTTTTATCTGCTATACTTTAAAAGCAGGCAGTGATTACTGGTGTGTCTGAATCCATCAGTTAACAGAGGAAACCAACGAAAACATGCCTTTTGCTGTGTCCTTTAATGAGGTCTGACGTGAAGGTTCAAAAACCTACCGGAATTCAGGAAGGGCATGTTTTGCTCTGGAGTAGTTTATCTTTTGAGGCATTTGCTTGATAATGAATAGTAGCTTGATGATAATTAAGCTGGTACTAATTTGGAATTAATACTCATTTGGAACTAATATCTGAAGTAGATTGAACAACTAATAAAAAGGATCTGTTGTGCATGCGTTAAACTTGGAATAGCATATCTGGTGCATCTCTGTGTTTTAGGCAGCTAATGACTCTTTCCATCAAGTCTGGAGACCCGTTCATTTGCAGAATAGTTTTATGTCATTTGGAGGTTTGAGAAAACATTGTTGCTGATTTGAGGGAAGAAATCTGGAAAGCAGAAATTTTGGGAAGCAGCAAGGTGGTAGATATGATTTTACAGAGTGATAGATAAATGGGTTTTTGCTGTCATATGTAGGAGTATCCTGTGTTTTGTTTTAATTAGTTAGTTCTTAAAGGAGTGTATCAGGGAAGCTAGTTTCCCATATTTTCTCTGGAAAGGGAGGAAACTAGGCACACAGAATCACAGAATCACACAGGTTGGAAAAGACCTATAAGATCATCCAGCCCAACCATCAACCCAACACTACTGTACCCACTAGCCCATGTCCTCGAGTGCAATGTCTTCACGTTCCTTGAACACCTCCAGGGATGGTGACTCCACCCCCTCCCTGGGCAGCCCTTCCAGTGCCTGACAGCCCTTTCAGGGAAGACATTTTTCCTAATACCTAATCTAAACCTCCCCTGACACAACTTGAGGCCGTTTCCCCTAAAGGAAAAATAAGCATTTGAATGAGCATTCATTACAATATTTGAAAAAATTGTTTTTCAGATCATCGCCTTTGATGAACTTCGGACAGACTTCAAAAGCCCCATAGACCAGTGCAACCCAGTCCACGCAGTAAGTACCACCAGTGGCTTGCTAAGCAAGAACTAGTAAAGAAAGTGAGATGCACTGAGCTGTCACTGAAAGTACAACTGTGGAAATGAACGTAAAGTCTGTTGTGACGTCAGCTGTAGTTTGGAAATAGGATTTGTTGGGCCAGTCTTAGGAAGCCAGATGGTGACTCTTTATGCTATTAGCTTTTCTTTTTGCTGAGGGAGGCAGGATAATTCAGAAGTTCAAAACCTGAAGGGTGTATAATGTGATGCTAATGCTTTCTTTCTATCTTGTCATTCTGTGGCACAAGTTTTCCTTTTTGAAATAATTTGCTTTCTCTGTGTTCAAGCATGAGATAACCATCATCTCCCTTACTGTCTGTGTCAATGAGTCAAGAGCTTGAAGGGATTTGAGGAGATGCACATTCCTAGACCTCTGTCCCATGGCAGGGCCCTAAATTCTTCTGTGCTTTGAGAGTAAATAACACATTCTGCTGCAGCTGCTGTGGAGAAGGTTAAATATCACCCTGGGACTGAAAACTCTGTTTTACCTGATGAACCAAAATGCAACCCAGATTTAAGCATATGAAAATTCCTCTGTTCATTAAAGGTGTAATCTGGGGTGATTTAGCTGACTACAGTTAAAAGTGCATCAGGCTTGTACCACCAGAACTGGGAGCAGAACTTGGCTCCCTGTCATCTCACTGGGAATTACAATGATTATGACAGGTGCTGAATTTGATCTCTACAGAGTGTGAAGTTATTGAATTGCCTACAGGTGATAACCAGATTCCATGCCTAGTACTTTGCCATTTAACCTTATTTCATAACTCAGCAGAGGATTTGCGATACTGCTTAGACCACTGATGGTTTTAAGTGTAGTCTTCATGTGAATCTTCAAATAAGATGACTTGTTTACTCTTCACTAACATACAAGCAAAGAATGAGAACAGAAGAAAGAAATTAGATGAAAAAATCCTATAGAGGACTGCAATGGAAGTAATCTGGTTCAGAATTTATTGGAAGTAATCTGATTTTGAATTGGCTTTATCTGGTTTTACTTCCCATCTAGAGAACTGCACACAAGAAATGTGTATTTATATGTACCAAATTCCAGTAATTTGTTCTTTTCCTAAAACTGATAAGGTGGTCTATGGAGATAATTTCCTTTTATTTTAAAATAGTAATGGACTTGGTCTCCAGGATAAAAATGTTAGTAAGTCCCTGTTTCAGTCATATTAGTGCTGTAATCAAGAAGTTAATTGTAGAGTTTCCAGTAAAACAGAGCAAAGTATTATGTGATGACTTGACACATATTACTCTCTTCTAGGAAGCTTTCTGTGATAACTCAAGCAATAATCTTAGGTTGCTTTCTTCTGCACAGTATAGTGGCATGAAAGGGAGATTTTTAGCAGGTGTTTCTTATTTCTTACATCTCTGGTCAAGCGTATTTTCACTTTTTCCCATGCATAGTTGCTCATGCCCATATTCCATTTATTTGGTGGGGTATATTTTTTTAATGCACTACAAGAACATCTGATGGTTACTCATGTATCTTCCACAATGTTTGTAAGACAAAGGGTAGATCCTTCTTGACAAGAGAAGGCTGAATGAGGGAGAAATCAGGGGCAAAACCAATGGCAGTACTGAGAATTTAATTAAAATTGCCTGGTTCACACTCTACCTCTCTCTCTTCAGAGATTAGGCTTCCTACATCTCCAAGGCCAGCTGCAGTTAGGGATCTGTCTTCTAAAGCAAATTGAAAGGATTAACTTTCCCTCTCCACTTACCTCCTACTAAAGGCAAAAAAGCTTTCTGCAGCTTCACAGGCATATCCACACATGTCCATTCTCATGATTGCAACTGTGAGTCTAAAATTTGGGTTGTCTAAGTCGAAAGTCTAAAATTTTAGATCACAGGCACCAGAGAGGGGCACAATATTTGTCTGGTGCCTATGAAGCTTCCACTGTCTCTCCAAAATGATCCTTTATTTAAAAATTTCTTAAACTTGGGGACAGGAAAGGAAAAGAGACCTTTCTTTGGAGAATAGAAATATAACTCAGACTTGGAGCAGATTTAAAACTTTTGCAGAGCAAAAAGCTTAGGGAGAGTTGGCTTCTTACATTGGTATATTACATTACCTGTTTAAAAAAGGTCATTATTCAGAATATATTTTTCTCATGTCTAATTGAAAATATTACCAGTCTGAGGACGACAAAGCCACTCTGCTTTCTGCAGTGTCACCAACAATAGAATCTTTCACAGGAACTCCAGTGATGGGGCTATGCAGAGTAAAATCTGATTTTACTAGTGAATTTCTCCTTAGGAGCTATTTAAAAGAAAACCTGGTTTTGACTTGTCATCTTTCTGTGAATTGAGCTCTAAGCTCGATGTTTTGAGTCACAGTGTTTAATTCCAGTGTCTTTCAGAATTTATGAATTTATCAGTACATCTCTTGCTTAAAGTGGCATTTCTGGGACATTTCTGATATTCTTCACTAATGGGTTAAATTCTAATACCACGTGTTGCTCAGGCACCCTCTTAGTGATAGAAAAAGGGCTGCCTTGTAGTTGTTTTTCCCATTCAGAATTATCTTGAACCAGAGGCTGAGTACTGGAAATGCAAGACCAAGTCTCTGTGGTGTAGATTGGCACCATTGGATAGAGCCAAATGCTGACTTAACTTACAGCCTCTAGCTCAAGGCTAACACAGACTTGAATCCCCGGTTTATATTGTCACACCCAGTAACAGATGAAAAAACAATTCATTGGGACTTTGAAATGGGTGAACAATTTAGCTTGCAAGCAGTAGGTAAGAGGTGGATACTATCGGTTCAGATTAATGTGTGTTGTTTCCCTGCAGCCATTTATTATGATCTTGACCCATTGTAATTGTAATATATTATCTTTCATTTATAACACAGTCTAATCTCCCTTTTTCCCACTTTTCTTGACAGAGAGAGCGGCTGAGAAATATTGAGCGTATTTGCTTCCTCCTGCGAAAGGTGAGTGTAAACTAGCCTGGAATTTGTGAAGCTGTCATGTACTGACAGGTCGAGGGATAATGGTTTAAATTGAAAGAGGGCAGATTTAGATTGGATATCAGGAAGAAGTTCTTCCGGGAGAGGGTGGTGAGACACTGGGACAGGTTGCCCAGAGAAGCTGTGGGTACCCCATCCCTGGAAGTGTCCAAGGCCAGGCTGGATGAGGCTTTGAGCAACCTGGTCTAGTGGAGGGTGTCCCTGCCCATGGCAGGGGGTTGGAACTGGATGGTCTGTAAGGGCCCTCCCAACCCAAACCATTCTAGGATTCTGTGAAGCTAATGAGAATGAAAGCCGTCAAGTGGCAATGTGCATTCATTGCTCTGCGAATGATCCTCACACTCCATTGATGAAAGGTTGGATTCTGCTGCAGAAGTGGAAGTCATGACCATCTTGTAAGGACAGAGTAAGACGTAACGGAGGATTTCTGGATAAGAACTGAAACTTCAGAACATCAGCCCATTTGTTTTGGGACATTTTCTGAAGGCGGTGTATCGTTTTGCAGTTGCAGCTCGTGGTGCTTTTATAGGCCTATCAACTGATAATATTGTTGTAGTACAGGCTTTAGAAATGCCTTCTCTTTGAACAGGGGCTTACTATTTGATAAACTAAACAGTTTATTAGCTAAAGTTTTTTAATTGACTGAATAGGAAAGTTGATACGGTGTTTATTTTAACTTGACACAAGGGAGATGCTGAGTGCCTCAGTTTCTGAGGGATTTGAAGGAGCTGAAAAACTGTAGGATTGATACATTCATGGGCTAGTCATCTGTAGCTTGAATGAGGGTTTTCATAAACATGTTATTCTTCTGACTCTGTCCTATTGAAGTCAAAATAATCATAGTTCCTAACTATTTTATTGTATATATTCAAGTTTCTATAAATTGCCTTCAAAGTGGTACTGGGGCCACCTAAATTATTCTGCATTTTGCTTAAGAAGGTCATCCCTGAAGTGTGGGCTGCTGACTGCATGCTAATCGAGCTAAGAACTAAATTCAGATATGGTTTTCAGAAACTGATAGCCTCATCCTTAGAGCTTTTGGGAAAGCCAGTGCTAGGGAATCTTGGTTTGGGGTGATCCAAAGGGGTAACTGTGACTCCATGCAGACTCTATGAAGTGTCATTCTCTGATCAGTCAGAGCCTGACTCATATCTGTTTGGCATTGTTGTGACCGTGTGACTGCAAGGAGCCACACAGAAGTACCTACTTGGCCTGTTTATGACACCAGGGGTATGAAAATAAGAGAAAATACTTATCACCAATGGCTTTCTGTTTTATCAGTTAGGCAGCCAGCCAATTTCAAGCTGTGTCCCAGTTTCTTCGGCATAAAGCAACTGTTGAGTTGTAATGTACTAATATATGTGAGTCCTATGGGAATGCCTTGCCTGCATCAGCGTTTAATTTTTATTGAGCTTCGGCCTCACTGTGAACAGCAAAATGGAGCATTTTGGCTAATTACAGGCTCAGTATTCCTAATGGATTGACTTGCTTCTGGTTCACTTAAACAGTTTGCTAATTCAGCCTCTTCTTCAAAGTTCTTTGGGGACACGTTTGTTTTAATTCAGAGATTATATGCAAGCAGAGGAAGGTGCGATAACTACAAAAGATTTATAGTCATCAAATTTGACAATCACTAAAAATAGCTTTAGCTTATGTAGTATAAAGCACTCACTCTTGGGGAAAATTCTGGAAAAACAGTGAAGAATTGAGTGTTGGCCATATAGATACAGGAAAACAGCAGTTAGGATGCTTTCAGCAAGCGCTAAATATATCCCTCATTATAACATTCTGTGACTTTAGGTCTGTTTTTATTTCTATGAATCAACAACAAAACTGGTCTATGTCTTCAAGTCAGAGAATTCTTATAAAGGGCATTGAAAATGGTGATATCTTGCTATTTATGACATTAGAACTTTTAGTGCTTAAATCTGCTATAAATCCGTTTTTAAAGAGGTTATAGGTGGGCTATAAAAATATGCTTGGTTTCATTATATCCTGGTTTTAGAAGGGGTTCTTGACGATTATTAAATGGACCTAAGGTATGTCATAGATCTGATCCCAGTAGGCAAAGAATTTCTTAAGGGTAGATTTTTGGTTTTATCTCCAAAATACTTGAAGAAGATTATTAACAATCTGTGAAAAGGTATGTGATATGTCACCAGATATTATATAAATCATTTACGTTTTCCAAAACAGAATGGAGAACGTAATCTTTCTGTAGCCAGGTGCTTTCTGGTTTGGGGAAGATGTTTCTGTATCATTAAAACACTTAGGGATCATGTGACTCAGGTATCTATGGTGCTGGCTTGTGTGCATACATGTACACATGGGTCTGTGATTTTATGGTGCTATAGAATTAGAATTGATCAGCCTAAGTTTTCTGGTTCCTGGAGAATCATTGGTGACGTGTAAAGAAGCTATGTACTGTCTTGTAGCCGTGGTCAAGTCTCTTCTATCCTGAAGTAATCCAGAGGAAGGAATTAAAGTGAGGTTCTCTTAGAATACAGGTATCTCATGTTACTCAGTGGTGTGTTTTGGGAGCTTTATAGTATATCCATGTGCGTGTGTGTGCTTGTTAAATTGCCGAGTGTCCGCCAGCGTTCACTCTGTGGACATCGGTGTGTCCTACAAGTGTTACATGATTCACGCAGGACATACACCAGTTTTGGCGAACGCTGTGGAGTGTGTGTCTGTGCTCTCTAGTTGGCTAAATTGCCTTTTTTTCTCTGAGGGTAAGATTCCGTGGCACACTACGGTGCTGTACAGAGCAACACAAAGTAGTTGTGAACGAGCTGTCTTGAGGTAGCGGAAGCCTTGCAGTTTACAACAGTACGGGCTTCCTGGCTCATTAGCCCTGCTAAGGAGTGGGGTGAGCTAGCTGTGCCATACAGATCTACTGTGATTTTTGTGATTAAATATTTTGGTGGGGTTATTAAAATATATTCTGTTAATGATAACAGCAATATTATATAATTGTAACTGTAATTGCAGTTGTATTTCAAGAAATTTACCTACCTGGTTGATTCCTGTCAGATATACTTATTTTGGCACTAAGGACAATTAGGAATTTCCTGGATTAAAACACGGTCTATTTCATTAATCAACCACTGTAATATTATTACTTTACCTTTGAGGAAATTTAAATTAGGTTGTGATTAGGTTATGCATTGTAATTTTTTAATTAATCTGATAAATCCTTACTCAGGAGGAGGGTTGATTGAACTTGCTTCCTGCTCAGCAGATGTATTTCAGACTTGAGTTTGCTCATGCCGAACACTGCTGAACAGTGTAAGTGACCTTTCTCAAATTATCAGCAAATATTTGTTTTTAAACCCCATTAAGCTAAAGTAAGAATGATTTATGAACAGCAGAACTGGAACTGGAAATTACCTGAGAGGCAATTGAGGTAGATAAGAGACAGACTTTTACTTGTTTTCCTACTGTAGCGGAGCATTTTAGTTAAGTTAGGCACAAAATATGTAGAACTGCAAGTGTAAGAAAATATGGTACCAGAGCTCAATCCTTTTTTCTTGATTTTATTTGGTTTTGTTTTGGGTTGGTCGTTTGTTTGGTATTGGTTTATGTTTTTCCTTTTGCAAGTCCTAAAGGGATGATTGGAAGAGAGCAAATTCAGCAAGAAATCTAACCACAGGCAAGGTGACATTAATCTCAAAGATGTTCCCAGATGAACTTGAACTGTCTTGAAAATACGAACAAATACGCAGACAGAAAAACCCTAAAGGGACAACTTTTGAATAACCAAACTTAGCCGGTTGAGCACTCCACTACTAGCAGTAGCAACAGTAGATTACTAGTAGATTGTAAATCAGGAGCTGGGGTATTTAAAAAGCAAAGCAAAACCCAAACAATTACAAAAATACCAACCAAAAAAAAGAAAAATAAATCCAACCAAACAACAGCAAAAAAATAAACCCCAAACCTGTTAACCTAATATTTTTTGGAGCAAGTTTTAATGTTTTAGTTAGGAGGTTGGGGGTTACCAATGCTTGGTCTCTTCTAGTACTTCTGTTACTGTGGTTTCCGGTGGAGTGGGATCTGTGGTAGTAGTGGTGGAAATTTATTCTGTACTCAATAGTTCTGGTGTTTACCAGATTCAATTCTGGTTTTTACTACTCTGAGAAATAAAATAAATCCATCTTATAAATTTAAAATTCACAGTGTATACCCTAATATACATAACAGTTACATTTTATTGTATTTACAGGTTTTGATAAATATCCAAAACCAATGTTGCCTTAAATAGCAATTATAGAAGATATTCCATTCAGACTGAGATACTGTAAATAAAGTGTAAAACCTAGTAAGCATAATATATAATTCCAGACAACTGAGTGTCTGCGTACAATTTTGTTTTGGTATGTTTCCATATTTAAATACTCTGGTGGAATTAAAAAAAACCCGGTCAGAATTAGTGACCTGTATGAAAGCAGCAGCAAGTCAGAGACATGAGTAATTAGAAGCTTGAGGGGCTGTGGGTTAATGTCACAGGTTCAACTGTACATGGAGCATCCCAGGGAGAAGATGAGGCTCGACCCCCTGTCTGTGTCACACCTGCCTGTCAGTGTTGAGGGCACATACTCAAAACTTGGAAAAAAACCCCTCAATATGGTCAGTGAAACATTACTGAGCTGGCTGGATCAGCTAACAGGGAACAAGTTAGACTTCTAGTTTTTGCTTAATAGCAGGTGAAAACAGTGTTTTCTGAGCATGGAGATGCTTTTACTTTACATGTAGAGAAATATTATGGCAAGTCAGCATTTTTAAAAAGTAGCTCCATCTTTGCTTGTTTATGCTTAATCAGTTGACATTTTCCTGCATATTTTGGATGAAGGAGACTGGCCAATGTGCACTAGAGTAATTCCCATATGAAATAATAATTTTTGTACTTGAACCTTGTAGGTTCCAGACCTTCACCCTTCCCTGCATGCAGCAGCTATGGTGGACATGCACCTTTGGAGAGTGTCAGTGTCACGGTAGCTGATTTCAATTCACTGGTCATAATCTTTTCTTCTTGATAAACATGCAGGTTATTACGTTGATCACTCCTTCCGTTGTTCTGCCTCATAGACACTGTCAAGCCTGAGATAATGTGATAGATTTTAAGTGTGTGTTTCTGGATATGTCAGTTGACTGCTTCATCATGGATTTAGGGATTTATAGATGTGTGACATTCTTTTAGCCAGTCTGCAGGCTGATCATTGTTAGCGGAGTACTTCTGTAAGCCTACAGCACGGATCTTTAAAACACTTAATGTAAGGTTATATAAGCAAATTTAGGAAATGTAATGTATAATCGCATGGAATTGTTAAAAGTGGTGTGTATCCATCCATATGTAAGAAGGAATCATACTTTCTTCCTGGGGTTGAAAAATCTCATGGGCGAAATCCGCAGCAATAAGACAGTTTGTTGCAGAACTGGGAATAGCAGCAATAGTTTTATCTTTCGTAGTGCTATAATGCTTTTACAACCTCAGTAAAGATGTTTTAATTCCTCATTTAGTTTCACTTGATAGAAAAAAAAAATGTTGCAGCATTGCCACACTGGAGGGTTAAGTCTGCAGGGTAAATACATACCAGGTTTGTGGTATGTGTTACATAGGCAGCACCTCCTAGCCCGTAGTCAACATTTTGAAGTTTAGGTGCTTGTGTTAGCTGACAGAAAACAGAATTTTTAGTCTGGTCATACGGTATTTTTGAACTATGGAAATAGCAGTGATATTCTGCCTTGCAGGACAAAGAGGCTCATGTTTCCAGAGTTCTGATAAACTGCTGCTGTAACAAAGGGAACAAAAAATGGCACCATGTGACAGTTTTCCTGTGAACAGTGATTGTTACAATGATGGAGCACATGAACTTTGTCCATTCTCATTCAAGACCAAAGAGTTCATCAGTGTTACTGGTTTCCAAGCACATGTTGTATTTCTTGATGTATCTAATGCTCACATCCCATCAATACGGTGAAACTGCTGACTCTTGGCTAATCGGCTGGGCAGCAGGAAAACTGTCAGGAGACCCTTGCTACTGAGTGACTTGGAGCATAAATTCTGATCAAGAGACAATGTGGATAACTTACAAAGAATTAATACAGAATTATGTGTATAGAAAACATACTGCAGGGACGCAAGTGGTTATTCAGTACCGTCTCCCTGTGACTCAGTGCAATACAGCAGCTTGTACCCAAGCAGGCATTGCTGTGTATAAAATGATTTAAGTAAATACTATGTATTTTAAAAATTATTTTTATCATCTCACATGCTTCCCCCTCAATTTTTGCACTGCAATTCCATGATTCAAAACAGTGTTGGCTTATATCAAAAAGCTTTCTCAACGTCCTTGGATTTAGGAAGGGTTCAAATTCAAGTTTGACATTCATGGTTATCATTCATCTCTAAGATTGAACAACAACAACAGAAGTCGCTGTGATAGCCCTCTGTGGGCACTCTTGGTCTCTCCTTGACATTGACAGTACGGAGCAATCTCTCTTTATTGCTGTGAGAGGAGAAACGAGTTGATATTCAAGCACAAACCCCTGTGGAATAGGCCTGGACTTGGATGTGGTTTTGAAGTTCTTATACTACATAGTTTTTATCTAAATTATATTGTTGGTGGTTATGATCAAATATGTCTGAATTTGTGTAGAAATTCCCAGTGTAACTCAGGAGAAACTGCAAAGGTCAAACTCTTGAGTCGAAGGAGGGGAAGAAATACAAGTTTTTGATTAGACAATTCAGCTCGTGCCTTTGTAGCACTTCACTTGAGCTAGCAGCGCTTTAGTCCTTGGAAAGTTGTCATTTTCTTCGCTTTGGGCTTGACTATTACTGGACTGTGTCATGAAGGAAGGTGGCTGGTGCATATTTCCAAGAAGTCAGGGTGCCTTTTGATCGGATTGCGGTGTCAATCTCTAGTTTTATCAAGATCTGAACTCTCTATTAACTGATCTGATAAACAGTGGGAGTATGAAACAGTTGTTCAGTAATCCTTTTTTTTTTTTAAGAGGTTTAAACGTATGATCTGTTACTGGGACTATAGTGATATTCTGAATTGACCTTATCATATGAAAACTCTTCACATTTTAAAGGTTTCTTTGGTAAATTCGAAGGGGTGGTTTCAGGATGTTCTATTTGTCTTCTTTCTGGAAGAAAAGAGAATACAGGAGCAAATCTGCTTCTGTTGTTATTAGGTGGATATTTTGCTGTCTTATGCCTTGCCACTGTTTGAATTTTGCATTCTTTATTTATTTCCTTAGTTGGGTACTTTGATCTTTTAAAGGTCCTATTGTGCTTCAGCCAAAGATTCCTTTCAGTAAGACTTGGCTCTCCTTTTCCATTATATTTCCATTAGTGTTTGTGTTACAGCAATGCTTCCAGACTCAGGTAAAGAATAAAGCCTTATTCTGCCGTGTGCTACAAAACCCATATGGTAATAAACACGAAGAGTATTTGTTTACACTCACAAGACATGTAGACAACAGCAAAGGAAAGGTTGTGCAGCTGATGTGACAATAGAAATCCTGTTTTCAGAGGGCTACTTAGTTTCTTGTTAGCAGGCATAGTTGGAATCTCTTTCACTGAAGCTGAAAATCAGTTTGCTAGTTTTTGAGGTGTCTGATGGTTCATTAAGTTAATAATTGCATGTCATCTTTGATCTCTACAGCAGCTGTTCAAATCCAGCCCGGTCTGGAGTCAGACTCTAACTGCTGTAGTCCGACCGACAACTGACGGCAGTGAAGTTATCTTGTGTTGCATGCCTGGAGACTTGTGGTGCTTGCTCTGCAGAAACACTAATAAACTTAGAGGATATGATTGTCAGTATGTCAACATCATAGTGAGCATGAGCGACACCCCTCTGCCATACATATGCACACATAATTAGCTCCTGAGCTGCCTCAGTCTGGAGTTTGCATACAGGCACTGGAATAAAGGATATTGCTGTTGTAAAGCATTAATTAGATTTGCCGTGCCGTACAGATTCTGTCAGTTAGAACTTGGAATGTCAATACATCTTTCATAAAACTAAATTCATTTAAGTTCTCTTTTGTTTGAAGTGACCTAGGACTTTTCATGTATATTAGACTCTGAGCATGTGTGAGGGACATAAAACTGATAATTGGAAACTGCTAAACTACTGTTAGATGACAAAGCTGACTTTCTGGCCTGCAGAGTAGCTCTGACAAGGTATTTTAATGTTAGGAATGGGTAACCTTTTATACTCTAATGCTAAAATTTGAAGTTAGCTAAAAATGTGTTAGTGTATGATTTTTAGTTTATGGAAGTCATGACTTATGGATGAGTTCTTTTTAGACAATTTTGGCACAGCATCTCTTCTTAGTCAAAAGAGGCATGAGTTAAAATTTAAATCTGCTGTTCCTGTAAACAGCGGGGCTGTCCTTAGGTGGTACAAGTGAAAGAAAGAAGAATGTGGCTTAACGGAGGAAGTGGGGAGATGGGGAAAACAAGTCAAATATGTAACTCAAGTATTATACACTTTCACTAGCTCTATGTTGGTTTAATTGTTTTCTGCAATTTGCCTAAAAGAGGTTGGAGTTAACATACTGATAGTGATTCACCCTCGATAGAGATTTTGTTTCCAGATGCAAACATGAGGGACAAAATGATTTCCCCTGAATCTTGCCATACATTTGCAGTATAGACAAAACTTAGGCCTTCAGTACCTTTGTTGCTCAGCTGCCTTTCCCTCTTTTGCAGTCTGATAGGAAATTCGCTCCAGGTGATCTAGAAGCATCTCTCCTTCTCTCTCAAGTCTTTTCTGCCTACTCTTTCGATGCATTTAGTATCTTTGCAGTGTGAAAAGGGATAAAATGGGGGGGTGCCCTATTCAATTGGTCTCTTGGGCACTCACATAGCTTTAATTTCGTCAGAAAGAGTGGAGCTTGGCACAGTAGCTACTTTGCAGAACTGGCAGTAGAATTGGGTCCAAAGAGCTGGCAGTATTTATACTTTTTGGACAAATAATCCCATAAATGTTGCTTGATAGAGATAGTGCGCCTGTTCTTCACACTTTTATTTTAAATACGTCAGGTTCATATTAGTAGAAAGGTATTACTATTGCAGTAAGTACTGACCCTCATCCCTTTCATCCTTGCCTTGTGTACAGTACCATACCTAGAAATAAAGTCCTTAAGACAGGACTTAAGAACTTAGAGGAGGTGTAGTATTTCTGATGGGCAATTAATTCGCTACTGACACACTTTTATTATGTGCTTTGTGCCAGCACTGGTTTTAGTCAAATTTACAAGTTCCTGAATTCAGCACTTTTCAAAAGTTAGAACATAACAATTGTTATTTTTAGCAGTCATTACCTAAGGATAATAAAAAGATACATACTGCTGTGCCTGCACAGGTGTTCAAAGCAGGGATAGATCATAAGGAGAAAAGGTACAAAGCTATTGCAAGAGCAAGAGTGAAGAGTTCTTATTGTGACTCAGTCACAGCTTGGTCCTTGCCCCCCTTTTACTCCAGGGAGGAACTAAGAATTGCCAGTGCGATGCCTGATGGAAGTTGAAATATTCTTTGAAGGGAGACACATATGGTTATTCATAATATTGTTACTCATGAAAATATTTACGTTTAAAACTATTTAAGGTTAACCAACTGTGTTTTGCTCTTTATCTCATCTTTTAAATGTTTATTCAATCATCAAAGTGGCAAGCAAAGTATCACCCTGTAATAGGCAACTTCTTGCTTTACAATTCAGCTTCTTCCAGTGCCGTTTTGGAGGGTATGTAAACAGAACATCACAAGTAACAGTAGAATAAGGCTGAAGATGCAGCAAAAATGTATATGAGTAAGTGTTGCCTGTAGTGTACTCCTGAGAGCAGTGTACTTCTCAGCTGCTTGGGGTAATGTAATTTATGCATCTCCTGCTTGGAGCTGTGTTGAAGATATGGGCAAAATTTGACTTGCTAATGGACCGTGTTTGCTTTAATTTGGTATGCGATAAAGTAAATATTTGCATTTTAGTAAAACTAAAGAAACTGGGGTTAAATTGAATGTCACTGTTATGTTTAGCAGAATGTTCATTGTGGGTTTAAGTCAGGATCAAACCCTGTAAAGCCACTATGCAGTTACAAAAAGCAATATAATACCTAAAAATAGAGTGCAATGATTTCACACCATACCTGTTATATGGATGGAAATTGTTTCTGCTGGGAATTAAATGTCCTACCTTGCATTTAGATGCTGAAGTTTTCAATAAAGCTGTTAGAATAGCAGGGCAGGGGTTGTCTTAACCACGTCTGCACTGTACCAAATCTGCTTTCTCAGACTGGCAGTCTTTACATGCAGATACGGAAACAGCCCTTCAGTGAACACTTAGTTTTCAGCATTTATGAAACTGTCAATCTTAGGCAGACCCCCGGGAGAAGGCCTGAGGGCCGTTCCTGTGCCGTGCAGATGGCTGAACTTCATTTTAATGATCATTGAGACTTCTGCATTCATAGACCTGCCTGTGAAATGAGGGACTGGTTTTCTGGATCCTAATGAACAGCTGTGGTACTAATTGCCATTCTCACCAGTTTTGGGCGAGCAGACAAAGATGGCATGAGCTCTTGGAATAACCCAGCTGTGGGGCGTCCTGGCTCACACAATAGTGAGGTAGTGCAAGGAAGCGTTTATTACCGTGTTTTGTGTCAATGTTGTGAAAATTAGAGTTTGCACTCTGGGGTTGCTAACCCAGCTTCTGTCGCTAGTTCTGAATTAATGTTAAAAAAAGAAAGGTTGTGAAGCTATCTCCTGGTCCCTGCTGAGTGGAAAAGAACAGTTTGCAGGGGAGATACAGTTGTAGGATCACAGCACATCCGCCTTAATGACGTGCCTACCAAGGACGGGGCACTCTTTGAATTGTGCTGGTGCCCTCCAGGCCATACAGCAGAGAAGTCTTTTTTTAAATCCTTTTTATAACCCCTTTACCTGTTGGCTGTTATGACCTCCCATAAGCACTGCAGTACAGAAATATTTATAGATATTCTTGACAAACGTCCTATAAAGACATGATCTGTCACTCTTGTTGAAGTTATTTGTATTATGACAAAGCTTAAATATTCTAGTCATAAACTAGGTCTAGTGGAACCTATAGATTTAAAATATAATTATCCCCATGTTGCAGAAGACAAAACTGAGACAATGAGAACTGAAATGATAGGTCTAAATATAGATGTGTTTAGCAGCTGAGATGGAAGGAGCATCCAGAAATCCTGAATGTTAATATTGGATCTGGTGCTGTTACAGATGGGTATGGAGTGCTTTGTGAGAATGATAATTAGGTTTTGTGTTACTCGTTTCATTGTCTGGTATTTGTGCTGTGGAGTGACTTATGTTCACATCCACTTAATACTGTTTAAAGAAATTCCAGTAGTGCATTAGAATAAGGAAATTTCCTTTACAAAGCATAGACTTTGTGCTGCTTCGCTTCATTGCGACCCAGAAAGGTGGAGGGGTGAAAACACAGATCTTCTGTCCTTTCCTTTTTTTATTTGTGCCCTGCATTTGGCCTGTAACTGATTCTTGCATGCATGCACCATTGCTCTCCCCAGATAAACTGTAAAGCTGTATATATGAACTTAGTAGGTTCAACTACAAGTTGTTCTTTTGATGACCTGGAATACATTTTCTTTTCAGCTGGTTGCGTACGTCTGTGTAGGAAACTGGTAAATGGTTCCTGAGGTTTGCATAACATGGTTTCGAACTAGTTAAAATGCTTTGGTTGTAGGCTTGTGTTACAGCAAGTTTAACTATGCAACTGATTTCTCAGTGATTGCTATAAACAACCAGGGAACAGGGCGCATAGAGACACAAGCAAGTGTGGATTTTAACAGGAAAATTGAAAGAAATTGAACCTGAAAATTTGGACTGAAAACCTCTGTGTGTTTACTGTGACAGCATTGTATTGGGCTCTAGGGCAGCCTTTCAGGGGAGGTTTTGGAAGTCAAGTACCTCAAGTCTTTTTAAAGTAGATTAGAAAGGTACATTTTCTACTGTAAGTGGGAAGCCTTCCTGCATTTCGACAGGAAGTGTCATGTGGTTTATGTGTTTAATCAATGCGAACCATAAATACGTTTAAAACTGTTGCAGATGTTAAGATGTATGGTCCGTGTATTTAAGTTATGCACAGCTGACCCTGCTTCTTTGCTTTGTGTAACAAAGGATAACTGTATCCTGTAAGAGCAGGAGCATACAGGTAGGACTGGTGTATTTCAGTGTATGCACATTCCACATACATGCATAATCTGGGCTAATGCACGTGTTACTGCTATTTTTCTTTGTGTTTCTGCTTTCTTTTTTTCTCTCTTGCTTGCACTGCACTCCTGACTTGTTGTAGTCTGTGTTCAATTAGGAAAATTTCAGTATCATTAAATAATTAGCTCCCTTTGGTCTCTCAATGTCTTTAATTCAGCAGCCCCTACTCCCTGGTAATCCCAGGTTAGCTCTGGCAGGCTCTGTGAGGGTGGGCCTTCAAGTGTAATTAAAATAACTGTTGTGTCCTGAAAACCTTGGGTACATCCCCATCCCCTCTTTCCCTGCTGCTGATGAGGACCCGTTCTGCATATCAGCTTTAGCAAGGGATATTGTGGAAAAAAGCAGCAGAGTGAGCACCATAGGGAGAAGCTGCAGCCATCCTTTAGGGGAAGTAGGTGCAGCAGCATTAACCGCTGGGATAAAGCAGTGTGCGCTTAGATCAGGCCTAATTTGGGGCCCTGGAGTATTCCATGTGTGCAGGTTGTTTTCAGCTTCTCATTATTCTTAGGTGGATGGGAAAGGGCTTGTGGGTTTGTAAGGTGGAACAACAGAGCTCTTGCGTTATATGAGAGAGATTCAACCTCCACTTCTCTTCAGTTGTTTTCCTGCCATCTGTGGGAGGAGAAGGCTGGCATTACGAAGGCAAGTTGCCTCAGCCTCTAACAGTATAATGAAGACTCTCAGAAACCCTGGAAGCGGTAGAGTGTCTAATGGCTGGCAATTTCTGGGTACGGTGTAAAATCTGTGGTTACAGTATGGAGGCTGGTGTGCACTGGTGGAGACTGATGAAGGCTCGGAGTCTTTTGAGGGAAGAAACAGCAATTCTGTGAGAATTATTGTTATTGTGTAGCATTCAGGAGTATTGGTCCTAAGCAAAGTGCTGGAAAGAAGCATGAGGTCTTGACATTTCCGTGTCTGGGAAAAGAGTTTGATTCACTTATTGCAGTTGATTTTCTAAGCATGAGAATTTAATAGCACTGATGAAGGAAGATTACTATTCCTCTTTCCAGTTTTGGATTCTGTGAGTTATTTTATGTGCCCTGTTCACTGGCGAGACGAACTGTAAGAGTCATTCCATGTAAAAATAGTATAATGTTCTGTAGAAACAAAATAACATTTGAGAAGGACGACTCCATATGTAATAAACAGAAGAAGGAGGGAAAGTACCGACAGAAAAAGATAGGTTTATCTTTTGTATAAGAGCAACAGATTATATTTAGGAAACAGGAAACTGAATAAAATGATTTAGGACTGAGCTTCCCAAGAGATGCGCTTCTGCAGTTGCAGTCTACAGACGTTTTTGCATTCCTATAAACATGAAGAAGCTGCTGGCAGGTGCTTAGCTTCAGTGCTTGTTTTCCCAGCCTTTAGTCCAGCCAAACCTAGATGTCTATACACAGCAAAACCTGTCTTGTTTTCTTTGGAATTAGAGGGGAAGAATCATAGAATGGTTTGTGTTGGAAGGGCCCTTAAAGATCATCTAGTTCCACCCCCTCTGTGATGGGCAGGGACATCTTCCACTATTTACATGTGCATGTGTGAATCTATTTACAAGTGCATGTATGTGTGTACTACTTTGTATGAGAATGTGTTGAATATTTATGGTGAGATGTTAATGATACAAGTCATTCTAAATGCCAATGATGGATTGCGAATAAGGATTTTGAATATTTCTGATGTGGATGGTCACTTAACTATACATATCTGAGCAAAACTAAGAAAGGTATGGTAGTTTCTTTCCCTTGCTTATGTTATAGCAAAGGGTCTTTCTGATTGGCAGCATTTTGATCTAGAAGCTGACTTTGTTTTCAGGCTTTCCTGTGGTTTTACACAGGTAAATGTCAGCCAGGAGAATTTCTGGTGACAAATTTGTAATGCCATTCATTAGATTGGGACTCAATGTGACCAAGTTGCAGCCCTTAAAAATTATGCTGCTTTGCCGGTTTCCCCTTCGACTTCGTGTTCTGTAATCAAGACTTCACATCCTGAGCTGTGTCAGAAAGCAGAGGTCGTTACCTGAATCGGTGTTCATGGTTCAAAATTATACTGTTTATATCCTGACATGTTTACCACCTGACAGCTTTTATGTTCTCTCAGGAATGAGTGAAAGACGTTAATCTAATTCCCATTGCACAGCTATCTGTAGCACAGAAGTTACTGTTGCAGTTGACTACCTCAGCAGGAACAACAAGGATTCAGTGTTGCTTGTTTCTCAGCCAGCTTTCTTCCCTCCAGGAGCCGAATCCTGTGTTTGCTCAAGTTGATTGAAAGTTTCTACTGGTTTCAGAGGATGTTGTGTCAAACTGCAGGATGGTTCTTACAGCCAAGAACTGAGGCAGTGTTATTTTTGGGTTATTCTCATGTTTTCTCACAAGCCTTACTGCTAGTGCCTTTCTACAGTTTATGCTTTCCATTCTCTCTCTTATTTTTAACTTTGGTCTCTTAAGTAAATCACCTGAATATAAACTGTAATTGGCTTTGTGGGCTGGGCTTTGTTTTGCTTCTTGGCATGAATTCCCTTCAGAAACTGTGATCAGCACCGATCGTCTATTTATATTCACAGGAAAAATATCACTCCAAGGAAAGGGTGAAGAGACATAAATGACCCATTTGTTCTGTCAAATGCATAGGTAGATTTAATTTACACCAGAAGCTGTGACTGAAAAGTGAGTCTGTCTCTGAGAGACCACTGCTTCCTTTGTTTCTCTTCTAGCTTCACAGCTGATTTTTTTGTTTGGTTTGGTTTTTTAAGCTCTGCATGTATTTTCACCTTGGGTTTCCTTCTCTTTTATTATCAGCCAGTCCACTGATCAGGCACCAGGGTTGTGTTCTTGCTAAGTTTGTGGCTTGTCTTGGAATCAGAAATCAAATACGTGATAATGAATGTAATAGGCTTTTAAGCTTTGTGATGTTTAGTGGGTAGACGTACATCATGAAGACCTTTCTTGTCTGTGATTTGCGATGAAGATGAATCATTCTTTGGGGAAAGGTTATAGTCATGTTGTAAATTACATTCTAAAAATGAAAAAAACAATATATCCAGCAGTGATAAATAAGTACCATCTGGAATCTGAACTATGTAATTGTATTATGATTTGTCATCCACATAGGATAAGCTTTTGAGAATTTTTAAGTTGAAGGCGTAGACACAGAGACATCCAAATGTGTTAACTACAAGTAGTGAAGTTAATTTAAGTCAAAAAATGTGTTCCATGTGAGATGGAAGTACTCCTAGAACCAAGGAGATGGAATTTGTTGCAGCACAGCTGTATGGGAGTAGGTAGGCACTGCGAATAGCTGTATAGCAGGTTTTATATTGTTTAAAAAAAAATAATGCTCGCTGTAATTATTTGACAGATGAAAATTAAGTTACATCAAAAGAAGCCACTCAAATGTTTTTGTGATTTAACTTTGTAGCTCCAAGATGCAGGAAAGGGTGCAGATGAACTATTACGGGATTGTCTTTGGGCTTTGAGAAATGTGTTCTGCCGGAAATTAATCTTTTCTATGACCTGAAAAAAAGAAATAGAGATTTCTGAGAAAATGCATTGGAAGAAAACAAGAGAAGAAAGCCAGCTAAGAAATGGGGAAGCAGTAAAAAAAGCCAAATGCGTTTAGAAGTAACTACTCTGAATCAACATCACATAAAATTCTGCTTCTGCCAGCTGCCCACTCACTTTTTCTTTTAATAGAAAGAATCATCTTGGGTCTGAAACAAGTAGTGTGGGGAGCCGTGGATTTACTAAGGAAGTGGGTTTCCTGCCTTAGTGGGTTTTAGCTTGCAATGCTGACTTAGTAATGGATTTGATATGTTTAGGGGTATATAACACATCAAAACGGTAAAACAGCCTTTTATTTTTCCAAGGACGCTCCTCTAATACAGGAGTGACGTAACAGCTTCATTATTTCCTTTCTGAATACATCAGTAATGAAACTTAGTGCTTTAAGAACTCTTCACAGGCATTCATTTAGTCTCACAATGCTTCTGTGAGGGAGTCAGTCATATAATCTACATTTTGTAGACAGAAATCCGGAGCGCTAGCTAAGACAGTAAGTGATTTGTCCCCTGCCTCTCAACAAGCCCCTGGAATACAGCCATGGCTAGAACCTGAACAAACCTGGCACCGCGTCTTGTGCTCATTGCTCATAGCCAAGCTGTCTGTCAACTTGAGGTATGTCTAGGGACAGACATAGGAGACTTGCAGAGATGGTTTGCTTTCTGAAAAACTGCTTAGGTGACTAAAACCAAAGAGGCGTTTGACTGACATCTGTTATTTCTGTTCCTTTCTTTTTAGCTGGTGTTGCCGGAGTACTCAATCCATAGTCTTTTCTGCATAATGTTTTTATGTGCTCAAGAGTGGCTCACACTGGGGTTAAATGTTCCTTTGCTTTTTTATCACTTCTGGAGGTAAGTCCATCTTTTATGTGATGACTGCTTCTTAGCCTTATTGCCAACTCTCACACATGCAGATTGTATGGACTGTGAAGTGCACTGATAGGAGTATGGCTGAATGTCTTTGACTGGAAGGTTTTGCCTGTAAGCAGCTGAAACATGTTTCCAGAGAAAAAGTAAATATTTTTTTCATTAACATTAAGGATGGGTAAAGAAAACACATAATAATATAAATGTGGCTTTCAGTTACTAACTAACTAAATATTCCAAAGGGTGTCAGGATGTGCTCACCACAACTGAATGAAAACTTGGAAATTAAATAGGCTGGAATCTGAAAGTGTAACGTGGTGAGGCTCTAAATACTTCACAGATAGAGAGTTGTAAGATAATACATATCTGAAAGATCTTGGACCTATTCATTCAGCCCCAGCAAGGAAACCTTTCCATTGGAGTTGTGAAAGAGACACTGGGCAGGTTGACAGAATTTTGATTCTCACCTTCTTTGGCAGCTCTATGCATGGTTTTTTTTTTCATTTGGGTTTGGTTTTTTCCCAGTATAAAATAACGTTTTTTGCTGTACAGTGGAGAATTTCTGTTTTGCAAGAGAAATCTCTCCTAGATATTCTTGGAGTAAGGGCTGCGGTAGATGAAGAGCGGTTGTCTTCACCCTGCCCACGTGAAGAAGTGGGGAGTGTTTCTGCTCTGGATCTCTGCTATGTGTTTATATTCACTGAGGGGCTTTCAGAGTTGATCGTGTAAGACCTGCTGTTGGGCAGCTTTAATGTCTTCTGGACAGGCAGTGCAGCTGCTGCATCTTCCTCTGCATTCTAGTGGAGGATCAGCCTTCTGTTGCTTCTGAAGATAACCAAGAGACATCAGTTCTTGTGGTTGTCAGTCTGGAGTCCTCACCAGTTTTGTATTTCCACAATGTTTGTACAAGCACAGATTATTTTTGTCTGTCAGGGCCTCTTTGTGTTACGAAGATACATATGGTAGCAGATATCTCCTGTTGTGAAGTAGCTTGAAGAATAATGCTGTAAAGAAGACAAAACTGTTATCTCGTCCAGGAACTAAATAGTAGCTTTTTTACACTATTTTCTGCAAAAGCTTGGTCGTAATGCTGAGTCTTATGATAAAGTATATTCTTTGGAAGTTAGAGTGCCAGTATAGTTCTCAGAAAGCTAAATGAAGTGAAGCTACAAGTGCTTTTTTCCATATTGGTTGGGTGCAATAAAAATAAGAATGTTTTATGGCCCTGTTTTACTAAGGATTAACAACCCAATTGTGACGACGATACTGGCTTAAGATGTTTTTAAAAGCAAATTTTAAAAAATTACATAATGTCCAAGGTGAAAATAGTCAGGCTCTGAATAAAGAGATCAACCTCTGGAGAGAGCTGTTTCTATCTCTCTCTGGAGAGAGCAATCTTCATTTCCACGATTCTCCATATGCTTTGCTATAACTACTCCATAATTTCTGCTGGTTTAACCACAGATGGGTTTGGGTTCATTGTGTAAAAGTTCTGCACAAAACCATGGGAAGATACTGTGCAATATCTTCATCCCAGTGAAGATAATTAAACAAGGTTTCACCTGTGGTCTTTGTAAAAAAAATTTGTTAGAGGTTTTAAGTAGACGTGACTAATATTGGAAGGGAGGAAGGCAAGTTGTTATGAGAATGTTTACTTTCAAAATTTGCTGCTGGTCACTTGTTTCAGGGTTTTCTTTCTATCTGTTTATCTATCTACAAGCAATCCCAGCAATCTTCAGTGATTACATTACTATTTCAAAGCAATAGAAATAACAATATTTCATCTAATTAGTGCTGATCTTAAAGCAGTTCATTAACTTCGTTGAGGACAAAACTTTTTTGTCAAAAAAAAAGTTTTTATCAAGATTTTCTCAAACATCCAGTCGTTGCTGAGGATAATTAGGAATTTTTCCTATGAAAGAAGAAAAGTATTTTCCAATGAATATTATTTGGATGATAAATTTTTGAGCAGTGCTACATTTAGAAAATAATAGTCAGTCAGCTCTTCTATTGCTCCATATTGACTTTTTTCCTTTTCAGAATTGGTGGAAATAAGCTATCAGTTGGTTGAGACTGTCACCTTTCATCATGTCTGAAATCAGTTGTGTAGATGCAGTTAAAGCCCAGTAATCCTTCCTTCATGCTGTGATCACAAGCCGCCACACGTTGTCACTCACAGTATCTGAGTGAGTAAGCCTGAAATAACTATATAGGAAGGGGGGCTATTTCAATCTAAAGAATTAATAAACCAGAAAATCCACATTCATGAGTTGCTTGGTTCTGTAAGAATGGTCTGCTTAGGCTAGGATCCTGATTTTAATGATGTCTGCAAATGGAGGCTTGAAACAGAGAGGAAAGTTCCTCTTATATCATGGAAGATGGTTGTCTCCTGAGCTGGTGATCAGGAGGGTGTATATCTGCACATATTTAGTACAGAACATTACAGAGTCATTCCAGATGTCGTCTTCTGCTCTTTCAGGTATTTTCGTTGCCCAGCAGATAGTTCAGAGCTAGCATATGATCCTCCTGCAGTCATGAATGCAGATACCTTGAGTTACTGTCAAAAAGAGGCCTGGTGTAAGCTAGCTTTCTATCTCCTTTCCTTCTTCTACTATCTGTACTGGTAAGTCTTGTCATTTCACTAAGGAATTAGTAGCTGCTTTTCATTTGACATGTGAAATTGTATTTAGGAATGACTGGAACCAATTGGCCCATTTCCTTAGTCTTATAAAACTTGCTTCTGATCTTGATTCAGGGAAGCATGCCCACTTACAGAAGCATGTGCTTATATCTGCTGACACCTCAATATAGAATATTAAGCACTTATCTCAGGCCTGATCCAGGCCTCAGGGACAACCCAAAGGAATAAATGTTGTTGCTCTGCATAGTCTTTCAGGATGGGTGAAATAGATGTTATGATAATGACATTACATCAAATGAAAGTGATAATGTTCTTATGATTCAAGAGAATTGTAAGTAAATGGGTAGGTAGACAGTGGGTAGGAAGATGAGGTGCACCATGCCTGTAGTTATTCCTATATGCTCCCTTTCAAGACAGGGTAAGCTTGTGGGTGGTCCAAACACCTAATTTAAGTACACTGTTGAAGATAAGCTCCCCTGGTTGTGTGTTGTCCCCCCTGCCCCTTTCAGCTGTCGGGTGTCCTTAGTGCAGAGTCACAAATCCCCAGTGCAAGAATATGTGATGATCATATTTATGGTAAGGCCTTGGCAGGATCCCTGTGCTTTTAGTCACCCCTGTAATCCCTCCAGGAAACTACTTGACAGCAAAGGTTAACACACTTTAAACAGAGGTGTTACATCATGAAAGGCATCATAAAACATCCTTATGTGTGGACCCTTCCATCATGTATTTGCATAGACTGCCTCTTCAAGCCAGGCTTGCATGCAGTAATCCCTCTATAAGGCAGGTTTGTACCCTGGTGGAAGAAGACAAATGTTATTCTTTGATTACTGATCTGTTCTCTCTTCTGTTGTTCCCCATATTTTGTGGAATCATAGGGGGCAGGTGGTCGTTTCTCAATATTGCTTTTAAATTCTGTTGAGAACAAAGATGTGCGTGTGTGTGTGTATGTGCCTGTGTCTGCATAGATGAGAGAGAGAAAGTAAGTAGAAGGGCCCAGACTCAGAGAAGCTGGTAGGTGCCTAACTCACGAAGATGGATGAGGCATGAAGATCTGAGCAGGACTTCAGCATCCAGTAGCTTTGTGGGTTTGGGCAGAGTACTTCTGCCTGCCAGTCCTCTTCGTGGGACTGAGAGTGAAAAGCATGACAGTTATGCCAGACAAGCTCTGTTGGTAGTGCAGGTAGAGATGACAAGGTATGGCTGGAGACAGAAGCATTGTAAACATCACGTTTTTGTGTTGACTGACTTTGACAAGGTCTCTTAGCCATGTAGTGTGGTCTAGCATTTCTCCTGGGACTCCACTGTTGTGCAGCTTCCTCTGAGCCCTGCTTTCTTCACCGTAAAATGTGGCAATAGCCCAAAATCCAGGGGCAAGAATCCCAATACAGGGCCAGAAACCGCAGCTGGCAGCACTTAGGGTTAGGGTCCGGAGAAGCAGAAAGCCCACAGGTCCGGGGATAATTGGGATTGCAAAGGCCTGCCAAGAGGAGCACGGCACTGCACCAACATTGTTCCCTCTCCAGCTTTCCTAGCCAGAACCCAGCGGGGCCGGGGCCAGAAACCACGGCTCGCGGCAGCTTGCCTGCTGCTCAGTAGAATAGCATTAATTACGTTTAGTTTTGCTCTGCTTTTCTGGGTATTGTCAGAATTAAATTGCAGTAAAATGGAGCTGTGGCAATATACTGCAATTTCTTCACTTTCCAGCGTTGCATTTAATATGTGTGGATTCACTCCAGCTGGTGTCTGCATTTTATATTTCTTCTGGTGCATGGAGTTTTTCCAAAGGAAAGAGAATATTGCAGTTTCATGGGAAACCTTGCCTGCCCTACCGTGAGTTGCTGGTTGAAGTTTGAAGGATCAAACACACTAAAGCAAAATGGTTTTGTTTCTTCACTGTGCAAATTCAGACATCAGACTGCACTTTAATAAGCTCAAACACAGCTTGTGGTGCAGTAGGATGGCGATAATGAATTTATTTCTTAAGTGCTTTTTGAAACCCATCTTGAATACACCATAATTAAGATGCGTTAGAGAGATAGAAAGAATGCAAAGGAAAGTGCAGGCCATTACGGTCAGACCTGAGGAACGGACAGTAAAGGGTTATAAAAATCAAAGTGCTCTGTATGCTTCAAAAGGATACTTTCATATTGTGTCTTTCTTTTACATTCAGCATGATCTACACTTTGGTGAGCTCTTAACTGAAAGATCCTCATTAAAGACTGAAAACAACAAAGGCTGGAGGTGCAAGGACGAGTGAGCCAAGTGATGCATGATTTAAAAAAGAAAAAAAAAAAAAGACAAAGACAAAGAGAGGAGAACTTTGAACCCAAGAAGTAAATAGAGAACATGAAATAGAGACCCAGCAAGAAGAAACAGAATACCATGGGACAATGGCTGAGTAAACTGTGTTTGTCTCCTGTTCCTCAATGTGTTGCAGTAAATGACTTTCAAAACCCAAACAAAACAAACAGACAAAAAAAGGCAACAAGGTGGGTCAAGTTACACAGCTATTGACCTCTGCAGGGATAATGCTGCTTGGTTTAGTGGTTTCATTATAAACTATAGTTCCTACTGTCTTCCAGGGAGCAAAGTTTCTTTTCTTAATGATTATTCTGGACTGAGGAAGCAGAGGGCAAGATCAACTTGCACAGAAAGAACAGCTATACAACACATTCTGAAAATGAATACCGACTGGAGTTCAGATGTGACTTCTGCAGGGATGTTCACATGACACTAATCAAACAGGGATGTTGGATCTTGTGGAATTGCTTCAGTGGGGTCGGTTTTTTTCCCCACCCATAACAACAATAGCAAGAATTTGCAGTTGCAGTGTTCTGTTTTCTAATGATAGGCTCTTCCTGTAGGTGAACATCCAGTATGTTCTGTACTTCATTTGTGGTGAACCAATTAATACAGTGATAAGTATAAATACTTTGGGTTTGACCTGATCATACCAAGTGCTTACCAGAATAGTGTTCCTCTGACTGAAAAAGAAAAAGGTAAAAGCTACATAAATTAAGGAGGATTGTAACATAGGTATTACTTGTATCACAGTGCTGGAAAACTAAATACTGAACTAGCTAATCATGGTCTGTAATTCTGTACTGAAGCTTTATTTCTGCTGTCAAATTTAAGCTGAAACAAATATTCAAAAATTTTTGTCTTATGAGTTTTGTATTGAAAGATGTTCTGTTCTTTATTATTTAATAGTTTTAAATTTTTATCATATAATTATCATTTAAATTCATATATATTTGCTGTATAATTTTTTATATATATGTATAGATAAATACTTACAAGCTATTTATATTTTAGTTAAAGCTATTTATATTTTAGTTAAAGCTATTTATATTTTAGTTAATCTGTTTGATTGACAGGTCAAAGGCATCAAGTGTCCAGAACTGCCACTAAATATGTTTCAGTGCTTAACTTAGTGGACCGACACGGTTTCCCTCAAAGTCACTAAGGTGTTTCAATGCAGCCACTGGTACTCTGAGTAGCAGGCAAGCCTGTAAGATCAAGACTAACCCCAGCACATGCACAGAGACTGCTTGGATCTTGCATTGTGAATGAGCTAATGAGGTATGTTGCTACCAGAGATGCTGCGAAGAACACTGCAGAGGCACCCAGCTTGGTTACAGCTGGTCTTGTTAGCACTAGCTCATTGCTGACCCTGCTAAATTTGGTCTGGCTATGGAAAGCCAGTAGGTTGGTCCTCTACCAAGCTTGGAGGACTTTTTAGTCTGGGCACAGGACTTCAGGAGGAGAGATGCAGTCTCATGGGAAACCTTACCTCTGTGCTAGCATACCCTGTTTCAGAGCATGGTGCAGAAGCAATCGCTGAATGGAGGCATCTCATGTCTGGCAAGGTCCAAACTGAACTGGAGTTACTGCATGTGAGCAGTGCTAAAACTTTCAGGTTTGATCTGGCTATGTTAACAAAATTAAATCCTGTTAGCCTGCAAAGTGCAGTTGCTGCATGTAAACTCTCTGCTCTTGGACCGTGCCAACTCCCAAATCATGCCTGGGCATTGCCTGGAGGAGTGCTAGCTGGCCTGCACAAAAACTATACCAGGGGTCATTCTGACAGTAGTTAGATGACGAAGTTGTCCCAAGTGCTGACATTGGTTTAATTTACAGACATAGCCAGTAGGTCTTACTGGATGTAGTTGTAACTTCTTACAACATACCGTTTCCAGTTCTGGAAGCAAACAAGGCTGCCAAATCAGGTTACTTGGGAAGCTAATATCTGGACTCTGATAATTCATGAGGTTGGATTGCACACGCTGTAGAAGTGGCTAAACTGCTCTTGAAATCACACAGACCCTGCAAGTGATATCAGTGTATTCACCTGGAGTGTGCTTGAGCTAAGAAACTTTGCTGGGCTGTTCCAGAGCTAAGTGATAAAGCTCTGCTGCCATGGTATAATTAATACACAACCCATAAAAAGCTGATGATTGTCTGTAACTGAATTCCTTCTTTACATCCTAACTAAAGCATCTAGTTCTACAGAAGTGTAGAAACTAGATTCACAAGGACAAATTACAGTGAATAGCTTCTAGATGTTTTGCTGCCACCTGAAAGTCTCAACTCTGAGCAGGTGACTGACTCTTCCCATGCATCTCCCAAGATGCTCAGGAGGTGAAAAGAAATTAGTTCATATTTCCTGTATTCCAGATATGTGCTTTAATGTCAGGTTCATCGAAAGGCCTGGGATTTTTTTGTGAGGTTAGATGGGTGAAAGTATGATCATGGATTGCCTGAAAACACACAATTTTCAAATCCTCAGATTTAGGCATGAACTAGACTGCTAGCAAGTCAATTGCTTGCCTACAGGGTTGGGTAGAAGCTATGTGAGTTTTTGTAACTAATACTGGCATCTAATTCTTAGCTTTGCACAAGAGGCACCTACACATGTAGATTCACAGTTTCACAGAGTGGTAGGGGTTGGAAGGGACCTCTAGAGAGCATCTAGTCCAACCCCCCTGCCAGAGCAGGATCACCCAGAGCAGATCACACAGGAACAAGTCCAGGCAGCTTTGGAAAGTCTCCAGGGAAGGAGACTCCCCCCCGTCTCTGGCAGCCTGTCCCAGTGCTCTGTTGCCCTCACAGTGAAGAAGTGTTTCCTCGTGTTCAGGTTGAACCTTCTGTTTTCCAGTTTATGGCCACTGCCCCTAGTCCTGTCACTGGACACCACTGAGAAGAGCCTGGCCCCATCCTCCTGACACCCACCCTTTGGATATTGAGAAGCATTGATAAGATCCCCCGTCAGCCTCCTCCAAGCTACAGTCCCAGCTGTCTCAGCCTTTCCTCATACGGAAGGTGCTCCAGGCCTTTCATCATTGTAGTGGCCCTGCGCTGGGCCCTCTCCAGTAGCTCCTTGTCCTTCTGGAACTGAGGAGCCCAGAACTGGACACAGCACTCCAGGGGAGGCCTCACCAGCGCAGAGTAGAGGGGGAGGATAACTTCCCTCGACCTGCTGGCCACGCTCTTCTTAATGCAACCCGGGATGCCATTGGCCTTCTTGGCACACTTTTGGCTCATGGTCATCCTGTTGTCCACCAGGACTCCCAAGGTCCTTTTCCCCAGAGCTGCCCTCCAACAAAATGGCCCCCGACCTGTACTGAAACATGGGGTTGTTCTTCCCCAGATGCAGCACTTCACACTTGCCCTTATTGAATCTCATTCGATTTCTCCCTGCCCAGCTCTCCAGCCTGTCCAGGTCACGCTGGATGGCAGCACGGCCTTCTGGCATGGCAGCCACTCCTCCCGGTTTGGTATTGTCAGCAAACTTGCTGAGAGGACATTCTATCCCTTTGTCCAGGCTAGAATGCCTTGAATAGTGCTGGACCCAGCACTGACCCCTGGGGGGCACCACTAGCCACAGACCTCCAACTAGACTGCCCCACAACTCTGAGCTCTTTCCTCCAGCCAGTTCCCAATCCACCTCACCATCCAATGGTCCTGTCAGCACTTCCTAAGCTTGTCTATGAGGATGCCATGGGAGACTGTGTCAAAAGCTTTGCTGAAGTTGAGGTAGACCACACCCACTGCCTTTCCCTTGTCTATCCATCTAATGATGCCATCATAAAAAGCAATCAGATTGGTCAAGCATGACTTCCCCTTGTTGAATCCTTGCTGACTACTCGTGATTAGCTTCATTTCCTCAACATGCTTTGAGATGGCACCAAGAACAAGTTGTTCTATCATCTTTCCAGGGATGGAGGTGTGGCTGACCGGTTTATAGTTGCCTGGGTCCTGCTTCTTGCCTTTTTTTGAAGACTGGAGTAACATGGGCTTTCCTCCAGTCCTCAGGCACCTCTCCTGTTCTCCAGGGCTTTTCAAAGATGGTGGAGAATGGCCTAGCAATGACTTCTGCCAGCTCCCTCAGCACTCGTGGGTGCATCCCATCAGGGCCTGTGGATTTGTGAATGTTCAGTTTGCTTAATTGATCTCTACCCCAATCCACTTCAACTGAAGCAAAACCTTCCTTTCTCATTACTTCCTCTATGGTTTTCAAGCCCGGGGTCTTGTAGGTCTTCTGTATGTAGCTTCAGGTGACTTCAAGGACATAATGATTGAATGGACATGCTAGGTAATTTAAAACAGATTCTCTATTTTCAGGCATCTTCATCAATATGCTTATCAAACTCTGCTTGAAAGCAGAACAGTTCGTTAGATTCCACTACTGCTATGAGCAAGTGTTTCCAGGATCACCACTGCTGCTCTGGTACTGCAATGTTTTTCCGCATTTCCAGAGTAAATTTATTCTTGGAAAATTTATTCCACTTGCTTTTGATTCAACATTAGCCTAAATACACCTTCTTTTATGATGCTGGACTGATATATATAGAGAGCAGTCCTTTTCAGCTTCCATTCTCTTAAGAGTGAGCTGTCTCTTCTTCCCATAGAAAAGCTCTCCATTCTCCATGCCTTCTTTAAAGGATTTCTCTGTCATCTTTCCAGTCAAATTCATCTTTTGTAGGAGTGGGTGATCACAGCTGTTCAGAGTATTCTGGAGAGTGCTTACCCTTACTATGAATGGACAATGAAAGCTAATGTTCTTAGTTCCTTAGAATAAGCCTTACTCAAAAAAGTAATTCCACTGCTCTCATGGCATTTTGGTTTTCTCCAAGAAAAATCTTAATTTAAAATCAATGGGAAAATTGTTTAATATGAGAATGCTTTCTTTTTCATTGAATTTAGTGGCCTCACAGACAGCAGAGTAAGATACAGCCCTCAGCGTGTTCCTTGCTCTATGTTGTTACCCAGGTGGGTTGCAGTATCTTGTTGGGTTTCTCCAACAGATTACCGCCGTGTGGCTGCAGTCCAGTGCTAAACCATTACATGGTGGTGCTGCTGTAGTGGCAGGTAGTCTGCAATGCTGTACTCATACTGGTATTCAAATTAGTATTTTTCTTGCATTGACAGAATTGTCTCCCTGGATTTGTCAAAGGGTACAAAAAACTTCTTTTTTCCCCCTAAAGTCAAATAGGTCTGTTATATAAAACAGGAAGTGTATGATTACTGTAAGAAGTACAGTAATTTATCCTGGATTCTTCTGTGTTGTGGCTGTGTGGTCTGTCCTCTGCACTCATGTATAGTGGATGTCTTTAGTCCAAAGGCAGTCTCTTCCCCATGTCATACGTTTAAGGGAGAAATAATCTGTGCTATCCCTTTTGTCTCCAGTCCTCTTTGCTGGTTGGTGGAGGCTAAAGATTTCCTCCCTAAGCCTGTTCCCTTCCTGTCTCCTTTTCTGGAAGGGTGAATGTCATTACTTAGGAGCAGCAGTTTTCTTCTCTTACATGCTCTGGTGACACAGATAAGTCCCTCAACAGTCATAAGGAAACACATCATCTCCCTTTGCTCCTCTGAACAGGTGTGCAGTGAGCCCACCCTTAAATGAGTGTTCATTTTCCTCATTTGCACCATCTGTAAAGTGAGAATGGTGACACCTAGCTCATGAAATCTTTCCATACATATCATACTCTTTTTTTTTTAATTACTTTTTGCATAACTCTTAAATTTGCTTAAAGGTAAAAGGTAGGAGATAGGGAAAAAAGGTGAGAAGATGCGACCTGAATGAGCTGCTTACCAAAGGGGTAAGTACACAGTGTGGTGGCCTGTAGCTGCCTGTTCCTGGAAGGGATGAAAAGGCAGCCCTGTTGACAAGGTGTTGCTCTGTGGTGCTGCCCATCCTATTTATAGTCAGGTAATTGCAGCCATGCTGAATAAAATTGTGCTGCTATGACTCTTTCAGTTTCAAATACAGCAAATCAATGCTGATAGCAGAATGCTTCACCTACAAATAATTAACTGCACTTAAGCTGTCAGAAATGTTTTTCCATCTGTTTCCTTGGGCATTACTCTTCCTTTTTCTCTTAAGCTACTAAAAGTGGAAGAAAAAGTTCTTCAACTTACACCTACGTACAGAAACTGCAGTGAGGTGGTTGTGATATGCTGCTGTTGGGGTCATGGTTACTCATACATTATATGGGTGTTAACAATCTATGCTTTTCCTTTCTCTGTTCTGTCTCTACACAGATATTTTTGTAAAAAAAAAAAAAAAAAAAGAGAAAAATGTACAGGGCATGATCCAAAATCCTTGAATTTACTGGAGATTTTCCATTGTTTCTAATAGGCTTCCTTTAATGCTCATTACTTTAGAGCTACATAGGAAATAAGTTCACGCTGGAAAGTTGCCAGAGCTTTGTCAGTAGGGATTTTGTGCTTTAGATCTTGATATCACATCCATGTAACGGAATTTATGTTGACTGAAGAGGAATATGCATTTCAGAGGGATAATTGTAACCTTTCAGTGCTCGTGCTAGACTGTCACAGAAAGTTATACCAACTTGGTAAGAATCTGGCTTCATGGTCGTTCATGGAAATCTTAGCTCTTATTTCATGTAAGCCCCACTTGGCATTGTACAATTTCCACCGAGAGGTCAATGGAAATGAAAAATTAAAAACAAATAAACCAAACCCACAAATCTTGTTAATCAAAAATGTTGTTGGATGTCAGATAAAGCTTGGGTTGCTACAAATAGAGCAGATCAGAGACTGAAATAAAGCAAGAGTTGGGTTTTTTTTTTATTTGGGAAGCAACAAATATTGGATTGCTGTCCATGCTGCACTGAACCTTGCATCAGTAATCTTGGTCCATATTCCTGCTCTGGTGCGTGTTTTGATCATTCGTTGCTCATGAACACATTGTTCCGATTTTTGTTCTGCACAGTAATGCAGTTGTAGGTGGGAAGGAGGGAAAATTCCGCTCTAAAATACAGCATTCCCTTTTTTTTTTTTTTGTTACATGCTGTAACAAAATTCTAATGATGTATTTCAGTGGCGCATCTCAGCCTAAGACTGAAGCTGTTTGCTGCAGGTAATATTATGCTGCGATTTAATAAATCACATTTTTAGAAATATTTTTTAAGTGCTTACACAATTAATGTAGTTATTTTCTTACCTTTAAATTGCTGGCCAACTTCTCATGTAAGAAGAAATGTACTTCTGTGACCCAATTTGTGACTTTCTGGGTAGTTAAACTCTTAGTAAAGCTCTGAGGGATGTAAAGTGCTTTTAAATATTACTTTTTTTCTAATAACGAGACCCCATGTTCTGACAGCTTCAGTCTTGTTAAACAGGTTTGCAGCCACTGATCATTAGTGTGGAATGCTGACTGGAAAGCAAAGCTCCTACAAACCACAGCAAGGTTTATGGAAGTGTCTTAAAGTAACACAGCAGAGATCCAGTCTTATGGAATAGCTGTGCCTAGTAATACAGCATACCAGGCAATAATAGTGCAAGTCATTGTACTGGGTTTGGTAGCTGGGGAGAGGCCGCAGGGATGGGGAGAAGCTGCCAGAAGCTTTCCCAGCTCCAAGTCGGATCTGCCTCTGGCCATGGGCAAGCCAGTTGGCGATGGTGGTAGCACCTCTGGGATAATGTATTTAAGGGAGGGTGGGGAAAAAAGACTGCTGGGGAACCTTTAACAGAGAGAGGAGTGGGACGTGGGGGAGACAGCCAGGCAGACCCCCAGGTCAGTGCAGAGAGGAGGAGGTGCCCAGAGCAGAGGTTCCCCTCAGCCCATGGTGAGAGGGCAGGCTGTGCCCTGCAGCCATGGAGGGTCACGTGGGGCAGAGACCCCCCTGCAGCCCGGGGAAGGGCCCATGCTGGAGCAGGCGGCTGTGCCTGAAGAAGCCCGTGACTCAGTGGGAAGCCCCATGCTGGAGCAGGCCACTCCTGAAGGACCACACACTGCATAAGGGACCCTCACTGGACCAGTCCGTGAAGAACTGCAGCCCATGAGAAGTACTCACATCAGAGAAGTTGGTGGAGGACTGTCTCCTGTGGGAGGGAGCACATGCTGGAGCAGGGGCAGGGTGTGATGATCCTCCCCTGAGGAGGAAGGAGCAGCAGAGACAATGTGTGATGGACTGACCACGATTCCTATTCCCTGCACTGCTGGGCGGGAGGAGGTAGAGAAAAGGGGAGGAAAGCTGAACCTGGAGAGAAGGGAGGGGTGGGGGAAGGCTTTTAACATCTGGTTTTCTCTCTTATTCATTGTTCTACTCTGCTTTGATTGTTAACTAATTAAATTGATTTTTCTTCCCCAAGTTGAGTCTGTTTTGCTTGTGACCATAATCGGTGAGTGATCACTCCCTGTCCTTGTCTTAACCCATGAGCCTTTCCTTCCATTTTCTCCTCCCCATCCCATCACAGGGAGGAGTGAGCGAGCAGCTCTCTGGTGCTTAGTTGCTGGGCATAAACCACAAGAGTAATAAAAAGTACAAGTCATGTAGTACAAGCAAACCAGAATTGCTGCTCCATCTGTAATACGTTTTTTTGTAATGTGGTATTTTCTTGGTGTAAAAGCGATATAGATTACAGGACAGAAGATAATCAGGCTGAGGCAGTTAGCAGTTTGACCATAATATTTCGAAACATTTCAAATAATTACTGTTTATGACAGTTATTGACAGCTTGGAGTTACTAGAGGTGCAAACTGTGATGTTAGTAATAGCTTTAGCAATACATACATTTGCTTCTTTTGGAGTAAGAATCCATGTTTCTTTCTAAAACATATTTAGCATGTTTTCCGACCTTACCTGACACTCAGTATATAGCAAATTTAAATGTATTACCAAAAAAACCCCAAATGAAATGCATATACAAAATATAGCAAACATTTCAGATACTTTAGCAGATTTCTAGAGCGCCTTCTTATTCCAAGCTAAATTCTAGGTCTGATGTCCTTTCTTGCGGGTGTCTGGACTGTTGAAGCCCACTTGAATGCTGCGGTTGTCAACAAGTTCTGCAAGAACACGAGCAAATACAAGCTTGGTTATGTCTTCCCAGCTGCCCAGAAACATCTCATCGTGTAGCCACATACTACAGAGCAGATGACATCCACTTGGTCACCTTGAACCACTGGCCCTATTGGAAGGTAAGAACAGAAGGTAGGAACAATGCAAAACTCTACTTAGCCATTTGCAGCTAATGATGTTGTCCTGCCTTGCCTTTACAAGCAGTAAAGTCTCCAGGTTGAACTATGCCATCAGGCAAGAGCAATTTTCACTGACCTGTTCTTAGACTTCAGCTTTTGGGGTGAATTTTTTCCCCACTTCCTTCTGAAAGCAAGTTTTATTTCCTGAGCCTAATGACCAGCATCACTGCACAGGTTTTGGAAGCCTTCCTCCCACCCACCCATTTGTTGGGTGCATTTTAGTAGATGTCAAAGTGTACTAAGTCCATGTCTTTGGAATGTGTTTCTCCTCAGGTTTGATTTTAAGCATTCCTGCCCTTTCAGTGCTGAGTAGTCATCCAGCCATAAAATTGTATATAAATGAATTATAAAGTTGTATAAAATAACCAGTGGAGGAGGGCTCTTACCTACCCTTTCTTATAACAGAAAGACAACGGGAGCACTGAAACAAAATTGAGAGGGAAAGATGTGAAACCTGAAAAGAAATATATGCTCCATTTTTAATCTATAAACGCATTGTCATAACAGAGACGGGTATCAGGACACCAAATACTCAGTATTGTTCTGTGTGAACCCATACCCTCATATAGATAACAAGCACTTCCATAGTTACATTTGAAAGAATAAAACTACAGAAGAGTTGGAAACTCCCAGCTTTTGGGAGCCATCCGGTTTCCAGTGGTGTGAGTTCAGCAGACTATTTACCCTATGACGAGCTTATCTATTACAAGGTATTTTCCACTTTGTTCTGAAACAGCGGCCACTAGACAACAGAGATAGCAGATGAAGACAGATGGACCATTGCTGTGTTCATTCAAGGACTCAGATTCTGTTCTCAAATGACCATAAATTCAGAACATCCACTGAATTAGAAACTTCAAGTTACTGACTTCTCTAGACCAAGGATAAAAATTTCAAATGCTCCTAATAATTTTCACAAATATTTGCATATTTACATAATAGAGCTAAGGATCCTAAGAACCTCTTTAAAGTTAAATGAAACACTTGTCTCCATGGTACCAAGACTTCAGTATGCAGGAGAGAGCAGTAAGAATTTGCCATGTGGTAGCTATTCCTCACCAGGTCCCTGTATTTGCACTCCCTACACTACAGCCTTGGAAAGGGAAATCTGCAGTTGCACAGGTGGTTTGCACTGGAAGTGCCTACAGAGAAGTTAATGCAGAATAGATAATGTATTCTTCAGTCAGTCACTCCTTAGATTCACTTTCCTTACAGGTGAACCCGTAGACTCCTACATACTCGGGCACTTTAAAATGGTATTTGAGTGTGATCTGCTCACTGCTGTTAACTGCAGGGTACGTTCTGTAATCAGCTAACCAGAAAGGATATAAAAATAAGGCAAAGCCAGATAATTCTGCTTTAAAAAAATGAAATTCTCATGGTTGAGTTATCAGAACTGAGAAAATGAGAGTTCAGTTCTTGCCCATTCCACAGCCTTCTTTTGTCACTTTGGGCAGGCACTTAGTCTCTCAGCTCACCATCTCCTAACTGGAGGTGATAGCGCTTTCCTTCTCCCTCGTTTTGTCTGTCTTGTCAGTTTAGATTATGAACTCTGGTGAGATGGAGCCGTTTATTTCTCTGAGTAATGCCTGGCACTGCATAGCTGAAATTGGGAATTACATGTCTGGATGTTATTATAATCATAAATAATTAATACCTTTTCTCATGGGAGGAAGCAGCTGAATTCAGTGGAATTAGTCAAAATGGATTTGTTCCCCTGTCGCCAAGATGAGTACCTGCCCTGGTATGTTGCTGTGCCTTGGGGCCAACTGACAAACGTAAGCCTGCTTTAGCGTCTGAATGCATGTAATGCTGTAATGTGATGCTGCCAGGAAGCACTAAAATGTAAAGAAGAAAAAAATCTGAACAGCTCCCCGTTTCAGCATTTTGCACCCTTCTAATTCCTCTTTGCTCTGCCCTTTTATCCTCTATCACACAATGGCATCCTGTTTTACTCACCTTTCGGTGTTGTGTGGAAAGCAAACCCAGTGCAAGCTCACATGAAAACGGTGGTACTGGTTCTAATCCCTCATTGTCTGCTGGTGGGCTTTTATTTGAGGAAAATATCCTATTTTGATTTTAACGAGGTACAAATGCAAATCAGCTAGTTTGATAGAAATCCTTTTTCTTCTGGAATACTGACAAAGCCACATGTGTACAAGAATATGCTGTTTAAATGTATTTATCTGCATTAGCACAAATTTTTATCAGACTAATCAGCATAGAATTTGCCTCCATCTGGCAAAGGACGATAGATTTTTATAACTGTAACCTAGCTGCAATACAGCAGAGCAGCGTTTGCAGGCAGGAACATGCCCTGGTTGCCAGCACTGGCGTGAACCCGCTCTAACTTCTCATGGTGCGGAGCTGTGCAGGTCACTGGTGGGCATCTGGCCTTGGAGCCAGGGCGCTTGACTTTGAACTGCAGCGGCCGAGGAGTGTTCACAGTGGCACCACAGGACCAGTGTTTATATTTGGAAGGGAAGTAAACCCACCTGGGAAGTCAGTATATTAAACAGTGCCAAGCTTCTGCAAGGTGGATACATGTTTAACCCTTGTTTCTTCCACCACAGGTGGTATCACCCTTGAATTTGGCCACTGAATATTGCAATTCTAGATCCTTGAGGTCAACACTCCAGTAGACTGTTGGGGTTTTTCATACGTATGTATATATTTTCTAAGAGATTGCATGAGACAAACGATAAAGGATCTTAAGTTTTTTCTATATCCCTTTTATTGTCCATTTATAAGCCTTTTTAAAAATACTTTGGTATTTAACTTCATGCTCCTTGACATGCACATACACACAAGGTACCTTGAAGCTCTCTCTGTTAATACAGTGAACAAAGGCAAGTGCTCTTCTGTTATCTCTGTATCTCTGTGTATCTCCCATTATAGCAGCTCCAAGCAGTAATAGTTCTTAAGGGTTTATACCAAGCAAGAAGAGGAAGGCACAATTTCTGGACTGCAGTAGCTTTTCTAGCAAATTAGTTTAAAATTCATTTTTGACAAGTGCTGCTGATGGGTTCAGAGTAAGCCACAGCACCTCAGGTCATTTGAGAGCCTTTTTTTGAGACACTCCCAGAATGTGCTCATTCTTTGACTCCTTGGCCTTGAAAACCTAAATGCAGTTAGCAAGGTCTGCAGGAGAAAAATCAGAGCTGATCAGTCCTGGCTGTCATCCAGAGCACCGTCGTTCCCAAGCAGCAGCCAGTGCTTTGGCTTTGTATCTGTGAAGGAATCTGTTGTATTTTCTATCATGGGTTTGCCTTACAAGAGCAGGCAATGTCCCTTTACGTTAATTACGAAATAAGATTGTTAAATTGTATTGGAAAATGCGAATCATTCCTTCAAAACCTGTTGCCTTTAAGTAGAAACAGCATTTATCCCCCAAAAGCTCCTGAAGTGGTAGTGGCGGCAGCAGCAGAATTTTAATGTACCTTCTCATTCATCATTTGAAGTCTACAACAACAAGCGATGAATCTTTGATGAACCTTGTCAAGCTTCCTTCAGACTGTAATAGCAGTTTTATGAGCTTCAAAGGAGTTCAGAAACAATTTGTCATCATGATATCTACTTTTTCTCTTCATGAGCTCTCAGCCCAGTGCTAAGCACTGATACTACAAGATTAGAAAGTCTTCTCCATGTATTTCTGGTGTAAATGAAAACCTACGTAGCAAATTTTAGAAGGATATTTTCCAGAGAAATCCCAGTAAAAGCTTCCAGACTACAAGGATCCACATAAAGATAATATTTTTTTAATATTAAGTGTAATTAATCCACTGGCCGTATCTAGAGATAAATTCTTATCTGAGAGCACTGGGAGTAATTATTAATTGATTATGCTTTGTTCCCGCAGTCGTAGGGCTCTGTTTTCTCTCTGCGACATCTTTTAACATCCATGAAACACACGTCTGTCTCCAGCAGGCATCTTGTTCCCAGAGCTTGATACAAGTTTTGTCAGAGATAAATAGTGTGTTCTCAAATGAGGACATTACTTTTGTCATTTCTTGTTTCTGCGCCTCACCCTGCTAGAGGCTAGAATCGAACTACTGCGTGCAAGCACTGAGAACTCAAAGACCTGGAAATTTGTTTACTGTTAACACAACCTCTGCAGTCACCAGTATAGTTGGCTATGAAAATAACCTGCCCTTTTAAAACTTAGCCCTGGAACTTTGTGACTTGCGGAAACTCTGGATATAGTTTCTCGCCTGGTTTAAGGCATATCTGCATGTCCTGTTTCAAGGCTCTCGTAAAGAGAGAGCAACTGCTCAAGACTCTTGACACCTTGCAAAGCCCAAATGGAGCATAGCTGCTTTGCCATGTCCTTGCCAACAGTTGGGAGTGATGGGCTCTTGGTAGGATTAGATTAAAATTCTGCTGCTGCCGCTACCACTTCATTATCTGGCCTGTGCTGAGATCAACTTTTTTACTATGTGAAATAATGGGCTACTCTGCCAGTTCTAGCTTTGTTTCTCCAGTGTTTCAGTTCAGCAATGGATTAAAGTGATATAGTGATCCTGGAGAGGTGGAGCAAAAATATACAAGTTGTTTAATGGTCTTCTGCCGATGGGTAGTGAGGCTACAAACTCCTCATATCTTCTCAGGGTAGAAAGGTATTTATCAATTCCAGCCAACTATGAGAATTTCAGTTTCAGTCACTGCTGACTTAACCTGCAGGCTATATGTGCAGAGGTGCATTTATCAGGAAAGCTTCTTCACCAATATTGGATGGAAGAGTGATATTGGAAGTGATGTGTTCTCTTTTAAGCCTGACTTTTGAGCCTGCAGTTTCTCCAGTATGTTCAGAAAACTCTCACAGTATTGATCTGTGTAATTCATTTGTGACTAGTGACCCTTCCACATGAGGATCCAAGTCACTGGTTGGATTCTTGATCCACCTGCGGTCAGTCACGGTGGCTGAACTTCTAGCTGTTTCTCTTTGTTCCTTCCTGGAAAGCTTCCTCCATTGCCTGTCTTCTCATTTACTGCGAGGTGATGTCTGGAGCTAAACTCTTCACAAAAATAGGAAGTGTGTGTGTTTACGTGAGGTGTCCATGCATAGCTCAGACAGCAGAATCCCAGGAAACCAAAGTATGGATGAGGTGGCTGTTCTGTGTCTTCGCTGCAAACTAGACTGACCTCGTTCTGTGATAGATGCCAATCCTTGGTAACCCTAAGCCCTGTGAATTGCCTGGGATGATCATATACATTGATGTTCATACCTGACTCTTCATACCGACGGTCTAGGTCCGTAACCTATTTCCTACAGCAGCCAGAGTCTTGGAGGAACAGTGACCAGTGTGTTAAGAGGTGTGATATGATCTGTCCATCTGCCGTGGTTTAGCCTTATCTGGCAATTAAGTACCAGCAGTCCCTCTACCACTCCCCCCTCCCTCAGTGGCAAAGGGTCAGAGGAACACCGTCATGTGAAGTGTCATCCTGGCCTCTTACAGCTGGAGATTGGTACAAGCTTCTGAAGCCTGAACAGCCACGAAACATTAATTATAACTGAATTTTTTAATATATGCCAATCTAAAAGCTTCTTAATTCCAACTAATTTTGCGGGTTTATGTTGCCATGGGCCCTAGATTTTCATTAGATATTGTTTGGGGACAAAAAATTCTTTCACTGCTTTTGAATGTAGTCCTAGTTTCATTGGAAGTCCCCATTCCCTGTGGTTATGAGATCGGCAAGGGAGAAATTCCTGATCTATCACCTTTGCAATATTCATTGTCAAATTCTATCATGAACCAAATTGTCTTCTTTTTTTAGTGATCAATACCAGGATTCTGAGTGTTTCTACCCCTATTTTTCAATGCCTCATCTTGGCCTTTCTCCAGTTTTGTGATACTATAACTGCGTATGTTTACAGTTTGGGTGACGTGAATAACATTTTTGTGTTGGCAGTGTTATTCACTGTTCTGTTTCACACACAACTGTGCATGTTTTTGGGGTTTTTTTGTGTTTAAATTACAGCTGCCCTGAGGCAGAAGTCATGCCTGAGTTCTCCAACTGTGATAGCCAGTGGGGCAGATGTCCAGCTGGGCAGATTGGACTGAGATAGTCAGTTGGACCAATTCCTTATTTGCATTTGGAATCTAAACCGCCTACTTTTAAAACGAAAGTGAAGCTGTGTACTAGCCCTTGCAACATACAATCTGTTGACCAAACAGAGCTGTAGGGCATCTCCTTTTCTCTGGCCTGTGATTCTGCAGCAGAAGCATTACGTCTGACAAACTGCCTGAAAGGGACATACCCCCCAGACAGAAACACTGCTTGGTTCATCGAGCTGAGATGATTGGCATTGTAACGTGGGGAGGAGAGAGGGAACTCAGTCGTGGGTGAAGAAAATGCGTTTTGGAGAGAAGCAGGACAGTATGGAAAGCTTGAACTCCTACGACAATGCTGAAGACCGTATTGTCTGGGGAGCCTGCACACTTCTGGCATGGAGCAAGGTGGGTGGTCACAAACAAACATCTGAAACTGTGGTGAGTGAAGCTGCTGGAGCTCCCACTGGAGTCATTAAAGTCCCTACATGGAAAGTAATGACTTGTTTTTCTGGCATTCAGGGCAGTATGTACTAGATGGGAATGAGAAAAGGCATTCAGGTAACACCAAAACTACCCTGGCCTTAAAATCTGGGCTGAATCTTCTTGGGGAGTTGGAGAATTAGAAGCATCTCTCTTGTAGCTGGGACTGGAACTCATTAAAAAATCAAAAATGTGTTCTTCCCAAACAGCCGGTTCTCGCAACCTGAGGAGGCTGGTTTGTTTTAAAAATCAGTGGTATGGGTAGGTGTTCATTGTGGTAGATTTTTCTGAGTCATTGCTGCAGACCTGAGGAGCAGATGGACTGTTGTACTCTGACTCAGGTTCAGTATGTGATCATGGTCAAATGGCCTAACATTCCTACACTTCTGTTATTTCACCCTTATAATGGAGATTAAGTTATTGTGTCTTAACACTGCATTGTATGGTTTATCTATAGTTGGCAAAGAAATTGGAATACATTGAGTGTGACACGTTTCACTAACAAAAGAAATAATTTTCTAATGAAGACAGGCAGCCTATTTTAATATTTTAAATATGTTAGCTTAGGTTTATTCCTGATTATCCTAATGACTTATTATCAATGAAGCATCACTTTATTTGCAAGGACATTGATTTCCCCTTCTCTCTAAAATTGGGTGAATGTTGAAATATCCAATTTTGTAATAAATAAGGAAATTTCGAGACAGAAAGTATCAGAATGGTGATGTGCAAACGCTACAATTTCTACCACTCTTTAAAATCCTGGAGTAAAGAATATAATTGATTTGTTGGTTGGGTTTGGTGGTTGTAAAAACATTTAATTTATTATAGGCATTCCAGGTCCCTTCCTATCTCCGTACCAGAAAACATATTAAAAGCCACTGCTACAAACACTTCACATAACCTGTATTGAGCTCTGACACTACAGTATGAGTAGAATTGCTGCTAATTTTATACATTAAGCTTACTGTCTGAGACCAAGCTGTGATAGAGATCAAACTACTCAATTTTATATTTATGTTGATGTATATTTATTTTCACATGTTCTCAGAAAACAATTTTGGTTTCACAATGAGATCAAAGTAATTTGAAGAGGGAAAAGCTGATAAATATTCAGTAGAGACAAAGGAAAGAAAAATGAGAAAAAAAAACTAATTTCTGTTTATAATTTTTAAAAATGTGCTGTTTGGGAAAATGTTTTCTGTACTTTTCTGTGTCGCTTTTATAGTATCTTGGGGAAATTCTGCTGGTTCATCTTCTGAAATGAGTTAATTGATGATTAGACTGATGTAACCAGGGGGCAGACTCGTGTCCCTGCTGTTTTTATTGCTGCTAAGAAGTACTTGGTGGCTTGGAAAAAGGCAAAGGGAATATGATCTACTACTAAAATCACTAAAAATGAAAGAAAGAAAGAAAGAAAAAACAAACAAACACACAAAAAAACCCACAAAAAAAGCTATAGACAAAATTGAGAAACCTACTAAACCCAATTAAAATGTGCTAAAAACCACTAAAACATGTAAAAATTGCATAAACCACTAAAACACACAGCCTGCCAAAGCACGCAAAACACACATAAACACAAAACCCCAATAAACCCAGAAAATACACTAAAAAAAATGCAGAAACCACTGTAATATGCTACAGCATGCAAACCCACATAAACATGAAAATCATGCAAAACCCACCAAACAAATGCTACAACTGGGGGGAGGGGAAAAAGAAAGTAAAACTGCAAAATTGCTAAAAATATTAAAACAAAATCTAAAATGCAAGAAAGCTAAGGGTGCAAGGATTTGGTCTGAAGGGGCAATTCAGTCCCTTCTCTGAAACATCTGAAGCGTCCATCAGTCTGGAAGACTGTATTTCATAAGCAGTAGCCATTTCTCTAGACTGCAGCTGATTTATTATTTTTATAGCATAGAAGAATCATTTCTCTAACACAGACAACTTTTACTGACGACACTTTGCTCATACACTAGACATTACTTCCGAGAATCCAGGGGACTTCAGCTGCCGTTAGTGTTACAACAAAGGTGTGACACACAGAGTGGTGCTGGGCTCTGCCACACTCGGTGAATTGGCCAAGCAAATGGCTGTGTCCCTGGAGCTCACTCCAGCAGCTACGTTCCATCATCTCTTATCCTTATTTCACAGCTGGAGAGTCAAGAAGACAGAGAAGAGAAGGTCAAACAGTCCCTACTTCAAAATGGGTCTCCACAATGATGTTAAAAATCCCATCTTACCGACTAGATATTTGGTGTCTGCTCGAGACCTGTGGGTACTTGTGATCCAGGTCATTCATCCCATGAAGTGACGCATTTGACACTGCGTGGAACAAACAGGAGGTAATGGAGGAGAAATTATCAGCTATCCCCTAAGCTATCCACGATCCACTAACCATACCAAACGTTCTCTGAGATGCTTAAAGAATAACGGCGCTATTTGCCTAATTACTTGTTGCTTAGTTAACTGCTGGGTTTTTACAGTAAACTTATTTTTAATGTAGATGTGTGATCACATGGAATGTGATTTTTTTAGTGTTCCTCTTTGTTTCATCACTTACGGCCCTGCCACTACGATGTGCTATGTTCCCATGGAGTTTAATCCGTGTGTCTCTGAAGTGTTAAAGCCACTTGAGACACTGGGTCAGTGTTGCCATGCACGCAGTGGATACTAATGCAGATGATACTGTGCTTCATATTCCAGACTGAGCGATGAGACTTCCAGGAAGAGGAAGGGTTGGAAAACCTTTCAAGTGCTGCGTGAACATGACAGCTTTGTTATAGCGTGAATCAAATCAAAGGAAACCTGTTAACTAAACTTAAAAGTTCCTTAGGGTTTTTTTTTATTAATTAGGAACTGCCACAAAGGAAAAGTAATTTTAGTTTATAGTCTCTACTAGCTGGATGTCTAAATGCAACTGCGCAGGTTCGGTAAATGTGATGTATACAGAGCGAATTAACCATTGCATAAAAAGAGAACACGTTTGTGAACGGCCAAATCCGTATACAAACCAACACGTGCAGCGGACTGTGACTTATTTCCTGGCACGTGAAATTGCGTAACGTAGCGTTCAGAGTTGCCTGGTTCCAAGAGCTGCTCTCACACTTGCATATTGCCCCAATATCTGAGCATAACCCATAAATATTTGGTGGGTCTTCGTATTGTGTGTCTGAATGAGGAGACCTGATGATAAAAGAATAAATTCAGGGTCTGTGCTCCACAATTAGGAGGAAAGAATAAAGATGGCAAGAGAAGCAGACAGGTAATCAGGCTAAATTAACTGAGGGAATAGAGGCAAAAGTCCACTTAACAAGGGAGAAGAACAGATGAGCAGGAAGGGGAATTTAAAATTATAAATAAATTCTTTTTGTTTTTCCCTATATTCCTGACTCCCTGGTCACGTGAGTTCCAAGAAAACACAATTCCAGGTGTGGAGAATGGGAAGCTTGCAGTGACTCAGAGCACAGGAGCGAAATAATCGTGGTGAGTCCAACCCTGAACTCCAGCTTGCTGATCCCAGTTTCTAAGCGTAGCTGTCTCGTGGTACAGAGTAAAGGATAATTATAAGCACTGCAGGATCTTGTTGCTGTCACGACTGGTCTGATCATTCTGTATTTGTTATTTAATTAAATTTGCTTACAAATTCCATATTGCATGACATTAAAGATGCAAGGTTGTTCTTCCTTTGGTTTCCTTTCACCTTTTAATCCATCAAGGTTTCCAATTTTGCTCCATTACGCTCTCTTCCCTGAAAAGCAGCTAGTAGTTCTATCTGCTGTTTTTATTGTAACAGCCTGCTCCTTTCAAACTCGTTCATGCATTGAACCAGAGGGCTGAGTATTCCACGGGGAATTAAACTTTGACTCTTCTTTCATTAAGCACAAGGGGCCTGATCAGCTGTGTACGGAGGGAATCATGTGGCCGCTGTTGCACAGCAGCTGAACACCTGCAACAGCACAAGAATTATCACCCAGGATTTCTAGCCTTTGGGCATTGTATTTCTGATTTCAGGTTTAACAGCTCAGAAGCTAGACAAAGTATGTGTGTGCAAGTTCTTTCCCTACTGGGGAGAAATCTGTAGGTGGCAAAACTTTGGGCAAAAGAATAGGTCAGAGAATCAAATGAGGCTCAGCTCTGCCACTAATCTGCACAGTTTTAGGGGGGGGGGGGGGGGGTTGGCTCTTTTTTTTTTTTCCCATTAACTTCCATGGAGCCTGAATTTTACTTAGAGAATTGATGGGACAGAGCAGTGGAAGTGACCACCTCTCTAGAGGTTTCATGCTTCTTTACAGCTGTGCTTACTTGATGCTACCATTTCGTAGCTTCTTTGGTAGAAGCCTTAACATCCCAGATTTCCCTTCTGTTAAAAAGCTTGAATTATGTCCTCAGTGGTTGCAAATGTGTTGTGTGTATTATGTCCTCTTTGCCTGGACTGACTTGGAATTGTTATATTCTTCTTATGGTTTTGGTGTCTTCATCCCTAACTTGCAACTGATCAATTTATGGTGTTTCTATGGCTTAACAAAACTCACTTTTTTTCTTCTACAAGAAAAAATATTCTGATGCATCAACATTAAAACTAAAAATCAGTTTCACGTGTCAGTCAGGTACTGTAAAAACCATTTCCCCATTTCCCAACACTGAGTCTGGGACTAGTTCCTTACTCTGCATTCGGTGCTGCTTGCTATCAAAGGCAGTTCCTGAGAGCTGAAGGAGTTGATGGTCTGTGAGAAATATGGTGGGTTCACAGTGGTCTAGCACATTTTATGGATTTTGTACAATACGTTCTTCCCTTAACTACAAAGGCTCCTTTAAGCAAGAATGACCTTTCATCTTGGCAATCATTGATACATAACAACGCAGTGGCTCTGGAAAGCATTACACTCTTCTGCTACGGCTCTGCGTGTTCATGTTCACGTTTTAATTGGCACTGGACTGCACTGAGATACCAATTCCAGTTGACTAAAATCTATTTAGATATGAGATCTTAATACAAACATCTGCATTATATTAATTACTGTGGTATTTGCTTACTTAGTCTTCCAAAACCAAATCCTTTGTTATACTTTGGGTTTGGTTTTAAAGAAAAGTGTAATCATGCACCACTTTAACCTTCTTTGATGAAGATTAGTTGCATAGTTGTAGTAATATATATATTGCCTTCCGTATGAACAAGAAGGTCCTTTAAAAAGGTGAATAAAGCAATAAAAGAGGAGTTTAAATATATTCAATAAATAACTGCATTAAAAATGGTGAGATTTTGGATGGGACACCTACCATTTTAAGGAAATAACATTAAATGACAAAATCAGGCGCAACTTAACTTTGGTTATGTCTTTATTTAACTTCAGTTTCAACTTGGTCATGCCTTCTCTATTATTGTATTAGCACTGTGGCTTCACTGAAATCTGTCCTGCTCAAGCCCATAAAATGTAATCTTCTATCGCTAACGCCAGTAAGACACACTTCCTTTTTGGATTAACGTAGTGTACAGACAGTTTTTTCAGACCCAGTCTTTTTTTTTTTTCCAGCACTAAGTTCATCACCTTTCACAGACATTTTGCTCTTTCTGGTTTATATTGTTGGAGGCTGAAGTAATAGCCCTCGGCTGCTGCCGCAATTTTTATTGCAGAGTGCGTACAGTGTAGCCAGAGCAAAGAATTCGTACGTTCACACGATTGTAGAGAAATGAACATTGTTATTGTGCTGAACCATCCATTGTTCATAATTCAAGGTAGCAATAGTTAAGAAATAACTGTATTGCAATTACATCGAATTAGGTGCTCCTAATAAATCAGGAAGGAAGGAATTTTGCTGTTCAGGCAAAATGAGGACTAAATTTGTGTGAAACTAGCCCTATAGTAGCTCCAAGTTACGCATTTACTTCTTACTCCGCAGATACACAGTCTGAGTAAAGTGTGTGGGATGAGCCCATCAGTATGGCACTGCTGGCCAGATAGCCTCTGCATGGGAACAGGTAATTCTGTACGCCCGCAGTGGTCTCCCAGCGTCCTGAGTTGCAGAGTGCGGTGGTTTCTGAACTCTGAGAGTAACTTCCAGCACATCAGAGCAAGCCGTGCCATGGCTAAAGGGCAGGGACAGCCCTTCCCGCTGCGTTTGACATTGTGTGTGTGTGGAGACAGGCAGTGGGTGAGGGACAAAGTAAGTCCACGTAACCAAGCTGCTCTCCCGATGACTATTAGGAACATGATGCTGCAGGGGACTTTGATGTATATTTTCTCTTGGCAGATGTGACAGGAAAACAATGAGTTTTGCACTTAAGAGCTAGTATTCGGTGTTCAGAATTGCCAAAGAAGCACAGCTATGAAGGGAAAGAATTCTAGCTGGTTTATTTTGAGCAAGAATATACACACGTGCTGCCTAGATATTTCATGATCAATTAATTCTTTTGTGAGTCTGAGACTCCTTAATTAGACTAACAATTTGAAATTGTATTCAACAATGCAGAATGCAATTTATATCAGAAATGCCCATAGTAATTATTAAGAACGTAGAGATGACCTGGACGTGATTTAAGTAAAAGATTTTCAGCAAAAGAAATTAAATAAACAGTGTTTCTGTGAGATTAGAAAAGCGAGTCCCTGATCACTCCCTTACTGTGTCATTTTATGCAAAACTGGTCTGCCGTGCTAATTCAAGGATTAGTTCTTGCTATTTAACCTCCCTTTCCTGGTCCTCCCCATGGTGTCAAATGCTGAAATCCTCTAACAACGTACCTGTAGTGTCAGTGAGAACATCTCAGATTTTGACATAGAAATAACTGCATCTCAGGCCCTGTATACACTTACTGAACCTTCTAGAGGAAGCACTTATAAAACATTAACTACCTAAAAAAATGTACTCAATACATTAATCATAATTAAGTTGGTTTTTTTTTTTTTAACAGGTTATTTCAGGTTATGTGTTGAAAAGCTCCTCTCTGCGACAGACAGAAGCGCAGAAGCAGCACGGCAGACAGGGAAGCCTGGGGAAGCCCCACTAACACAGCGTGGGGGTTACTGCCTGGGGTAAAGGGCACATTATGGGATGCAAGGGAAGATCATTTGGGGATTGCACAAGACCTGTGATGGGATGTTTAGCAGAGGAACCACAGGTGGGGAAAGGGAGGGATCAAAGTGGTGTGAGGAGGGACAAGTATGAGAAAACAGAAGGATGAGGTTAAAAGGGGAGAGCCTTGTGTAAGCAGGGCTGGTCAGTACGCTTGTCTGACTCTTCCCTGGACCTCGTCAGTGCAGTCTGCGCACCTTCTCCCTAAATTCCATTTCTGACTGTTGTCCTGAGTGAGAAGACTCCGTTCTGTGTGTATGTGTGTGCATAGGCTTAAGTGCCAGCAACTGGGGTGGGGGCCATGGGTCACAGCAGGGGCCCATTTGCCTTTCTGCAATGGGAGGGATGGGGGTCTGTGCCCACCGTAAGGGTGTCATCAGCTATCAAACAGGGACAGTGGCAAGCCGGATGAGAGGCTTGGGAGCCAGATATCCAGGTGGCTGTAAGTCTGGGTCAGACACTGGGGAGATCAATGTCACAAAGTCACTCTCTACAACTACCTGGAAAGAGGGTGCAGAGAGGTGGGGGTTGATCTTTTCTCCCAAGTGACAAGTGACAGGACAAGAGGACATGGCCTTAAGTTGCACCAGGGGAGGTTTAGATTGGATATGAGGAAAAATTTCTTCATGGAGAAGGTTGTCAGGCACTGGAACGGGCTGCCCAGGGAGGGTGTGGAGTCACCATCCCTGGGGGTATTGAAGGAATGTGTGGACATGGTGCTTAGGGACACAGTTCAGTGGTGGATTTGGCAGTGCTGGGTTAACGGTTGGACTTGATTATCTTAAAGGTCTTTCCAACCGAAACAATTCTATGATTCGGGTCTATGATTCTGGTCTATGATTCTATGATGAAGGGGCCTACTGAAGGGACTAGGAGATCCAAGCCAGCTCCTAGTGAATCCATGGGGTCTGGGGCTGACTGAGACTGGTTTGCATGTCTGTGTCTGTGTATGAGGCAACTGGAGCTGAGAGGCTCCAAGGGACAGCTACTGGGGCCATGATGTATGTGTATGTATATATTTTCCACCAATGGACTTTCATTCTGATCAGCCATAGAGGGAACAGGATGAGGCCATCGGTGCCATCAGTGTGGGCTTGAGTGCGTCTGTCTGGGGTAACGCATGTGTGTATTTACCCTTTACTAGCAAGAGGGAAGAGCAGTTTCTGGTTACTGTAAGGTGAGCTTTCCTACACATCAGGTACATTGAGTACCTGGGGTGAAAGGGAGCAGTGCTGAGGCAACTATGTGGATGCACAAACAAGATACCTTGTTTGTTCTGGGCCACCATTAGACCATCTCAGAGTTCCTGTAAAAGAATGTTGCTTTTTCCTGTATCTTTCCTCCTGTTTGTCTGTAAACAGTGTTGTATCTGTTCAGCTGTTATTTGAAGAGCGTTCTGTTGTTTGATGTTTTGATCCTGGCTAAGCATGGCCCATAGTTGGTGTCGGGAGAGAGATTTCTTACCGGGCCCTCCCTGTCCAGCCTGAGCTGCAGTTTCAAACACACAAAGGATGCAGCTCCTCGGCTTCAGCAGAAGGGTGGGAAAAAAGCAGAGGTGGTGGCTCCGCTGCTGCAATGCAGTCCTTGATAGAGCTCTGCTTCCCTCCTTCGAAGTGGGAGTTGTGCGCAAAGGAACGTGTGATCTAAGGGCCTTCTGCTGACTGAATACAGATGATGCCCTGATAAGATTACAGTTAATGGGAATACAGCATAGTGCTTAGGGTTTGGTTTTCGTTTTTAAGAACAAGCTACCCTGCTTACAAAGTGGATTTGTGTAAGATTTAGTGAGGAATTTCATTTCAGGAATGCTGAACTAGTTTTGATGACTAGCTTGTAGAAACCAATGTGACATTTCCAGAGAAAACTGGAAGTTTCAAAAGTTTCTTTTGATACAGAGTTAAAATCACTCTACTGGAACTGGGTGTGCAGCTTCATGGGTTTATTTTTACTGATGATAATGCAATCCTGCATTTTCATCATCTTTATCAATACCAAACAATTTCATGTTCCCCTAGATCCTTTCCTTTTCCTAGGGATGATCTATGCCAACAGCAGTGATGGTTTTACTGTATTGTGAATACACACTTTATTCTCTGAATACAAAAATTATTCATGATACTGCTTTCGGCTTGAATCTTCCAGCCCAGAGAAATGAGAACACTGATGGGCTTGAATAATAAATCAGTGGTATATATCTTTGTCAGCTCAATATTTTTTCACCAATCTTGTAATGGAAATGAGAAAAAACTCTGCATGCATGTTTGTATTTATGCATTAATGGATGAGAGTTTTAATTATTATTTAATATTTCTATTTAAGGCACCAGATATTTAATCATCTGATTGCCCCAACCCCTCCTTAGCATTCCATCAAGTTTATGAATAATCTGTAATGGCAGGTGGCAACTGGCATTTCTTGACTGTCACTGCCTGACTGGAGTTGCTGAGCAATGGAGGCAAATATCTCTGTAACCATTGTAGGACCATGACAGTGCCAACTCCTCAAAATAAAATCTTTGGCTAACCACTTATTAAATGTTCCTTTTTTCCTAATCATATTCTTCCTAGGCTTGTTCTTTCAGAACCTCTTGGAGTTTCATGGAATGAAAGCTGTCTACTTTCAGGCTAGTTAGTCAAATTTGCTGCTTTTGAGGTTTTTCCATCACAAGGAATAATGGAAGCCATTGTAAACTGTGGAGCAACAACATTTTGCCAGCATGCTGGCAAAGTACTTCCCTGTGAAGAATTTCAAAGTGTTTCATGGAACACTTTTATTTTCAAATAAATAAATAAATAAGAGCTGGATGAGGCACCTGACTGCATATTTGTTGCCAGTCTGTGCTTCTCCCTTCTGCCTTTTTCAAACACTAGAACACAGAACGTTTTAGTGGACTCTAACATCAGTAACTTGACTAACAGGTTACCGTTGAAGCCATGTTATTAAAGAAGATAAATTCATCTTTCTTCTTTATTAATACTGTTTGAAGGATCTTCTTTGACTTCCCTTACTAGGTTCTAGACCAGCCCCGCAGAACGCTAGAAATCCAGTCTCAGTTAAGTTTGCAGAGCTGACACACGTTACATCTTAAATAAAACTCGGAAAACAAAATAAATCCTGCAGAAGGCAAGGTCATGAACAGCCTTGTCCGTTCACTTTAAAAGAAGTGGGAGTTTCTGCCTTTTAGGTCAAAAACTCAGCTCTTATATGGTGGAAAAATGTAATATATAACAGGAAGTGATGTTTGTTTGAAAATCATACGAGTCCAGTGCACATGGCTTTTTTTTTTTTGCTCTTTCTTTTTTTAGTAAGAGTTGCCGTATTAAGTAGTAATTGTTACTGACCTCTGTATAATGTTTCGGCTGCCTTCCAGTTCCCAGCTGTGTATGGTCTGTCAGCTGGGCTGACCTTAAGGTTGACAATTAAAGCCAGTTCTGAAAGTATTTTCTGTTGTGTTGGTACCTGCAAAATAAGAAAGGAACCATACATGAATTTCATGTTGACATAGTGGAATTTGACTAAGTCATTAATAAAGGAATAATAAAAGCATTTAGTTTATATGAAAAAGAGCACAGACCGGTACTTCTAATGTTTCATAAGGACAACAATAACTTTTTTATCGAGGAACAGTGTGATTTGCAGTCTGTTCTGATGCAGTATGTTTAGGGTTGTGTTCACAAGTTTCCACCTCTACACCACACCGTTAGTAATTTTGTTTTGTATCGTATCGTTTATGTATATAATCCTGTTCCTTAAGCTTTTTGTTCTTTTCTTGAAACTGGTGTATTTTCTTTACAGCAGGGCTAAATACATACCCAGAAATCTTTTGAAGTGGCTCCAATGGCCGTTGGACTGCAGAGGCTGTCCTGCATCCTGGTGTGATAGAGGGGATGCCCGCACCCTGACACAGGAGGAAGGATGAGCCCTCTCACTGTCAGTAGGTGACTGTTTTGCTCATAAGCGCATGAGTTACAAGCTATGAGTTAAAAAGCTCATGAATTAACCGGTGTATTCACGTGCAAAGGGGATTGAGCCCTTTGTTCTCTTTCCTACCAAGTTCATAAAATAAAGTTTAATTTACAGAATATCTTGTCCTGCAAATTTGAGAGATCCCAACAGACCATGACCTATGTGCCTTCAGTCTTTTCTGTGAAGAGAAAATACTTCATTTTGCTGTATAACAGAATCCATTGGGGAGCAATCTATATGTCACATCTCTGGCGCAGCCAAGTTAATGCCGTCTGATCAGTGTCACTGGAATGAATGTGGAAGCAATTCAGAGCGCAGTACCAGGCTGCGCTCAGGACCCGAGAACCGCCACTTGGAAAAAAAGCAAAGCCAGAGAACACGGCAGCCTGCTGGCGTCATGTTTTGCATGTGAAGATTTGGCACGCTTCTTCAAGAAATCTCTTCTCCACTGCGTGTCAGAATGCTGTGGCCCCAGTTTGGCACACGCTTGCGTAGGTTTGCTGTTTGAGGCCATGGTTTGGTACTCCATCCCAAGGTGAGATACTGTTTTTCTTTGCAGGGGGTACTGGTTTTGCTGGAAAAATACATTTGATTCTGGCTTCTTCATTTTATACCAGTGAGTAAAAATTTTCCTGTGTCAGTTACTAGACTTGCTAGCTCACAACTGCAAATGGATTTGTTACGAGTCTCTGGCCGCTTATCCACGGCGGTCTTGGGATTCCCAACACAGTGGGACCTTCATCTGTAACGTTCCTTCACAAGACTACGATACAAATAATTCAGTGAAAATTTGTAGGACTGGGGTGGATCTAGCTGCTTTTCTGGTGTTCTAGTAAGTTTTATATCTGGTGAATGCATGTTTAAAATATTTTTACTTAAATATATTTGAACTTAAGAATCAGACTGGAAAAAGATGGTTCCTCTTAACATTCCCCAGCTGAATGCCCTCAGATTTTGTAATGGTTTAGGGTCAAAATTCTTGTAGAAACATTATTTCCTATCCCCTAACGAAGTACAGTGCTTGCTCTAGCAAAACTGTAGATTTGTCAGCATGTGTTCGGTTTAATTTTGTTTGCTTTATTTGGTTAGGAGCATGCTATCCTTCAATCGGTTTTGCTGTAATGTTATTTATCTCGGCACAAAAGTCCCACACAAAGGGAAATCACCCCACATAAATTTACAAAACAAAGCGTCAGTTCAGTGGCACGTAGCAAAAAAAGGTAAACCACTGGCCGTTAATTTCAAAGCCACATAAAATGTTTCTGATTACAAGTACTGACCAGATTCATGTAATTATGTAAGCCAGCAAACGTAATCAGAACTGTTTCTCAAATCAGTTGCATCCGGATTCGTAGTAGCACTTAGAAAAGAATTTTTTGATTCTTGGATTAAGTGAACATTTTTCAGCTGGACCTGTCCTAGAGTAATAGGATAATGCTGAAAGTCTCAGCTCTAAATCTTTCATAAACCCCAAACATTTATACACTGAAAAATCTGCAGATAGAAACGAAGCTGTACATTTTAATGGTTGGAAAATACTACTTGTTTTTCAGCATTCCAATTTTCTGAATTTTTGTAAAGGCTCAGTGTTAACTACAAGCAGCTTCACGAGGAGCTTTGCATGTAAATCTCCTGTTCACAGGTGGAACACCAGATGAGTTTCCATCAAGTACTTAATTATTTGTTAAATCTCTGGAGATTTCATTTCCTTAGTATAACTCTTGTTACTGATTCACCAAGCCAGACTTATTCATATGAATGTGTTTGAAAAAAACCTCTATTTTATTTCAGTATAAGCATTTCAGATTAACAAATAAAGGGTTAGTCACCATTTACATCTTTAGGGAAAGCTACGTATGGTCAAATCAAGTATGGATGCGTTACTTCGAAACAGACTTTTATTTTCCTTTTCAGATTTATGACAGCCTGGCTGTTCAGATAAAATATCCTTACATTTCTTAAAGTATACTTTGTTCTTTTAATTACGAAATTAAGTGATGATTAATGAGAAACATGTTGAAGGATATAATCTGTATACACTGGGCACTCAAGAACACTTATAAACAGGCTGATTTCAAGATACTGAAGTCCTAACGAGTTTTACTTTCAAAAAATCCACTTTAATGGATCATCACTGTGGTGAGGGGGTAGTAACATCTGATTATTTCACCTACGTATCTGCATCATTAATATCTACTTGAACTTTCCATAGCTTGCAGCATCTCTCCGTGACGCACAGCCCTAATACAGAAATAGTTGAAAGAAGTTAATGAACTCATTCACTCTTGGCTTCACTGAGCATTACCACAAAATAGTTTTCACCAAAAATTTAGTTGTTTTCACCAAAACTTAACCTGACTTCACCTTCAGATTGTGAGGTTTCAGTGCTGCGATGACCACCCTCCAATCAGAGTTCGGTACATACAAACCGTGTTAGAAAGGCCAGGCGGCACAGAGTGCCTGGGGAGAGTCGTTAGCCCTCGGCACCCCGCAATGGTCCCCCCACGGTGGCCCCCAGCGGCCATCACTCATGGCCAGGGGCCTGCCCCATCCTGCCGCCTGCCCGGGATGAAATTCTTATTTTAATGTTGTTTATATTTTATAGTGAGCTACAATAAGTTTTCGTTTAATGAAAAGATTTGTAAGGAGTCATTATGTTTTCCCACTTATCTTCCAGGATTAATGTGGGGAAAAATCAATTTTGATCATTTTCTCGCCATTTAAAATATCTGTTGCTGAGTCTGAAAAGTGGAAGGGGGTGACACCACAACTGAATTCCAATTTTTTTCTTTTTTTGCCAACCTTTTTCTATCCACGTTGTAATAGGGATTAAAAACCATGGGAAAACCCCATTTTTTAATGCTCTCCAGGACTTCTCAAATTGTTTTTCTTAATGTTATAGAATCTTTTGTTCAACCGGAGTGTTTTTCTCCTAGAAAGGACTATATTGGTCTGATTTCTAAAGGGGTAGTATGTTTCCATATGAAAAGGCATTTCTTTTAAATATTAGAAAGAAAACTATTGTTATTCTTTTAAACTTTTTTCTTGTTTAGCTGAGGTTTTGCTCTGCCTTCCGAAGCCTTTTCTCATTCTTTCAGTCTTTTTAGCATTTAGCATTTGAGTCTTTGGCCTGTAAATCATATTTTTTCTACGGAGTACTTTGAATTTTGATGTGTAAATTACACCAAAGCTCTGTGTAAAATCACTGGAAATTGAAATAACTTTGAAGTCAATTGAGCCACTGTTCTCTGACTGCAGGAATATACATTTGGAGTATCTGATGGCCTTTTTTTTTTTTTCCTGAAAGATTTTCTAACACATGTTTTCAGGGTCTTCCAACTTGGTATGAATAGCATTAGACCAATCCTTCACGCTTGTTAAGGCTTATGCCATGACACTAAAGAATGAACAGCTGCCTTGTGCAATGAATCTGAAAATTTTATGTTTAAGGGGAAAAAAGTAACTTTTTTTTTCCTTGTCTCAATGTACCAGAATAAATTGATAATGATATTATAATGCATATTTTGAGGCTTCCAGGCAAACTTGGCTGGCAAACGAAGTTGCCATCATGTGAGTGGTTAGCTAGGGAGGCCGATTTGTTCTGATCAAAAATAGCTGCAAAATATTTAAGAAGCATTACGCTTGCCCACAAAACTAAAAATTCTTCCAGCTATAATGATATATTTTCAAAACAACTAGATACTACTGATATTTACAGTCTTTAACTGTTAGGTGTCTTCTACCTAAAGCTTTATGGTGTTTTTTAAGCTTTAACAGTGCTTACCACTTTTTATAGATGGAGTAACTTAATTTCTAAAAAGTTTCTTCCAGTTTGGATAAAAAGTTTGGAACGCTGACAGGCTTATATGAGACTTTTCTGAACAAGAAATAGTAATACTGAAGAAGTTGCTGGTGGAACAGAAAAATAATTGTTTAGAGAATAGAAAGAAAAATGTAGTGATAATAGAATAACTTTCTAGCCAATTCTGTGTTATTACTAAGTATGTTTGGATACTTAATTTCTTCTCATAGTAAAATATATACATATGGCTTGTAATCATGAAAAATAAATTATATATCTACATGTAAATAATTTCCTGGCTTGAGAGAAACTTTTACTGCTAAAAGACAGCTGGGAATATATATATTGTCTGCAATGGAACAAGAACAATTCTAAAGCTCCCTACAACTCATACAATTTACAGGCTGTCTCTATGAATACAGCTGTGCAAAACAAAGACTACTGGACTGTTACAGCTTCCTTTGTGTCTAAGGTAACATATTGTACAGCGACACGGGACATGAACACAGAGATTTCCAAAGAAAGAACGTCTTGCTTTTCGTTCGTTACCATGTTGTAAGGCAAGTCCTCTGGTGGCTTTGAGCTCAACATAGCTCAAGCTGGTATGGTATGGTTCAAGACTAGGTGTATCAGAAGACGGGTAACTTACAACTTAGTCCCCAGTAATCCACAACCTATCTGCGTTTCTGGGCGTAGTAACGCACAATAGGGAATACACTTGCGTCATGCATGTTCTGACCTCAGACCAGGGGCATGCTCTCTGCTGGTAGTTGTGTGTGGAAATTGGTAATGCTCATGACTCACCTTTGCTTATCAGTTCTTCTATTCTCTGCATTGTACATAGGTAAACCCTTAGTGACTTAGTAATCAGTCTTTTTCTAAAGACATAATTTTCTTTTTCTAGCTCAGAATGACATCTCGCAACGGCTTTAAGCCTAAGTAGGGCTGCTGAGAGGCCGGCTCTAAGCCACCCTCACCTTTGCATTAGCACTGGTGATTTCATGGCCAGTATGTTGGATCACCTCACTAATTTAGCTGAAAATGGATGAAAATACTTTATATGTGTATTTATTTGCTTGTCAGGTTAATTTTCAGCCAGATTAGAGAGCTGGTCTATCTCACCAGGAGCACAGAGTACTGATATTCCTAAAAGAAGCACTAAAAATAATACCTTATAAGAATGTGAGCACCACATTGCACCGTGTTTCATCAATTCTTAAATGTCTTTGAAGACAACTCAACTCTGAAGCCCTTTTTCTCTTTAGCACCAGTAAATTTTAGAAATAGTATGACACTAAACTTGCATGGAAGAAGTGATAATTGCATAATTTACATAATTGGATTGTTGCTGGATGCTACAGTTAAGATTTTTGTTGTATGTATGGCATACATGATTTGAACGTCAGAAGATTACAGGCATCGCTTGGAAACTGATGCAATTACTGTTTTTAAAAAGGGGATAAATGTATTTTCTATCAGTGGAGCTACTAAGCTTTCATAAAACCAAATTGGAAGACAAGAATAAATGTTGGAAACCTGACTAGGAAAAAAAGGCTGCAATCTCGTTCCTTTGCCTTCTTACATACTTGCTGTGAGCTAAAGCATTATTATACCAGGAAGGTGTTCAGTGAGCCTAAATGAATGGATTTTAAAATGTGCTGTGGGGCTTTTGTAACTAGGGGCAATCTTGACCATGCGTCTGAAGACTTTCCTGAATACTGTGTATGTGCCACAGTGACATATTTTGTATGATATAAACATTTAAATATTTAAAATAATAAAAACATATGGTAACTGTAAGCTTGTTCAAAATTAAACAAAAACTACGTTGGTAGACAGAATAAAACATGGTGAATTTTGCCATCGCTGAGGCCATCAGTGGTGATGCTTTTTGTCTTTGAGAAGGAAGATTCAGTAAAGCTTGTCAAATTCGTTTTGAAAAGGAGTTGTATATTTTTTTCTTAACCTTTTCCCTAGATTTCTGCAGGACATAAATTAGGAGGAATGGAAGTAACACCGGTGCCACAATGGCAGCATGAAAGACAGCTGCATTATAGATTGCTCAAATTGAATTTATTTTCCAGTTTCAGGTAAGGAAATTAAAAAAAAAAACCAATAATTTAAGTTAACCAGCTGCAGCGTTTTCTATATCTTTGTATGATAAAATGCCAACTTAAGACTGTGTTAATTCCTCCACAGGCATTCAAGAATTTAAAGGATTATGATATCTAAAGATTTCTCAAAATCTTTTGGGTTCTTATGTCAAAATCATTAGCGGAAATACACATCCTCTTTTCCCTTTTGTCATGTTTTGTTTCTTCTTGTTTATTTAACCTTAGAAAAAGTAAGAATATCACTAGTGATATCTTCCTATGCACTACATTTTAGGAAGCGAGTTAAACCTTCAATTTGTTCTCTTTCAAGTTATATAGGATGTGTGAAATAGCTGGTACTGGTCTCAGTGCATTCACACAAATTATGTAGAGTAAAATAGAAGAAAATATTTAGTGGTGAAATTGTCACATTCTTCTGGCTGGCTTTTTTGGAAACATCGGTAAAAACATGTAAACCTCTTGTTTAGACAGATACTAAACATCTGTCTCCTACACATCATTTTCAACGTTTTATTTTTATTACTTTTTAGTGGGAGAGGTTGGTTTCTGGTTTATTTTTGGCTTCCATCTGTAGAATATTGCCAGAAGTGATTCAGTTGTGGTACTTAACCCTATGTCCCATGTTGGATTTGGGCACGCAAGCTTTTTGTCTGTGCATCAGCCATCACAATGTCGGCAACACGAATTTCACACAGTTTTGAAACTGGATTTTATGTTTGCCAGTGCCACATTCCACATATAAAAGTTAACCAAAGTAATCATGAACTTATTTCATTGCATTGCTCCACAAAATTCCGGTAGCGTTTGTTGTTACTGCGCGTGCGTCAATTAGAGAATTAAACATTGCTGAGATGGGAATGTTTAGAAGACAGATAAGCCAATTTTAATTTTATATTTTTTAATTTTACTAGACTGATGTTTTTTAACTCTGCACTTTGTGCTAATGCTTAGTTCATATCCATTATCAGTCATTATCCCTCCATAGTCAGTCAATCCTTCACAATCTCTGCCTGCGAGTACGCGGTACCCCAGCTGACGCGGTGTGTATAGCACAGCTCTTTACTGCCTTGGTCACTGAGGTTGAGGAGGTAAGACTTAAATCACGTCTACCAAGAGAAGCTGAAATGGTAATGAACATGTTGCATCCCTCCTACCCGCACAACCAAACTGGGGATCCCACCCGTTTATAGACGTATTGTGTTTCTGTTGTTTATAGACAAGTGGCCTCTGCCTCTGGGCTAGGGGCTGCAGAAGGGGCACTTCCCCAGGCTCCAGCAGGTGCCTTATCCTGTAGCTTGGCTGGGGATTTTGTTTCTTTGTTGATTTTCCTTCGTTAGCAGCTGTTTCTTTTCTTATAGCAAGAGTAACATTTGCCCAGCTTCGGGATTTGTGTCGTATCGTTGCCCGGTAATTGGCCATCAGTGAGTTATGGGTTCTGGGACCTTTTGCTTTCAAACTGTGGCCCTTATTTTCAATACCTACTGTTATCCCGTGCTTAACCCACATCCCAAAAAGAAACATCTGGAACCAAGGTCCAGTTTACACAGGAAGTTCTCAGAACAAGTTGGTAACGAGCCGGGACTGGGGCTTGGTGCAGTTAACATAAGGCGCAGTTAGCGTAAAGCTTCTGGTTATTTATTGGCAGAGGCAGTGCTGGTTTTGCACGGCACAAAAATGCTGATGCAGTTACAGTCCATTAAGTATGTTTATGTTTGGGTTTAAACCAAGCTAATAATAATGTTTGCTTAGTGTACTTTGTTGTTTGTGGGCACAACAGGCCCCTGCTTCAGCTGTACTTTTCATACCTCCGTCAAGGTAGATGGAGAGGTGTGGAGGCAATGTCTGGGAGCAGGTTTTGAAAGTGGGAATTGGCTAAGTAGATCTGCAGCTGTCTCCCGACAGTGTAAGTGCTGTTAAGGTGCTGTTGCGACAGCAGGTGTGACAGTCTGTAAAATTTACAAGCAAAAATAATTATTTCTGTTGCTTCTAGAATGAGGAAATACTTTCCGGTGTGGAAAATCAATGTTAGAAGAAGCAAGACGAACAAGACCAAAATAATCTGAATGTAAGTTTTTCATGGGAAAAGAAATAAAGAATACTTCATCTCCTGCTGTACACTTTAACAATTTGTATCTTATTTTCCTTAAATACTTCATAAATCAATTACTTGTTGATAACAGCACGGAAGATTTATTCTAATCAAATTTTTATGGTACTTTTATCTTGCTGTGAAAGAGCCTGGATTTTAATTTGGAGAAACCTGAGCTTTAATTCGATGTTTGTCTAGTGCCAAGCACAGTGGGATTCTGCTTTATGACTAGGGATTCTCACTGTAAATGGGATGAAAATAATAATTAATACAGTGTTATATTGTAAAATGAGAATGATTACACCAAATCCAGGCTGAATAAGGGCTCAATGAGAAGATGGAATTCAATGAGTATGTTGAGATGAGTAAACACTCCTATCACACTTTATTTATTCTCTTTAAGGGTGTCCTTTATTGGCATGCAAATAATATTTGTATTGTGTAGGTTTCATAATGAGAAAGACATTGTTAACTCTTCACAAGATTTTTTTTGCCCTTTTATGGACACGTATCCTATAGTAAAGATTGTTCTTATAGGTTTTTAATTAGTTCTTTTGTTAGGAAGACACTTCATTCTGGGGTTTATACCACAGTTATGAGCTTTGTGCTGAAAGCATATGCATTAGATCTTTCACTTGTACCTAGAATTGGGATTGGGGAGGTGATGAGGGCCTTTTTCTTCCATTTGAACAGCCAAGAGGAAAAGGCATAAACTGTCAGGTAGTCCTTTGTCTGTCGAATGTTAAAGTTACTGAAATAGGAAAGGTATTCAGGTAAACAGGGGTTTTAGCTGCATAACATCTGAAAACTGACATTTATGAAATGTATCAAAAATAATATATGATGAGTCAGCTTCTGGAAAAAAAAGTCGTGTTTTCTCTTTACTTGGCATTAGTCAGAGACACTCATTAATTCCTACATTAGTGCTTAACGGATACATAGTGCGTTCCCTAAAAGCAGATTTTTTGTAGGTGGTAAGTTCATCAGCATTCAGTTGGGGCACTTTACATGACCTGACTGTAGAATATTTTTAGTATGTTTTGTCAAAATCAGATTTGTCTTTTGAAATGTTTTTGTGTCCTGAAATCATATGACCTTAGCCTCTCACCCTTTTATAGACTAGAAAGTAGTCCAGATGCTCTCCACACCTCAGCATTTGAATACATTTGTGGTGAGCTGTTGCTGTAAACAAAGATGGTGACAGAGAGCGTAGTCCCTGGGGAGTCCACAAACTTGTTTTGTTGAGTTTTTGGGTTTGGTTTTATTCCTCAGTGTGTTGCTGTCCACATAAAATTATTGGGTGTGCATATAGGTAGGTTAGTGCAGGACACTTTTTCAGGAGGAAATCACAGAAGGACTTCTAATGCTATGCTGATGACACAGCCTGCTTAGGCAACTGATTTTTCCTCAAATGGTTTAGATCTCTGTGCATTAAGAAAAGCAATTTAAACATTATCCTGTTGGATTTGTTCAAATTCTTGACGTTTTTTAAACGTCACACTGAGGCAAAGCTCCTTGAAGTTTATTCAGTCAATAAGTTTGGTTGTGCTATTCCTTATTTTAAAGTCTTAAAAAGAATACTCCAAACGTACATAGTGACATGCAAACACATTTGAACTGCACGTTCAGGCCTTTCTGACACCATTTTTCTGGAATGTTAGCAAAGCTTAAAATAACCAAAGTTCCTCCATTTAGAAATCATAAGAGTATTGCATACTTCTGAACAGAGATTAAGACCTCTGAGTATTTCCACTTAGTCTAAAATAAAAATAACACAGGCTGCAGTCTTGCTAGAAGCGATGCCTCTAACAAGAACCAGATCAAGGAAGAAATGTAAGTGTTTTGCAAGTATTTCCCCCTCTCTGTTTACTGCTGCGTTATGTCACTGGTCTACGAAAACTTCAGGGCAGTTAATTGGGTCAGTCCAATTGAGAAATGCCCTGGGTCTTCTTGTGTCACTTCTTTTTTGGGTATAACATTTCAGGAACATCAGCAGAGTTGTTACACAGTCATTCTGTTGCTCTGCCTCCTCTGTTTTTATCTTCATTCTTTGTTCTTATTTATGACTTCTGCTGTCTCAAGCGTTAGGGTATCGGTTATTTTGAATTATGAGTTTGTGATTTGCTTTTGGGGATGGTTTTGTTTAGATGTGTGACTTAGATATGTGCTACCCTCATATACTGCTTGCTACGATGTTCTGCGGAGCTTTTTTTAACGTATTTCCCCCTAAAGCGAAGCATTTAAATGACTTGGAATCCCATGTGTAAACAAACGGGTCATGTGAGGCAGCTTCAGCAAGGGCCCTGTGTCAACCCCTGTCAACCACCCTTATTTCACGGTGAGGGAACTGATCAGTGCGGGGGGACCTGCTTTTTGCACTGCTTGCTGAAGGCCCAGGGAAAGTCTCAGTACCACCGCTGACCTGAAGGGTGCTCCAGACCAAAGCGTTGACTTTAAATACAGAAGACGCATGAAAATAGGAGATTAAGAGCAAAGATACTTAGTGTACAGCAACTGCAGTCCCTTGAGAAAATTCCACAAGAGGCAAGGCTGAAGATTTTGCTGTATGAACCACCTCTGTGTGGTTTGAGTAACTACAGGAACCTGTGTCGCAGTTCTTTACTAGGAAGGCTGCAGTGAAGAAGGGTGAAAACAGAGTCTAAACCCCTGAACGGACTGGGGACTACTTTTAGGAATGGACCTAAGCTACCAAAAAAATGCATGTGTCGCAAGATTCAGAAACGCAGCTAAAGTGGCAACGGTACTTTACCTGTAGAACAGTAATTTCAGAAAGCCTATATTTAAGCCCCAGAAGTGTGTGCGCCGCTGTATAAAATGAAGCAATATCTGTCCTGAAAAGTTAACATTACAATAACAAAGCATTGAGGGAGAACCTGAGAGGGGAATAATACTGAAAACGTTGATATCGTAACCCAAGAATTTTTAGGCAGGCTTTGAAATAATTTTAAATGATTACACAGAATAACAAGTTGAATAAATGTAAGAAAATACAATTTTGTGCTCTTTACAGCAGTTTGCCTTTTTGATAACACTGTTTCTCAGAGCTGTGGTAGTTTAGAGTGTGTTTAAATAATTGCTGAAATTGAGTTGCTTATTCTATGTCATCTTACATCTGACTGTGCATGCTTCAAGAACATTGCAATTGCAAATGGAATGTTTAAAGTAGTCCTTGTCCTAACAATTCCTAGTAGACAACTGGTTGCACCTAAGAGTTAGACAATGTACAGAATAAAACCTCGTTTTTTCTCTTGCAGCATTCAATCCGCAGAGGACGAGGCTTCTGTCTCTTAGTAGTTCAGTGGCACAAGTGGAATCCTACAGCAATCCTACGGTTTGTATTATTGTTTATATTATTGTCTTAGCACGGTGAATAATGCTAAGATTTCAAACGTCAAAATCAGTACTACAAAAGGAAGTATCTTCAGGAGTTTTCAAGAACATTCTAGTTAAGCGTACAAACGTGTGAAATGAGTTGTAGGAATGACTCCTGAAAAGCATATGCGTATGATCAAAGACAAAAGCTGTAACTCTCAGAAAGACTGCCTTCCATATTTTGACAGCCTTCCATTTGGTGAATATAACACAGTTGTCTGTGAATAATAAAATTGAAGGAATTAATTCACATCTCCTTCAATTAAGTGGATTTATAGCTGGTAAGACATAAACACTGATGGAGATGAATGAGAATACGTTACGTGATTGTATTCCGCATTTGAAATTCAGCGGTACTTTGAAATCAAATGCTGCTTCTTGACAGTGTTGTCATTAGACGTTTATAATGTCTGCTTGGCACTCTGAGCTGCGTGCAGCGTACGTCATGGTTCTGTCTCAGAGACGTGTACGATAGCCCGCATGCATATTCATGAAGTGGTTATGCACGTGTCTGCTCGGTCAAGTAGACCCTTTATTAGGATGCTCTGTGGTGGGCACACCGATGCCTCGCTTCCCTTTCTCCTGAACAGGTGGGAAATAAGACGGAGTCGTCGTAGTTACCGGGTAGTGACACACCATGTCGATGTTGTTCCAGTGATTTAGCCCCCTGTGACTAAATGCTTTCTTTAACTGTTAGACCACTCCTGAGCCATCTAGCACAGATACCGTGATCCACAGAGCGGTCCCACAATTGTTTCTGTGAAGGGTTCCAGAACCAGCTGCCTAGCACAATTATCTAGAGGCTTCCTTTTGGAATCATCCATTATGGAAATGCACATTGCTCAAGAAAATGTGCCCGGTAACTTTGGTTTTGAAGTCTGTAGTCTCCGTTTCCTGCTCTTCTCACTGTAATCTCAGAATAACCCGGAGATATCTGACATACTGGCGGTTCTGCACGTGCTGTCTAAAATGGCGTTGCACGTGCATCCCCGTGTGTTCCGCAAGAGAGGATGGCGTGTGGATGCCTCTTCTGTGATACTTCAAGGAGGAATCTCAGGAATAGTCAGGTGCAAGTGATAGAAACACTGCCTTCCTTTTTCCCTCTTCTCTATCATGACGAATTCTCACAGTGCTCCATAAACCTACCTTTCTGAATGTCTCAGGTTGCCTGTCTTTGCCTGGGATTTCTGTTTGCTTCCTTTTTATGTTTTTTCCCGGCATTCCCTCCGTGTAATTTTACCCTCTCGCTGACACGTGTGTTCTTGTTAGCAACATCTGTGCAGTATTTTTGAATATAATACTTATTTTAACGTTTCATACCTCTTTCACTCTTTAGACAACATAGTAAGAACCGTCTGGTAACGCTGAGATTTCCGGCTTGTTCTCATTCCCGTGTTCCTTTTGGGTTTTATACTGCATTCTTTTGCTCACTTCATAGCAAATATACATAAAGATTTAAACACTGTGGAACCCTTTCTTCAGTCCCGAGTAATATCCTGAGGGATGCGAGTTGTGTGTATAGACAGAAACATTTGTACAGCCCTTTTTAAATTAAGAGTGAGTGATCTTACTGAGACCTCTTGTGAAAATATTTTCCTGCACTGAGGACTTGAACAGTATTTATGCTGATACAGGCTTGAAGCATGTGTGAAATCCTACTGACCTCAGTTACGTTAAAATACTCGTCTCTGTAAGCTCAAAATTTTAAACAACATCAATAAAGAGTAGTTCACTTTGATCAAAGAAATCACATGTAAATAAAAGTAGAGGAGGGATTATAAGCTTGGAAGCTGAAGACATGTCTTCCTCTATTGCATGTCATTGATTTTTGGATTTTCTTTTCATACAAAAAATTAATTAATGTTTCAACAATAATTTTCAGTATTGATAAGTAAATGAAAACGTACTTACAGCTAGATAATATAAATTTCTGATCTTAAATGCATTAAAACTTATAAAACGCTTAGCGACACACAGTCACTGAATTCTGTGATTCAATGATTCTGTAGTTTAGTGTTAAGAGGATGAGTTTGCAAGAAAAAAAATGCAGAATTTATGCAGAATATGAAAGAAGCTTTTAAAGGTAAATAAAATAACATGTATTTATTTGAGTTTTTCACTAAAAAAATAACACTAGAAATACCACGCTGGCATCTCGTTATGGTTAGGTTCCCATGCAAGCACTGTCCCATATAAATAGAAATCCATTCCGTCCCCTGTGATGGTTGTGATGAGGAAGGTAGGGGAGATGCGACAGCGAATGGAAAAAGAATGAGCAGTGCGTGACATCTTGAGGAGATCCTGGAAGATGGAAGCGATAATGATCTAGTGGGGAATGTGCAAGCACTTGCCAAAAGTGAATCAGAAGGTGAGCGTGAGTGTGTATATGTGTGGCACAATGTGTTCTCATGCAGAGATCTCGCATGAGAGACTCCCATAACAGAAAAATCACAGTTTCCTAAATGAGAGTTGGATGCCTCTGGGGCATCCATGAACAAAGGAATTCCTGGGCAATTATACCCTTACAGTCTATGCACCCGCCCCCCACGCGCCTTCTCGGTCCAATGGTGGCTTTTTTGGTCTGGGGTCTTCTAACTCCTTACTGTCTTCAGACAGGCTGTTGGCTGTTCTCATCTTGGCGATGGTTGTAGCCTCCTTATCTTCTGGTTTGTGCTCCTTGCGCCCCTGCTCGCTCTGCCACACTGGAGTAAGCACATCTTAGCAACAACCGAAAACTATCAGGGTGTTATCAACCGTATGCTCACACTAAATCCAAAACATAGCACTGTACCAGCTGCTAAGAACTCAACTCCATCCCCGCTGGAAACACAGCTAAGTGGAAATCTGCAGCTTGAGGCCTAAGGCTTTAGCAAATCTAACTACTCATGCTAAGTGAGTAATGTACAAGCAGTATAGCGAGTTCCTGAGATTCTTCTGTAACCCCTGCATCCTAATGCTAAATCATTGCCTCTGGGCAATTCATTCTATTTAAAACTTACTTATTTAAACTAAACAACTAGTATTCCTTAACATGCTGATTTTCTTTTCCTGCGCTTTCCCCTCTTTGGTTAGTAATTGCAGCAAAGGAAAGGCCAAAGTCACCTGTGAACGACTGAGGGCTTATCCTTTTGATTTCTTATGTTCAGACTCGCAAGCTATCAAAAGCTTTTTGTCAGCTCTGAATTTAATGTCATGACATTTTAAGGTTATACCGGTGAGCTCCAGAGACAGCTCTCCTGCTTTCTCTCCAGCCTCCCTTTCAGGCTGAGATAGACGCTGATTACGGTCTCTTGTGTGTTGGAGGAAACAACTGCATACCTGGCACATCTGGCTCCCTTGAAAAATTGCAGGCAGTTCTTCTCCCTTCAGAGGGACTGAGTTTTTTCAGAGACAGAACAAATCAAATGATCCTGTTTATTTAAGTAATTGCAGGCAGCTTACCCTCAGCTATTTGCTGCCATTCAAGTCCTCACACTCAGATGTCTGCAATACCTTTTGTTTCTGGCATCTGTCATCACCACCCTCTTACAGTCATAAACTTCAAGGAGAAAGCAAAATCAAAGCCACTACCAGGTTGGTCTGCTGCCTTCTGCTTCAGGTAATCTCATCTTCCTCTTTCCCTGCGTGCTGGTTTTAGGCAGGACAGAGCTGGCTGTCTTCGCAGTAGCTGCAATGAGGCTCTGTTTGGGTTTGTGCTGAGAAGAGACAGTGGTGATAACACTGGTGGTTTCACTGTTGCTAAGGAGAGTTTGCGCCAGTTCAAGGTCTTTTCCAGCTTCTGATACTGCATCGGTATTTCCAACTTTCTGGTTACAAGAAGGGGGGGGGGGGGGCACGAGGCACACAGTTCAGCCAGCTGACCCCAACCGACCAAAGGGGTGTTTCATTCCATAGCACATCACGCTCGGTACATAAGCCGGGGGCGGGCCCGGGGGCCATAGCTCCTTCGTTTATGTGTTAGTTCGTTTTGTTCATTCGGTAGTTAGGTGGTGGGTCGGTTGGCTCCTCCCAGCCCTCTCCCACTGATCCAGGTCACTGATGATAGACCCTTTGGTCTTTGAATTGGGTGCCACCAGGCAGCTTGAAAACCCAGGACATGTAGGAAGTAGAGAGGGCCCTCAATATCCAGATGCCCTTAGCATTCCTAATATCCACTCCAGAGCTCAGAACACGGAGAGGTCAATGGACAAGTCATAACTGCATGTCATCTTCAACGGAGAAGCAGGACAGGGAAAAGATCCTTTGCTCTCCGCTGAAAAACTGTTGGTTTGTTGGGTGGTGTTTCCGTTTCAGACTGTCAGTAGTCTGCTTCACCGACAGCATGGAGTGCGCTGATGAGCAGCCCGAGCTCATTTCAGATCATTGGCAGACAATAAGGGAGGATGGTCCTTAGAACATTTTGTAAAAAAAGCGTATCGTCAGGGACGCTCCTTCCATGCGGCGTGCTACCGTCGAGAGGAAGGCTCAACACTGTCACTCGCATAATTGGTGTCTATAACATTACAGCTAATAATCTTGGGTCCTAACAACCGTCACGCGTAAACGGAAATATTTACTGACAGTGGAAAGCAACTCAGTAGATGTGATGAGCTGGCTATTGTGAAATACCTTCTTTTTATGCTGTTCCACCCAATCTAAGTCCATGCTTTAGCTCTGGATCCTCTCATGTGAGACGCCCTGCTTGGGCTGAAAGAACTCCGGTTGTCCATGAGCTTGGACTGCACTTAGTTAGCAGAAACCTCTGCCCGCTAGCACTCTAGCGAGATTCTCAAATCCTCCTTCCTTCTCCACTCCAGTTTTCTTCCACTACCTTAGGATTTGTGAGGATGTTTCCTTTCACCGGGTATCTCACTGCTTAGTAGTTCTTTACGTCCTTTTTTTATTCTGCTAGTAATGTGTTAATTATTGCAGCTTATTTTCCTCTTCCTCAAGACTTCCCGGTTTTGGGGTGGAGAAATCACTGCACACTGTGAACACCAGGAGGCTTTTCTCGTTTTATATCCAAGATCAAATCTTTCAGGCGCTGCCCCAATTTTTTCGTTTAATTGCTAAGGACCAGAACTATGTTTGTAAAGGAGCTGTTTGTTACTTATTGCCACTTATGCCACAATCTATTTCCAAATAATCACCCCACAGAGCTGAAACTGTGTCAACATTCTTGCCCAAGAATCATTCCTTCCTAAATATATTCAAAGAAACCATCTGGAATTCTTCCCAGAGAGGGTGGTGAGGCACTGGCACAGGTTGCCCAGAGAAGCTGTGGGTGCCCCATCCCTGGCAGTGTCCAAGGCCAGGCTGGATGAGGCTTTGAGCAACCTGCCCTAGTGGAGGGTGTCCCTGCCCATGGCAGGGGGTTGGAACTGGATGGTCTGTAAGGGCCTTTCCAACCCAAACCACTCTGTGATTCTGCTCCCCTCCAGTAATCAGTATGTCATCCAGGGTCAGTGCTGTATTTGGCAAAAAGATGTCAATGTTTGTGTTTGTGTGAAGGATTCTAAGATCTTCCTCTAATTTACTGTGCCCCTGTGACATTCGGTATCACCTAAATAACGGATAAATATATGTAATATAATAAATAATAACATGTAGACTATTAGTGAAAGTTTTAGTACCAATGGCTGGAGTTCTTCAAGGTATGTAACCTCACACAACCTCCCTCCTTCCCATTTTTTCAAGCTGAACACCCTAGGTCAGGCTGATGCCGTCATGGCTGCAAGAAGCAAGGACCAGAGCCTGCTTACAGTCACCATAACTGCTTATGTGTAATTACGGAAAAATGTCAGTCAGTTAATTAAATCAGCTGACTTGACTTTAGCTCATTTCTCCTCCTCTCTCCACAGCCACAACCTGTACACGCTACAGGAGGTTTACTGAGACACAATTTCAAATTGGTGTTTGCAACACCAAGATCATCTCAAGACCAGGTTCTTTAGCTTTATGTACACTTATTAGAAACCGGCTTCACAGATAGATGCATGTTATTAAATTGTGTAAAGAAATTATTTTCTTCGAGTTGGGAGAAATTTAGCAGAAGCTGATTGTTGGTTATAAAAATAATCACCCGTTACAAGGAGCAAGTGGCTATATTCTTGAGCACTACATTTGAACTACTACTGTGATCAGATCTAGAACTCTTCCGTTCAGGCATATTGGAAACCTTACTTCTGGAGGAAACTTTTGAGACAATAAGATCTTTTAAAAATATACGTAGATACGCTTCTACCTGAAGAACAGATCCTGTGATCTTCTAAGGCCCTTTGGACCTACTGCAGTTTTTGAGAATGGCTACATCCTTTCTGTCAGCGACGACAGTGTTAAAATTACTCATTTCTAGATCTAAGATAAACTTGATGTAGTGCTTCAATAGCTCCCTTTTTGGGGGGGATTTTGGTTTGGTTTTTCCAGCTTTATTCAGCCACTATGTCCAAACTTAAGAAAATTTGCTATAAAAATGTTTGATAAAACTCACTACTAGTGAAACCCATAAAGTTAGAAGGAACCGTGTATTTCAGCAAATATGTTAGTAGTCTTTGTCTGGCTCCAGTAACAAGCTTCTATAGACAATAAGTGAAGCAAAGCTGGAAAAGTCTGTGACTGTAATATCACATATACTAAATTTAGAACTTCAGTTCCCTTGTGAAACAGGAAACCAAGTAAAAGGATTTCATTTGCTTTTGAAAAGCTTTTTTGACATCTTAAACTGTTAAAATGTTGTTTCTTTTCCTTTGCACTGAGACAAATATGGCATCTTTCTTTTATGATGTATTTCATCTCTCTCAGGATATGACATTCAATTAAAAACAGCATTAGAAAAAACGTTTTTCTGTATAAGAAGCATTATCAAGGCATGCTTTTCTCTGCAAGCAGCGTTATAAAAGCGTGTTTTTCTGTACATTCCTTTTAGCTATCAAATAGATGATTAGTAGAATAGAAGTTTTCAGTCACAGGGAATGATCTGTATCTTACTTGTAATAACTGAAAGACTGTGACCTTATAGACACGTTCTGCTGCTTGTGAACTCTTTGTGCCTGTCATATATATCTGTGATACCCGTATGTGTGAGTTAGTATATTTATACACGTGTATACGTATTAAAAATTTACTATCGAGAGTCAGAACGATGTTCGAAGCGGGATGTTTTTCTCAAGCCAGTACTTTGTCTGTTAGTAGGTGTGCAGTCATCACAGCAAGAATGTAAACTTTCTTGTTTTAAAAAGAATTTTTTAAATTTTTTTTTAAAGGTCAGGCAAGACAGTAAGACAGTAAGAGACAGCAAGATCTTATTCTCGGCTAAACTCGTGACTTAATGGTATCTTCAGGTTTCTGTGCTTTCTCTGCAATATTCACGTGTACCATTTTGCTCTGGCGAATCCATGCCTCGTTATTCTCGATTTAATAACCTCGTTTGCTGTCACAGTGTTACACGTGCAGACTCTGCGTTCCCATCGCTAGGCTGAGCGTGGCTACCACCAAAGTCACAAAGGTGCGATGTACACGCAGTCATCCCGGGAGTAGCACTGGGCGGCGGCACGTGGCCGTGGTGCGGTTCTCATCCTGCTTTTTCTTGACTGTGTAATGATGCAGCCATTTTATTGTTTACGCTCAATAAAAGCAATCTACCATGCCCTAAGGGAATGGTAAATGTTGTTGCAAAGGGTTAGCGTGACTAAAGCTAGGCCCTGCTGATTTCTTCTTCCAATTACTGGTTGAAATTAGGGAGTAAATGTCAATGAGGTGACTTTAAGTGACTGGTGTCTAGTTGCTTATTTGTGTTTGTTCATGGAGTCTTTGACAGCAATAAGTATTTACTTCAAAGGGAGCAAGATTAAGCTTGGCAATATGTATACATTTATACAGACTATAAATCATTTGAAGATATAAAAAATAGTTTCTCATTAACAGAATCAAAATAATGAAGGATGGGAATGCTTTATTATTGAACGTCTGTTAAAAGTTCCAAGAACAGTTACACAGAAACTTAAAAGTTTGTTTCAAAGAGGTTTGGAAAAGGACAAACTTTATATATAAACACAGAAAATGCAGCCATTTCTGTGCAGTAGAAGTGGGTTGTGAAGAATCTCTGATGATGGCTAAGTAAACAGTAAACTTTTTTTACTTAGTATGTATTTACTGTTTACTTAGTGTGTATTTACTTTACACACTCAGTAAATAGTTAACAAGTAAATTCCTTCAAAGAGTGATGATAAGGAGTTGCCCTGCATTTTTAAGAATGTGTCTCCATGACATGGTTCTTTAGGACAATTCCTGCTGTTGCAGTGATCTCTTCACATCGAAGGGTAAAGGATAATTCATTAGTCTTCCATTAGTGCCATTAACATAGGTGAAGTTTAGCTACCGCATTGAATTTCTTAATGGTACGTTCCACGGCCTGTATGGTCCAAGCACTCTTCAGAGTAACGCCAGCCTGGCTTTTTGGGTACTGGCTTGTGAAGTCCCTTTCCTATCTTCCGGGAGAAGGCTCTGGTTTTCTACTCTCTCGTTCCAAATTTCCTAAGGCACTGAGCAGTTGCATGACGGAGCTTTCTCTCCCTCATACTGTATGTTGAGTTTTCTCAGATACACAGGTGGCTGCGAGCTGCTGAGTCCGCAAACCGTAATACTAAATGCAGTCAGCTGATTGACTGTTTATAGCTGCTTTCAACTGAAGAATGTAAAGACCTAGTTTTTGTACTTTATTCAAGAATAAATCAGACTTTGATGTATTTCTGTTCCGTTCTAGTTTTCCTGACAGCGTGCAATGGTTTTCTGTGGACACAGACTTGTGCTGCTTGGAATTCATTAGCCTTCTAGTTCATATGTGTGGGTGGAGGAACATGTAACATTTCCTATTGAACTGGGAGATCTTTTGTCATAACAATATCTGCTCTGCAGTGAAATCAGGTAAGAAAATACATCCTTCTAAGTGTAACATTAACTACTCTTGTCTCAAGGCTCTTCGCCGCCCACTGGTCCGACCTAAGCAACTCGAAGACGCTTCCTGAGCTGGGGGTTACATCCAGAACATCACAGCAAATAGCTGAAGTTGTAACTATCTTCCAGGAATGTGTCTGATCCCCTTGAGAAGACAGTTCTACTTTCTGCTTACACAGCATCCTGTGGGCCAAGTAAATGAGCTCTGTAATTTAATTCACAGTTGTCGAAAAAATGTACTTTTACGTGGTAGTTTTAACCATGGTATCTGGTAATTTCAGTGCCGTCAATCTAGCTTTCATTCAGTATTCACATTCTAGATACTCTTGACTTTTAAAGATTGTAAAGTGTGCTGGGAGACGCCCCAGGTGAAGCCCAGATGTGGCTGAAGGATGTTCTGTAAGACCCTAAGCCACACACGTAGGCTCAGGAACATATCTGGAGCTCCTGGCTCCCTGCTTATATTTTCCCATGTATTATGAGTCTAGACAAGTTTTAAGGTGGATTCTGTGTGTAGGAAAGTGATCCTGCTTGACCTGAAGGCCAGTTAATATCATAACCCTTGGGTTACCTGTATCGTACGTACAGCACAGATACTTGAAAGAGAAAACAAAGTTACTGGCTGGGAAGTGATTTGAGATGGGGATATCTTGGCACATGCTGCAGTCTATTCCACCCTTATCCGATTTTCCGTAATAGTTGATATAACCTGGGATGCTCCAGCTGGGAAAAAACCCCAACACCCAAAAACCCAAGAGATTATATGCATATTTCTTTGATCTGAGCAAACCGTGTGGGAGAGCAGAATGCACATTCACAGCGGGGACACTGGTGGGACCGAAACCAAAAGACAACCAACCAGAAACAACCTCAACCCCAAACAGGTTAAGCCCACGTGCTGCCTGTGCACCTACGGTGGAGTGCTAGAGGGGTGATTTACGCTTTGCTCCCACGCCCAACCCCCGAAAATGTGGAACGCTTACTCAGAAGGCAGCGTAACTCTAGAACCGTATTTTTCCCTGCTTCACGCAGTTTGAATTTTAGTAGCAGTACTGCAAAATTATTTACCCTATTACCCTTAATAGTGATACGTTATTTCACACACCATTTGGCTTCTGGTAAGCAAGCACTACCAAAATGCCAGCCAGCTAGTGTATACGTTTGTAAAACTACGTGAAATGTTTTGGAAAGTTATAATACATGTTTGTTTATGGCAGTGAAATATTTGAAGATGATAATAATCTGCTTAAATTATTGATTTTTTTTTTTTTTTTTTTTCTGTTTCGTTCATTTCAGGGAAAAAAAAGAAATCATTTCTGGAAAAGTGTTCTGATAAGTTGCAATCCTTGCCAGGGAAACTTCATGTATTTGCATTTACTTGGGCAACTGGAGGTGTTTTGGGATGAGACGGTGAGTATGAATGTGATTCTCCGATCAGCACAGATCTACACTTTGTAGAAAAATCTTGTAAAAATGACACAAATAACATTTAGTCCCAATAATTCTGTGCACAACATATTTGCAGGGGAACCACCCAAACATATCATGCAATTCATTAGTATTATTGGGTTTCTGCTGTGCTGTTTAATCTTTTCAAGACCAAAGCCGTCAATTAATATGCATGATTGGCTTTAAAAGCCTTCTGTTTGAATATGATTTTGTACATTTAAGAAGAAAATCCAATGAGTTATTTTCTCTCTATTTTCAAATTCACTGCCAGCTTGTCTTCCACAAACCACGTCTGTCATTATAAGGATTAGATACACTCGTATCCAAATTCATAGCACGACTGAGAAAACTCAGCGCATTAGGTTATATCAGCCATGGTTTCTACTTGAATTATTTTGATTTTTTTTTGTGACTGGATGAACATCCTTCAAAAAGCAGCGGATTATTAAATTCTAATAACTTTTTTTGTAAGTAGTGCTTAACAACTCATGTAGTCCAACGTGTCCAGGAGAAAATACTGGTACCAGCAGAAGGTACAAAAAACACTTGCTCACTGAAAATCTGACCTAAAAACATTGCAGCTATTGCATTCACACTTGCATTTAAATTTGCAAGTAAAATCATGGGGTTATCAACTACCTGACTTCTTTTAAGTGTCTGGGTCATAAGTGAAAAAATGATCATGTGAAATTATGTTACTAGGTAAGACTATGCCTTATCTTTGTTGCAAAATACAAAAGTTTGTGAGATCATGTGCTGGGTTCAGTCAGGAAGGGGTTAACTCCCTTTACTCTGGTTACTAGGAAGTTGCTAAGAGAAGTTCTGATAAGGCCTCAGCTGGTGCTGGGGAGGGCCTGTAATTCAAGGTCTTTCTCTGCTTTGGATACTGCAGCTGACCCAAACTGCCCAAGGAAGTATTTCATCCCATAGTACGTCATGTTCCGGTCTCTTGGGTGGGGAGGGGGTCCGGTAGCCATTACTCTTCCCATTACTCTCTCTGTTACTCCCTTGCTCATCTGCCCCGGGCACTTGCTAACCCTCCTGCGTTGCCTGCTTTGCCAACTCCTGTGCTGGCTCCTTCATGTGGGAGCTGGTGGGTTGTTTAGTTTTCCCGGTTGTGGTATCACTGACAGGGTTCGCTCGGAATCTGCTGTGTCAGCACTCAGGCTGCAGATCTCGGGCTGCAGCTTTCGGGCTCTCTGGGTCTGACTCTCACTACTCAGCACCTGGTTGTGCATTGGTCAGTGGGTGGTGAGCAACTGTATCATATTGTATGTATTGTATCACATTTTGTTTTCTACTGGTTTAATTACTTATTATTAGTAGTAAATAGTCCTTATCTCAATTTTACGAGCTTCCTTATTTCTTTTTCCTCCGATTCTCCCCCTCTACTGGAGGAGGGGAGGGGGGATTTGTGAGAGTGGCTTCGTGGTATTTTGCTAGCCGGAGTAAACCATGAGAGATCACTAGCAGGCCAGGCCGAATAGCTTCTGTAGAGGTCTAGTATGAAGTGCTTTTGTGGCGCACCGCTAAGCATCTTTAGAAATTTAATTCTACGCCAGGCACGCCTGTCAAGCGGTTACCTAAGTGGCGTTGCGGCCAAAGTTGTTCTGGGACATAAAGCAGCTGTCATCTGTATTCTGCTTGTTCCCCATCATAAGTGGTTTTTCGTATTTATTCATATGAAGACTTAGGAGCAGGCATTTGAGAGCAGCATCCGAGGACATCTGGGGTCAACTGAGAGGTTAACTCACGTCCTCCTCCTGCGTATCTCCGAGAACTGAAAGAGAGCAAAAGATGTGACTTTTCCCTACTTCACTGTAATTTTGATAACGTTTTCAATGCCTGCCTTCCCTGTTAAAAGCAGTGGTGAGATATGTGCTTGTTGTCTGGGAAACCCTCTACTCCTGTCCTATCAGAACAGAGTTGAGAAAACAGAGACTTCTAGAATTTTTTTTTTTTTTTTTTTTTTTTTTTGCGGGTTAGGAAAATAGTGGTAGGGGAATACTGAGGATATAACAAAATAATGAAGAAAGTAGGATCAATGATTTGTCAGCTCTCTTTTAACTTCGCGTGTGACACAGAAGTCAGTATGAAGCTGGCTAAACAGACGTTTTGGCAAGTGAAGTTACTTACATAACATCATTAATTGACGTTTTTACCTTTGCCCTTCATAGATCCTCTTTTTAACACTAGCTTTTAAGCAAAACAAATATTTGTGTTAGGATTAATGATTTTCTGCATTCAGAAGTAGGATAGAAGTATTTAATTACTCTGAAAAATCATTTCAAGTGAGATTATTTAGTTATTTCGGAACAGTTTTATTATGTCCAAGCACTTTTCTTTCTTTCCCCCATTTAATCTCAAGTTTGCATGTTTTTAGGCAATAATTTAAAGCTGTTGTCTGAGCTCTTAGAAATAAACTTCCATTTATTGATTTATTCCAGATGGAGCAAGAAGATTTAAATGTAGAGAAGTAGCAGCTATAACTGCTACTTCATTTTGAAATGTTAGCTCAGTTGTTTACGTTTCTCTTTTTTTCTGGTTTCTTTATCCATAGAGGGCCAAGGATGTTTCCTTGGGTGCAGACCGTGCCTCGCCAAGTGATGGAAGAAGTGAGATCAGTGACCATCTCTCATATGTTTGCACATTAGTCCACCCTACGCCTTCTTTACGGTCCTTGTAACGTGTTTTTCCGGTAATAGGTCAGATGTTTTGGAGGAATCAGCACAGCACTTTAAAAAGTGGACACTTTAAAAAGAACAAATGCTTTAACACTGAGCAAACCAGATTTTTTCTTTCTCATATTGCACCCTGAAGTTGTACGTACTCTTTGCACAACGAAGAGGGAGTGCTTTTAGATATTAAGAAATGGTCTTTGGGGGATAAAATACAGGAAGACATTCAAGTATCTCCTCAAAACAGATTGAGATTTCTCAGTCAGAAAGTTTTCTGACACAAGACAGTGATCAAATTGCCCCTCTGCACTGAGAAAGATTTTTAAAGCCTGAAAATAATTTCAATTTAAAAACCTGAAAGTTGTTTCATGTATCTCCAAGTGAAACTGCAAAGGTATCTAAAGTTTGAGGACCCATTGTTCTGAAAATGGGTTTATTTGTATTTCTGAACTTGCAGCTCTGTAAGCCAAAATGTTGATGGGAAGGTTGAAGCGGCGTATGCCGAGTGCTGTTTGGTTGCCGCAGCTATGGCTGGTCACGTACGTTTCGCTGTGCTCCTGATATTTCTGATCAACTGTGTTCCATCTTCAGCCGAAATGCCGTCGCTCGCTGCGCGTTACAAAGCCAGATGCGCTACGCAGTTTCGACCGTCTCCTAGAAGGAATTTAGATGGATTCATTTTTAACGCTATATTGGATTTGTGTCCTGATGTCGGTAAAGCACCCGGCTGTACCCACGCATAAACGTTACAGAGCCCCTCTGCCGCTGGTGCCTATGCAGCACAAAAGCCGTTCTTCGTGCGCGAGAAACTCAGTGGGAAGAGCCCCGGGGGGGCACGGATGAAAAGTGTGAAGGAACGTACCGAAATCGCGGGCGGCGTTTAACCGCGTTAAGCTGCAGTCGCTTTGGTCCACGTGTATCTTAATGACCAGCTTTCACTTACCCAACATTCACCAATAATTAGGAAGTTAAAAGAAAAAACTCAGTTTAATCAAATTAATATTTCAGAGGCCCAAAATTTCTGGCAAACAATTCACCATGTCATGAATGGAAATTTGCAATGATCTTTCAACAGCAATTTTTTAGGACTAACGGTCTTCCAGGATCAAGCTATTTTCTTCAGAGGTCAATAGAAGACACACAAAACTGTTTTCCAGTGTCGCTCCCTTCTCTAGACCTGTTCCTAATCCCATGGCAGGAAAGTTTAATCAAATTTCTCCGCCTCCCACTAGGAAAAACCGAAAAAGTGAACAACTGATCCTGCTGGTCACAGCCTGGCCTGGGTTGTTTTTATTCCAGGACACTCAGGTTGGTGAATTCAGGGGCCCCACAGACATTTTGCCAGATCGTTCTCTGCACGTTTAGATCAACTGAGACATCAGGATCTGTTTTCTCCTCCTTCTGGCCTGGGTGTTGGATGCCTCCAGGGTTTACTACAGAACTGCCATAATCTATGCTACTACTATTGTCGAGAACATCTCTTTTGTCAAACTGGTTACGTTTTATGGCAGGGCTTACAACCAGATCATGTTCTTCTGTGTTACCGTTCACGTCTTCCACTCTGACCTCTCTTAGAACTGACAATATCTCCTATCTGAAAATACCAGGTTTCCATTAAATCGTGTTAAAAATGCTTATTTCACACTTCTGCAGCCTTGTATCTCCAAATTTGAGGTTTGAGGTTGAGACTAGTGGATCTTTAAGGGTCCGTTCCAACCCAAACCATCCTGGGACTCTATGATTAGATAGAAGGCTGGTCCATTTTTCTCATGGCATATTTCTAAGGAGTTTGATTAGAGTTTATTCTAAACCTCTAATGAAACTTCAATCTTATGGGAAATCCTGTTTCCTTCTTAATAGGAAAGTCCTTTATATCCATGGCAAAGATTTCCCGCCTTCATTTGTCTTCCTGATAGCAACTGCATTTCCTAGAGAAGAAATAAATCAAATCTCTGATTCCTGATGTTCTTTATAAAAAGAAAATGAGGCTCAAAGCCTCCTCCAGCCTCATTTTCTTTTTATAAAGAGCATCAGGATGTTCTGGCTTTGGCTGGAGGAGGCTTTGAGCAACCTGCCCTAGTGGAGGGTGTCCCTGCCCAGGGCAGGGGGTTGGAACTAGATGGTCTGTAAGGGCCCTTCCAACCTAAACCTTTCTAGGATTCCATGATTCTATAATGTTTTTCTGAGGATAAACTCACTCTCAGGACACTTCCAAGTACCTTGTGTGTGTCTGTATTCCAAGTAAGCCACAAAATTAATTTGCCTGTGATTTCTTCCAAACCCATATGAATGCACTCCAGAAAGTTGCTGTCATATACTGAGTATTAGCTGTGCTTTATCTTTTTATACCAACAGGACAAAATCCTTTGAAGGCATTCCTTATCTTTCAGTGTCAGATGCTGAGAAGTCCTAAGATTTCCATATTTCATTAGAGTATTTCTCCCTGGCATAACTGACTCGTGCAAACATGTTACAAGATCACCAAAAGGGAATACTTTACACCAGTTTGGGTTCATTCAGCAAGAGCTGTGGCAAAAATGGGATTTGATTTTTTTTTTTTTTAATGGAGTAAGCCTGCAGTTGGAAACTGCAAAGCAGCCATTTGAAACTCCACTTAATTCTTAATTTGCAGTGTGCTCCCACTTGAGCTTTAACAAGCCAGACCTGGACTCACAGATATCAGGACTACAGTTTAACCTGTTGCTCCTTTGGTGCCTGTCTGGATGTTGGCTTATTCTCAATGTCAAACCGCTCTGCCTCTCTTTTGTGATTTAAAATCCTATACAGCACTAGGAAAGACTCCCAGGAGACTAGTTAAATGGCCACGCAGAGTCTTTGTGGGATGCTGAGGAAGGTTCTGTCGCTGCTCGAGACCTCTCCCAGCAACTGCAGCAACTTCAAGTGGGGCGGCTCTTCACCAGTGGCGCTTGGGTACATTTCATGGTCATTTCTGTCCGTCACCTGCCTAAGGACAAGAGGTGACGCTTCCTTATCTGACTGCGGTGATGTCCCTTGGGTGCTGCTCAACCAACGCCCCTCATTAAGGCTCTGGTCTCACTAAACTTAAATTCACTTCTATCCCACACAGGGGATCCCTTCGTTCTCACTTCACTTGTTAGTGTCCTTTCTTGATCCTCTTCCCAAGCAGTAAGGAAACTCCAGACTACTGCTGCTGATCTGCTCTTTTGGGATAAGGTTATTCCCAGGATGCAGCCTAAATTTCTCCCTGTAGTAGACTCCAAATTTTACCTTAGTCAGGACTGAATTTGCTGGTGGTCTTTCCTAGACCTTATATCGTGACAGCTCCAGCATCTTTTAAATTCCTCAGTGTCAGCCACGCCCAGTCACTCTGCTTCTGAAGCAAAAAGGCTTTCAGCAGGACTCCTTGCTGCACTGGTCCTGCAGGAGAGCTTTTTGCATGTGCATGTGTATATGAATGACACTTCTTCGTGGGCACCCAGATGCTGACAGCAATTGTTCTAGTCTGTATGTCCATTTTCTGTAAAAATGGATGAAAAATTTTGTCATCTGTTGTTTATTTAGATTGCAAGACCTAGGTTTTGACGGTTTTATTATATGTGTATTCTCCCAGCATGATGGGACCCTTGGCTGTTACAGTAATACAAACCCAGTGATAAATATGTCTTGTCAGCCTGAAGACACCAACTTCAATTTCTTTTTCATGAACATAAATCATATTCCTGACCTGTGATACTTGCCTGAAGTGGGAGGAAGCTTGCAGGACACTTCCTTGCAGAGCAGCCAAGAATAAGCCAGTTGTAAGCAGAAAGACATTTATGAGGAAAGGCAGATTGGGAGAATCAAGCAGACACAATATCACAACGTCCACCTTCACATGTTCTCTGCCAGTGGCTATTTTAATCCATTATTACTTAAAAGCTGGTTTTGTTGATGGGATTTTTTATCTTATTTTCCTATTTTCTCCCTTAGCATTTAACTTAGAAGAAGCTGTGAAAATGATGTATTTCTGTAACAGCGTACACAGGCACAACACATGACTAATTTGATGGAAGCAGTTTTGGGCAAACATATTTCAGAAGGAGCTTATGTATCCCTAATCTAATATTCTTTAACTTCTCAAAACAGAAGCGTATGATAGGGAGACCTGACACAGGCTTAAACGCCACCCTATTGTAGTTCAGTAAGTCATGTGATCTATAATACTATTACTATTTATATGTTAATGGCAACTTACCATGACGTCATGGAGAAATACTTATTTTTGTTTCATTTGGTTCTGTTTTATAAGTGACATAAAGTAATATTTAGAAAATATCAATAATTATATATGTCTACCCAAAGGATTATAGTGCAACTGGTTCTTTCCGTCTCCTTAACTTGAAGCAAAGCAACCGCAGAAAGCCTTGCGGGTTTCAGGAACACCGTCAAGGAGGCCTTGTGGACCTGGGAGCACAGATACTGGATACTGCTTGAGCAAATCCTGTGCTTAGGAAATCTATCCCGCTCGCCCCCCGCATCGCTCGGACTCTGCTGCCATCGCTCTCAGGCTCTGATTCTCACTACTTGGGACCTGGCTGTGAGTCTGTTGGAGGGTGGTGAGCATTGCATCATATGTTCTATTTTCAATTCTTTAGTAGTAGTAGTATTGTTGGTATTATTAGTATCGCTATTTTATTCATTTGTTTTCAATTGTTAAATAGTTCTTAACCCATAAGCTTCCTTGTCTTTTCCTCCGACTCTCCTCCTCCACTGAAGGAGGGGGGAGGTGAGCGAGCAGCTACGTGGTACTTTATTGCTAGCCGAGGTTGAACCGTGACAGGAGCACATCGGACGGGGCAGTGGGCTGCAGAGCACAGGGTGTGTTCTAGATTTGCTCTTCCCAGCTGCCTTTGGATGAAGTGTGATGTATCGGGGCCCTCTGCCGAGTACAACGAATGGGCGATGCTGCCAAAATGCCTCTGTTTAAACAGGGGAGTGCAGGAGTTCTCGCTATACAAAATAAGGACACTATGAATTTTTTTGACGCTTTAGCAGGATAATATGTCTTTTTTCATGATTTAAAAGACTTGACCTGATGCTCACTTTGAGAGTGGAATTCCCTCTTGGCTTGCTCTCTATCCCGTGTCTTCAAACTTTGCTAATGCACAACGACTGGGAGTTTAGGTGGGTTCAAACGGTGACAGAGAGCTCAGAAAAGAAAAACATACTGAGTGCTATTAAATACAGAGCAGTATCTTTCATTTAGGAAATCTTAGGACAAACAAATACCCCTGGGCACTTGCCATCCCAGCTGTAACATCATCTCTCCCTCAGTGGATGTGGGGCTAAGTGAGTCTTTGGACTGATCCAATGGAGTTTTGACCAACAGACCTAAAGAAATGAGAATGTAGGCAGTTTTGATTTCAGCTTTAATAATAATTTTGTGCTTAATAATCAGTGATCAGAATTAACTACAAATAATTAGTAACAATGATGCTTGTGCATAATCTTACCCTTTTTGGCGCTGCTGAAGACTTTGTTTCTTCACTGAGTGATTGAACGGGGCAGAAAGAAGCTGCAGCTTTGGCACTTTTGATCTCTAGGTTAGCGCATTTGGACCCACGGAACAGTCACATCTCTTCAGCCTAAAGGATCAGAAACAATAAGAAAATTAACTGGGGCCCTGTTTGTTGATTGAATAAACACTCGTTGCATAATTTTCATAGATTAAGCATCCCACTTACTTGAAGGAGAGATGACCAGCACTGCAGCATGGGCTGTGCTTTAGCAACTCAAGGAAGGCTCCTCACATCATTTTCCTTAGTGTCAGGGTGGTTGCGATGACCCCCTGAAGCTCACCTGTGAGGCCTGGTTTCATCGCTTTGCGCAACAAAGGCTCAGGTTACTTCCTGAGTTAGTGAAAGGCGTTTGAACTGGACCGATAGTTGGCTCTCTGAAGCCGATGGAGGACTGACAGGTTTTCTTTGCAGGCTACTCCATTGAGATCCTCAGCTCCAGAAATCAGAAATATGGTTAAAAGACTGTTGCCACTCTACCTGTACATCCTGCCACGACTGCCTCAAGCAGACACATCCGTTGGATTATCAAGGCTCAAATTGTCTACGCTAAAATCTGTGGTTGGACTTCCGACGCTTGTGATCACAGGAAACCTGTCAAACCCAGCCTGAATGTGTCACTTCGCAGAATCTGGGTAATTAAAAAATAACAGAGCTTACCCACAAATCCTAACAATGAACCCACTTTAACACCATGAAGCTTATTAAAGGCAGTCGAGTTGTAAGGTGGTTTAAAAATGTTCTGCGTCTGCACTGTTGTTAATCCACCTGCCTCTGTTTTCGCACAGCTGGAAACTTCCTGTAATTCATGCAGGGAGTCTGCGGCTGGTGGCATCAGTGAGGCTGTGATGGGAAAAAGCATGGGAAACTCAGGCTCCTCAGTACCTGGAACAGAAAAAAATTGGGCCATGACTTGTTCTTTAGCTTCTTCATTCTATTAAGTTCAAATTTGGATTCTAAAGGGAATTATTTTAATGCTAGATAGTGTTATAAATTGAAGAGGAATTTTTCATTCTGTAGGTCTTACATGTCAAGCAGGGTACCTCCTGATGAGCTCTTGCTTTTCTAAGCATTAAAAACGTTTTAGGGAAACTGAAACTGGACATTATAGCCTCGGCGCCTCCCCTTTTCACACAGGTCAGGACCTTCCCCCTTCCAGCAGTTTTCTCTTTAAATTCTTTCAGCGGTGTCTCAGCCCAGATGCCCTCAGGGATGGGAAGATGATTGATTATCGTCCTTTCTTAGGAATTTTTTAGGGGATTTCAGCTGCAGTCTGAATTGTGGGGAAGTGCTTGATTTGGAGGAGGAATAGGATGATACTGCTGTGAAGCTTACAGCTGTTGCTGAAAAAGCTGCTTACTAGCAGGTAAACTATTAATTTTTCCGCAGGTTGTATATTAAGATTGAATTATTTAAAGTGTTGAAACTTCTATTTAGGCATTTAATACTTTCTCAAAAGAAAATTAGTCTCTGAAGTCAGTTTTCTCTGTTTCATTTATGATTTTTACAGTGCAAACTCAATTCTCTTGTATCTAAACATAGTACCTCCGCTTGGGCCGCCTGATATTTGATATTATACGTGCATTTGATAGTAGATGCGTTGGGGTTCTTTTCCTCATCAGAACAAAGTGGTGGTTTGCTGATAAAAGTCCGTTACAGCTGAGGGGAATTCCTAATGCTCTTACCAATATGGGAGAACAGCTGATTAGGAATGATGCTCACATAGGAGCTGCAGGTTTAACTAGAGCCGTAAGGGGAAACCTCCCTCAGCATTTAACACGTTCAGTTTTTCTTTTAGGCAAGGTAAATAATGTTCTGAACCGTGGGTTTGCCTAGTCGAGGGCGCAGGGTTGAAAAATGATCGCCTAGTTTTGTAAGCTACTGAGGAAAGAAGTGGTAAAGTTAACGTGTTCTGCAAAGCAACTGAAAGGCTGTTCTGAACACAACGCTGCTGCATGCAGCTGCTGGGAGAGGTGGCTTGAGAAAGCTCCTGCACGTTGCAAAAACCTGCCTTGGCCAGAACTGATTTTGGGTCAGATGGAGGTAGTGGAAATAAAGCATCTCTTTCCTCTCTCTCGCCTTCTTACATCTTCTCCTTTACGGTTAATGCAGAAACCAGACCTAGAAGCACATGAGACTCTACAACTAAACTTAAAAAATTGCCTAAAGGGTAAATTTGCTTCTTCTTGGCCTGATTACACGCGTACAATTCGGAAATGATTGCATGGAAATCCATGTGGCTGGAGCCATGTAATCTCACCAGAACACGGAAAACGTGTCAGCCCACAGAATGCAAGGTTGTCATGAAAATGTTTGTCAGGTGAGAGAAAATCAGGATGGAGAGATTCTCGCTTCACACTGAAACAGAATTTTGACTTTAAAACTGTACTTATGGGCAAAGCTGCTCTTTGTGGAGGAAACTTAACCTGTGTACATGTGGTATAAAGTGAAGTGTTACGTTTTCCAAAACTAACGGTGAGAAGACTTTTGGGTTTCAACATCAATGCGTGTTTTACCCAAAACTGTAGTATTAAGTTCAATAATTCAGATTTTTTTTCCTTCAAGTGCACTATCGTAATTTGCCTTCGTTTTCATCACATCCTCACTGGAGGCAGAATTCCAACCTTCTCGTCAGCGATCCTACGGCACTCCTTTGGCTAATGTCGGTACTGATCGGGCGTGTTTCAGGGTGTGCATCAGTATCACCTCAATTTAAAGTACCCCTAAGCAAAATCCCTAACTGCATGGGTCTCATTTCTTTCTTTCTGAAAGGGTACTCTGTTCCAAACGTAGCCGCATCTGCTGAAACCCACAAAAGCACGTTGGAGGTAACAAGAACCCCTTGACCGACACAAGGCGGGACCAAGTCCCGCGCGGTCGCTGCCTGAAGTTCCTGGGGACCTCCTCGGGAGGACTACAGCTGTCGGAGCCTCTGTGTGACAGGTAAGACACCAGCGCTGTCTACCTGGTTCACCCTTTCCGAGGGGCCCCCGTGCTACCGTGGTTGGCAGGCCTGCGCTTTATAGAAAGACATTTAAGCTCTGCCCCAAAACCTGCCTGCGCACATGGACCAATATTGTGTAGCAGGGAGGAGCAGTCTGTGTTTTACTGGAAGTAACTATGGAGTATCAATACCTCCACAGTGACAAGTTCAAGGTCTGTTTGTTTCTTAAAGCACCCAGCAACCCATCCTTTATTTAATCATTGCTTCAGGGTTATCCCCAGGTGAAATTAAAACCAGCCTAAGTGCATTTGTTAGGCAGAAGTAGCTAAACCGGTGTAAACAGTTAATTATATCTCCCCATAACGTAACGAGGGCAGGGAGACACACAACTGTAAACGATTTTGACTTACTGCAATAGATGAACAGCCTTGGTTACCTCTGCGGGCCGTGCTGCCTGCGTGCAGCTGACCAGGACGTCCCCTGAGCTGACGGAGGGGGAGTTTTGCCAGTTGTCACAGAATCTCAGCTTTCATCCCGCCAACAGATGTCGTTCTGTATTGAAGCCGGTCGAAACGGTGAGCTGAATCTGGGCTGTTATTTCTAACAGCAGACTTAAAGGATACGACTGTGAAAGGAACATTGCAATGAATTCTGGGTTTAGGGATTGTTTTCATGGTGGTCGAACCAAACACAGAATCAACACCATCAGTCGCAGAAATGCAGGGTGAGCGACTTGTTCTTGGTCTTCAAACAGAACAAAAATCGATGGTAGTTCAAAATATATTGTTGCTTTTATTCAGTATCTTTCCATATCTTTAGCATCATCTTGTATTATTTCACCTCAACATCTAATTACTATACATAACTCCATGACTTGATCTTAAAAATTAATTAAAAAGCCTTTTTTTCCCCCATCACTTCAAGGCTGAAGAGCCATGAGCATATACAAACCCCTGTATTTTTGTCCCATCCCTCTGATCTCTCTCCATACATATGTATATTTGTGCGTGCGCCCAGGCGCAGTGAACCCAGTGACACCCCTTGTTGGCTCATTTCAGAGACACCAGTCACTCAGTGACTCTGTCGGATTTTCTTGAAATCCCATCAAGTGTTTTCTTCCCCGAAAAATTTTTTCCCTCAGGCAGGAGACAGAAGACACCGTGGAAGCTGCAGACTCACTAGCTGTGGCAAAGATTTGGAGGCTTGCTAGGATGAAGGGCTCAGCGTTGCAGAAACAAGGCTTGGTGCAGAATACGCTCAGGTACAATGCCCTCGGTGATCGTGTTCAACGTGCACTTCCACAGAGACAGTCTTACTAGCTCCTAAGCCTTTCCGCTCCCATTTCCTTTGGTGGGGAGTGAGAATTTTTAGCCTGGCGAAGTGCCATTCCCGGAAGGCCGGGATAAGCAGCTATGAACACATACAGAAAGCGCCGTATGATTCCGGTGTCTGTCTTTCGCCCACAACGTGAGTTTGCTTTCAGAGGAGTCTTGACAAGGCTGTAAAATCGCCCGTGGAAAGGAGCGGGAGATAGTTGTGCTTTGGTTCTTTGAGTCATCGGTCCGTCTCAGCTTTGCCTGAGCACCGTTTGCCTTGCCAGTAGAAAGGCTTCTCTATTAACAGGTACAGTTCGGGCTGTTTTAATGCTGGGCTGCCAAAAGCAAACGGTGTGAATTTTAATGTGGCTGAGTTCAACTTTTTTCCTTTTTTTTCCCTTTCTCTGCTGATTAATCTCCGCTTATATTCCTAAGGACCTACCTAGGGCGTGTTACAGTACTTTTTGCAGTACTTCATCTGATTTTAAGCTTTAGATGGATTCTCTTTCTGGCCGGTTGATCAACATTTAAATGTTTCTGCAGTTCGTAGTACAGGAGCAAGAAGGTCCTTATTCCGGCTGACTGAACCTAGCAGGATACGGCTCCAACAGGGAACACAAGCACCGCAAGGAAGTCCTGGGAACCTCACGTGTGTCCAGTTCAAGTCCGAGGCCCTCCAGCCAGGCTGGTGACGTGAGTATCTGGCTGTGTAGCGCGCACCAGGCACGGGGCACACGCGGTATCAGTCTGAACGGCGGCGTGTGTCTCCACTGATGATCAGTCATGTTTCTCCCCCACAGGATAACCATTTGTCCTGAGCAGCTGCAGACATTTCTCATGGACAGACTGAAACTCTCCTGGCATCGGCATCTTCCACACGGAATTATTCTACGAGGGAAATATTGCTGCTGCAAAATTCCCCATTTTCAACTGCAAGTCTCCCTCACCCCCGTTTACATTTCAGTGTCCCCCCAGAAGGGGCTGATGATCCAATAGCTGTTCTTTAAGGCATCACTGCTGCACGCCCAGCTACCCTTTCCTCGGCTGAGGAGGGAGCTGAGGAATACACGGGCCCACTGAACCGCCACCCCTTGCAACCCTTACCCGGGGGGAAGCAGAGAAGCCGGTGAGTGCACTGTCCCAGTTTGGCAACTTCAGGCTTTGCTTCAAAAGGTTTCCCTGCTCCCGCTACGAGGTGTGAAACACTTACCTCGTGGGACCCCCCGCAGCATTGTAACGGCTTCTATTGTTATATCCAGATAGGTAGAACTGAGGCTTTAAAAGCAAATTCTGAAAATAAAAAATCCAGTGCTTAGCTTTTCCAAAATACTGAAAAAAACCAAAACGCAAAATCACAAAGTATTTTCTTCCAATTTTAGGGCACTTCCCCATCAGAAACCAGTCGGTCAAATACAGACGGTGCAAGACGTTCTCCATCCACACGCTGGAGAGGCTTTACACCCACTCCCCAAACAGCCTTCGCTCCTCAAGAGGCAAGAACGACGCTTCTGGTAAGGTCTGAGGAGCTGCTCTAGAAGTAATCTGAGCAAACGTTCTTACTGCCTGTGGCAAGTAACCTGCTGTGGGCAAAGTTATCATCAGTGTTCCCTTAGTCACGTACCCGATGATTGCCACTAGTCTTGTTCACAGCGGGTCAAGTTAGCACGCCGCCCATTTCTGGGCACTTACCCCTGTGAGTACACGAAGCTGTTGTTTGGGTTTGACTTCTCACAGAGGCTGTGGGTAAAATACAGTATCACACCAGTAAGACAAGTGTTAATTCTGGCTCTTCACAGTCAAAATTATTTTTTAGATGAACAGACTGGAGGAACAGACAGAGCTAATGCATTAGCCTTGCCCACTTGCCTGCTTCCCTAAAGACCTGGGATACCGTCACCTTACCAAATCACTTCCTACCAAAGCCCACCTACAACGGGAGCAAGGCCAACGACACCGAGTCACAAAATGCTGTGCCAGCTGCGTGACACAACTCGCAGACACGTTTAAGCCTGAAGGTTTCCTTTCTCTGAAGCCATCATCTTTTCCTGTAAAGATAATCACTTCTTCCTAACTTGGCAACACCAGAAGTGACTCCCCCCTGAGGTCAGAGCCTGCTTTTCCTTCCCCTGCCCTGGCTCTGCTCCTCAGCACTTGGGTTTTAATTCAGTCCAGGCAGATGAGCCAAGTAGCCAACGCAGACAGGGGTGACTCAAAGTATGAATAGGGCTGATTGATGGTGCATCTGTGACCTTTCGCACAGAGAAGCAAAGAAAAGGGAGAAATGGGGATGTCCTTTTAAAGGGGTGACCGCCTGTCCTTCAAATTCCCAGAGTGGCTAAGAGAAGTACGTGAGCTGCTAACACTCAGCCCGCAGCTGTGGATACAAAAGGCACCTCAGCAAACCTGCGTCTTTACTTCAGAAGATAAAATCAGTGGTTTTCTTTTTAGACACCACCATGAACAGGCAGGAAAAAAAAAAAGCACTACTTGATTTTAAGTAAAAGCTTTATTTTAGGTTATAGGCTTGTTTGTATTAAAAACAATTACTTCAAAATCCAATTCACGTAAAACTCAGCATGTAAATAAACTGAAGGAAGGTGTCATTGATCAGGATCCGTTTCCGAAAGACAAGTGGTCCAAATTCCATTCTAACAGCCTTGCGTGGCAACAGAGAAAACTGGAATGGCAGTAGCATCTCCACTTTTACAGGCCTCGGCCGTACCCCCTCCCACCCCCCATACACTTTAAAAGACCCGCTGCAAACTGGCGCAGCTAACAGATTGCTCTGTCTCCCATTAACCCACCGTGCAACCATTGAAGGAAGCATCCCAGTTTAATCTGCTCCGTCACAGGAATAAGTGCTCTTCAGAGTTGTCACAGGCACCACCTTTTTTTTTCTTCCCAGAAATCAAAGTACTCATCTCAAAAACATTTTCCATGCGACACCAACATACAGAGTTTGAGGAGACGGTCACAATCAAGTTACATTATTTACAGTTCAAATGTACAATTAGCTTCAAAAATGCCTGTGTACAAAATAGAGGCTTCTTTCATTTTAAAAAATCACGCGCTAGGTTTTTTTATTACACAAACATTTTAAAAGAACTGAAACCAACTGACGAATAGCAACATTCTGATTTATGAGGAACCTGCCTGCAAGCAACTGTAGAAGTACCTGCAGGTCCTTCCCCACTCTATTTAAGATTCTAAGAAGCCTTTTCGGACAACTTGTGCTCTAAACCTCACGTACGAAGCATGTGAAAAGCTCTCACTCGTGATGACAGATAAAAGCTAGTTAATTAATGCATGATTATTTCAGTAAAATATAAAATTACTCTACTTATGAAGTAAATACCGAAGGGGCATCTGATTTACAGCCAGTTAGACAACACAGCTAGCGACTACAACACATACATTAGTTAAAAAGTCAAATATATACAAAAATATATTAGAAAGTGGTCGAGTTTAACCACAGGCTCATGTAAAAAAATGTTGGTTTAAATAGCAATAGCAAAAAAATAGCTGTTTTCTCTATCTGCAACAGTACAAAAGGCGAAACCTACATATGAGGTAGCAATGCCAAATTAAACAACTTTGGATCGAGGAGCATGTCCTACACTTTTGTAGCGTATTTGTCAATACAGATATTTAAATGAACACTTCAATTGTTTCAAGAATTAATACACTTACAAAAACCTTAATTCAATGAAGATTTTTTTTTTTAATTACTGGAAATGGATTTAGTTACTGATCTCTCCTGTTTCTAAAAAGCTATCGCAGTTTCAAATCCAAACACTGTACAGCAAAAACACGGAGGCTTTATTATACACACTCAGTAAACGCTATGGTACATTAAGACATAATTTACAAAGATCAAAATAAGCCAACTGTGGTGATTTTATCCTTTTCTGCCAAATGCCTTTTGCTACCCCGTGTTCAATGCTCAGTGCGAGATTAGGGGTCACTTCCACAGCTTTGTCCACAGCTGAGACAAGTGTTTGTACCATCTACCTTCAGGAGTCTGAGCCAGAAGCGCGGCTTCTCTAGGGTCAGGGGCACAGAGTCCCCCTTGGTCCGTGCTGGAGCCCCCCTCAAGAGTGCGGGGATGGGATGGGATGGGATGGGAGAGCAGTGTCCCTTCACTTCTCCCAGTCTCACCCCTTCCGGCAGGCAGAGGGCAGGAGCAGCCACCTGAGCCTCCCTGACCAAAAAATGCTGTTAATGGAAAGCCAGGAGGGGGACAACCAGCACTGCCAGCGGCATGGGCTGCTCACGGAGGTCAAATCCTCTGCTTCCAGCTCCACTGACCAGAAAGACCCCGCAACTAAGGCAACTAATCCGATTCAGGCAACTAAGTCAGACACCTGAAGTTAGAGGGTACAAACAACACCAAAACATTAACTGGATGGAATTTCTGTATTTATTTTATTAAGAAAATAATATACTTTACATCACAGTGCTTAATTAAATGCAATAAAAAATGTAAACTCAGGATTCTAGATAAAATTTAACTTGAAAAATTAGGGCTCCAAGACTTTTTAAAATTCACAATTCTTTTAAAATTGCAGTCACAGACAGTCAGTTCACATAACTCACATATTTAAGGTTACTTGTAAAGACCTGTTGATGCACTCCACCCACTGTTTGGTCACCTTTTTTTTTTTTTTAAAAGCCTAAATAACAAATAGACCAAGTGCAAAGGTAAGAGGTATATTTTTATTTGCAAAGAAACTAAGTTTAGAAGTAATTTGCAAATTAGGAATCTGGAGTGCTTTAGTAGATATAAGGAAAGATGCGGTACGGTACACGCTGACAATACCTTTCCCACGCCAAGCCATACTTTTGCTTGCAGTGATGTTCATCACGAGCTTCTCGATGAACAAGCAAACAGATGAAATATATCACGTAGAAATATGGCAAAATGTGACTAAAACCTGGAGAATGAAGTGAGAAACACGCTTTAGATACAGGAGAAAAAAAAAATCCAGACATTTAGATGTCGCTTTAGATACAGGAGAAAAATCTAAAATCCAACTATTCACAACATGTACTAAGCTGGTGACACATCCCTGTTACGGACTCAAGCATCTCATACTTGTACAGTAAATGATCAAATACAGGATAACGCAAAAAATGTGAGACATGTTTACATGCACACAGTAAAAGACCCACAAAACACCAAAAAAATAATCCTTAAAATTCAGAATCTCAAAACGTACCACCTTCACTCTCAATGCATGCAAAGCTGGCACCTAAAATCGTTAAACCCCTGTAGCACTGAGCTGCCCCACACAAGCCCCACAGTGCTCCCTCTGTTTTGGCTATAGGTGGTAACTCCGGCTTTGCTCAGAGCAGACGACTTGTGGATGAAAAGCTGGACCTGAGCCAGAAAGCCAAGTGGACACTGGGCTGTATCCCGAGAAACACAGCCAGCAGGGCGATGGAGGGGATTCTCTCCCCCTGCTTCACCCTCATGAGACCCCACCTGCAGTGCTGCATCCAACCCTGGTGCCGCCAACATAAGGAGGATGTGGACCTGTTGCAGTGAGTCCAGCAGAGGCCACGCAGATGCTCAGAGGGCTGGAGCACCTCTGCTATGGGGACAGGCTGAGAGAGTTGGGCTTGTTCAGCCTGGAGAAGAGAAGGCTCCGGGGAGACCTTACAGCACCTTCCAGTGCCTGAAGGGGCCTACAAGGAAGCTGGGGGGGCACTTTTTCCAAGGGCCTGTAGTGACAGGACAAGGGGGGATGGATTTAAATTGAAAGCAGGAAAATTTAGATTGGACATAAGGAAGAAGTAAGTTCATCACGGAGAGGGTGGTGAGGCACTGGCACAGGCTGCCCAGAGAAGCTGTGGATGCCCCATCCCTGGAAGTGTCCAAGGCCAGGTTGGATGGGGCTCTGAGCAACCTGATCAAGTCCCACATTTTCATGGGGGGAATCCTCTTCCAGGATACTGTCTACAAGTGTATATACTAACCGAGTATTGCCTATTTTCTATTAAAATCCAAACCATTAACCCCCGCAGGAACACCTGAACTCCAGCATCGCCTCTCAGCTGATGCCTGGTCAGAGCCTTGACCCCTTGGTGACAAAAGTCCCCGTGTCCCACAAAAGCCAGACTGTGCCATGGGGCACAAAGCAGCTCTGCCTCAGAACACCTGTCATGGCTCATTTCTGTGCTGTTACAGAAGAGAAACTCCTTCAGGTGAGGGAGGAGGCAAAGCCATTTGTCAGACCTGAATGAGAACAGGGCAGGACTACCATGATCAGAACCATTTTCTGAAACCCTCACGGCTCTTTCCAAGCTCTAATAAAGAATCAGGACTATAAAACTCCACTGGACAAAACACTCCCAAATTTCCTCCAAAGTGTAAACTTCATGAAAACTAGGAAGTACTCATTAACAAAACTTTGAGACAGAATTCTACTCCCTTGGTTTCATTACTTTTTTTTTTTAGGCAAAATTAATTTTTGGAGTCCCTCCCTGTATGTGGTAGCCCTTGTCCCCAGGCACGTTCCCACTTTTTGGGCTCTCCCTTTGAAAACACTATACCGCAGCCACTAGCCTAGAAAAAAGCAAGGAACAACTTAGCAGCAAGCAAGCCCCAACATTACTGAATTACAAAGTGTCAGAAAGGAGTAAAATCTATAGTATGGTAAGTCGAATCTATAGTAAGATATAAAGGATAAGGTGTAAGAGAAAGCAGGTGTCAGATCAAGCTTACAACACAGAAATTTGCTATTCAATTAATTATAGGATTTAGTATCTCAAATAATTATCACTTTGCATTTCAAAGCCAGTCAGATGACACAACATACGAGAATTTTTCATAAAATCCACTTTACTTTCAGGAACTTACCACAGGGCAGGGACCATGCTAAAGCCATGATGATGTCACCAAGATAATTAGGGTGACGAACGAAGCCCCACCATCCCGTGACAAGCAGCCCTTTTCCAGTTGCAGTGGGTATAAATTTCAGATCTGTGAATAGAGTATTGTAGTCAATACAACAACTGCAATGTGTATTTAACAAAGACACATTGTACAGCAATTGAACAAATGAAAAAGTGCACTTACAGGCCAATTTGGGATCTGCTGGATTCCTTCGGAAATTATTTTTCTGAGAATTTGCACTACGGAATATGTAATACCCAATACCTGAAAATAAATATTATTTATTATTATTCTTTTTTATTTATTTTGCATTTTCAGTATTTTCCAGTTTACTTTCCTTCAACAAAATCCCTCTCGTGCTCTCTGCCCCTCCTATTACACCAAAGACCCCCTCAGAGACAGTAACTGGTATCATCTAGTTCTCAGCACTCTCAGAAATCATAGAATCACAGACTGGTTTGGGTTGGAAGGGCCCTTACAGACCATCCAGTTCCAACTCCCTGCCATGGGCAGGGACACCCTCCACTAGACCAGGTTGCTCAAAGCCTCATCCAGCCTGGCCTTGAACACTTCCAGGGATGGGGCACCCACAGCTTCTCTGGGCAACCTGTCCCAGTGCCTCACCACCCTCTCCAGGAAGAAATTCTTCCTGATACCCAATCTAAATCTCCCCGCTTTCAATTTAAACCCATTACCCCTTGTCCTGTCACTACAGGCCCTGGAAATGCTACTGGAAACGTGTTCCATATGCTCTCACACATTACTAACTTCTAAGATTTTGGAAAAGCTTTACTTTCACATCAACTTTTACATTTATATCTGAAATAGTTTATTAATGTAACACCGAGTTTGAAATTGACATAAGGTTTGTGAGATTATAGCTCCATCAGCAGCCCAGTATTTTGCTACAGTGCCTACTCTGTCAACTGACCGGCTCTTTACAAGTTCACAACAGTAAAAGAACCAGACAGTAAATCTGGTTTTGAAATTCCACACCTCACCCCATCATTTTTACAAGGCAGCTTAAATGTACTTGTTCTGAGGCTGTAATGAAAAAACATCATCACAACTTACTTCAAATAAAGATGTTTTTTTAAACAAACCATAAGTTAGGAAAAAAACATTAATTGAAAATGAATTCTCAAGATTACAAATACTAAGTTGCATGCCTTCAAATTCTTCCCAAGTGTTTCAATTCTCTTTGCAGTTATCTGCAAAATACTTTTTCTTTTAGGTTTACTACTTGGATAAAAGGGACAAACTAAAGGCCATGTTGGTGCAAATTTAAGGTCCCCCCTAAGGATGCAAGGGCCCTCTCAAAGCGCTCAGCTGCACAAAGGAGATGTTTCCCATTGACATGAGTTTGTAACTACAGGCATCAGAGAAGGAGATGCAAACAACAAAACCTCTTTTTCGCTAGGCTCAGTAAAGTATAGCCAACAAGCTCTTGGCTTCTTTTGTTTAAGAGTCACTGACTTTAAAAGGCATCTGCTACACTTCATAATGTTTTAAGTCACTTCTGTCACTCCAGACAGCATCCATCTAAAGATGCCTCTTCTCAACAGAGCCATCAGGTGTCCAGGCTCTCATTTATCCTTAATTTAATGAAATGAGAATGTATTATATTTTGTATTAAAATTGTAGCCAAACACATGCTTCCAGCAGCTGTGGTAATACAGAAAGTATGATCCCTGCATCTTAGCTAAAGCTTTACCTCACAACTCAAAGAAATAAAATCAGCACTACATTGTTCCTACCAGTAACATTAACATTTGCTATAACTTACAGTTCAGAATAGTAATTGCAGCAGCAACAGGCCAAGAAATTGGAGTAGGATGACCAACTAAATAGTAGGCCTGCAGGCTGTAGACAAACGGAACCCACACGAGATCTCCGAATGCTAGCATGAATCCAAATCCATCATGGGTAATATCCATTGTAGTCAAGATAGCCTCCTAGAAGCAGAGAGGAAGGAATTTAGAATTTACAGAGTTTCATCCGTTTAACCTTGTCATTAAAAATGGTAACAGTTTAATATGATCGTCACTTACCTCATTCCAAAGAGCATCCACCACATAGAGAAGCTGAAAGCTGTTCACAAGTATCATTGACAGAGATGGCATACTTTGATTGTGTATCTTCATCTCAGCCAGAAGCATTGCCAAGTTTATAACCACCTAGTTCAGGAATATTTTATTACAAATCTTCCTTTTAAGACAGGGGTCTTCTCCATTACATCACACGACATTTTAATACAGACATTTTTCACCAATATTTAAGTTTAAAAAAATAAAACCCTGTTTCACAAGCAAGAGTTTGCCACAAACTACATTTCTGAAGCTGCAGCCTCAGCATATGAACACTTTAAGGAGGGGTTTCATTTCCCCCAAAGCAAAGAGGCTGGAGTGTAGAAATTGTCCTAAGGTGAATAAAAATGGTCATTAAAAATTTGTCAACATGAAATTTTAACTACTTTTTCCCTGTTTAAAAATACTTACTGTATCCATAATAGCAATTATAAAAATAATTGCGTAATATTTAAGCAAATAAAATAAAACCATCCAAGATTACTGACTCACCCAGCCAATTAACCCTGGACGCAACTCACAGAAGTATTTGAGATCAAAACTGCCAATACGGGGGTTTAATTCATGTCCAGTGAAAAAATCATAAACCAAATACCCTGCAGAGAAGACACACTCTTTGTTAGCAACACTCTTCCTTTCATCCTCCACTACACTCCCTACAGAGCAGTTCCTACTTTCTACTAACATTCTCTCATTATAAATAAAAAAAGCATTTAGGTTGGCAAGAAAAATGTGTGTGTATATGCAAAATACAAAACAAGACCCAAATTAAGAGGCCCAAATTTATTTATTAGGAGGACTAAAGACTATAGTAACTTCTGGTGTGATTTCTTCTTGACATTTGTCCTTCTTTATTTTCAGCTTTCTCCTAAAGGTCACATCACACTTTCCACAATCATGATCTTATGGCACTAATTAATTCTACATTTTCTCCTACTGCATTGCTCTTCTCTGAAAGCAAGAATTTCTTTAGCTGATACTTTGACTGCAAGATAGCCTACACAGTTAGTAAGCAGACTTTGCAGAACAGTTACAGAATGCTACTATGCCACCTACAGCAATTAGAATGCCACTTCTCAAAGAAAAAATCAATTTATGCTCATTGTATTACTCCCCGTCACACACGTACACACTGCATTGACCAAAAAACCCCACAGAAGCTATCTGAATGCTACATTTCGATACACTGAATGTTCTGTCCATAAACTCCCTTTCTTAATCATCCTGTGATCACTTGTAAAAGCAGTTTGTTTGACATTTAAAATGCTAATTGACTTCTCCGTCTATCCTTTGTGCTACAGAAACAGGTGCATATAACCGACACTTTATAGGTAGCAGTCGTACAACTGAATCAACATTTCTTTTGAAAACTCAGTTCAGCTAACTAGATTTAACAGTGCACAGCAAAATAAAAATTTAGCAAGACACTGGAATTTCAAGTTCTGTACCTGACGTCCCACTGCCAACTCATCTGGACTTCTCAGCTTTTCCTCCCATCCCCAGCTATTTCAGGAAAGGCCCACCAGTGGGGGCAGTGTGAAGCAAACTAGCCAAGCCCCTTAGACTAAGGCTTGAAACTGAAAGAACTGTCCTCTCACAGCTAGGGGACTCGACCAGCCAAGATATTGTTGTGTGCACTACGTAAGATTTACTAAAACTAACATTTTAAGCATCTTGCAGTACCTGCGCATGAACAAACTTGTGACATTAACTTTACATTGGTCGAAAGTGGAGGTCACAGTATTGAAATACCCACCTCTAAATCTAGCCTTTAATTCAGAAAAATGCAACTCTGGCAAACCATTGGAAAGAAATTATCCAAAATATTTGTAACTCACCAGAATTTCCACCAGGTGCTAGATCTTCCTCAGGTGCTTTCAGGGACCGAATATACAGATAAATGCTCAACACCATAGAAAAGGCTGCAGCTGATACTGCAAAATGCATGAAGTGGTCATACAAGTAATGAAGTTCACACTGGAAGTATAATAAAATTCCAATAGCTGCAGCAGTCAGAACAAAAGCATAAAACCCTAAAGGACATAGAAGAAAAACATATTAGCCAGAATAGAAACAAACAGTCTCAATACAGCCTACCTAGTCCAGACTTTCCGCATTTTTACTTCTTCCAAGATTTGTCTACATTCCAATCATGTCTCACAAATCCCATGCTCCCAAGGTTCAAACTTCTGGGGCACAGCAATAGAAGACGTTGTATCTGTGCCCTGAAATTTCTTGTGCTTCCCATCAAAAGGTCAAGAGGCAGGAACATTCTGTGCACTCCTAAATTTTTTATAACATAGGATCCAATTTCATATTCTAGTGGAAAAATGGACAGTGACACTACTACTGGATGTCAGTAGGTCACAAAATCTTATCTGTAGGACAGCTCAAAAAATACCATTTTCTTCAAGTATTTATCTTCGTACGTACCTCGATAAAGACACCAGTATTTAAAGTATTAAATAACTGTCAAGTCAAAACTGGAACACAAAACTTTTGTACTTTGAGAGTATAAATGTACAATGGAATGATGTCCAAATACACGCAAAGGGAATGATGTCCAAATATAAGCAGGCAGCTCTGTACAGCTCTCACCCAAGTGCCTTCTATGAATCCCTTCACAGGCTCACAACGGTTGAGGTTAGAAGGGATCTCCGGAGCTCATCCGCTCCAACCTCTGGCTCAAGCATGGCCACCCAGAGCCAGTTGCACAAGACCATGTCCCACATGGATTTTGAACATCTCCAAGGATGGAGACTCCACAACTACTCTGGACAACCTCTGTCATGCTGTCACTCTCACGGTAAAAGAAATGTTTTCTGATGTTCAGACAGAACCTCCTGTATCTCACTTTGTGCCCATTGCCTCTTGGCTTGTCACTGGTCTTCTTTCTTTCCTTAAGAGGCTTTCAAATTTGCTCTGAGAATTAATCAGCCTCTGAAGCAGCAAGAAGATGGCTCCTCTACCATGTAAACCCACGCAGCTTATTTCCTCCCTTGTTCGGATACAGAAAAAAATTGCAGGACTATGTCACTACTAAAGACAGAAGCCCCAACCCAAGAGTTACGAGGCAGCCTCAATATGACTCACTTCCACATGATGCAATTCACTCTGCTTCTATGATTTACAGCCCTATTCCAACTTTAAAATGGTGCGTCTTACCAAACTATGACAAAACCCCACTCAACTTTTCAAAAAGACATTTGGATTCTACTACGGCCAGGCTAATTAATCAAATAGGTAGTCTGGGACAGCTGCAAGGCATCAAGGTACACTTGTCTGTTTAAGCCTGAAAAAGCAGAACTGCTGAAATACGTTAAGCCATACTCTGAACCTAGATGAGAAACTTGCCTTATTCATAGGAAGTGAAATCAGATCTGAATAAGGACAGGCAAGAGTAAGAGCATCTTAAATTACTTACAGCCCACTTCTTACTAGGTTGTAAATCAGAGACATCCAAGATGATCTAGACACATGGGATAACATCTCTTCACTCCTGAGCATCTCCTTTGGAGCAACAGTCCTTGTTACACGAGCATTACTAACACTTCACACAGGCCTGTGTTATTATGTCAACCGCCTGTTTAGCAGCTACACAAGGAATAGGACAGGAGTCACCAGTGGCAACTGGAGGCAGGCCAGATGCCCTGTATAGCGCAACGTCTTGCTCATGGGGCAGTTAGTTCCTGGTCGTTACTGACCACCCTCTTCCCAGAAAAGGCTCATCCTATTTTATGAAATATTCACAGCAGACACTTAGTTTGACCAGAGAGTGCATCTTTTAGAATTTGTACTTTCTGGTACTAAGCACTGCAGATCCGATACTGATACCACATTTCAGAAGAAGCAACAAGAAACTCACCATTTATCCGGTACTGCAGCTTCCTTCCATTTGGAAGAGGCAGGCCTTCTACAACCTAGAAGAATAAAATACAAGTGTTTCTACAAGTACTTTCTGGGAGCACTGGCAGGGGAGGGAAATCAGGGACATCTCTGCCAAAGACATTCAATCAAGGCAACCAGCTGGACATGTTCAAATCTCAAGATAGTTCTCAAAAACATACTTTGGATATCAAAAGAAAAAGGGTAACAGTTTCCTAACCAGCCTCAAGAAAACAGAACAGCTCCAATCAATCAATCAATCAATCATATCAACCGAAATATATCCATGCTCTGATTTGAACTCCTATATGCTGCCTTCTCCACTGTGAGACTGTTAAATGCACAGCCGTTAAATTTTTAACAAACGGTGCTATTTTAAGCTTACAGAAAGCTGCAGTAGCCATATTCCAGCTTAACAGGGAAAACTAATCCATCTGCTTTCAAATTCACTGCATTAAGAACCTACCTGACCTTCCAGCGCAAAGCACAAATTAATTAGCCATAAAGACCCAATTGCTACTGAACAGCTTACCTTCCCAATTGGCAGTAAGTAAAACAGAGCTTGCAGGAAAAACCACAGAAGAAAAATGCCAAACACCCTAGTCTCCCAAAGGCTTTCAAGCGCTGGGAGAGGAGGGAAGTTCATAAAACTGGGGTCATCTTGTTTGCACATCAACAGCAGGTAGAATACAGTAGTAGGCAGGAAAAATATCAGCATGAAGGTCCCTGTAAACAGACATGACACCATATTAGAAGATAAACATAGAAGATTTTAAAAATTAGTTTCAATCCCACTAATAAATATCAATATTTAGTTTAAAGAAGAAGTGGTTATTATCTATTCCTGAAGCAAGACAGTGGCAACTCCCCAGCCTCGTAATGGGATACAGAGACATTCTTCTCACACCCATATGGGGTCATATAACCAACCTGAAGAATTACACTAACTGCATCCCTTTAAAGTATATAGGTTTTTGAACAGCTTAACTGTTGTCTTCAAGGCACCTAGGTTTTTAAAATGTAAAAACTTTGCTAGTTATTTCTTAATTTGGAAATACTTAAATCTCAGTGTGCGAGGGAAGGCTCAAGATCTTCATTGTATTTCACAAGAGAACCAAGTGTCATAATGGCTCTTTGACTTCCACCAATACCAGTACAGACGATGTGAAGCACTGTCATGTGACTCTGGATGCTGCAGCCAGGGTCCAAAAATTGGAAAAACAGCTCTTCACGTGACAGTACGGTCAATAAGGAAATAACGTAAGTACTCATTTTCAACTATTATGACAATTTGCAGACATACCAATTCTTCCACCAAACTCCAGCTCCTTTGTTTTTGATGGTACTTTCTCAACTGCTTTTATTGTCTCAAATATCTTTTTCTCTGAATATATCTCTTCTTTTTTCTTCTCTTCTTTTCTTGGACGCAAGCTGTACTGTTCAAGCACACGCTCCATTTCCAGGTCTGGTTTCAACTTTTGCTGTTAATGAATAAAAAATCCCAGTGATTTTACCTTGGTTTACTCCAATATTTGATATTTAGGAGGACATTATTCACTATCAAACACCAATATACAATGTGTTCTACTCCCACAGATTACCTAAGTTTATGCATTTACACAAAAAACCCGCTAAAACCAGTTTCACTGTGATGACTAAGGCCATGATCAGCAGCAGTTCCAGCACAGGTCATCCATTCCCACCCTCCTCCCCTCCTTTCTGCCATACCTCTGGGCATTTTGCTAACAATCAGGACTAAAGAACTGATTTGCCTAAAATAAAAGATATTAATTTAAAAAAATCACCTCCTATGGCCAAACATTCACACTGTAAAAGCAGGGGAATGAACACAAATAACCAGTGAGGGTTTGATGGAAAGAAACAAACAAGAAAAATTAATGTTATGCAGCTCTAGTCTCTTCCCTTCTGACTTCATCTCCTTCTCCCTTGAAGTAAGTTACCTGAAATTAAACTTATTTCTCCTCTAAGTTTCACACTGAATTCTATTTCTCCTTGATCACTGTACTGGCCCTTTCTAGGTGCTTCTGAGGAAGCTAACTTAGAATGAGACATACAACTACAGTAAATACAACGTTCATACCTCCGAGATGATGTGTGATGTGTCATTTCTTTCTGTACTATCAGGTTCACCATTGTACCTGCTGGTGTTATTCTCACTCAGTTTCTGGTTAAAAGAAAAAGCACAGTTTTAGCTTTCTGAAAATAACAGCTGCATTAAGTGTAAGTATATCATGAATAATTAAGAACACTATCTATTTTTTTTGCAACTGCTCCAGTTTTCTCCACATGGAAACAAGGGGGTTCAATATCCAAAGTATGGGCAGTTTCAGCTCACAAACAAGGGAAGAAAACTCAGTTAGGAAAGGGAAAAGGTTATTAATTTTTTTGAATTAACAGTAAAATTAAGAGAGAACACAGCTTCCAAGTTAACTCATCATTAGGAACTGCCAAGTACAAAATATATGTCTATTTAATAATTCTAGTAGGAAAGATGAGGAAACTTCATATATGATAAGCTCCATGGGACTGAAAGTTGGGTTTTTCCATTAAACACCATTCTAAGATTATCTTTCAAAATTCTTCTAATGAGTAGCGTTCTTAGAGAACTCTGGGGAGACACAACTTATGTTTTGGTTTATTTCAATTTCAGCTTTGTTGTAAGGGACCAGCTCATTCCAGTTCTACAACCACCAACAGATCTTAAGTCTACTCATCAATTAGAAGCCAGAAGAAAAACACCATAGGTATCTTCACTTTTTTCTCCACAGTAAAGTGTAGGCACTTGTGCTGGTTCCAGCCCACAGGATTTTGTTTCATTCCATAATGCATCAAGCTGAGTGGTCAGCGTCACCCCTGTACCCGTGGCACCGGCAGCCATCAAGGAGGATGGGCTGGGGGGGGGGGGGGAAGTTTGCAAGGTACGTGGTTTTTGCATGGTGGAACATGGGACCACGAGAGGCGCGACCCAGGTTTGGTGGGAGTCTGCTAGCAGGTTCCTGCCAGCAGCAAGGTGTTGGTTCAGACCTCGTAGAAGGTCATTAGCAGAGAAGGAACGTCTTTTGTCAGGGAATTGATCTGGGAGAGGGTACTGGAAGTTCCTTTCTCCCTGCTCTTGGCTCCTGGGCTGAGGGAGGGGGGGGTTCTCTCCGCTTTTGGATTGTTTGTTTGGGGTTTTTTTTCTATCCACTTGGATTTTTGCCTTGCCATTTCAGAACCTGACTGTGTCGGTCCACAGGTGGTGAGATCCTGTATCATATGTTCTGGTTTTCTGTTCTTTTAATTACTTACTAGCAATAGTATTGTTAGTAAATCCCTAAGTTTCATTTATATAGTTAAATAGTTCTTAACTTTTACGAGCCTCCCTTGTTTTTCCTCCAACCCTTCCTCACTGCTGGGGCTGGGGGGGAGGGTGGAATGGTAGAGCGACTGGTGGTGCTTAATTGCCAGACAGGGCTAAACCACAACAGTCCTTTCTGGTGCCCAACACAGGGCTCAAGAGAGTTAAGAACACATCGCAGTGTGTGATAAGCCCAGGAAAACAATGTGGTGGTGGCTGATCCAAACACTGAGTTTGGGGCTTTTCAGACTGCTGACCCAACAGGTGGGATCTGCTCCCTTATGTCTTGCTGATTACCTTGATTTTTTATGTTCGAGCCGGGCTGAGCGGTTTGGTCAGGCTGTTTTGTGCGCTGCTGATGCTGGCAGGGATACTCTACCTCTATCTGTACTTAATACTGTCAGCCTCCTGGTACATCATGAGTTATCTCCTGGAGGCTTTCCACAATTACACCTCTCCCTTTCTCCCTTCAGGGACACAGCCAATAGAGTAGAGGTTATTCGGTGCTGGGGTAGATGTGGAAAAAATTTTTCAAATTTTTCCCTCTCCTCTCAGTCCTATGGCAAAGGCATATGAGTATTTTGGAAATTTTTCATGGGGTTGGGGTGACCTGTGTCCAGGAAAACTTGCTAGTACATGTTCTAGTGGCCTTGGGTAAAGTTAAGGAAATGTTTGGGAACACTGCCCGATCCGCTACCAGTGCCAAGGGCAGATGCAGGATTTGTGCAGCCACTCAAGCACAAGGGGGCAGCACGGACCCACGCAGGGAGCAAGCTGGTAACCCAAGCCGCAACCACGTCTGCATTACTGCCTCCAATGCCTGCATCACCCTCACCACCTTCCACGGTGGCCAGTCTGTCTTCCACCACAGTCAGCCCACCTTCCACCACAGTCAGCCCACCTTCCCCAAACTCCTGTGTGCTACTGCCAGGGTCAAGCACTGTCAGTGGCCCCAGTTCAGAAAAAGAAATACACACGTAAATCAGTCCGCATATTAGAGGACGATGAGGTAGCAGGGCCATCCCAGGAAACAGAAACAAACAATAAGGAGATGGGAGCAGGACCATCTCAAGAGGTTGGGTGGGACAGAGGATGAAGCCGTTGTGACCACACGGTCTTTATCCCTGAGGGACCTATGGGACATCAATAGAGACTTCAGCTGCTGCCCAGGTGAACATATCATGACCTGGCTGTTCTGCTACTGGGATAGTGGGGCCAGCAGCACAGAGGTAGAGGGGAGAGAGGCTGAACAGCTGGGGTCACTTGCCAAAGAAAGGGGCATTGATAAAGCAATTGGACGCAGACCACAAAACATCAATCTCTGGAAACAACTCCTGACCAGCATGAAGGAGAGGTACCCTTTAAAGAAAGTGTGCCACAACAGCCACAAAGATGGACAAGCATGGAGAAAGGCACCCAGTATCTAAGAGAACTAGCAGTGCTGGAGATCGTTTACCGGGATCCAAACAACCCACGAGCAATGAGAAGCAACATGCCCTGTTTGCTGATGGGTCTTGCCGCATTATAGGAAACATTTGAGGTGGAAGGCTGCTGTGTGGAGTCCCACACGACAAGTTGCAGAGACTGCTGAAGGCAAAGGTGAACTGAGTCAGTTTGCAGCGGTTAAAGGCCATCCAGCTGGCTTTGGACATTGCTAAACGAGAGAAATGGCCAGTGCTTTACCTCTACGCTGACTTGTGGATGGTGGCAAATGCCCTGTGGGGGTGGCTGCAGTAATGGAAACAAAGAAACTGGCAGCACAGAGGCAAACCCATCTGGGCTGCCACGGTATGGCAAGACATTGCTTTCCGTCTAGACAACCTGGTCGTCAAAATGCATCACGTTGATGCCCACATGCCCAAAAGCCAAGCTACTGAAGAACAGCAACACAATCAGCAGGTAGATCAAGCTGCTAAAATTGCAGTGGCTCAGGTAGATCTGGACTGGCAACATAAGGTCAGCTGTTTACAGCTAGGTGGGCCCACGACACCTCTGGCCACCAAGGGAGAGATGCCACATACAGATGTGCTCGTGACCAATCCGCTTTGATTTTTGCCTTGCCATTTTGGAACCTGGCTGTGTCGGTCCACTGGTGGTGAGATCCTGTATCATATGTTCTATTTCTCTGTTCTTTTAATTACTTATTAGCAGTAGTATTGTTAGTAAATCCATCAGTTTCACTTATGGAATTAAATAGTTCTTATCTCAGCTTTTACAAGCCTCCCTTGTTTTTCCCCCGACCCCTTCTCACCGTTAGCCGGGGCACGGGGTGAAGTGGTAGAGCAACCAGTGGTACTGAATTGCCAGGCAGGGCTAAACCACGACAGTACTAGTTACAAACTACTTAAACGAAGCATATGATCCACAGGCTGTGCACTGGGTCACACAGCTCAAAGCAGTTCACTGCAAAGCAAAAGCCACAGCAATTCCAATGCAAAGAATGCTTTCAGTAGTAGCAATTCACTAAACTAAACCTATCTAGTTTAGATTGGTCTAGTTTAGTTTAGCTAAAACTTAACTAAAACCTATCTATTTTTAATAGATCAGCAGCACGTATTTCCAATTCAAGGGACTGTCTCAGAAAAGTATTGCTTGAAGCTATCTCAAGAGCGCAAGAAGCAGAAGGAGCACCGTTTGTCTCTTAATAAAGATCACCTCTACGATTTTTCACTTACAGAACACCAGAACCGTTCTTAGTACTGAATACAACCTTCACAAAAAGGCCAAATACACGAAAAATTTCAGCTGAAACACCCATATTTGATACAGCTTTCTAGTCCTTACAGGATAGTTCTTATAAAGAAACCAGTTCTGCAATATTATCAATCAGCAAGGCCATCTATGTGTGTGTATACTGTTTTTCCCCACACAGTTCTCCCACACAGCTTTACACATTTTCCATTATTATTTTAATGAACTGTATAGGAAAACAGAACTAATTTTATTTCCAATCCTAATACTTACCTGCTATGTATTGATGAATACATCTTAAAAGCCAGCCAACTTCCTTTGCCCCTTTTCACAAGTGGGAACATGTGGCTAACAATGACTCCAATATTAAACTGTTTGTGTTTGAATTATGAGCACTTCACAGCACTACCAAATTCAAATGGAACTTAACAACATGTTTACATTTCAATAATTTCCTCACAACTCTGCAAGCTAGAAAGCCTATTTGCAGAGAGCAAATTATGTTGTTCAGAGAACATGAACTACAGCTGGCTTTTACAACAATAAACCCAGTATGCATAAAACGAACCTATCACAAATAGCAAAAACTTATTTGAAATAAAAATCTAATAAACGCACATACAAAGAACAAACAAACAGAAACTAGTACCAGTAGAGCAAAGTTGGTTTCCTGAATGGTCTTCTTTTTGTCATCTTTATGTTCTCTGCTGTGGGAAGAGGAACGACGTCTGCCTTTTGCTGGCCGACCAGGAGATCTAGATCGAGACCTGCTACTACTTCTTCTGGAGGGAGAACTTGAAGATGACTGGCTCTTCCTGTACCTGAATGATGATTGTGACTGAAAAAAAACAGAGGGGAAGAAAGCAAAATCTTACCTTAGGTGTTCCAAAGAACAGTTTCAGAAACTTGGGGTTTTTTTGGGATGAGGACTCTGGCATATAGTGCTACAGAATTGTCTATTTCCTGTACATATGCTGTACAAAGGCTGCCAAGAAAGAGCAGCTACAGCATATTCATTTTGCTCGTAATACCCAAATAATCCTGTCCCAAGTGCAACTGCTGACAACTCCTGTCAAAGCTACAGAAATCAGGATATGGATGTAAGCTATCGTGAACACCAAGCTCTTAAGCATACTACCCTCTTAAGCCTTTTCACAAGTAAATAAAATTATAGCCATCTCTTAAGGCTTAATTACTTAGCTTTATTAATATATTTGACATATCAAGATGCAATGATCTGTTTAAGACAACACAGCTCAATCAGCATTAAAAAAACCCTCAAGTCAGCTAAATCATTAGATGTGATAACTGATTTCACAAACAGTTTCACCCAAAAGCACTCTTATTTCTATGTGAAGTCTACCATGCTGATTTTCTGACATAAAATTTCCACACCACAGCTTTTATAAAGGCACAAATGCTTTATGACAAAGAAAGATATTTTCTCAGCTTGAGTTTGCCATCCTGCAAGCACAAAGTGAACAAGTTAGTCTTAAACGTGAAAGTGAAAACGCTTGTCTAGCTCCAGGCAGAAACATGTGGTCCCAAAAGAAAGGGCCAGTTACAGGGCATGTACACTGCCAACAAAAAGTGAAACTACGGTTCACATACTTTAGTGTACAGGTCAGCTTTGAACATACACAGCTTTCAAAACAGGCCTTAAAAAAATCAACTACAGCAAGCATTCACACAGCTTTCTGTCTCCTGCATTATCACTTTTTAAAATGAAATGAAACTTGTATGCAGAGTTTTAAAGGCCTTTATTAGTAACAGAAAATGAAATATTGAAGACCTGTAAAGGGGAAAGGCTGTGCTTATATACATATGACATGACCCTTTTTCAAAAGTCCCTAATTGTCACAAATAGAGCAAAATACCTTATGAACCCTCTGGGGATCTAAAACAGCTGTTCACAGATATTTTAAGTACGTGCTTAAAGGGCATGCACTATTTATACTTACAGTGATCGTTAACTAGATGCTTACTTTTGTTTTCAAATTTTCTTATTTAGGAGTGGAAAAAAGTCAAATTAGCATCAACCTTCTGAACAGTAGCTTTATAAGCTACCCCAAAACCCTATTTTTCATGAGCAATCATGCTTTAGAGTCCCTGAGTGGTCAGACTTGTTTTTCCTCAAACATACCACTATTTTTTCAACACAAACAATCACACTTCTTTTAAAACAGGGTCAGCATTCTGAACTTCTACTCGAGATGTCACATAGGAAATCGTTATTACTTAGCCCCAATTCCTTGAAGACACAGTTAAAGAAAACTTGCAAGGCAACTATCCAATTATAAGGTTTTTTACCTACACCACAAAATCAATATAATCTTCCATCAGAAATACTGACAATTATACAAACACGTACTCACCCTTATATCACTTTCTTTCAACTCAAGTTCAGTCCCATCTTTGTACTTAACAGTATAAAAATGAGAAACATCATTGTAACCAGTCACTGTTACTTCATAGTACAGGACACTTCCTGGCCAACGGCCCATCACCACCTCGCCATCAGCAAACTTTCGGCTCGGCATTTTCCAAAAGGAATCCCTAGAAAAGAAATAAATCAATACGTATGACAGCTAAATATTAGGCTTAATTTTTCCCTACTCTCTTTCCATATAGTTTAGGCTGGAGTAGGGAAACTTTAAAGTAAGCAACTCTTCACCTTCAATAGGCAAAAAGCTGCCTGGAAAGAAAAAAAGATGATCTATTTGCCAAATCAATAGTAGACAGAAGAAATATGTTTAAAATAGAGCAAAGATCAAAGTTAGATGTTATGAAATAAAATGTTCAAATGTATTAATAGTACATCTTGAGCAGTATTCAGCTATGATATATAATCTCCATCATCAGAGTTCACAAAGCCAGGCAAAGCATATATTTGACCAAAATTACATAAATGCATTTGGTCTTAGCTAGAGAGGAAAAGTAAAGTAGATGGTATAAATGTCCTCTAACCCTCTTTGCCTGTGGTTCTACAAAAATTGCAGAAGTGATGATTTCTAACTGTTAAAACATCCCCAGTCTATTCAATACACACAGCCCCATTACATACTTTCTTCAATTTATTACGCCAAACATGTAAAAGTTAGGAAACACCAGAATTTAGGTTCCTGTCTGGGTTTAATATTTTTTCTTTTCCACCTGTTTAGCACAAGACATGCAATGCCTTTTGCAGGGGCCTGTAGGAAAACAAAAGTACAGCACCAGCGCAATCACACAATATCCTGAAAACTAAATTCTATCCACCTGCCCGCATCATAAGGTTTTCACCTGATATTAGCAAAGCACGGTTTAAATGACTACCACCCTTAGTCTGCCATACCAGGGTGCTGGGAAAGCCACAACTGCAACTTAAAGAAAATTATGTTTTTAAATGTAAAGTCCTGTATAACTCTTTGAAAAGTGCCTTGTATTATGTCATTGCCTTCTGAAAATAGGTACTTGGAGCAGAAGGTACTTTTAACCCGAACTTCCGTGATCCGGGTTTCCACATATGAAGCGAGGGTATCTTAAAAGTCTAAGGTAAAATACATACTAACTTAGGTACTATCACCATTTGTATGATGAACTTCAGAACTTAGGGGAGGGGAGTGTGGGGGGAAACAACAAAATAAAAAAAAAAAGGCAAACATTTTTGTTTCAAAGCACTTCATCTTGTTTGCTATACATAAGATGTTAAGCCACAAAAAATGAGGTGAAAACAAACATTTAACTAGATACATTCATTACACATTAACTAACCTGCAGTGAAAAGATTCTTTGGCAAAATATACTGTTAATATGCAATCACAGACATTCATAAAGCATTGGGGGATGGGGCTAAGTGAGGCTGTTTAATCAACTTTCATTCTGGCATTTCCTGAAGCTGCTACTGCTGGTGTTAGATTTTACACTTGTGTAGCTCTCCAAGTCAGAGAAGAAACCACAGACTCAGCAAAATTCTCTCACGTGGATTTTATTGCTAATGTTCCTAATTACTTCAGAACAGAAATACCTGGACATCTCCTCTGCTGCGTAACACCTGAAGAAGCAAAAAGAGTAAGTTTTGTCATTTGGTTTCTCTCGCCAGTTAGAAGAATGATCGGAGTTCTAGTCTATGATTGTACACACATGCTCTTCCGGCTCATCTGTCTTCTACCTAGTGTTTCCTGTACCATTCTTGTTACTTTCTTATTCTGAATTCTCACTCCAACTGTTCTATCCCAGTCAGTTTAATCCCCTTAAATTCATACCCTTGTTTCGTAGGACTCCATGAAATGCAGTTTTCATATTTTCATTTCAAATTCTTCTCCATTCTCTCCTTACCCCCCCTTCTAATTCCTTGGGGGTTTTCTCCCTTTTCTGCCCCTGTTCACCAAACTAGTTTCAGTTCCTCATCGCCACCTCTGGGCTCAAGATCTGATTTCAGTCCCCATCTCTCATCTCTTTGTCCAGTTTTCTCATCCAAAATCCAGTTCTTTAGGAGATCCTCATCCACTACTGCTTTTTCCCCTGTGTCTCTCACACAGTTCCAGCTTCCTCTTCCTTGTCCATGAACAGTTTAAGCACCAGTCCTCCACCAAGTCCAGTCCTAGCTTTCACCAGATGTCATGATCTGATCTATGACTTCATTTCCTCTTCGCTGTTTTACTTCCTACGCTCCAGCCAACTGTTTGTCTCTTGACCTGGAACACCTCAGGCATCATCTGTAAACTCAGAGCCTGACCAGGACAAACCTGCCAGATCCTAGGACAAAGCTGTGAAAAACAGAATCTTTGGAGATTAAGTCCTTTTTGAAAACAGGAACATTTTTCACAAAGTTGTTACCAATGACATGTAAACTAATTTTTACAGTTTCTAGCAACCACTTCAAAGTTTAGATATAATTTCACAGAGATAATAAAATGTAATTCTCTGCCGAACTTCAAAACCCAGCATTTTTGTACGCAAACGTGAAGACAGCCCAAAGAAAAGGTAACCTGATGTTTTAATTCTTTTTAAAGGCAGAAAGACCTTTCCCTCATCCAGCCTTGTTCTCAAAAGAAGCGGATGTTAGTTTTAAGAAGTTGGGAAAGGTGGATGAAGTACCCGAAACTAAATCAATGTTATGTAATTCAGCCTGAGGTAGACACCAACAACATGAAATTCTAGAATCATAAATTTAGGCAAGTGGAAACACTATCCTGTGATTCAAAAGTAATAAACAACCTTATTAACAGAAAGATCTACTTATTTTCCCATTTTTTTCATTAATTATTAAAGCTTAATAATGAGACCAAACATTAAACACTAATAGAGTAAATATTGCTTCTTACCCTATCAAAAATTACCACCTTGTTCTGCACCCCTGTGCCTCCTGTGTGGGAGATTTGCAATCCGCATTCCATATATCCCACTTCAAAAAGCTACGCCTTTGAAAGGCGGCTTTCATCTGTTCAGATAACAAAAACCATTACTGGCATCAAGAGAAAGATAGATAGCATGTCTTTAAAATAAACAGTTTCAAAATTAAACTTTGAATTTACTGGTCTTTCAAGCTCTATATAAACCCCTGGTAATTTTCAGGGTATCAGTCAGCATCAGCCTAATGGTTACAGAAGTCTCATACAAATTTTCTAACTTACAGAGCTTCAAAATATGTATCTGAGAGCCCGCCGAAGAAAATTATTTCATACATCAAACCCTGTACTGTACAGATACCTGACTGCAAGTATACTCACTCACTCACTCCCCAGGTGAAGTTTGTGTTTTCTGCACCACTAAGATTTTCCTTCAGGAACCCAGACTCTAAGGCAACAGCTCAAAAGGATTTTGTATCCTACACCATGCCAAGACAATTAATGTAAAACCCCCTAGAGCTTAAAAGTTGGTCAAGAAAAGTTACTGCTGACCCTACTAAGAATGAAACAATTAAAGAGAAACCTGGCAGAGAAACATATTGCCCCATACATCCATGTCTGGTCTTTCTTAATGACCCTCAGAAGGTATGTGGAAAGATACTTCACTCCTGTCAAGAAAATAAGACGACTACTAGCTTGTAGTTGCTAGATCATATCGCATCATCAGAAGCTGGGTGTACAGTTGTAAGAAATTAGGAGGTGGAAAAAAAAAGTTTTCCCCTCTTGAAAAAGCTGTGCAAGATTTATACGTATCCAGTGCAAGATAAGAAGAAATGCAGGAAAATAAAGAAAACATCGACAGTCACTGCTAACAAGACACAGCTTCCTACACAGAAACTTACTACTGAAATCACCCGAAAGACCACGCTGTGCAGGGTCTCTTCAGGATGACCATTACTCATTCCACAGTCCCAGCTCTCTACCTCCATAACGGTGAAGGCATCTACCCCTCTTCAAGCTTGGCTTGACTAAACAGCCTAATCAGCTTCGCTGCTAAACAGAAGCACAAATAAGCTTCAAGGTAAAATAAAAAGAATCAATCCTCAGACAGGGAAACGAGGTTTTTCCCTAGAAAAAGGCCTCTTGCCAGAAGCGGTGGGAAAGCATCAGAAACGGAGCTCTCCTCACAGGCCGGCGGAAGGCGACAGGGTGAAGGCCGCGGCGGCGCGCTGTTGACAGGAAAGGACCCACGTGCCGGGGGCGGGGGGGAGGCCCGGCCCCTCAGCCCCGCTCCGCAGCCCCGCCCCGACCGCACTCCCGGCCCGGGCCTGGAGCGGGGCCTCCGCCGTGGGGGAAGGGAGGGGCCGCACCGGCCCCCCCCTCAGCGCCTCTCCCACGGCGCGCCCCCGCCACACCGGGTGGCCGCGGCCTTTCCCCACCACAGGCCCGGCGTCGCTGCGGAGCGGATCGGGGACGGTGGCGTCCCAAACAAAGCGGGAAAGCCCACCCCCCCGTACCCCGAGGGCCCAAGTAACCGGTCCGGACAGCGGGAAAGGGCACCCGCTCGTCCGCCCACCGCGAGAGAGGCCTGAGCGGAGCCACGGCCCGACAGCCGCGCATGGGGGCGGAGAGAGGCGGTGGCGGCGATTGGCCGGAGCTCTTCCCCCCGGGAAGGCCGCGGAGGGTGGGTGTGTCCCGGCCCATGCCTGCCCCGGTGCCGCCATTCCCTTACCTGGCTCCCGCCCCCACCGGGCCGGGCAGGAGACGCTTCCACGGAGCGGCGGGAACCGGGCCCGATCGCCGCGCTCTCCGCTGAGGGGAACAACCGCCCTGAGCGACAGTTACGGCGGCGCAACGGTCCGCCCTTTCGCCCCACCCCCTCCCCACCCGCCAAAGGCGCCTATTGGCCAGGACGCGCCGTTTGAATCGTGGGTGGCCGCACGCTATTGGTTATTACGCGATGGCGCGGTCATCCCGCCCGGGGCCCGCCGCTCGCCAGCCCCGGTGATGGGACGAGCGGGGCGGTTTGGCCTCTACGCGGCAACCGGGGGCTGATAACCGGTGCGAGGGCGGAAGGGAGGAGAAACTTGGGGAAGGAGAGCCGAGATGAAAGGCTGCGGTCGCTATCGCGGCGGAGGGGGCTGCCTGCGCCACACAGGCCCCGCCGCCGGGTGGTAAACAGAACCGCGGGCTTTGTATATGGAGCACCAGTGGTCTCGCCGCCTCAAACGCCGCCTGAGGCGGCGTTTGAGGCGGTGAGACCACGGGTGCTCCTACACTGACCGAACAAACGCCCGTGCTCCCGGCAGCCGTACACCTGCAGCACCCAACAAGGGTGAAATGTGGTAAAATAAACCCTCCCTCCATACCAAAAAGGCGCCAGAAAATGAAAACCGTCAGTGTATGGTTAAGACTCTTCTTTTTGAGGCAGGTTTTTTTTTTCCAGAAAGGCCATTCAAGTTACTGGCAGATTTTGAAATCAGGAAGTCTAAGCAATACTTCCAGCAGAGGAGAGAAACAGGTTGTGAAAAAGTTGAGTATCGGCAGCCAGTTTTAAGGTAAAATAAGTTGCCTGTTCGAAGTGTTTGGAGCTTAAGAGGTTTAAGTCCTTTAAGCATGAAGTAGGAGTGTGTTTGTGTTGGTGCAATCTTTGCTGACCTCACAGACTGCTTAAATACAGACACAGGCAGACGAGTCATATTCTGGCCTAATAAAGCTTCCCAAATCAAGGAAAAACTCTTGAAAGCCAAGACCACTGTTTTCCAATATAGAAGACTGGCAAGACCACGCAGAGGACAGCAAAAAAAAAAAAAATCTCAGATTTAAAAAAAAAAAAAAGGCAATGAGAAAACAAAAAAACACCCCAAAACCACAACCAAGAATGACAGGCATAAATAAAGCCTATGGTAACCATGGGCTTAACTGTCTGAGATCTACTGCTATTTATCTGCTCACAAATTTGTAAGATTTTTTTTTTGTTTCTAGTGATAATGTTTGAATTAAGAGCATGTCAAGCTTTCTACCTAAGTAAATGAATGCAGGAAATGGGCCTTCATATGTGAGTTACTTAAAATTACATATTTTACTATTCTGCCTCATTTGGCCTTGAACTTTATAATTTTCCCAAGCTATTTTTTTAATTTTATTTTTTATCCCCTCTTTGTTCCACCAAATAGGTCAGGTTACGCATTCATTATCTTTTTACACTACACGATGCAGTAAGAGGCGTCTAAATGAGATTAAAAGTTACTCTGTCAAACCAGAGCATAGATTCAAATAAATGCAGTCAGAATAAATTTGTTCTTTAGTTGTGTGAAGGCAATCAGCTTTCATCTGAAAGACATTTGATAAGTTACTATGCAAAAGAATGCAAGTAGGGTTTCATTTCTGGCTTTGGATAATGAATGGTTTTGGTTCCAGCTAAGATTTTTGCTTTACTACTCTTCTGCAGTTTACTAATATAAAGTTAAAAACTGTTTTCAGTAGATGTCTTAATTACAGCAGCTAATGCTGGGAATGAGCTTCGTTCTGTTGGCAACAGAGGCCTACAATTAATATGCTTTAATATGAAGGTTTTCAGTTGCAATCTCATTCAGAGAATAAACATGCCTTCAGAGTAATGGTTTGGTTTGGAGATTGTTTACTGAACCTGAATTAGAAAGCTATTTGGCCATGAAGGACTGTTTATTGCAATTCTGCCAGTAAACCTGTTGATATTGGATATACATTTGAGGGATTATTTTGGAAACATTTATAGGAGCCTCACAAGTCCACTGTTAGATTGTACAAAGGTGAAATCCAGTCAGAGCTTCACCATCAAAGTGATATTACCTGTGCACTGCTGCAAGTTAACTTTTCAGTGTCTGTATAAAGGACCCAGAATCAGATAAATTTGCCAGCCTACACATAAAGCATCTCAATCCCACCACATAAAACTGAGAATTCTCCAGGCTTTCATTTTAATGATAAATATTAAGCGCTACAATATCACACCTACCTGTGTACACTACAACTGTGTCCCAGTAAGATGTTCATCCTTCAAAATTCAGCCTTCAGTTCTCCTTTTGATTTCAGCAAGAAGTAGCAGAGGACTCTGGGAAGGTGTGAGTGCTGGAGCTGCTCCCATCAGGGCTGCCTGCCACCTTTCCTTTGATTCCTGTCCCTGAAACGCTCTTCAGCTGGAGGTAGAAGAGGGGCAGGGGTTTGGGAAGAAGCTGTCCAAAGAACACTGGGCAGTGGGTGTTAATTGTGCCAAAGCTCAAGAGAATGGTGGAAAACAGTAATGATAACCAAAAATGAGATTATTTTTACTCTCCTCCAGCAAGGGCCAGGGAAAATTGCTTCACATGAAAGTTACAAATCCCAAGTCTCCTCAAGACACAGAACAGTAAAAAGTGCTTGAGTTTAAGAGAAAATATAACATAGCTGGCTGTGTAGGAATTGAACAGGAAGAATATTCTCTGTCTTTCTGTAACATCTGAGTGTTGTCAAAGCAGAGTTTGAGATTGCCTGCAGGACTGAAGGCTCAGATAGCTCTGCTCAACACTTAGGAAGGCCCCTGTGTGCTGGTTTTAGTCAGGACAGAGTTAATTTTCTCCCCAGTGGCTGGTATGAGGCGGTGTTTTGGATTTACCCTGAAAACAGTACTGATAAACTCTTTTAGTTGGTGCTGAGGGGTGCTTGTGCCAAAGACTTTTCCAGCTTCTGATACTGCACCTGTATTCCCAACTTTCTCACTACAAGCAGTGGGGGGGTGACGACACACAGTTCAGACAGCCGACCCAAACTGACCGAAGGAGTATTTCATTCCACAGCACAGCATGCTCAGTACGTAAGTGGGGAGTGGTCCGGGGGGCCATAGCTCCCTTGCTTGCTTGTTTGTTAGCTTGCTAGCTCGCTCATATGTTAATGAGTTGGGGGGTCAGTTGGCTTTCCTGGTCATTCTCTCACTCGTGGGGCTCGCTCGGACTCTGCTGCAATCACGCTCTGGCTCTGGCTCTTGGTCTTTCTGGCTTTGACTCTCACTTATCGGGACCTGGCTGGGTATCAATTGGTGGGTGGTGAACATTTGTATAATTGTCTCTGATTATTTTAATTACTTATTATTTGTAGTATTGTTAATATTATCAGCATCACTATACTATTCATGTATATTCAATTATTAAATTGTTCTTATCTCAGTCCACAAGCTTCCCCGTCTTTTCCTCAGATTCTCCTCCTCCACTGGAGGTTGGGGGGTGAGGTGAGCGGTAGCTGCGTGGTACCTTATTGCTAGCCGAGGTTGAATCACGGCACCCTGTAGGCTGCACTCACTCACATGTGGTTATGTACCTCAGTAGTCCCGGGCAAGTTCATGGTACCAAATGGCCTTGGTACAACAGGTTGGCTTTACAGAGAACCTCTCTCCAAACAGTGGGCCCCTCTAAGACGGAGGGAACTGAATTTAGTATGCCAAGATCTTAAGTTATCTTTAATATAATAAAAGATATTTTTAAAAAATTATACAACTCCAGTTAATGTCCCAAAACTTACAGCTCAGAATTGGTGTCCATTCGAGTGCCTTGAATCGTTGTTAATGAGGTTATTGCTACCTGTAATGTTATTAATTACTGGTATTACTGTGTGTACTGATTTTTAAGCTAATGTATCTGGAGACTCATAACTGTATGCTTTCCGAATGACATCTGAAAATTCAGGTCTCACAGTAGAACCCTCAGATAAGCCAAGTCGACAGAAGTAAATCCAGTTTAGATCCAAACTGTCTTCTTTAATTAATGATCTGTAAGCACTTCCTGAAACATGAAATTTTACTATGAACTCTTACACCTTTATTTTCCATTGTTACATAATAATGTTTGCATACACAATGTCTATCTTGCATTTTTTCCTATTTTTCCCTTTCACTGAAAATGTTTGTGGCTGACAAGTGAAATAGAAGTGTTCTCATTCCAATGGGGCTTAAAGGCCAAAAACTTAACAAAACTTCCACTGACCAGACAACTAAAGTTCTTACGTTCATTTTTACACTGTTTCTGTCTATCTGCTTGTCTCTTGTAATGTAATAAGATGCAGATTTTGATTTTTAAACATAAAATATTTTTTTAAGTCAATTCTGATACCAGTACATCTCTCACAGCATTAAACCCACTTTAAACTAACCTAACCACTTAGAAGACATTAAAGTATACAAATATTTCCAATATTCAGGAAATACAACCTTAACATGCCGCAGCAATAAGGGCTGACCATAAACTCCACTAATTTGTTTACCTCTGAAATGCTTATTTCTGGCCAAAGTTGGTATTTTTCAGTCCCACAGCTAGATCTAACAGCCTAGCTGTCCGGAGAACTCCCACGTATCTGTGCCATACCTAGCCACCTCTGTGCTTAAGACAAGTATTACTGACACATTGGGGTTGTTTTACTATTATTTTTACAGGTGCTGTAAAAGGCTTGGAAAAATGGAGTCCTATAAAGTTGCCAACCCAAGAAAAACGTTATGATAAATGGCTTTAGCAGAGGCTTCAGCGGTGGGTGGGGTGATCAGCCTCTATTTCCTCTCCTGATTAGCCCTTTTCTTCTGTGGAAGAAAACACCCGTGATACTCACAGTAAGGTGTGTGGGGGGGGGGTTATAGTCTATTAAAAACCCCACCATGTACTTATATATATGTGTACTGTACCTATATACAATATATATGCATATACCATATAGATTATAGTGTATGTATACACACACTATATGCTTTCTCTCTCTTTCTCCCTCTCTCTAGTATTATATACCACCAAAGCATCCCAGCCTGTCTGGTGAAAAGCTTTCCACTCTTTGCATGAGAAGACATCTCCCAGCTGGCAGTCGTCTCCACAACACACACAGCCGAGCGGTTACCTGCCGTAGCCAAGCAGATGGCGAGGAACACGTACGTTGTCTATGTTAGATCACAAAAACTGTAACTTGGGAGAAAAGACAGACTGAATTCTGCTCATTGACAAAACACATCTCCTGCTCATACTGCTGTTGGGAGACTAAGGACCATCCCCTTTGAGAAGATTAAGGCATGTGAACACACTCGGGCACTTTGAGGGTTGTTTTGATTAGTGTATGTAATTTTATTCATATATTTTTCAGTGATATAATGGTTCTTAACAAAGGAGCAGGAGATTTCAGATTAACCTCTGCATTTTAGTGAACTAAATCACTAGAGGTTTTGTTTGCACAGATCTCAGTAAGGCAGGGATTCCACCCTTCACCAGAGAAGTTGTTTCTCATTATATATTAATTTATGATACATCGAATTGGAACTTGAACCCCCTACAAAGATACAGCCTACTAACAAACAGTACGGCTCTGGGTAAATTAAGTTGAGCACTTGCATTCTGGGAATTTTTGCGAAATGTTTATCTTTAGAAACAGCTTTAAAAAAAATGCCCAAGGCTATCACCAGTGCTGGGCTCAGCAATAAGGAGAGGGCCACAGATACACGCAGGCTGACTTCAGTTCTCTAAACAGGAGAAGAAAACACGTTGAAACTTTGACCTCCACGATAGTGCAACAAGTTTCCTTTCTGTATTGTATGTGAATTTATAAATAAGGCTCATTATTGACTAAGGGAAGTTGATGCAATTCTCTAAGCAAAGAGTACTGAGATAAGAGTTTTGACTACTGTATCTTCTGCTGCGCCGCTTGCCTTCCCATTTTTGTAGCATGACTCTTAAATTACTCCAGCAGTAAGTCCTTGAAACACTCGATTTTCTGAAGGCTTATGGAAAACACAGACTACAATATTTCCAAGTATGTGTAAGACATGGCAGAGGTATGTGCATTGAATAATTGTGTTTAAACAGAAAGTGGGTTTAGTTCCAGAGAAAGATGGGAAACTTTATTACTTTAAATACAGAGAAAAGCCACTCTTGCATCCCACCCACCCCCTGACTGACAAGCAGTTCCACAGGTGGCTTTTGGCTTTTGAACTAGTGTCCTCTAGTTTTCAGAAACAGGTTATGGAGCAGAGAGTGGCTTCAGCTGACACTGCAGCCATCTGGGATCTCTGCGGGATGGGAGGGACGAAACGTACCTTCCCTGGTTCCTGTGTGACAGCCTGCCCTGGATGAAGGGAGAAACTTGGCCTCCATCCCTGTGTGTAGCACATCGAGGACATCACAGCCCTAAACCATGCAGGCGCTGTGGTACCTGGGAAAAAAAAAACCCAAACAAACCCCTTGGCAAAGGCAAAACAGGCAGAACCCAAAGGCTTTGAAGTGACAATCCAAACAAGTACACATGCATATGTGTGGGGTGTGTACATACATATAATATACATATATATGTATAACGAGTCAACAGAAGTGTGAGCTCTCCAGCCTTATTTTTGGAACCAATTCCCAATTTTTATCCCTGTGGCTGGCAGGACGCACAACTCCCCGCAGTAGCTGACACCGATATTCAAGAGGCTTTGTAAGACAAGCTGAAGATGACCACATGCTGCGGGTCCAGCATGAACAAGCAGTGGAGCTGCTGGTGCACAGCCAAGCAGGGATCAGCAGCGAGGCTGCAGGCCGGGCCAGGCCAGCAGCGTGCAAGGTCCTGTGTCCAGGTGGAATATCACACCCACGGCCAGCTTGGAATATTGTATTACAAGTTCGCTGTAATGTTTTTAGTTGAATTTTTGAAAGGGGAAAGCACTCTACTTGTGAGGGGAATATTTGGATGGATATTTGTAATAAATATTTCTAACACTGGGTTATGTAGAACAGGTGACAAAATTCTTACCAGAGTACAGACACCAAAGAAATGATTTTATTTAACAGGATGCTCATATTCGGTCTCTTGTATGTGGTGCTCACACTCTCATCTTCTGATTCTAGAAAAAGAAAATCTGATTACTGAAACATGCAGGCCCAAACCAGAAGCGGTAAATGAAGAAATCAGCTTGATGCATCTCGCAAAAGATGAGCTCACAGACCTTGCCTGTAGGAGCTGGCGTTGCTGCATGTCTACGCTCAACTAAACTGACTTCTCTGATTAAACCTGTTCAACTAGTCCTGTTTGTTGGTGAGTTGTTTTGTGTTTGTTTTTTTTTTTTTTAATACAGTAATTTAAATGTTAATCAAGTCTTTGAACTTCAACAGCTATATTGCTACTAGCATGTTAAAATGTATACATGTACTTTTCCACTGTGTTTTATGAAGATGGAGGGTTTAAACAGATGCCGGCAAGAAACAAACTGAAAAACGGAAGGTTCATTCAGATGAGGCATTCTTACTTTAGAAAAGATTTCTAAAAACCAAACTAGCATACATGCATCCAGTTAAGCATTTTCGGAAGTATTAGTAATAAGCATTAGAGCAGAACTTCAATGTGTACGTGTGATCCTTCCTGGGCATTTTTCACCACTCAAATTTTAAAATTCTGTTACAAAAAATACCCACATAAAGGTAGTTTTATTAGAAGCAATTTCGGTAAACGAATCAGAACCCTTCAGGGCAGAATTTGCTTATACAAGCCTACCCCTCCCTCGTTTCCACAAATCATTCTTATTTTCTTTTCCTACATTTTTTAACTCTAGCTATCTATACTCCGGCCATCACTTTGCGTGTGGACCATTTATAACACAACAACAAATCAATCTCCAAGTCCTCAATTGAGCAGTGAGCAGCTAACAGCCGGAATGAAGAGCTGAAAGACAACATTAATGGGAAAAGCTGCAGTGAGCCAGTACGTGGAGACAGATAAGTGGCAAAGATAGTTGCATGCTTCAGAGCCTCTCCCCCATTTCTCTTCAGTTCTCCCACTTGCCAGGCAGGACGAGCTGAGCCCAAAACATGAGTTACGGGAAGCAGAGGCTACTGTCAGACTTCTCATTTAATTAAAGGAGAAAGGATAATTAGGATGGTTTCTAGCCTAAACTACACTAAAAACCAAATTCATAATTAATTCTGGCTGAAGGCAGACTGCCAGTTTTCAGATACTTCTTCTATGCTAAATTTTAAATGTGGAATCATCCCTGACATTATTGCGATAGTCATCTGTTCCCACCATGGATACCTCTGTAATTTTCAAGTTTTGGATAGCAGTCAGAGGCATTCCCAAGCAATTAACGGGTCAGTGTCCTGAAACAAGAGACTCAGATATTAAAGGGAAAAAAGAAATAATTATTTCTGTTATGACCAATTCCCACACAGTGTTTTATTTGTTCAGCACTACTTAACCACACACGCACAAAAGGAAACTACACTTTGTTCTCAAAGAAAGCCGGCATTGCTGCAGACATCGGTACGTTGGCTCAGAGTCCGGGTAGGGTAACTCAGGTGGCTCACTCATATTTTTCCCAGCCTGCGCAGAGCTGGCCAGTCCCAGAGAGCTTTGGCAAGGTTTTTAAGGCCAGGATTAGAAGACCACTGTGCACACAACACATCCAGAAGGCGACAGGATTCTCATTTCCGTTTTATCATTGTTAAATACAGTGTCAGATACAAAAAACCCACAAAGACACAGGTACCTGACACTGAGTTGCATGAAACTGCTTTCCTGCTGCCAGGTAGAATGGTCTCGCTACTAGAGCAAGCTGTGACTTCACTGGCCAGAAACGCACCTCAGCGATAACCTGACCTGAAAGCACCCTCCCGTGCACAAAAACAGGCGCTTCCTGCTCCTACGTGCTCTGTGTTTATGCCAACAGGCAACATGACTCACTCTCCTTTTAAAGCGTGCTTTCCCTTCAAAATGACTCCGGCTGACCTGGCCTGCATGGATCCCTCCTGTGATGGCCAGAGCTGTGCCAGCGCACAAGCCCGCGTGCTGGAAGACCCACAGATCTTAGCAGTGCGTAAAACCAGGCTGTGCTGAGCTCATTTTCCCTCTTTCTCACTTCGTTTCTCTAAGATCAAGCTGCTGTTGTGTAGCTCAGAGGTTATTCTTGCATCGGCATTGCTCATCTCCCCCCTCCCAACTCCTGATGAAAACACACGGCACGTGGCAGGAGGGCCTTGCAAAGGCGATTGGGGAACCGAGACTCAGAAACACACCGCAATCTAAAAAACACCCATTCGCTCTCTTTCTTACTTCTCTGTTCCTTTCCTGCTTGCTCTATATAAAAATATGGCCCAGTTTCCCGCAGTTCCGACCTTGGCTGACATCACACTGGCTTTTGGCAAAGCTGTGGTGGCAGCCGGCTGCAAAGTGATTTCCTGGGCCAGCTCAGTTGGGGCTCCGTGGAGGTGCAGCATCCGCCCCTCGCGCTGAGACACCGTGCGAGCTTTCCCCTGAGAGAGGGAGGAACAAATAAAACCCAGATGGAGGCGCAGGGCAGCTACTTGATGGCCGAAAAAGGCAGGGCTGCTTTTGCAGGCTGAAGCAGCTAAGGTCTCCAGCAAGGCTGAACAGAAATCGGGAGATCATCGCCGTGTCCTCAAGCCTTGCGTCAAGGCTGGGGTTTTAAAGTATTTTCACATTTGCAGTAGTGATATTTTTTTTCTGTGCAAGCGAAAGAGAATAAACCAGTGTCAGCTGACATGAAAATTTACCTTTCGTTAGTCCCTGTAGCTTGTGGAGGTTTGGGTGCAAAAGCTTTCGTATGCAAGGTAACACCTTACAACGTGCAGGCCGCTAAAGCTGGATTTTAGACAGCTCTTGAACCAGCCTCGCATGCCCCACCTTCCTCCTGCTGCCCTCACTTTAAAAATGTTGAACTGATAAATGCACGACATCTGGGGAGGCTTCTAGTTATTGCTCCCAAGGCAAACCTGAGGGAACGGCCTTTCTCCAAGTGCTTTTCTTGTCTACGTATTTACGTTTCTACAGGTCACCCAAACGTAACCCTCGCCAGTCACGCTGCTGCACTTGGATTCGCTTCAAACCGAGTTTTGCTTTCAAGTTTGCGATGAGACTGTTTTCTCTTCCTGCATGCAGCTGCCAACCACCTTGTGAGCCTTCTCAAGCCCTGCACGTTTCCTTCCGTGGGAGAGGGGAATTTCCGCTTCTCAGAGCGCCGAGACCCTCCCCGCACCCCAGTCCATCCCCTGCTGACTGTGTGCAGCCTCTTAGAACACCAGAAAACCCAATGAAATGCTGACTTGTTTGACCCCTTTGTATTTATTCAGTTGCTTTGTTTGTATGTGTCTGAACCTTCCTTTCCTCCCCGGAGCAAGCACAAGGAGGTGACATTAACACTTAGCTGCAAAAGGGAGCCCAGCTTCTGGTTTGCTTCCCTCCTCGCTCCCCAGTTCTCAATAAATCAGCACCAGCGACTGGCACTGGCATTCCTTTGCAAAATGAGCGCCCTGCTAATCTTTTGAGACTTTTTCCTACTTACCCTATTTCTTTTACCTTGTTTTTATGAGCTTGCCATACTGCTTCTCGTCTGCATGCAAAGAGGCACCGTACCACAGCTCCCACAGGGCCAGGGAGGAACTGAGTCATACACTTGAGAGAAATCTTCTCTAATTCAACAGTTAACAGAGGATGCTGAGCAAATCAGAGGTGACAAGCTTATAAACATCTAAGAAACTGTGTCTATAAATACATAAGACATTTTTAAGTGCAAATGTATGCATTTATATAGGCTATATGTTGCACACAACCCACAATATATAATTAATATAAAACTAATAACTATACACTTACGCACAATTACATAATTTTGGCATTTGTAATCTAAAAATCCATGTATTATATATAGATGCAATATAAACACTTTGGAAATATGATAATAAAAGCCAGCTACGAGCTTTCTCTGCAATTCTGGAAAGTGCTTTTTACTTGAAATCTACACAACGCGGTTAAACTTGTGTTTATAGCTTCAGCACGTTCAACGTGTAAAAATTTTGCCTGTAAAACAAGCGTTTCCAGAAGCGACGTGCCTGGGCCTTATTGTTTTGCTGCTCAGACAGGAAAAGTATTGTGCTGCGGGCATCCTGAGCAGCTGCCCTCGCAAGGGCGATTCTGAGATAACGGTCTTCAGGAGTCCTGCTTGTCAGAGTGATTTCTCCTACGCTGCTGCAATTTGCCCTGAGAGCGCACCGTGGTGCGAGTGTAAAACGAAACACAAAGAAAAAGAAGAAAGGAAGAGAAATACAAAGAAAGAAAAAAATAAAAAAGAAAGGAAAAAAGAAAAAGGAAAAAAGAAAAAGGAAAAAAGAAAAAGAAAAAAATTAAAAGCATTTCAAGCGTCTCGTTTTTAAGCAGTTTATATCATTACCTCGCACATTACTTCCCACCCCTCATTATCCCAAAGCAACCAGACCTGCCTAACATCTACTCCAGCGGCAGAGGAGCAGAGCTGAGCTTTGATCTTGTGCTCTGCACCAGTGTAGCTTCGTGTGGGGAATAAAACAAACCCTGAGCCCTTTCTGCTCACTAATTCATGCTCAGGGTGTGGGTGCTTGGCTGCACGGCACAGCAAAGGAAGGCGGGGAGAAGCAGCAGCTCTGTGCTGTCCCCTGGGGAAGCATCGCTCCAGTGGCACCACAAACATACAGTCTTGTTTTGGGCCTGGAAGCCCCACAAGTTGGAAGAGATTTATTTTTTTTTAATGCATCCTGTCACCTCTCAGTAGAAACACCATTTTTAGAGATGCTGTCACAGAAACCACTGACACCAAGATCATGGTGAGCCTCTGGTCTTCAATTTAGGGTCTCGGGTGTCGGTTTACTGCAGGATCATACAGACAGGGGAAAAAAAATGGGATGAGTCAGAGAGGAGAAACTCTACAGTGAATTCCAAGTCTTTTGCACAAAACACAGCTAATTTATTCACAGGTGTACTACCCTACAGGCTAGTCTGTGCAGTCTAATCTGGGATGTATTTGCTCGCTGGTATATATGATACAGAACAAAATCATTATAAAATATTAGGGGTAAAATTGACAACTACACAGATCATTGAGGAAGAAAAAGAGAATAAGACCCTCACCTAAACTGATGGAAGCTGGAGTCTTGCCTGGCACACTGGCAAGAAGCACAGGAGCATTCACCATATCCAAGAGGCCACCAAGGCTGTGGGCTGCTCCACCCACGCCTCACTGATGTTCCTCTATTTGCTCGTTTCTTTGGAGTACACATTTCAGCTGCTGCAGTTTATGCCTGGTTATTAGCAGGCGAGATACCAACAGTCCCCTCGCCTGTCTACTTCATGTGCTTACACTGAAGTCCTGCGGTGGGGACTGGCTCCCTGTGGCCATCAGCTGCTACAGGCTATTTTAGGGACAAACAGCCCGCACTCTGTTCACAGCGTGAAAGAAAAAGGCATACAGAAGTTATCCTGGCTTCTTCCCTTCATTCAGAGTCGCTCCTCTCAGCCGTCTCCTTACACCCTTCTCTACCGAAGCCCTCTGACAGGTGACAGATGATGCGGAGCACTCGTACGTGTGGCCGTCCCGTCCGCATGAGCACATTCCTGTGCTCCATCCCAAAAGGACAGCAGGTAGCAAGCAACGACAACCAAGTCCCCAAACCCGAGGACTCTGCATGATCAGGTGGTCACTAGACCAAGGGTGGTAGTTTGCAAGTCCAACGTGATGGCTCTGAACCGGGGGACGGTGTTGGGATCCAGCTGGGCTGGCATCTTCCCACTCTCACAGCCAGCTCTTCCTCTCCTGTGCTTTCCGAGGCCCCTTTTAAAATCTTTCAGGGAGGCAGAAGAAAGAAGAACAACTCTTACGCCACAGTTTACTTGTCCCAGTATCTTGACAACCCCAGGAATTGTTCTGACTTAAAAAAAAGGCTTTGATTCAGTAGCTTGATAAATTATTTTTATCTAGTGCTTACAAAAAGTTTCCTCTAAATTTTGTTTACTGAAATTGTAGCAGCAAATTCAGTCTGCTACAGCTTCGGTGGCCACTTTAACTCTCCATCAGAAGAGATTTCATTACTAATGCTTGCAAGGAAATGTCTGTCACTGGGTAAAACCACACAATTCAGTGGCTGCAGAATTTACCATTTATCTGAACCAGAATTAGATGACTGCATGACGTGGGTTTTGTACCCTGCATCTACCACCCTCTCACTACATGCATTTTCTTTTTCTTTGAGGAAGCCGTCTGAAAGCCATCTCAAGTGTAACTTCAGACAGACAGACCCACACACACACGCACAGAAGGGTAATCCTATTTTTCCACATTTTACTTGAAAAATTAGGATTTATTTCGTGTGCACAAAGGCTGCCCTGTGCCAGTGTTACTATTATATTATTATCTAAAAAGAATTTCTCAGTGTTAAAGCAGCCACACAGTTTGCTCTTATAAAATCATAGAATCATAGAATGGTTTGGGTGGGAAGGGCCCTTACAGACCATCCAGTTCCAACCCCCTGCCATGGGCAGGGACACCCTCCACTAGACCAGGTTGCTCCAAGCCTCACCCAGCCTGGCCTTGGACACTCCCAGGGATGGGGCATCCACAGCTTCTCCGGGCAACCTGTGCCAGTGCCTCACCACCCTCTCTGGGAAGAACTTCTTCCTGATGTCCAATCTAAATCTCCCCACTTTCAATTTAAACCCATTACCCCCTGACCTGTCACTACAGGAACTTGTAAAAAGCCTCCCCCCAGCTTTCTTGTCAGCCCCTTCAGGTACTGAAAGGTGCTATAAGGTTTCCCCAGAGCCTTCTCTTCTCCAGGCTGAACAAGCCCAACTCTCCCAGCTTGTCCCCATAGGAGAGGTGCTCCAGCCCTCGAAGCATCTTCATGGCCTCCTCTGTATATCTGGGGACAAGAGATGGGCTCCAAGAGATTTTGTGTCCACCCCCAATGCTCCGCAATAACCCTCAGGTCACACGAAGCGGCAGGTTGGCAGAGGGGTGTGCAAGTGAGCTCCCTTCGTTCTTCGGCTCGCTCCCCTCATGAAAAAACACCATTGCAACAGCGTTTCATACATGCATGCACACAGCCAACCTGTAAACATCAGGGCTGTGGGAAGGTTTTTGCACTACTAGCAACCCCCTCTGACAGACTAGCACTCAGCACTGAGAGAATTCAAAGTAAATTATGCTTTTCTCAGCAAAAATCCTAAGCAGCCCGCCTCCACAGCAACCACACACACAAAACCGGAGAGGATATTGCGAGGGACCATTTACTGGCACCTCTTGTGCACGTTAGAACATGCACTGTGAACATGTGGTTTCTGGTTTGAGGCGCTGCAATTAAACCAGGAGAAAGCAAAGCAATCAGTGTTGGCTCTGACCTCTCATGCTAGGTGTGTGTTAAACACTTCACAGTTACCGTGCCACTTATCCGTGAGAAAGATGGCCTGTAAAGCCTCATTCCCTGTCTTTTCCTAGGGAAGGGGTGTAAAAAAGAAAAAGTACTTTCCATCAACTTGCTAGAATTTGCCTGTATCATGGAATCACAGACTTTAAAAGCCAACTAGTTCCAACCCCCTGCCATGAGAAGGGTCATCTTCAACTACATGAGGTTGCTCAGAGCCCTGTCCAACCTGGCCTTGGACACTTCCAGGGATGGGGCATCCACAGCTTCTCTGGGCAACCTGTTCCACTGCCTCACCACCCTCACTGTAAAAAATTTCTTCCTTATATCTAGTCTAAACCCAGTGTAAACTAAAACTCTTTCAGTTTAAAGCCGTTACCCCTTGTCCTACTGCAACAAGCCCTGCTAAAATGTCTGTCCCAATCTTCCTTGTAACCCCATCAGGTACTGGAAGGTGCTGTAAGGTCTCCCCAGAGCCTTCTCTTCCCCAGGCTGAACAAGCCCAACTCCCTCATCCTGTCCCCATAGCAGAGGGACTCCAGCCCTCGGAGCATCTTCATGGCCTCCTCTGGACTCGCTCCAGCCGGTTGATATCCTCCTTATGCTGGGGGCCCCAGAGCTGGACGCAGCACTCTAGGTGGGGGTGGGGTCTCACAGTATTCAATTTTTGTTTTCCTGTTTGCATATTTCTAACAGTTTTTTGGATGGAAGTGCACGCCACTGCTTCATATACATAGGACTCTGAACAGAAGGCTTATGTTTCTTCATTCTCCTCTGTGTGTTTTCCTTGGAGTCACTGGCATATAAGATTCATGGGCTGAGAACAGCCACGCTGCGTTACAGGGCGGCCTGGCAGCCCAGTAAACCCTTCCCACACTGGGCTCCCAGTGGACCCCTGAGCCCGCTTCCAAAGCCCGGAGCCTGCGAGTGCCCCACTCTCCGACAGCAGCCGGGGGTGACAGCCACCGCCCCGCAGTGGAGAACCCATGTAGAGAACCAGGAAAGCTTTACTTGTGCAGCCTCTGGCTCCCCAGGGCACCCCGTACACCTTTGGGTGAGGTGTGCCTTTGCTCAGCAGCTTTCCTGGGCGGTGTGGTGAGAGAGAGTGGTGAGACAGCGAGACTTGTGCAGAGTACGTGTGTGTGTGTTTGGGGGCCGGGGGGGTGCTATCTTCCCCAGCACACAGCTGTGACCTTGTCCTGCCCTATTTAGGTGTCATGCTTGTCCCACTTACCCAGTAAAACCGGGTGTGACTTACTAGGTGTTGGCCTTAAACAGGCTGGGCTAAAGAAACCTTGAGATTGAAGCCTTCCCATCCCTGCCCTTTCTCCCTCCCCGCCCTTCTTCGTGGGAAGTAATTTACAGAGTAAAATCCTGATCTGACGTTTCTTTCACAGCCTCTTCCTTGCCCGTTTTGTGACCTGTGTCTGATGTCGCGCGGTGACCCCCAGGAGCAAGGGCTGCCTTTGCTGTGCCACAGCGCTGGTGCGTTACTGCCTGTGTCACACCGCTGCAACAGGGGTTTAACAAACTGAAATGCAGAAATCTTTCTCTACCGTTTAACAGGAGTAATTTCAAGCTGTGATAATACAAGGTCTCAATTCTTTCTGTGTTTTCAGCATCGTGAGATTTACTATGTGCACACAGGTTAATTCACATACGAAGACGGCAGCACAGAAGAGGTTGATTTTCTGCTTACTGGATTCACTGTCAGTTTCCAGATAACACAGAAAGCTGGGAAGGCTGCTCTGGCTGGTAAATTGGAAGAACTAGTTGGACACGCTCTTTCACTGGGAAACAGCATCCAGTTCTGAGCATCACGCTTTGAGCAAGCCCTGAATTTTAATCTGCAGAGGGTTCATAAAACCACCCACCTGGGGGATCCCGAGGGAGCAGGTCTCATCAGGAGCTGCAGGTGACGCACAAATCAAAAGTGACAGTATAAACACACAAGAATATGCTTTTTCTGAAAGCCCAGGAGACTCCAAGAGCCCCAACGCAGTAAGTTGTGAACTGGATGCGCAAACCCCAGCCCCCACGAAGCAATCCCGAGGCTGCTTTGACCTACATCGCTCTTACCCGCCCGGCTCCAGCTTCAATCCCGCTCCGCAGAAGTGAGCGCGCAGCCCTCGCCTCTCGCAGCAGCATCATTAGCGGGTCTGGCAGCCCACAAAGGACTAATTACGTGCATTATGAAGCGGCGGCAGCGATGGCGGGCTCAGGAGGCAGTCCCATAATCAAGCGAACGTATAGATAAGAACAATAATAGCATACAGTTAACTCAGAGGAAGATAACAAGCGGGTTATTGAAACATGCTTCGAGGAGTAGAAAGATCAACTCAGACAGGAGGGAATCAAACTGGCATTTCTTTTGATTCAAGTTCAACCTCAGCTGTAATCTGTACATTCAGGGTTAGGTCCAGTTCAGGCTACCAACAGACACCCCCCCTACACATATACCACACTGCTTCGAGTACGGAATTGAGCTAGATCGCTTCAGACCTCAGCGTCACTAGGAATATTGTAAAATGTGAAATTGTATGACATTCCCAAAATGTTCGTATGTGAATTTTTCTCTAGTTCCATTTTTGTGTTGCCAGGCAAAAGACGTAGGAATCATTCTGACTGAACCGTAGACCCAAGGGGCAGAATGATAAATTAAACCTTGCTTACCGAAATATATACTTCATGAGATTTTAAAATATTAGCAGTCTTCAGAAAATGACAGGTTTAACATACTGGAGATGAAGTGTGAAAAAAACAGTAACATCCCTTCAACATTACACCTCCGGCCTCATCAGCTGCACTCGGCAGCAAGTTGTGCAAGTTTTGGTTTTGGGATGAGACACAGCATTTTATTCTAAACGCTGTATCCCATTTACAGTGGATACTTCTAGGCAAACATGCAGCAAACCAGCATCAGCTCTTGCAGTACCTGCCTTAGAAAAAAAAGGAACAGAAAACAGCGGTGTCCCTATAGACTCCCTGGGTGCAGGTACACCTATAGTCCTCTGGAGATACGTGGTCATTTACTGCTTTCTTTCCTCCCCTCCCCCCAAATAAGCAGTATGCACTTTAATGTCATGGATTTAAACTCTGACAGTTCCAACAACCAGGGCAGGACCTTCCCAGCAACGAGGCTGTCTTCCCTCCTAAGTATTGTGCAATTTAAAAAAGAAAATTTACATTTTAAAATTTAAAAACTTTTAAAATAAAATTAAATTTAAAAATTTAATCTCTGGATAAAATTCAGATCGTCCCCTGTCGGCACATCTGGAAACCGTAGATGGAGTGCGGGACGCTGGACGTGTAACAAATGCGCAGCTAACCTGCGTATGGGCACCGGCTACACATCCAGGGCTCCCGCTCCCATTGCTGCACCTGGGCTGCACCAAGTCAGACCCTCTGCCACAGCACCTGGATTACCAAGGAGGGCTTTGCTACGGAAAGCAGAAGAGATGGTGAACACGGAAGCTGCGACATGGGTTCGGTGAGCGCTCACATAAACCGTTGGTTTAAGTTTCCAGGTGGAGCCAGACACAGCGCGCAGAGTCAACCCCTTTTCAGTAGGAAATGAATTTTCTGGGGTTCGTGAGGCTGTGAAGGTTTGCAGCGGCGTTTCCAACTTCATTCAGCTCCTGCTCGCCCTTGGAACCAGCTGGTGGCATCTGAAGGATTGCAGGAGATGGCTGGGGTTTTTGTTCGGGTTTTTATCGCTTCTTGTCGTGCCACAGCAGATGAAAGCCTTCGGCAGCGCGCATCACCCGCTGACCCAGCAGCGTGGTTTCCGTGCCTCTGGTCGCTTCCCGTGTGCCGCCACAGCCTGCTAATTTCTCCGACGTAGTGCTGAAGGGCTCGCTGCAAAGAACTCAGCCCTTCAGAAAACAATTTCATTTATAAAGCACCAAGACCGTGCACAGTAGTTTTCTCAGAGCTCCATCAGCTCTTTGCTGTATAATTTCTCCACAGTTTCCTGCAGTAGAGAGTAAGTTACATGGACGAAAGGCTCTTGCAGCTCCGCACATAAAAGGTAAACAGTGATGATGCCTTTGATTTGCACCCCAACAACATGTTTACTTGCCAAATTGTTATGCAGTACAGCGGTAGGTCCATCTAGCTAATTTAAGTCTTTCACTACTGTAATTATCAAATATATATATAATTTCTATATGAATCTGAAACACTGAACCCAAAGAGTATCTGTGCAGGTCCAGTATTGCCAAGGTAAAATTTTCACAGTGGAAAAAGATATCTTTCAGATTATTCACTTGTTTGGGGTTTTGGGTTTGTTCTTGGTTTGCAATTACTTAATTAAACATAATAACTTTAATGCCCTTTTAGATAAAATCCACAGCTTGAAACCAACCATACATTTCAGGTCTTCAAAAGACATCAATACCAGCCAGTGCTGCTTTGAATTACATGATAAAACGAGCTACAGGGACTTTTAAGCTCCTAATACAACTGCTTCTCATTTATCACTGACACGGTATATAAAGAGATGTGTTAACTGAAAGCATCTTTTTACATTACCTCCAGAAGAGTGAATCCCTTTGGTGTTTAAAAAGCACGTATTGTGTTCTTTCACTTGGCGTGTGAAATACAGAAGCCCCTGTATCTTTTCTGGCGGGGAGCTTTGCAGGAGAATAAAGGAGAGTTTTGCTTGTTTAGTTTAAATCACCGAATGTTTGTCTAAAAAGCAACACCTTTCAGCATTTAAGATAAGCTGAATCCCAAGTGGTGAAATACTATTCCCCAAACTTGCTGTGGTATTTGGTGGGTTTTCAGAGGAATGTTAATTCAAGAGTGATTTGCATTGCATCTGTTCTCTTTTCTAGCATCCCTATCAACGACTTGAGTTAACCTCCAAGAGGCTGCGCAGGTATGGGTGAGCCCAGGGAAATGCTTACGCGCACAGACAGACATGTGCTGGGTATTCTTCAGGTACCCTCCTTTTGCTTGCAGTGCTCCTTCTGCGGATGTATGGCTTTCATTCGTGGCGTCCCAGTGAAAAATACTGAAATTAGCTGGGCAGACTAGGGAAACACAGTCCTGTGGTTCAGCCACCTCCAAGAAAGGCGACTTCAGGGGGGCTGAGATGTTTTAGCACTGACATCGACTGAGGGAGAGCGTTCAAGGCCAGGCTGGGTGAGGCTTGGAGCAACCTGGTCTAGTGGAGGGTGTCCCTGCCCATGGCAGGGGGGGTGGAACTAGATGGTCTGTAAGGGCCCTTCCAACCCAAACCACTCTGGGATTCTATGATAAAGCAAATCCTTAAAATAAATAAGTAAATAAAAATCAACTATTTTATCCCATGCTATTTAAAACACAGAATTAAACTTGTAAAATGGATTACAGGATAATTCCAGCTGAAGCAACCCCGAGGAGTGCCTCATCCAACATCTGGCTCCAAGCAGGGTCAGCTGTAAGGTCAAGCCTGCTCACTCAGAGCTTTAATGTTCTTCATATGGCATTTTGAATAGGTCAATGAGTCTTTGGTGCCTGCACCAATACCCATCACCGAAAACCCTGCAGTTGTAAACTGTGCCGGCAGATGCCACTGCAGCGAAGTGGTTATGAAACACACAGAAGGTGAACACCTTTGTTCCTTGGTGCCTCTTAAACATCGGTCTTAGACACGGTACCCACCCAGCAGCTTTGCAGAATTACTTAAATCAGAAGCTGGTCATGGGAATAAAATCCCCCACATCCTGCACCACCACCATCCCCTCCCAGGGGACTGAGTTCTCTTGGGTTTGGCACAGAAGCAAAACCACAGCCTTGCGAAATGTGAAGGTCTTGCTGGACACGGCAGGCGCTGGTCACTGCAGCCCATCCACCCTGGCAGATGCTGAGGCGGACAGGGAGGGGCATGACAAACCTCGGGAGTCAGCCGCACGTGGAGCATCCTGCCTGAACCCCCGGAGACCTGCTGCTGCTCAGGCAGCCTGAAGCACCCCGCTCCTTCTCTACGGAAAGGGCTCGGGTTTTGGTTTTGTTTTGGGGGGTTCTTTGTGTTGTTTTGGTTTTGAAGTTTCGCCATCAACCGTTGCTTCTTGATACAGGAAACCTGGCCGGGCACAGGCATGGAAAGGCAGCAATCAGCAGGCCCCAGCAGCCATGTCTAGGGGAGATCTGGCTCCACCTCAGCCGGAGCATTTTCTCGGGCAGGTCTCTGCTTTCCCGTCTCTGACCATCCTTACACTCTTCAGAGAAGGAAAGAGCAGCACTCCTGCTGGGAAACTGCCCAGACATTATGTCTGCCCTGGAAGAGGCTGTGGGGAAGCGGTGGAAGAACCCACCTGCTTTTCTCGGTTAGCTTAGAGACAGTTGCTCTGCCGTCGGAGAAGCCTGACTGCAGAACCACTCCTGCCCGCTGCCAGCCAGGCAGCCTGGGAAGCTTGATAAGGCTCAAAATGCCGCGCTGGGGCTTGCCAGTAGCGGCCCACGACTTATCCAAGGAGCAGCCCACTGGCCACACCACGCCCCGACCAGCACCCTGAGGATCTCTATTTTTTAAGTGAAACTCAGGATTACAAAGGAGCTGTAAAGGAGGTGGGAGGGAGATCACGCACTGTAAGAAGGGTTGAAGGGCAGGGCGTTGGACCTTCCAATTGCAGAACAATGACGTATCATCGCTGCTTCTCAAGAGAGCTGCGGTGGGCACGGAAAGGCAGGAAAACACAGCCGGCTTCACTTAGAAGTGGAAATAGGAACAAGGCAGACATTTGAACAAAAAAACACGTCACCCACGCAGTTCCTGGACATCCTATGAACTAAGGGAGCCCACCAGCTCCTGAAGGAGATGGAGAGGGACACAGGAGAAAAGCACTCTACTCCCAGGAGCAGAGACAGAAAAGTCTGCCCTGGGGTCTCAAGCTTGTCACAAGGGAATTTCTCTGCTTACGATGCCCTTGGTGAAGGATGCGTGTACACAGGAGTCCACTCCTTGTTTAATAAGTTTCTCTTCCTTTGTAACTGCACTGATCTAAAGCTGGATATTAGAAACCTACTTACGATAGCACCCAAACAACCAGCTTTGAAGCAGTCAGGGAACTGGATCAAATTCCTTAGGAGAAAAAGAGTTAACAGGAAGAGCCCCTTGAGCAACTATGGTCCAAGTGGCCCCGTGTTGGTAAGCCACACCCTGAGAGAGACGGAGCTGTCATCCTCTGGAGATGCTGGTTTCTCTCCATCAACTATTATCTAGGCTGAGGAGTTTAGAGTTGAAGGTCTAGCCCAGGTATGAATACTGAGATGGTGCCAATCACTCCTGAAGCTGTAGGTTTCCTGTAGGGCTATTGGCACTACTCTAGGGAATTAATGCTCCTGACCTTCTCCTGTTCCCAAGAGGCAGTGTTTTCTTCCAACCATGCTTGGGAAAAGAGAATGTCTCAGTACTGCTCCCACGGTGCTTCCCTATCTCTCTGTGGACAGAGCAGGCTTTTAGGGAGATGGCAGACGTCATCTGTTCAGCAGCAAGGTGCTGAGGATGCAGTAGCTCCCCAACACACACCACTGTGTATAGCATCAGTGTTCAGCTGAACAAATAATATTCTATCAGCAGCAGCTCTAGCTTCGCTAACTCCTCAAAGCTTTTCTGCCTTACTGGCTGTGCTGGTCCATTTCTCCACCCTCAGTTCCTGGAGCACTCTACAGCCTAAAGATTCCCATTTGGCTGTAGCCATTGTGCGGCGTTTGGCGGTTAAGCATCCCTTGACCACATCAAACACTCCTGCGTTGCTAAGGTGGGGAACAGGACAGACTGTGCCTGACCAGGGTGCATACCAGGAATTCAACCACCTGGCTGCAGGAGAAGTAAGACTGGAATAACTAATAATTCCTTGACAACCCTGAAACTCAGGAAAGTTGGTAAGATTAATTACTGACATTCTAGTAAGTACCAACCCGAGTTGGGGCCTAAGTGGAAAGTTACTGATGCCTGAAATCAATTATCTCACAACCCTATAAACAGCAGTTTCCAGAAAGACCCTTTGAGCTCTTCCGGACCACAGCGGGCGGCACCCAGTATCTCCCTCTGAGCGGGTCACCTCTTGGTGTTCGCCAACGCTCAGGTTTGTGAAATCAGAGAACCGTTGATACAACTTGGGCGAAAACCTCCTTGAGACTCAACTCTTTGCCCGCTGAGAGCTGCACCGATATACTACGTGAGCATTTTCACCGAACTCAAGGGGAAATGTTAACAGGTACCCTTATCTATACATCTATATATCTGTGTGTGCACGCAACTTTATGTTGACAACTTCATTAAGTCTTTAATTCTGTTACTATGCTGATTCATCCACAGTTAAGTTTTGCTGTAGAATTATATAATCTAATTGCGCGATACATCTTAATAGCGTTAACGAACTTTGAACCGCTGCTATCCCAAATTGCGGCTCTCCCAAAGTTTTGCACAAAGCAGCAAACCAACACACTGTGGTCCATATAGCTAATCCCTCAGATATAGAACTTTGACCAGGTCTAGGACTAGGAGTGGATTCAGCTGCCCCTGGAGTTCTCTTGAGAAGTTCAGAAAGCAAGGAGGCCCACTCCAAACCTTGTGACTCAAAGGGAGGAACTTCCTTGCCTTTTTTCCCCCTAATCCATAGCACAACTCAATTCTGACTTGATTTCTCTGACCCTGTAGATCATTTTAAATTTGTGTATAAACCATTTTAATCCATTGCTAATTTGATTTCGCCTTTGCATGCTTTTCCATGTTGAATAAGTAATGAAGTGGAACTTGCCATTGAATTCTGTTAAGCCATGCTTTTCACTTTTCCCCCCTAATATTTGCGAGGCTGATCTTTTAAGCACCTTAAACCACTCTGGTGGTTTAAGCACCTTAAACCAGTTCCCCTTTACGACATTGGTCTCAAATTCCACTGTCCTTGGGATGGTACCACTTGTACGTCTCGATTCTGAACACGTCGGTGGGATTAGCAACTTTCCACAAGGTAATTTTCTGTGAATTTAGATTAACTGGGGTTTTTTTTACAACACATGAAAGGATTGCCTCATGTCAGGAAATAACATAACTCAAACAAGAGTTGAACCAAGATTTCCTTCTCTTTTTTTTTTTTTTTTTTTTTTCTCTTGCAATTTTAGCCTCAGGTTTTGGGTCAGCTGTTAGAAATACAATGATGTCAGGGTCATATTTTTGTTAGAAGGTAAAATATAGGGGGGTTTACTGGTTGATTATTTGAAGAATGATTATTTTTGCCTTTCAGAAAATTCTACTTGATCGTAACACCAAGGGCTGAGATCAAGAGTCATTCAAAATCACTTTAAATCAAGATATTTCTTAATGAAACAGGTCTTAATTGCATCTAATGAAGATGAGTATCTTGCTGAAAAGCAGCCACAGAGAACATGGATCTTCATATCTTTACAAAGAAACTTTTCATGTTGGAAGACAAGCGTGCCTACTCAGCCATCTCTGTTCTAGAATCAACATATCCAGTCCTTTCTGATTTTCCACGCAGGTCATTCTAGTTCTCCCACCTCTATCTTCTCCCTTGACTAAATTCAACGAATCTATTCCCCTCCTCCCCAGTCCCAGGTAGGATGGCGTGAATTCTACCCATGCCACCCATATATTGTGCTTTTAAATACCTCTCAGTTATTTCATGGGGGGGGTTGTTTTGTCTTTCAACAAATACTACAGCACGGGCTCCCAGCAGGTGCGACACCCAGCTTACTCCCTGTTTTCCCCGCAGCGCCGGGTAAACGTAACACAACCGTGTTTGCGCGTCTCTCTTGCGCTCAAGTATTTTGCAGTTCATCTGCACTGAATGTCACAATTTAAATTGAGGAGATGGCCTAAAATCTATCAATCAGACTTACTCTGAACTGGCAGTTATTTAGAATGACTAAAAGAAGGGAGTCCAGGACAGATGTTCACCTGGATTCCCCTTGAGAGCACATCTCCATTTGGGCAGGGAAATAAATGCTCCTCGCAAGTATCTTTTTCCTTTCTTCCTCCAAACCAGTCTGAGCCGTTACCGTAACAGTGGTGAGCTCTAAACCACCCTTTCTACTCCCTTATGTGGTCTCGTGGGACACTCTCAGAGCATCCTTGAAGTTAAGATACAATCTCGATGTCTTCCTCCTTCTCAGCTAAGCAGATGACCTCATGCAAGGAAATGGTTTGGATGGGTTGGTGCTCTTCAAATCCACCGCAGTTGGGTTGCGTCGGTTGCGCTTTTCCCCCCCTTTTAAGCCAAATTACTGTTTGAATACTTGCAGCCACGTTTTAATAATTTCACAGCATCTTTTGAACATCAAAGCTGAACTGATGGGTCCAGTCCTCCCACTTCAACCCTCTTCTCATTAGTAATATGTAGGCCGTGGTACCAAAGCCAGCAGGTACAGACAGAGCTCTGAACAAGCCCTTATGTTCAAAAGTCCAACCGCCTCTTCCTGGAGCCTATCAAACGCACATCGTAAGACAAAGAGACTGTGAAGTTATGATGAGGTTAATCTTCTCTCGCCAGAACACTGCCATGCCTTAGAAGAGCCCTTTTCCACGCAGTCGTGCTGCAGAAGAGATTGATTTATAAGAGCATTGTAAAGCATCACGCGTTTTTGCATCAGTCTTTCTACGACTTGTTCATTTTGCAGACTAAGAGATGGCTCTTCCAGTTATCAGTCCTGAACTTTAATCCTGCCCCTGGAAGTCAGCTGTTTCCTTTCGGGGAACCCCACTGCCATCGACAGCGGTCAACCTTTATGAGCAATAACACTTCTACAGCTGGAAACATCCCACTTAACAATTCAGGGGGCAATGCAGAAACCAGAAGGTGGTTCAGCATGATGTCATTGGCTCTGTGGGTAACAGGCACTAAAAAGCCCTCCCAAAAGCCAGTAGAGGCATCTGAACTGGGGTGGAATACCCTACCTTCGCTTACATTCAGGAAAAGAAACTGAAGTTATGGACACGGATACAAGCAATCAAAGGGAACTTCTGGTAAGACATTAACCATTTCAAACACAGGAATTAAATGATGTGCTGACTTCAGGCAGGCCACAGCTAACTGTCTTCGCAGGAGGTGGCAGGGGGCTGTGTTTTGGGTTTGCTCTGAGGACAGTGCTGATAACACTGGTGGTCTTAGTCCTTGCTAAGGAGTGTTTGCACCAATTCAAGGACCTTCTCAGCTTCTGATACTGCACCTGTGTTCCAAACGTTTTTCCTCTAACTTGTCCCCAGACAGGTACAACCCTTTCTTCAGCTCTCAAACACTGTCATTGTCGCTTTCCAGGTACCGTTTCACGACACCATCTCTGCCACTGATGACTTTTTGCCTTGTCCCCGTCTTGGTCCAGCTGTGCCGGTGACACTTTTGTCTCTAAATCCCGCGGAGACGGACCGTTCGCCTCTCCCATTATAGCCTCAGATCTTGGAGATATCTTTGTTCGTTTTTTTCATTTGAAACAAAATCTTGTGTGTTCAGGAATAGGAAGCACAGGCAGGAACATCTCCCGCTAATTGCTCCATTGTATTTTTGCTGAAGTTAGCAGGGTGTAAACACATCCCATGCCCACCTCCCTCCCCTTACAATTACAGACCTTATTTTTCCTCTTCATTGGCTCCGGCTATTTTACACATTTCCCATGACATAGCACAATATTGGGCATTGTATCTGGAGTGGAACCTCCCTCTGATTTACTCTGGCTGCTGCCTTTGCTGGCTGATTTCACAGCAAATGATCATTTGCTCGTTAATATACAGGCCCTGTGAGTAACACTCCAGTTGGAGCATTCTTGGGGGCTCTGTCATAGACTTTCATTTTTCAATTTCTTCATACTGAAGTCTGTACTACTGCGTCCTGAGGCTTGTCGGGTAGTTCTTACTACGTGTTTTAATGGCAATGAGCATTATGCCAAGCAGCACAATCCACATCGCCTGCCTCATTCCCACTCCTCCATAACTGCAGAAAGACTATTTTTCCATTCATTACAGCATCACTATTTTGGGATGTAACTGAAGAAGATCCTGATACAGCGGAACTCCAGCTGCAATGAACCAACACAGCGTTAGTATATGACTGCTAATAAAGCCCCAGTGAACTATGGTGAGGTGCAGGTCTTCTGGAACCTAAACCTAATTAATAATTACTGTAGCACAAGTCACCTGAGCAAAGGTTCACAAAGTAGCTCCATATCTAGAGGATCAGAATCACTCTTTGGCTGATGAGGCTCACCAGAAAATCCCCAGACCTGACCTGAAGCAAGCAGAACCTCTCATCTGCTGTGGCCCTGAAAGCTCACTAACTCTGAAATACTGAACTCTGAATCAGGGTATATTAAAAAGAAAAAAGAGGCATCTGAAGGTCATATCTAATGTATGATCAGTAGTGTAGAAGCATCTTCTTTTGTACAAACCTGTACGAATCCCTTTTATCCCCCTAAACACAGGATTTAAACATAGAGCACACACAGAAAATACCATGCTGTGAAAGAAGGGTAATTGAGGCATGAGCAGAACAGAATACAGCTCCATAATCAATATTTAGGTACTTAATATCATCACCATCAGTGAAAGAGAGAGAGAAGTTAACAATCAGCCAAAGTGCAGGCAAAGAGCCAGAATACACAACCGAGTCTCCTGCTCCAGCAGTCTCAGAACGAGAATAACCGGTACGTCAGACGGCTGCACAAGGGTCATTCTCAACCCGGCAGCGCCCCTCTTCCTACTGTAAAATGTCCATTAGCATCTTAGCTTTCAGTTCTGTCTCCAGCAAGTCCGTGACAGCCACCACCAATGGGGTTATCAAGGAGCCCACATGGGCGTCTGTTGTTTGTATCAAGAGCAGCCTCAGGGCCCTCCCGTTTGCATCCTGCTGTTCTAAAAGGCTGCGGTACGCAGCACAGTCAAAATCTTAATCAAGAAAAAAAAAAGTCTCTGATAGCAAAGAGAATTCCTGATTGGAGCACAGGGAAAAGCCCTGCCTTCTCGGTAGCCCAAAACCAGCCAGCTCTTTCTCCCAGACCAGTTGATGGCATTAGCCATTTCACCAGCAGCGGTGTCCGTTTAATATGATTCTTTTTTTTCATACTTCATTTTGGTACCTTCCACAAGCAAACGCACACCAAGCTAGTAAAACACGTCGACTCCTTCCTCATTTCATCTAAAATGTCCTATGGTGTCAGAGCATAAATAATAGGTTAGTTTTGCAACATGAACAGGTTCATTTTGTTACCTGTAATTTTCTGCTGAAAGAAAACCAGAATTCTTCCAACCTTTCAGCAACCTTTAACCCTCCTGAAATGCCTAACCCGGCCTTCATCTGCCAAGTCAAGCCCCCAAACCTAAAGCATCCCTAAAATGTTCTTACTGCAGGTGCCGCTCAGAAAACAACGTCAGCAGAAGTTCGGTCCTACCAACTGCGTCCCGTAGAATCAACACAGACAAAACCAGTTGGCACATCCCTTTAAAAGAAGAAAGCTTTGCTACAGATGAAATGTGATGTGGAGTGCCGAAAGAGTAGGTAAGTATAAGCTGCAAGCCAAGGGGCTATTGAAAGGGAAGGAAGAGAAAGATGGGCTGGGTTCCCCACGCACCGGCAGTCAGCAAGGGGCACCAGAGGGGGGGAAGATGAGGGAGTCAGGGCTGTCCCTGCTTGCTGTTCTCTCCATCCTGTTGCCTGCGTCATGTGAGGTGATGCTTCAGTGAGTGAGTTTTTAGGAGCCGAGTGGGAAGCTGTGTGTGTGTCTGGA